>JAKCOX010000010.1:3375000-4048423 GCA_022605575.1 Laterallus jamaicensis coturniculus
CCAGCCAGCACTTACCTGCGTTGATTCACTTACAGGTTAATACCCAGCTGCCAGCCTCGAAGCAAAGCGAGTTCAAGCAGGCTGACTTGGAGCAGCAGAAGCACAATGAAGATGTACCTAAAGCAGTGCCTACAGTAAAAAAGGCAGACTTGTTGCAAGATAAAGGTGAGCTAGAAACCAGTGTTGTCCTAACAACCAGTTATGAACATTTGTGATTTAAGTGAAGATCTAAAAAACATTTTTGTACACAAGATTAAGATGGAAGAAGTGACAGCAGTAGACTGAACTATAATGAATTTTTCCAGCTGGAGAGGTACAGGATCTATTCAATCTTTTTGTATCTCTAGCATTTCTACTGGTTCTGTTTTATTGCAACAGGCACGCTGCATATAAAGGAAAATGCAAATATTTACAAATAAATCCCTCATTTAACATGGGGAAGATAACCTGCTTTGGAAACAGTGTTTTTTCAAGCATGTTTAAAATTTGCTTTCTTAGTAAGTTAGACACATCTAGCCTGCTACCAGTCACGCCATGGTGAGTTACCACACCTCGCTGACAGTGAGGCTTTGAACACACACCCCCCAACCCCCAACTCCCCAACACATCCACCCCCATCCATGGTTCCCACATGCTGTCACCGAGCAAAATGGAAGTAAGGGAAAGGATACGTGGGAGATGGGGTGAGTTAACCACGTGGTTGCTGTTGGCACAGAAACTGTTAGTGTGAATGGATGTATCCGAGTGTGTCACTCTCGGGTAGTACTCTGTGCAATATAACCTTAATTCCTATTTAATTATTCCTTTATGCTATCTTAAATTGCAATCCTGGGAGTACACAACTCTCACTTGAGAAATCTAGCAACTGGAGACAGTATCTATATGTATGTGCAGTTTGTTCCAGCAAGTTTTATCATGGTCTTTTTTCCTGTGCATCTGTATTTTTAACTGAAAAGGTATGGTAGTGTCTGTTAGAAGTAATAGCTGTTCTGCACTTCCTCTTGATATTTGAAAACAAGAACAGCCTTGATTTACTTGCAAATCTGCCCCCTGACTGCTTTGTCCTGAGCTACTTTTGAACACCAGATCAGTGTTTTGGTAACACTGTGCGGTACAGAGAATTGCTTACATTGCTGTTGTACCTGCCCAATTTATTAACTGCGTGTTTCAAGTAGGTAGAAGCATGAATCTGACAGTAAACAATGCCACAGTGGACTCTACGAGGTCTCATCCTTCAGCTGTTCCCAGTAGGAAAGACATGGGTTGTCTCTCTTTTGTCTCTGGAACTGATGTGGTTGAAAGATACTCTTCCAGAGGAAGAACCCAAGAATTTAATGAGAAAGATAAAGCAGTACTTATTAAAGGTCTTCAATGTGTCCCACCACCAAAAGGCATTAGCTTTTGTTACTCAGAATCACTTCTGTTCTTTACAGACAGACTAAACAGCCCAGCTGACAACAGAAAACAGGAGCCTAAGGCAGAAGAGAAGCACTCTGGTGAACTGAAAAACCCGCAGGATTTGCCCAAGGCTGCTGCAATGCTGCCCGAGTCGGAGAAGGAGCCGGATCCACCTCAAGATGGAAAAGATGTAGCGGGACAAGGTGTGTTACAGCCCGCAGCAGAGCAGGCTGCCAGTGAGGAAATTGAGAGGGAGCAGCTCCTAAATTATGACGCTAAGCAGGATGACTCGCTCCCTGGAAAGCCTGGTAGGTAACATGTCACATGTTGAGGACAGTAAGGCAACAGACTCGTGGAGTGGGGCGTGATTTCTGCAGCGGTGGTGGTGGCTGGCTGCACCCGGCGTAAGGATCCGTACAGGCTGGGGTGGGAAGGCCGGTCAGGCCCCACTCAGCAGCCGCTTTCTGCAGCATGGAGCTCCCAGGCCAGGTGCTTGCGCACCACCACAGCAGCCTTTCCCATCTCCACTGGCTGTGCAAAGCACTGCGGGAAATCAGCCCCACAACTTTTTGGCATTAAGGCTTTGCAATAATACATTGCGTTGGAAAAGGATGTCAGCTGTCCACCGCACCGATGGGGAGAGAAATACTGACTATAGATGCTTTGCAGGTGGTCATTTTTCAGCACTGGCTTCACGATTTGTTCGTTAGGCTAACCTTTGATAGACTCTGAAATTGTCTGTTTCCTTTCTGTCCATTTGAGTGCTGACTGAGTTCTATTAACTTTCCAAATCCCAGCAAAGGCTGCTCTGAAATTTAACAGTTCAAAAGGAAAAGTAATATGGAAACCTATTTTGAACAGCCGTTCTTTCAGCAGCCATGTAAACTGAGTGTAAGACTGTTACAGTAACTGTTGTGCAGATGACCTTATGGTATAGCATAATAGTAATTTGTTTAACAATTTTCCAGACAAACAGCAACAGGAAGCACTGAACAAGGACAAAGATGTTGATTACAATCTGGATGAGAATGAAGCTGAATCGGAAACAGACAAGCAAGCAGCACTTGCAGGGATTGAAAATGGTAAAAAAAAAAAAAAGCATTAGCCTAAGTGCCAGATGTTAAAAACCTTAAAGATGGTATTTTGAACGGTATCCTGGAGCAGATACAGCTCCCAGCCTGTTAGCTCTCTGGGCTTTCCCTCAGGCTGACAGTGTGACCTGTTTTCTGTGCAGCATCACTTGAAGCTGCTGTTGAACATGTCACGGGGAGGGACGGCAGGCAGGGTTACTGCACTGTGCAGTACTTAACAGTCCTTCCGGAACTTGTCCTGCTGCGCTCTGGAGCATTTCCTTGATGGAGATCTACCCCTTCTGCCTCTTAAAGAGATTTCTATACTTTCTTCTTTTTTTCCCAATTAGTTCAAAACCCTGAAGACACAAAGAACCACTTACCTGATGAGCAAGGGGAAGAGCAACAGAGGTTGTGAGGAGGTCCATGGTGCAACTCAGTCACCTCTTCTTATAAACGCAGCAAGGACGAGAGCAAAGTGATCCGACAACGTTTTCATTATCTTCTCAAGGCTTCAATAAGGGCCCAAATGAAGTAGTATCTTCTTGTGAAGTTTTAGTACTGTTTCAGTGGTGAAAAGAAGGCTATCTTAAATCTCTGGAAGTTTGTTTTACAGAAGGTTGACCCCTGCAATGATTCTTTCCTTCCTACCAATTACAAAGTTGAAACCAGCTAGCAATAAGTGTAGTAACTTTGAAGTCAGCTAACTTGTAGAGTCATACTATGGAATGTGTGTAGCGAACAAGTCCTCTGCCAAGAACAGCTCTCTCCTCTGGGCAGCATAGAGAAATCCCCATCCAAGGTTTAAGAGGAGCTAACTTAGCTTGACTCAAGGTGGGAGGGATGAAAAATGGCCTATGCCACCAGGCGACCTTTGTGCCTGTTCTGGCACCTTCCTACCGCAGTATATAGTCAGAAAGCATGGTCGTAGCCCTCAGGTACCATGCAGTGTATTGTCCTGGGCCTCCTAAATGAAACTGCTAGCTTACACCATCTGCAGCCAGGCTGGAACATTGTTCTGGTTGTGTCTGTGGATTGTAGCTTAAAAGAAAAAATAAATAAGAAGAGATTCCAGTGGTCCTGCCTTCTGGCTGAGCCATTGGCAGGAGAGCACCGTGGTTTCTCTGGAAGCGCTGTTGCACTCTTGCTCTCAAGATGAGTGCTACATCCTGGTTTGGTTACCACTAACTGGCACAAGTGCAAGAGTGTACAAATTCCAACTCCTGAGCACTGCGTTCACAAAACCCACCCAAGGTGGCATGCTACTGACTGCCTGTTACTCCACCCAGCCACAAGCTTCTGCCAAGAAGGGGAAAGGCAAACACTTGCCTCAATGAACAGCGATCTCAGGTGTTCCAAGTGACTCATGACCTCTGCTGGACTCTGGGGGGGGGGGCGTAAATCAGACTATGCATTTAGCAGACAGCTCAGTGTCTCCCATGAGTAAAGCTGTAGGTGTTGTGAAGTCCTGTGTTTATGCACAATGTATCGCAATGTTAGCGTCCCATGGTCTTTGGCCCCACTGTAACTTGTTGAATGTAAACTAGAAACCAGTTTGCATTTGCTCACCTGGAGATGCCCTCTAAGACACCCTTAACCGTAGTGCAGTCTGCACGGTGTGCTGCCTGCACGGTGTTGCAGCCATCTGTTTCCAAGGCTACATTTCTGTCTGGTCTCAAGACTGACACCTGCGTGTGGAGCAGTCTACGCACACATCAACTGACCTCCGTCGAGACAGCGTAGGAGCAGGCAGACAGACATGGTTAATGTTCTAGCTGTTGGCTCCATTTCAGAAAGCTACGGTCTGTCTTGGTGGAACTACTTCTGAGGCATCATTCCTCATGTTTACAACTCCTGTATGTTAAGATTCCTAAATGTGCAAGTGAAAGGTTGGTTCTTTTCTTTGTCACCAAGCAAGGGGCAGAGCTCAAGTCAGATGCTGTGTTTTAGGTTAAGAGGTGACTGAGAGACTTGCCATGTTTAACTTGAATTCTCCTAAGACAAGCACTAACTTCCATCACTGAGTTCTTGGTTACTCAGGTTTTTTTAACCATTTAAGTTGGACTTAACTGGTCTGGGCTACCACAGGCAATACAGCAGGGCACTCAACTGCTTGTAAGCAGGACAATTAAGGTGATATGAGTATAGGAAACCTGAGCTATCAAGGGTTTGGGGGTTGGTTTTTTTCCCAAATAACAGCATGTTTCAACATCAAAATGTTTGCCCATACTCAAAGGGGCACCTTTTTTTATGATTTACTCTGCAAACAATTATGTAACTGACACAAAGTTAATTGTGAATTTATTGATTGTTCAAAGAGCATATATTCCAACAGTACAGTTAAACACTATTCAAATAGAAGAAATGGCTTTGACTTGATGCTGGTAAAATCCCAAACAAGGTTCTTAAGGTAATAAACATATCACCAGAGAATTCTTTTAAAATATTTTTACAATATTCCTGTACAGTATGCAAACCTGACTAGCCATCCAGGCATCCTCTCCATAAACCAGACCCCCTCTGTACAAGGCTCACTTGTTACACCTCTGACAGAAGGGGGTCCAAAAACCTGCACAAGAGCAATGTTCAGAAGCATAAAGGACTGCAGTCTTCCTCTCAGTGGCTTCAAATGCTACAGGAACAGTAGAGCTCTAGCAGATAAGAGGGCTGTGTCTTTCATTTGATTTTAAAATTCTATATAGGTGTTTAGTTGAGTGAGACGCATTTGGAACTGTGGTTTATCTAGGTAGCAGTGTGTATCACTAGACATTTTAGTTCTGTGAGGCAGGGAAAGCTGCTTTGCTGTAATCATTTTGGGGATAAATTAACACTTGTCCTTGGTGTTTTTTTAAAAAAATACTAAGCCTGATCCATTTTAGATAAGCATTTTAAAATAAAAGTAAGCTTCTCTGTGGTGTGTTCACTTTATTCTGTACAATTCATCCACTTCTAATGTTAATGAAAATGGGAAAGATTGTCTTTTCCACTTTCTTAGTTTTACAAGTGATGTGGAACTGTTTTTTTCCCTTTTACTTGTAGCTGTGTCTGGACAAATACTGAAGGGTGTCCTTGAGCTGCTGTCACATAGGTCAAGATTTTTAGAGAGGAAACATTCTTTGAGATTGTTTACAAGAAGGCAATGAAAGCTGGGTGGGTTCTGTCTAGAACCAGTTCAGCATCTTCAGCACATTTTCCAGGACTTTTTTGGCAGTGATACAGAAGTATTTGAGTGTATTAATCCTGACGATAAGCAAACAAGTAAAATTGTATGCAGCTTCCTTAGCAAAGAAATGAGGAAAAGCAGGTTCTCCTGGGCTTCCTGTTTCAAGAAGCTGCAAACTGCTGGCAGCCAAGTGGGTGCGCCACTTCAGACTGTCTTCACTGTGTTCCAGCTCTTAACTCAGCAGTGCTACTGCATAGATGATGAGGCTGAAGTGACATTATGCCACAGTATAACCACCCATTAGGAGAAACACACATTGTCATGCATGGTCAGGAGGAAGTTAGAAAGCTTATAGAATCCTAGGTGTTGGAAGGGACCTCGAGAGATCATCGGGTCCAGTCCCTCTGCCGAAGCAGCTCCCTAGGACATATTGCAGAGACAGGTGTCCAGACAGGTCTTGAATATCTCCAGAGAAGGAGACTCCACCACCTCCCTGGGCAGCCTGTCCCAGGGCTCTGTCACCCTCACTGTGAAAAAGTTCTTAGACATACTGGTGTGGAACTTTCTATACTCGTAACTTGCAGCCATTGCCCCTTGTGCTGTCTCCACAGACCACTGGAAAGAGGCTGTCTCTTTCCCTGTGTCCCACACTTGAGGTATTTATAAACATTAATAAGGTCCCCCCTTAGTCTTATCACTCTGAAGGAATCAATTTCCCCCAAAAAAAAAATAAATATAATCAAACAACAGTCAGACTTTGAGATTTGCTTTTTGTCCCAGCTAAGACTTGGCAGTAGGGCTTGAGAAAAAAAACAAAACAGGTCAGCTTTTCACACTTCTCCCTCTTGTAGCAAGCAGAAGGTTGCTCAATGGAACAGCTTACCACTATTACCTCACATCTAAAAGCACAGGAGGAAAGAACTTCAAGGAAGGAAAGAGTAGGTTTGGGATTCCTGTTTGGGGTTTCTACCTGTATCAACCAATAGAGAAGGTAGCAGGAGCAGCAGCACTGCAGTCAAAACAAGAGAACAAAGGTCATACAAGAGCTGACAAAGAAAGGGAACAAGTGGGAATCTCTCCTATGCAATGACAAAGTAAGAACAGCATTGAAATACAGCTGCAGAGTAGTTAAAATACATTCCTCATCTCTCGTGTTCCTATGTGACTACATACATACTACAGGTGTCAGCTATGCATGTTCTGCAACACCGCAAACTGGTGTGCAACTGGAAGTGACGTAAGCCACTTCTGTCTTGAAGGACTTCTACGTTTCAGACAAAATACATCCTAATTTTCACTAAAAGTGACTAAAATCAGTGCAGTAGGAGCTAAATGACAAGTTTTCATCAGCTCTTAATTCCTATGAGTTTTTTTAGTTTGCAGGACTTGGCAAAAAGAAGGATCCAGTTCCTCTTGCAAAGTGTGCAAATTTGATGCAATTTAGAAGTATGGCGACCCAGAGTTTCTCCAAGTGGCTTCGTTCAAAGCAGAATTCCAGTGGTTTGGCTATTCCTATCAGATATGAGGACCCACTCCATTATTTTCATTAAATCCTTAAATCCCTAAGCTGCCGTTTTCCACCAGAGCTTATTCATAAAAGTGATGACATCTGTAATAAAATCCATACAACACAAAAGATAATGAAATATAGCATTCTTCCAACAACAAAACAGTAAAAGCCACTTCAAAACAGCAGAAAAGTGTCAGACTATAAATATTCCAATAATCCTGCAGATCCCTCTCAGTCCAGGTATAGTACTGGATACTCCCGTCTTATAGCTGGTACCCAACACACCAGTTATGCTTCAAGTATCCTAACAATAGCTTCTGGTGTTTCAAACAAGCTTCACAACTGGAAAATATTTATGAGGGGAGAAGTCAAATTCTGGAGGAACCTATAAAATAAAAGATTTAAAACGTCAGACCGCAAAGATACATAGTAACAAGTTTCCCACCTTTAAAAACAACTGCAACAGCCATTTCCCAAGGAAAAACTGCTTTCCCAGTTCTTTTAGGAGTTAGAGCAACCATGGCCTGAGTTGGCCCATTCATTTGGCTTGCAAGGGGTCTCTGGTAGCCCTGTGTGTAACATGACATTCCGCATTTAATGTGGGGACATTTTCCTACCTTGGAGTCCTTCTTGTGGCCCCCTGCCAGCAGCTTCATGACCACGATATTTGGTTTGGCAACTTTGAGAATTCGATTGACCTAAACAGAGAACAGCAAGAAGTTTTCAAGCGAAAGCACGTGACCTCCAAAGACACTCCAAGGCTCACATCCTCTAACAACACTCAACAATCCTTCTACCCTATCAGTTTAACAGAGATCAAGGCATTTTGGAGCTGTTCTGAAGTACAACAGCAGGATTAACAAAATTTAATGAAGGGGGCATTTATTTTAATAGCCAATCTTTTTACCCAACCAGAGCATGGAACTCACTGCTCTCCATGCTTTACGTTCAGAAATCATTACAGCTACAGCCAGCTGCGAGGCAATCATCCAAATCAGGGCTTAGGCTGACTTTAGCAATCTGTGCCCAGCACGGTGACATGAGAAGGGGAAACACGAGTACCAGACTGGTGGTGCTTTGCAGGGAGGTGCTCTGGGTACACCAGAAGCTGCTGCTAAGCACCCTGCTTAGCCTCAGTCAGACAGTTCATGTGTGAGTACCACTGAGATCTGTAAGACAGGTTCGGATTCCTTCATTCTCAGGAGAACCTGATCATGTAACTATTCTTAACCTGCAGCACAAGCTTCCTCCTTGATACAAAATACAGTCAGACACTTAGTTTATAGGCTATGGACAAAGAGGGAAAAATTCTTATCTGTGTTTACAGCCCAGTGAAAGACTGGTCCAGAAAAGTGCCAGACTCAAACCTCTCTTCAGCCTGATGACATTCAAACCTATTTTTCCCACCTCTTGGGAGGGGTACACGTGAATTACGCAGTTCCAGGTAAGTGAGGCAGGCATGTGCCACCTTCTTGTTAAAGCTGACAGGCTTGTATAACCAGGACAGACAACAACATGCAAGCAGGAGCTACACTGCTATCAGCAGGGAGAAGTTTTGGAGCTGCGGGTACAACACTGATTCCATTATCTCCTGTTGAAATGAACCACTGTTAGGATGCCACGACCCACCTGTCTACCCCTTAATCACAGCACTCAGCTTTGCCCAGTAGTTTGACAAAGTACATTCAGGCAGATACAGCTGAAAGTAACACACACTCTTAGAAGCAAGTACTCCCCTTTCCAGTACTGCAGTCTTACCTCATTGTCTGGATTAGGAATATTCTCAAGAATCATTTTAGCTTGCTGGAAGTGTTTGCTAGCTGCCATGTAGAGATCTGATGACTGAGGTGGTGGACTGTATTTATTTAAATCAGACATTTCCTAGTAGGTTGCAGAAATATATAAATAATATATTAAAATCAGTTGTCCACAAATTCTATTTTCATTACCTTAAATGAAAACAAGTTACTATAGCAAAGGAAAAAAATTATGTCAACTAAACACTATTTTAAGAATAAATACTGAAATCACAGAGCTGGAAGGGACCCATAAGGATCATTGAGTCCAACTCTTGGTTCCACACAGGGCCAGCCAGGTCAGAGCATGGGACTGAGTGCATCCTCCAGATGCTTCTGGAACTCAGTCAAGCTCGGGGCTGTGACCACTTCCTGGGGAGCCTGTGCCAGTGCCCGACCACCCTCTCAGTAAAGAGCCTCTTCCTAATACCCAACCTAAACCTCCCCTCTCTCAGCTTCATGCTGTTCCCTCAGGTTCTATCACTGGTCACCAAAGAGAGGGGATCAGCACCTGCCCCTTCACTCCCCCTCGTCAGGAAGCCACAGACCGTGATGAGGTCTCTGCTCAGCCCCCTCATCTCCAGGCTGAACAAATCAAGGGACTTCAGCGTGTTTAAGTTGCTGTCAACCAGGACCCCCCAATCCCCCTCAGCATGGCTGGTCTCCAGTCTCTGATCCCCCAGGCTGGATGTGCAGCCAGGGTTGCCCCTTCTCAGGGGCAGAACCCAGCACTTGCCCTTGTTAAACTCCATGCAGCAGGTGACTGCCCAGCTCTCTGATCTGTCCAGGTCTCTCTGCAAGGCTTCTCCACCCTCAATGGAGTCAACAGCTCCTCCCAATTTGGTGTCATCTGCAGATTTACTTAGGACACCCTCTAGTCCTCTGTCCAGGTCATTTATGAAAATGTTACAAAGAACTGGCCCTAAAATGAAGCCCTGGGGAACCCCACTAGTGGCTGGCCACCAGCCAGATGTAACCCCATTTACTGTCACCCTCTGGGCCCGACCCACCAGCCAATTGCCCACCCAACACATTATGGCTTTGTCTAGTTGTGTGAAACCCAAACCAGCAACATCAAGTGGGTTTCCCTGGTCAACTAGCTGGGTGACCTTGTCATAGAAGGAAATCAAATTGGATAGACAGGCCCTCCTCTCCTGAACCTGTGCTGGCTGAAACTGAAATCATCTATTTAAAATGGCAAATAGCAAGCAGCAATAGGTGCTTAGTGATTATATTTTAGTGCCAAAATGAAAAAAAACTTCTCATAGCCTTCATAAAACAATCCCCCTCCCATACAACTTGACATTCATTTGCTTAAACAGTGTCATACATCATCAGGGTGTGGAATTATAGGAAAAAATAGAAGACAGGAAAAAAAGCACGTGATACTGATTACTGAAGTTTACAGCAAGTGAGATACTGAAATTTCATTTCACATGTTTGTTTGGTTTTCTTTAATTAGGGATTTAAAAAAACCTTCAATGACAAGGAAGAATTCATGATAATCTTAATTCCCACTACAGGTGTTCCCAACACTAAATTAGGGATTATGACTGGCATACACAACAGTAGTCTCAGTTCCAACAGACATTTGGAACCTTCAGTCTGGCCACCAAAATGTAAGTTCAAGAAGCAGCATAGCCCCTGGAAACAGAAGAGGCGAGCGGCCAGCTGGATGAGTAGCAGGTTACTGCAAACACCCAGGTGAACACAGGCCAACACGGTGTTCTGAGCACAAATGAGACAAGCTTTGTATGGGACTATGTGAGCTGAGCATGGCCAGCAGGCAGGGAAAGGTTATCATCCTACACTGGTATCCGCACTGTAACATCTGTAATATTGCACCCACTGTTGGATCCAGCTCAGTTCAAGACAGACACCGAGACGGGGAGGTGGCTGGGGGCCTATGGCACATAGCCGACCCAGGGAGGCCAGTGCACCTGGACTTTTCAATCAGACAAGAAGGAAGGTAATGGGTAACCTTAATAGCAACCTACAACTTAGTAAAAGGCAACTGAAAAGTTGTCAGAAGACAAAAGGTACTTGTTAACAGCAGACTATGCAATGAGTGGTGAGGCCATGGGAAAAAAGTGATTGAGGGCCACACTACTTAGGCTGTTCAAAGACTAAGTGGATCCAAAGCAGGAACTGGATTGGGTTAACCAGAGAGGCCAGTACTTCTCCATCCTCTGATTTTTTCAGACTTCACAAGACACCTCTCATGTGACCTATAAGGTACTTACTTCAAGAAGACTGGACAAGACATGCCTCAGAACTGGTCCCTGCCAATCAACTCTTCTGTGATCTAACACTCAAAATTACTTTTGTTTCATTTTTCTGTTTATTTCCTCCAGTAATAAAAACATGCTGCTATAGGAACCACGGCCAAAACCTCAGTCCACAGACTTTCAAGATATTTGATTTTCACACAAACCAACACAAGCATCTCATAACCCCCCACTTCAGACCAATTTTTAAACATCTAGGAGACTAGTTTTAGTAAGAACTCAAAGCAATATATTTTCTGTGCACAGAGCTAGAAGCTAGAATTCCTTGCCATTTCAACTTAGGCTTCAATATGAACTTTGAGATATTAAAGTCTCTTTTTACAATGACAATGCCTAAAGCAGGTGAGCAAATGACTCTCATGAAGGCCACGACTGGCACCGTGTTTTTAAGATAACTCACTTTAAACTGCAGGTAGTGCACTGGGGGTGGTGTGATAACACTGTTGAATGGAGCAAACCGGTGCTCGTACCGAACTTGTTCACTGTCCAGTTCAAACTTTGGTTTTCTTACTTTGCCATCCATGTCAAATGCAATCATTGTCTAAAAGAGGGAATGGATAAATACAGTGAAGAGTGTTAGCTTTACGTCATATTTTGCTGGGAGCAAGGTGAAAGTTATGACTTGGCTACAACTGGAAGGGCAGAAAAATAGAAGAGAATTTACCGAATCAGGAATGTAATTTTCAGTCCCTCTAACAACACACAGGACATGCACTGCATGCTTGATTCTTAGCACCAAAAAACCTCCCAACAAAACCGAACCCACTGTTCAGCAAGCACAAATAAATTACCTTGTACATCCCAGCACACATATTTTGGTAGGCTTGACTCATGGTGATCTCCCTGCTGAGAGGCCGAACTGCAAGTTTCAAGTAAAAACTTGTGGTTTTTTTGGTTTTTAATTCAGTGTAAGCACACACATTAACTTCCTATCAAAACACCTCTTTCAAGTTTTCAGAAAGGGACATAGCTCTCAATCATATTTGAAAATAACAAACAAGAAATGCTCTAGCATAAAAAGCCTGGGCATGCCTTTCTGCTCACCTGGCTCCCGGTGACACAAACTACCTCAAACATGCTTAACAGTCAGATGAACACTATACTGCTGCCAGTGAAATAGACTGCTCCAGCCAGTCACAACAATGGGCGTCACTATAAAACAACACTAAACAGTAGTCTAGAACTTAAAGGTTGCAGCTGTGAGGACTGTTGGATTAGTTAATGGATTTTTAATTTTCAAGACCAACAGGTTAAAGCATTTCCATCCTAGTAAGACTTTTTATCCTGAAAATATTCCTTTCAATTCCCCTTTGGCTTCCTGGCTCCCTTTTGGTGCCCTGCACTCGGTGCCTTTCCAGAAAGTAGGAAATACAGTACCAATTTTCTTAATTTCTAGAGACAAGCAAGTCAATTCCATCTCACAAGGCCCAGCACATGACAGAAGTGGCAAAGCTGACAATGCCAGTGAAAGACCCATTTAAAAGTTTTTCTGAAAGACACGTTTAAAAGTAACAAATAAATGGGAAATTCTTATGCAGTAACTGACTTTTTTTACTCATAAAGTTTTCAGCCTTCATAAACTTTGGGACACTTTCCCTGTCTACATTAGTGTTGAGTTTTTAATAGTTAATCTACACCTGGGTACCTTTTTTCTTCTTCTTTGTTTTCTTACTACTGCGGCCTTTCTGTTGCTCCTCCATTATTCTCTCCTCTGCCATTTGAGAGCTGTCAGCACGGCTCAGTGTTGACATCAGCCAGGCATACAGGAACTCTGACAGGTACCTGGAGTTAAAACACACCAGTACAGAGCTGTGACACACTGCACTGCACAAGGTACTCACAACACATGACAAGCTGTTTACTGAAAGAACTGATTGCAAAGGACAACTATTAGGGTAGTTAAACTCTTTGTTTTGCATTACTGCAATCAATAGATAAGCCTGTCGTCTGTGGTGGTGTTTTGTTGTTGGTTTTTTTTCCAAAATAAGATTGTATAGCTTCAACCACAGACAGCTCAAGAAATGTAAGCTTCTTAAAGGTTTACGGAGTGAAATCTATCCTGAGTATTTCAAAACCCATGTAAGACAAATATTTTTTAATGGAATTCTTACTTCCCTCAGCAAATTAGGAACTTCAAAAAAAGGTAGTGTGTTAATGCCTCTTCTACTTCTGTTTTCTACTTGTTTTGAGAAAAGAGGTTATTAATAGTTTGTTTCAAGCTTAAAAAGCCATGAATTATTAAAAGGGCCAAGCCTACAGGAACAAGAGGTTCACACGCAACTCTTAAATTAAGAGAAATCTTTAAAAATTCTTTAAGAGCAGTTTCTTAGTAAGTGGAACAGGTCCAATAAATCTCTTGGCTGATTTCAAATCAAAAGGAATAAAGGGAAAAAATTAAATATGGGAGGTTACAGATCTAGAGCACATGAAGTAGTATTATTTTGCAAGATGTGAATTCAGAATAAAAATGTCTGAGAAATAATTATGAGTTTCATTTGCACATTTCCACTCAGAAATGTGCTTTTTTTTGTTCTTCTCTTACAGGATGGAGACATGCAGTGGACAGGGCAGTTCCAATTAGGAATGATTTTATTAAAATAGTGGGGAGAAACACAGACATGTAAAAAATACCCATCTTAGCTACCGGAAGATGGCAATGTTCTTTAAATAAGTAATAAGTTCTCTCTATCTGGAGTATTAATTCTCTCATTTAATGTTTTTTCCACTAATGAAACAGCACAAAAAAACATAGTAAGATGAATTTCAAGTCATTTGAATTTGACTAATCTCTCAAAGGCTGTTACTGCTAGCTTTGCAGAAAAAAAGCCCAAAACACCAAAGCACAGGATTATTTAAACACAGGAAGGTTCAGCATAATTTTTTTAATGCTGAGTCAAAAATGAATCACCTAAAATCATTCACCTTTTGGACCTAAGCTGTCAACTATGAAAAGTAGTTAATGTGAATGGAACTTTTACTCCATATAAAGCAAACGTTTTCACTGAAGGCAGATGCCTCTTCAAATATGCTTGGAGAGTAAGGTTTTTTTTTTACCTAGTCACCTTTCAGATTAGTCACAACTTGGAACTCTAGAGATCTTTTTTAAAATACTACAGATCTACAAGACTGGTCATCTTGGTACTACAAAGACAAAATAGTAAAGGCAACTGCTTTCCTCCTGCACTGTTATCTGCCAAAATCAGCATACTGTCCATTCATTGTCATTAGAAGACACTATTTAAAGAAGTTAAACAGAAAGCAGATTACTATTCCAGTAAAAAACCCAACATTAAGTCTAGAGAAAAGACAACAGATTTTTTTCTCCCCCCTCCACTTCAGGCCTTACAAATATGTAAGCACTGTGCTAGGCAAGTTTATGATTAAGAAAAAATCATAGTTGAAGGGCCTGCATTAGCAATTATAGCTCTGTGGGATCATCCCTCCTCCAACAGCTGTTAATGAAGTGCCCTCTTACCAATAAATGTAGTAGTATTCATGCATGCTGTACAGTTCCAACTCAAAGCCGCTGAGAAGATACTGTATCATGATGCGAAGGTTGTGGTACAGGACCCAGGTGCCCAAGCAAGCCAGATGCTGCCTCTGGGGTTCCTGCTTCAGTAACATGCTATGGAGTGCAGCGTCAACCTTCTCTGCCTGTGAAACAAGGAGGGGAAGAACACCTGCCTGAAACAGCATCCAAGTTCTGCCAGAACTAACATCTGAACAAAATCTGAACAAACTGGGTCAGTAACACCACCCTGCACTCTAAGACAGAAATAGATTTTTACAGATATCCCCCTCTACAGCTCTCAGGAAACTGCAAAGTTACTCAAACAAGGAAACTGCTGCACAACGAAAAAATATTCTATACAGTGATACAGAAGTAGCATTAGACTTTTTAATTTAAATTTTAAACGTATTTTTATATAGATTGTTAACAGTCACATATGCACTGAAACTCAGAACCCACTGCAAGTTGATTTCAATTTTGCTATATAGGCAGTAATTTTTTTTTAACCTAACTGAGATGACATATTAAATGTACAAACTTGACATGCAAGAAGCAGAGTGGCCCGTAAGAGAAACTAAAACACTGATAAGACAACATAAATCTAAAAAAGTAATTGTATGGAAGACAAAGTCTTCCAGTTAATATCACTACTCCTGAATAAATCAACCCATATAACCTGATGCAAAGTAAAAAAACCCCAAGTAGCGCATCTCAGCTGCAGTACTGCAACAAACTCTCAGCCAAACCACCTTGAAAGAAGCTGGAGCACACAGAATCTTTCCCCCCAACTCCAAGCTCCTTGACTGTTCTCCCTAGCATGCAAAACTTGGAAAATGTTTTTATGACATGCCTCCTATTTCTTCAGCAGTCAATTTCTGGCAAGTGAAAACATACCTTTCCCTGTGACCTTTCACTCCCAGCTCTTAATGTTTAAAATCAGTTGGAGCATATATTTTTAGGATTTAATATCTAATTTACATGTGTTTTTTAAAAAGCATTATAAAGTTTTGCAGCTATACATAGCTATAAACCTGAATTTTCAAAGGTGTCTTGTGAATATGGCTCACACTCTCTCTCTGGTTACATCTTGAGTCTGACAGTTCCAAGCAAGACACAGACTACAAGCAGTGGAATTACCATGAAATTGCAGACATCACAGCAGGTTTAACTTTGTTCAATAAGTAGACTTGAAGGAATCTTAAAAAAAAAAAGGTAGTATCTTTTTGTTCAATAGATCTAACAAAGTCTTTACATGCAGTCTACAGACAGACTTCCTGGGCTGCATTTGAGGAATTCCTGTCCAGAAGACTTTAGGACAAACAGAAGAGTTGCTTCGTTTGTCTAGAATTTAGTACCATGTGCTCCACTCTGGTATAAATATTCCTAGAAACAGAAGTTTGCTGGCTTGGTGCCTAGGACATTACCTCATCCTGGAGGGTGGCAAATTCCTCAAGAATGTGACCTAGCTTATCTCTCTGACGAGCTCTATTGTGTCCATGGATTTGAATCAAGCTACAGAATGGCTGAAAGAAACAAAAGTGTAGCTTTAAGTTTTCAACAGAACCTTGAAACATCTATTTTGGCACCTGTCTGCGCGTTTATTACTAGGAGGTAGGTTCCTTGAGGTTCCCTACAGAGTGCAGGTTTGTAGGAAAGCAAGGTCCCTAGAGTGAGGCAAGAGTCCATCTTTCTCTGAACACAAGTCAACATGAGGTTGTGGGAGCATCCTTCTGGAATCTGATCAGAACAGAATGCTTGAGGTAAAAGAGCTATTTCTTATTTATGCCTAAATCCATGTGCCCAGGTGGCCAAGAGCATCCTGGCTTATGTCAGGAATGGTGTGGGCAGCAGGACTAGGCAAGTGATCATACTCCTGTGCTCAGCACTGGTGAGGCCGCAGTTTGAGTGCTGTGTTCAGTTTTGTGCCCGTCACTACAAGAAGGACATTGAGGTGCTTGAGTGTGTCCAGAGAAGGGCAACAAAGCTGGTGAAGGGTCCAAAGCACAAGTCTTAGGAGGAGCAGCTGGGGGAACTGGGGTTGTTTAGGTTGGAGAAGAGGAAGCTGAGGGGAGACCTTATCGCTCTACACAAATGCCTGAGGGTGCAGCCAGGTGGGTGTCACTCTCTCCTCCAAAGTAAGAAGTGATAGGATGAGAGGGAATAGCCTCAAGTGTGAGGGGAGGTTTAGATTGGATATTAGGAAAAGTTTTTTCACTGGAGAATTGGAACAGGGTGCCCAGGGAAGTGGTTGAGTCACCATCCTTGGAGTTATTTATAAGATCTGCAGATGTGGGGCTTAGGGATATGGTATAGTGGCAGTATTAGCTTAACAGTTGGACTTGATGATGTCAAGAATCTTTTCCAACCAAAACAACTGAATTCTATGATTTTCTTAGATTTTCACTATGCTGCGTGTATTAAAAATCCCTTAACTGGAGAGAATGTAAAAATAGTAATTTTTACTAGTGGTATGTTTCTGTTTTGTGGCATGAAATTACTCTGGGAGGAGGAAGTAGGTGAGGATTTCTAACAAAAGGAAATGTTAGTCAAAAATCTAGAAGCTTAATACAGGCAAGAAGCAGCAATAATTATGCTGGCTTTTTAAAACATTTCACAATTTTAATATGGCCAGCAGCTGCAATTTTGCCCTTAAGTCAGGTGTCTAAAATAAATGGTTTCATTTTCAGATGTAAGCAAATCTTTATAATGTGCTCCTGTACTGATAAGCATGCTGTAATTGGCATGAGCGCTCACCCGAACACAGTGTGTCACAAAGGAGTCGATGTAGTCCTTCGCCTGGTGATTATTATACAGGCAGCACCTAAAAGGGAAATACCCATGTACATACATCTGTTTAGCATGTGACGAGTATGTAGCACAAAATTTAAGAAGAAATGCGAGTGCAGCAACAGCAACTGACTCCTTCATACATAAGCAATAATTAAGTACAAAATATAGTGACATCTAAATGCATGCAAGTAAAAATCAAGATCCACTTACTTTGGAGATAGTACTGGCGGACTGACAAAAGACCTTAAAGCATCTTTTATCATGTCTTGCATGAGGTGAGTGCCAAATACCTTCTTGTTATCTACCAGAAAAGTTGTCTGAAAGCAAGAGTTTTAGAAACATGTTTTAAGTCAAAATTAATGCTTTAGACATAACTAATGGAAAGTTCTTACCGTACCTGTATCATACCAGAAACTTTTAAGATCACTTTAGGAATTAAAATGGTTCAGCTAAGTACCAGGTTACAGACTTAGAAACAGAGGCATATTGAGATCTGTCACTTACTGGATATTCCCACGACACAAAATACAGCTCTATTACTTGCATAAGAAAATGACTTTGTTTCCTCAACTTTAAGGATTATTAATCAGACAGATGATTCTGAAGATTGATATAAAATAGATCATGCAGTTTTCCTGGAGGCAAACAGTAAATCTTCAGACTAACACAGATGGTTTTTTCCTGTGACTACAGATACCACTGCTTTCATGACTTGTGCCTGATGCTCACTCCACTTTTCCCCCCACGAGGGCTGTGTCCCTTTCTTACATGGTTCTTCAGCAGCTGGAGAAAAAAATCTCTACTGTGAGTTACCCACAGCGCTGTGCAAACACGTGTAGCGGGAAGTCAGAACACATGCACTATGAAGACACGTCACTTGCCAATACGATATATTCCCTCAGCTCTACACATCGTTTAACTGGAATCAAGTGGAAAGAAGTTCTGACTCCAGGGATACCCTATTCAAATCAAAACCTCCTACAAGGAATTTTATTTTACTCCAAGTAATACGTTCATAGAATCACAGAGCTGTCTTGGTTGGAAGGGATACTTTAGATCACCTATCACCACTAACCCATGCCCCTCAGCACCACATCTAAGAGTCTTTTAAATACCTCCAGGGATGGAGATTTCACCACTTCCCTGGGTAGCCCGTTCCAATGCCTAACAACCCTCTCTGTGAAGGCATTTTTCCAATATAAATCCTAAACTTGATGCCACTTCCTCTTGTCCTATCACTTGTCACCAGGGAGAAATGGTCAGCTTACACCTCTCCACAACATCCTTTCAGGTAGCTGTAGAGAGCAATTGGATCTCCCCTCAACCTCCTCTTCTCCAGACTAAACAACCCCAGTTCCTTCAAGGTATTTTCAAGTGATGAAACAAGAAGAAAATTAGTAGCCTGTCCTGCCATGGCTATCAGTTTTACTGCTGTAGCAATAGAGGCAGACTACACACAAAATCCAGGCCAAACAAGGACTACAAATAAAAACACCAGCCCCAAAATGAGACAGCATAAAAATGCTCTGTTTTATGGTAGAGACAAAACATTAACACTTTGTGTTCAAATTAACATGCACTACCATGTTCTAAACATTAGTACTTAGAAGTGTGTTAAAAAAAATTACATCAGAATGTAAGCCTGTAAGCACCTAATACTCAAGTATCTTCAGAAAAGTTTTGGTGAATAGTATATTATGAAGTGATAAGCAAATAAGTATTTAAAGCACGAAGATTAATCAATACTAATAATCAATGCAAAAGTATTTTACTTGAAGACATAGAAAAGGACTTGCCTGTAGGAGAGATCTTGAAAGAACACATGGTGACTGCTCACTAAACTCACAGAAAAAGTCCTAATTGACATTTAGAAAAAAATAATTCAGGTTAATATGCCATTTTTGAACATATATACAGACATATTTATGTTTTTATACACAAATGCATTTCTATTTTAAGATATACACAAAGAATTGCATAAATACTCAGACAATAGCTTATACAAATTCTCAGAAAATAAGTGTAAGCAATTTGAACAAAAAACAGTGTGTTATGAAGCTAAAAAAAAATCTGTATTTTTCTGCAATGACTTGTTATTTAGCAGAAAACAAGGTTTCTGAATTTTCTTCTCCCAATGCAACAATTAGAAGGGTGATAGCAGAAAAAAGATACACTGTGAAACCATTAAGGTCACAACATAACTGATCCACGTGTGTAACAAAACTGCAATGGTTAAGTAGTACCAGATGCTTCATGCAAACACTGTAACAGGAAATAGGAAGACAAAGTATTTTTTTTCTTGATGTGATGTAACTGTGGCTTGTTTCTCAGTGAACACATGTACAGTAAAAAGTGTTTGAAGCATTTCTTCCAACAAGCGTAGGCAGCAACTAAGAACAGTATCACTTATTCAGGAAAGAACACAAGCAGGTGCTCAACTTTATGCCTATTCAGGGAATAAATGGCTGTTTAAGCATGTGATTAAGTGTTCTCTTGTGTCATAGGCACACTTGCAGAATATTGCTTACAAAATCTGGAAGAAAAAACCATCAGGAACATAGCAAGGAATTATGTTCAGCTACTGCAGATGGGGCTCTTCAATCAAAGAAGAAAATTACAAAAAAGTCACTAGCTTGTGCTCTGCCACTGATATCATAGAATCACAGAATTATAGGGGTTGGAAGGGACCTCCAGAGATCATCGGGTCCAACTCCCCTGCCAAAGCAGGCTCCCTATCTCATACTGCACAGATAGGCGTCCAGACGGGTCTTGGATATCTCCAGAGAAGGAGACTCCACCACCTCCCTGGGCAGCCTGTTCCAGGGCTCTGTCACCCTCACTGGGAAAAAGTTCTTCCGCATGTTGGTGCGGAACTTCCTGTGCTCCAATTTGCAGCCATTGCCCCTTGTCCTATCCCCACAGACCACTGAAATGGGGCTGGCTGATTCCCCCTGCATCCCCTGCTTCAGATAATTGTGTAATTATTGTATAATTATCAAGATAATTAATAATTGTATAATTATTCAGAAAATTGTGTAAATATGAGCAATTATTTAACAAATCATGGACAAAATAGGTTTGAGAGAAAAAAATCTCCTTGTCAAAAAAAAAATAATCAGAAAAGACAGATAATTTTGAAGTTTTACACAACAGTGGGAAACACCTAAATATTTACACAGACAGCTCTTGCTTTTTTCCCCTCCAGTGAGTAATTGCATGTTCATACGGAGTCATTTTTTTAAGTTACAGTTTAAGATCTTATGTTTAGCTATAAGTAAGAAATATTCATGCTTACCAGAATACAGTGCAAATTGGTTAGGTTGACTACTTCACACACAGTTTTTATTCTGTCTATTAGTTTGGAAAAGTAACTGACCATTTCTTCCCTTTTAATTATTTTTGCGTATCGCGGGAAAGTTGGCGGCAGCAACCTCTGATTAACAAGGGGCTCAAAGCCCATCATAATAGGGTGATCTAACGAAGCAGTGAGGGGAGAGAGAAAAAGGAAGAGGTGGAGAGAGAGAAGCAGCACGTAAGTGGGTTTTCATAACTCAGTTCAAACTCAAAAGTATAATATGAATGATTCAATTAGCCAAAACAAACTCTTTAACTGACAGTTAACTTCCAGAAACACTAACTGCCCCAACGAGGCAATGATTACTATTTAAAAAACTTCAGCTCTCAACACCTCAGTATATACTTGTACAAACACCAAGGCTGCATTCCCCAAGTGGCATATACATTGTTTCAAAGTGAAATGCACTTAATTGAAAGTTCACATTATCTCTGATCTTGAAGTTGCAGAATTGCTTTCAGGAAGCAATTTAGTTAAATAAATTTAAGACGGAAGACTGAAAATATTTAAGAGTCTGAATACACAGTATTATTTCTTCAAAGTAAATAGTGTTTTTTTTAAAATACACACAAGTACTAAACTCTGTCAGGGCAGCATATTTAAGAAAGGAAAAAAAGGTAAAATTTGATACATACCTCCTTTAGTGGTATCATTCTGTGCCTGGATACCATGATGCAATGAATTGTGGATAGCAGAAAGCAAGTCAGCTGCCTGAGTCATCAGTTTCTGAGCTTCTGCAACTGCACTTGTCTGAAAGGCAGGTAAGTTATTCACATTATGAACATTATAATTAGTGTTAGCATGAAAAAAAAAGAGTATTAGGATTCTACTGTTTTTCCACAACCAGTTCTGAAAAAGCCCCACAACCCCACATACAATAGTTTTCTGCATAACTTCATAAAACTCTTCTGTCAAGTGAGACAGAACTTCAAAATGTAAAGGGGGCAGAGGGGATCACCTATCATTAGAAAATGCTGCATTTCTGAGAGTACAAACAAAACACAGCCTACCAACTGAAACTAAATCACTACATAGCATTAGAACACATCAGGTGTCCATTGGAGACCTTGATTTGCTATGTGCTAACACCGTGAATTTTCTCATGAGACTTAGCAAACTTGGCACCATTTAAGACAGCTGTGTGCAAAATCTAAAATCTTGTTTTAAAAACAGTGGAGTAACATTCCTCAATGGAACTTCATATACTTGCCATCAAGTCAAATCAAACCTTTCTTTTAGGGAAAAAAAGTAAGTGTAACCCCCCCCAAAAGATCTAATAAAAGCAGAACATGATCATGAGTAATACATGTTTACTTATTATAGTATCTACAAAAAAGATACTAAGCAGATCTAATTCAATGTAAATAACTTAAAAGGTAAGTAATCAGACATTAGCAACACCACAATAATCTTATCTTGCACAGATGATTAACTCACAGCATTTAGAGAGAATTTAGTTGCAGGTCAGTGTAAATCACTTCTGTGTCACACTTTGGTTTCTGATATAATGAATGGTTATATTCAGAATGCAGTTCTCAACTACTCAATCACTTTTTCTTCAACAATTACATCTATCAGCGATACCTGCACCTAACTTTCAAGCTTTCAGCTGTACAGTGCAGCTGCTCCAATAGCAAAATCAGGTGGTAGTCTCCATGCCGCTTAAGCAAGTGATTTCATTTATGGGAAACAACAATAAGCAATATACAGATAGTTATCCTTACATTAAGAAAAAGCTTTGTCTCCTGTGATTTTGCCCTAAAAACATGCAATAACAAAGAGATCTTGCATTCGGAAGAGCACACAAATTCCATGGAAAGCTGCTGTACTCCTCAGACCAAAGAAGTCTAAACAGAAATACAATACAACATAGAAGGAAAAACTAATGATCCTCTAGAGATGGACAAAACACTGCCCAGGATCATGTAACTCCACAGAAGGGGACTGAAAGAGGAAGAAAAGTTTAGCTTACATGTGTGAAAAGGGTAATCCAAAACCCATAAGCAGTTTTTGTTTTCTAGAATTAATATCCTGTCTCTCTGCAAGGCCACAATAATGTCATGCACTAGCTTTCCCTGGGTTTTCTTTAAAAACTATAAAAATGAAGAAAAATCTGAAGTGTTGCCCACTGTAAGGCTTTATTCAGCCTTTTATCCAATCTGCAGCAACATCAACTGAAAACTGAAGAATCTACAGAGTAATTGCTCAACTTCAGAGAATGAAAAAAGTATTTCACAGGATCACAATGCAAACACCAAATGGACATACCTCTTTTTTTGTAAATGCTATTAGAACAGTCAGTAGTACCCGAGTAAACTTGACTCTGCTGAACACAGCTAAACACTGTTGATGCTGTAATAAAAAGTAATGCAAATTACAAAGCAACATGCATTAAGTCTTGGAACTTAGAAGAAACCCCCACTTTTACAGCTCTATTGAGTATGCTCTCTAGTCTCAAAAATATGTCTCCATGTATGAACTTTAAGATACACAATTTATCAAAGGAATCTGTACTGCCATCAGAAAAGCACTTACACAAAAAAACCCAAGATACTTTGAGTAAAGCACAACCACTGGCTGTTATCACTATGTCCTAGCAAATGCCATTCAAAACTCAACTTAAGTGAACATCCACAAATCATTAAGCTTATTTTTTCTCCTTTTTGCTGAACATCTATTTAAAAAGTAGTTTCAGAATTTAAAAAAAGGAAACCAAAAACCACAAAATAACACTACTGGAAAGGGAAACTCACTCTGTTCTAAGCCAACCACATCAACTACATTGATTGCTGCTTTTTCCTGGAAGGATCTACACTGCTTTCACATTTTCTTCCTACTTTCTCCATGATGGGAAGACTGCCATCAGCAGTGAAAGCTGCTGGGAAAAACTAAGGGAAGAAGGTACAGGATGGATCAGACCATCTACTTTGCTAATGAATTTTTCTTGAGTGGTTGTTGCATGAACAGCACCACTGCAGCAGCATCACTGTTCTACTATTGGGATCATCCAGAACTCTAGCTCTGTAGAGCATAAAAGCCTGCTTGCTAGCCTGGGATTTGCTCAGGGCCATGTTTACTTCAGCTCAGACATGACAGTAGTGCTAACACCGCTGACACACATTTCCTACAAATTGCTAACTATTGATTAAAGTAGTGCTGTGCTAATTAATCCATGAAATTCAGAAAAAAAAGTAAACAATTCATTACTTCAAGTTCAACTTCTGGATCTCTCTCTTCTCCTTGTCGACTTCGAGTGCTCTAGAATGTAAAGGAATTTCAAATGATGTATCATAAACTGCACATGAAAGCTACAAATAAAACCTCTTTATCCTCTCCAACACATATTCCTAAGTATCAGTTGACAAGATTAAAACCTCTTAATACAAAGTCCAGGTAGCTGAATGATCCAAGACTCTCCTATAATAATGGGACCTACCTCAGTTCACTTGGCAAATATACATGGAAATTGCATGAACAATTTACACTGTAAACCATGGCAAAGAGACTTCTTCACCATCACATAGTATATCTGCATAAGAGCCAGAAATTAAAAGCATACTTTCTGTGCACAGCTCAGTATTATCTTTTACACCAGTAATAGGTGGAGTCCTGGTGAAGAATTTGGAAAAGCCTCAAGACCTCACCATCTTTAGCCAGAAGGCAAACTACCAGCATCTTAGACTGTTCTGGCAGTTCTTATAAAGTCTCCCACCATTTAGTGACACAAAACTGCTGCCTTCATAATCCAACTCCCTTCCCCAAATGTATGTTGAGAACATCTGACAAGTCAGGCATGAGAAAAATACCTTCACTCGTCTTTGCATGTCATCTTCTACATCTTTTAGCATACCTGGAAAAGTCACAGTACAATTAAAAGCTGAGAAACATTCCTAGGTACACCTACATCACTCAGGGGAAAAAAAGTTTTGCAGGGAAATCAAGTTTTAGAGTGCTTTACTCATTAATCAAAGACTAGACAAAAATAATCTTGCAAGGCACGGTGGGCATGTCTCACAACAACAGATTCAGAGTATGGACTGACTGATCCAAATACAGCAAAAAAATTCTCAAAACAGATCAGTGAAAAGCTCAAGCACGTTTCAAATGTCTAACATACATACTTATATACGTGCCTAGCAACATTCTTTAGAACTACTAGGCTGCTTCCTCCTCAAAACCAATCTGTTTACATCACAACAAATGGTGAAGCAGAATTCAAGCAGCGTACTTCCTGATGGTTTTCTCTCTGATATACCTGGGCGAGCTCACACCCAGCCACTCAACACCTCTTAGTAGTGCTTACTCTGTTTCTCAGGTATTTAATGTATGAACAGCTGAACTTTTCCTTGCAGGAAAAATAATTTGATCTCCACTCCACATTACCAACCCACCAGTTTTCACAAGACTAATGAACTAAATTAGTATCTGAGACTCCTGCCAATTCATTAGGTTTGGATGAAAGCAACCAACGTGACCAGAAGATAAATACACTGATGGATGGATACACAGGAAGTGCAAACTGTACCTGTAACTCTAAGATCTGTCACACTGTTGGCCATTTTAAATCCGTACGTCATTGACTGAAAATCTTCCTACAAAATAAGAATCAAGTAAAGCATAAACAGTAGTAGTTTCAAGTTTGGTTTTGGTGTTTCTTTTTGGTTTGTTTTGGGACTTGTTTCTTTATTGTGTTGTTGATTTTTTTTTGTTATTTAACTACAGAAAGTGTAAAAGTAGACTTGTCTCCTGCAGAACTGAATAAACCCACAGTTTGGGTGACTAAATCCAAATCCAGCTCAGGGTAATTATTTTCTGAATAAATCCCTCATACTAGTATGCCATTCAAGAACTTCTGCTATAAGAACTGTGAATGCAAAATACTATTTAATTAATTTTAAATCCTTGTCATCTAAATTTAAATCTTCATAAATTTTAGTCAGGTATCAGAAATATAAGAAATTGTTGTCCAAGCACACAAGAAATAAAAGTTGCTCTGAGCACAGAAAGAGACTGATTCCTCTGCTAGACATACATTTCAGACAAAAGAAATTCATGGTTATCTAAGGTAGAAAAATAATAAAAATAAACCAGGAAAACTACAAGTAAAGTTTTTTTCAAATGGTTAGCCACAAAACTTGCATTGCTTCTCAACTATTTACACCATTTACAAAACTCAAGCAAAATCCAGGAAAAAGCATGTAACATCTTAATGGAAGAACACCACATTTTAAGCCCATCAAGTCTAATGCTTTTAGGAGGATGGATTGCAGCTCATCCAGTATCCTTGAATCAAACAATAGTACCTTTCTCTGATAGACTGTTTTATTTGTGTTACAGAGCCTACATACATATTTAGCTGTAGGAGATACTGAAACATACCTCCTCAAAAACAGCTGCTTTGTTGACCTTTTCTCTGGCAATATCACAGATTTTTAAGATCCCCAGAGCAAAAGCTTTCATAGCAGGATCTTCTATGAAGTCTGGATTATGAATATAAAGGCAAGTGAATACCGTCTGTGCCAAGGAATGTCCCTCTAACCATGTTATCTAGGAAAAAGAAAAACAAGTGTTTCACTTATGACAACAAAAGTCCTCATTTTTTCATCTCCATTCTTCTTCCACCTTAGTGACTAACTGAAGCTCAGTAAAAGGTCCTTACCATGG
Organism: Laterallus jamaicensis coturniculus; assembly: GCA_022605575.1. NCBI lineage: Eukaryota > Metazoa > Chordata > Aves > Gruiformes > Rallidae > Laterallus > Laterallus jamaicensis. Next base: position 3,401,546 of record JAKCOX010000010.1, read on the forward strand.
CAACCTTCCATCTAGCAAAAAGGGGCAAGAGAAGGTTTCCCAACTTTTAACATTTGCCCATCTGCTGGCTGTGGCAGGCAGCAAGTCACTAAACCCTGTAACTACCAACTTCTGGTGTTGGGTAGACCTCTTCCACAAAATTCAGATCGAATCTCCATGGCTTAGACATGATATTAACATAAGAGACCACTGGATATATAAGCTTCCACTACAGAAACAGTGAATTAAACATGCAAGTAGCTATGGAACCACTTTGCAACATTCTGCAAGTTCTCTTCTAAAACTTCTTTTCACAATCCCTTCTCTCCACTACTTTAATGTTGTTTTGTGCTAAAGGGAAAGCTTCAGAAATTGAAACAATTCCTATCTTGAAATAGCACAAAACAAAGTAGGATCATATTTTCAATAGGACCATTGTCCCTTAAAAAAAAAAAAGGTCGGTATTTGACAGTGAAGTGGGGGAGAAGACAAATCATGTTACACCATATCAAATATACAGTAACATTTACATGGACTAAGCTAATTAGAAATGTTTCAAAAACTCAAGTAATGTTATTGATGCAATTTTAAAGAGTAACTGAAAAAAATTTGCATCATTTACTGAGTAAATTAAGAAACTTACAAAAAAAAATTAGTAACTGACAATTCACTTATTTACTGTCTAAATGGCTTTATTTTATTCTTTCTTCAAAATGCCTTCAAAATGCTTGATCAGTATCAGCTGTACAGGAATGAACAGTGTTGTAGGTTACTCCGCACTTGCTTCTCCAGTGCTCTCAAATACCAACACACAGCAGGCATGCAGATGCGTTTTTAAAAAACCCATAGTTTATAAAACCTTTTTTTTACACGATTCAAAATTACACCAGTTCTCTTCCAGAATGATTTCTTATGATAAAAAACCCAAAAAAAATCAAACTAATTAATCTTAAAATTTCCAATGCAAATAAATATCTAAAAGGAAATCAAAATGCTAAGACTGTATTTTCTGCCACTGAATCTCTTTTTGAGTTTGACTGTTTTTTATTTTAGTAAACTGGATTAAAGAATTGTATTTTGAAAACAAAACATCTGATGTTAGAGCAGAGAAATGCTTACCAAACAACAAAAACACGTATCCATTATTCCTACTAGCTCAGGTGAAGTGAGATCCTTAATTTTAATGGTGCCATCCTTAGAAAACAAAGAAAAGAAAAAACTCCTTAAGGTCTGTGGAAGCCCATAGGCAAAATACAGCTACTTATTTCTACAGTTGAGAAGGAAATAAGAAAGTGGTTAAAAGACTTCAGAATATCTGCATGCCACTTGTTTTATTCATCAGCTTCACAGTGTCCCTCATATTCTGAAAATCTTTGCTTTCCTATCGTATTGAGCATTGACCAAACATAAAGGTATTAAAAGGCAAAGCTGAAATAACATTTCTGGTTTATGAGTATCCAAGAGAAGCTTAAAACCAGTTAACTGTCAATATTTAAATCACAAAACAGAATGTATAATAAAGATTGAACAAAGAATGACATGCAGGATACATTCTTTGAAGGTTTTGTTTTGGTTTTTTGGGGGGGAGTTTGTTGGGTTTTTTTGTTTTTGTTTTTTTGTTTTTTTTTTTTTTTTTTTTACACACACTGGAGATACTTGCAGTTTTACTGCCTGCAAGGACTGGACCAACAATTACTCTTGTTTCATTTTATTTGTCCACTGTGCACATCTCTGCATACATTTTACACAAAGCTACCTTACTCTATTCAAAACAAAGCAATAGGTAAAACTTTTTTTTCCCCTCTGTGGGTGCATTATTCTGTCCCAACAGAAGTTTGTCTATCATCCTTAGACTAATTTATCTTGACCACACATCAAAATTTAATCACCACTGTTGACGTTGTTACATCCGCCAGCTTCTGACAGTCCCATAAAGCGTTAACATCCAGCTTTTGTAATGAAGCTGGTTTCCATTCAGATTAGAGAGATATGATGAACATATCTCCATATAAAAGACATTTTGGGGGTAACTCACAGAACCATTTCTGACCTGTATTTATTTGAGATATCAATACCAGACGATTTCACAGTACTTTTTACTGAAAGAGTTAGCATCATTGTCATAATGTAGGTAACAAAAAAGGTAAAGATCACAAGCTACTTCTTACCTAACTATCAAAAATAAAAAAAACAATTCTAAGCAAAGACCAAAAACATTCATTATCTTCAGCTGTGCTTAACTGCACTTTGACAGAACTGCATTATACTTTTACAGACAGCATAGGCAAAAACAGGAAAGTCACACGAACCTTAATAGCTTGCTCAAAGTTAAGAACCTTCCTATTCACCTGGTTTCCAATCATACCAGCATCCATCTTGGGGTCCATCATTTCAATGGCAGACATGGCTTCAAAGAGACCAAAACTAAGAGCGCAAACAAAATAAAAAACCAAACAACATTCTGAATGCAATTATTTCATACCAATCTTCACAAACATACCATGACAAACTGAGTACTACAGACAATAAGCCAAGGTATGTGAACATTACTATCAACCTTTAGAGATCATGGTTTTCAGGAATCTGAGGATCTATCAAGAAGACAGCAAGAAAACAGGCATCTAAAAGGCAACCCTGAGCCTTTTTATAAAGCTGAAGAACAACAGTAGTCCCAGCCAACTATCTCACCACTAAATCTATGCCCTGTTCTTCCTAAACACCTCATAACGATGTTTTAAAGATAACAAACTGATATTAACTGAACAAACTGTTCCTCATTACGCTACATCCAAAAAAACAAGATAAGCTCCTCACAAACTAATGACAATGTACATGAGGCAGACCAAGAATGATAGAGCAACTTTGTTTAGAAAGGGCACGTTGAGAAAACTGATAAAAAAACCAAAAATATTATGTAACAATGGATCACTTGTAGTCAGGGCATAAAGGCCTGCAGGAGAACACCACCAACTGAACTGGACAACAAAAGAAAGGATACAGTGTATTGCTTTCCATAGATAAGATGTTCATCAAAACTGCTGCGTAACCCTTTACTATACATAAAAGGTTGTTGCACATGGTGCATTCTAATTCTGAAAAGCACTATTTGCTTATACTGGCATCATGAGAAATGTCCAGCATTCAAATAGGCACGTCAGATACATACTGCTGAAGAATGACACCCTGAATGCTTCAACTATTTTGTTTACATTTTAAAAAAATCCCCAAACTTGGTTGATACTGCATGACTTGCCTATTAGTAAACATTAACATATTTGAGCCAGTGCTGTCTGAAAACCAGAACTATCTCACAGGATACTTACAGCTTGTCATGAAGCAGTTCTCCTAACTTCAATTCTACAAAGGAACAGAACAGGACAAATCGTTACAATCATCCTTCTAGCACAACTGTTCTGGGACAGTCTTGTCACTCACCAAGCTGTCTTACACTAAGAGGGAACAAGGTGTGGGAAGCAGACCAGACATTCCTACTCCACCTTCAGCTGCTTTTACTTACAAAGCACTATCAAGACTGAAAGGCTGAAAAAACACCAGTTGTTCAGTGTTGTTCCTTACCCCTTCTCTGTTATTCCAACAGTTAAAGGGGTTTTAGTATCACCAAATAGAAACATCTTAGTATCTTGGAACACAGACATTTCCTGTGCTTCTTTATGTGAACGTCTGGTTTTTCCCAGGGGATTTTATGCCTCCTCATTACTTTTAATGAAGACGCATTTGATAGGTACACAGTGTATCACTAAAACACAAGCGTAAGGACGGCATGAGGAACCTGCATTTATCATTATGTGTCTGCTGCAGCTTTGTATTTGTTTTTCCTTGGTGTCATCATAAAATCAGTTGAAAAAATTCAAGTTGCTACCACTGTAAACTAGCACAAATATCCAACGAGAATAAAGGCACTGTTTAAATAGAAGCAACTCCTTTCCTGTGACTAGGATGCACTGCATTGCCTCAGAAGCTCAAACTTGTTTTAAAGACAACAAACAACACACAGACTAATGGAATTAATTAACACTGTACCCTATAGATCGAAAAACATACAGAAAAAAGAGTTTTTTCTGCATGGATGAATGAGGTTTTCATTTGGTAGAACAAAGAGAAAGGCAACTTTGCAACTTAAAAACAAAGCAGGTGCAGAAATGTATCAGATGAAAGAGACATGACTTTAAAAAGATATTTATCTAATCTGGAAGCAGCAGCAAGGTGAGGTTCTTCTGGTATTTCCAGCCCCACAGTTATGTTAAACACAGAATCAATGTAGCCCATTCATCCGGAGCTTGAAACTGGATCACGCTATTGCTTACAAGCACCAGGATCTTTGCTTATTGCTCCAAAGTTTCGTTAAGTTTTCTCAGAACACAAGCAGCACAACTCACCTCTACAAGCTTCTTCAAAATCCTGGGTTATATCTATCCAGCTTGTATTGCTCTTTTCCATCTTGTCAGGCATACCGAGTTCCCATCCTGAATCATCATCTTCTACTGAAGCTTTTATAACCATGGTCCTACACTTTTAAATCTGTATCAGAGACACTGCAAGTTATGGACGAATTAGAGGGACTGCTTTGTGGGAGTGTGTTTTTTTTCGGTTTTTTTTTTTCAAGAATCAGGTGAGAAAGGGAAATTAAACAGCCTGATTCCATTTAAATGGATATCATAAAAACACAGACACATTTAAAAGCATTTAAGCCAGCAGAAAAACAGCAGAAAAATATAATCAGTGAGCAGTACTTAAACGTTATTTTCTCCTTCACCATTTCTCTCTGACTAGCTTGTAGGTTGCGAAACCTCAGTAACTAAGGGCAGCAGAACTTCAACAGAACTGCACCCCAATAAACGACTGGAAGTAACATCAAGGAATCCTTACAACAGATGTAGATACCAATTTTTTTGTTCTGTTGCGGGGGGGTGTTTGCTATCGTTTTACAGTATTGGGAACACACGCCCTCCCACTGCTCGGCCAAAGGAATGACAGAAAGGGCAGCTGTAGAACTGACCACACACAAGTTTGCTATCCGCACAGAGCTCATCCAGGTCTGTGGGCGTATTTCCTCCTTAACTCCTTCAGCAGAGAGCCAGACCGCCGCACCACTGTTCAGCCACCCCGGGGACCGCAACGCAGCTTTTAAACGTCACCGGCTCGTTATTCCGAGTCGTTCCGGTGCTCTCACAAATCCCGTGGCACGCAGGGCTGCCGCCCCGAAGGACTTCGAGGTTGGCTCGCCTGCCCGCCCGCCTTGGAGAGCCCACTGACGCGGGGAGTGCCTGGCCGAAGGGACACCGACGGGCCCGGCGAGCTCTCAACACCTGAGCCAAGGCCGCCGCGGGCGCTTCAGACAAAAGGGCCCCGCGACGCGAGACCTTCCAGGCACCGACAGAAACAAAGGGGTGCGGGCTTTAAAAGCCGGCCCGGGAGCCCCCCTCGCACCAGCAACGCTCCGCCTCCCCTTGGCCCCCGTCACGACTTCTCCCGCGACGGCAGGGCTCGGCCGGTGGGGAGGAGGAAACGCACGGGAAGCTAGAAACGCACCGAAATCACGACTGAACTCCCGACACAGACACCACCGAGCTGCGAGGCCCTCCGGGGCTCTCTTCCCTTCCTGCGGCTCACCCATCCCCGCCCGCCCAGCGGCCCACCGGGCGCCGCTAAGGCACTGGGCCGGCAAGGGGCCGCCCGCTAACAGGCCGAGCGGCTCCCTCGCCTCGCCGCAGAGGCGGCAGCCCAGCGCCCGCCTTCCTCGCGGCGGAGCAGCGGCACCGGCGGAGCGGTCGGCCGCTCTCCCTTCTGCGGGCCTGCCTCTGCCAGGCGTTCGGCCAGCCGAGGCGGCAGGCGGTCGCGCAATCCCACACCCGGTGGGGCTGAGGACCTCACCCACCGCGTCCCCCGCCGCCGGTCTGCTCGTTCCTACCCTTCACGCACACCCGAGGAGCCGCCGCCGAGCGCGCACACAAGTCCCAACGCCACCAGCCCAGGGCCTCAACGCAAGCGCATACGCGCTGCCCGGCTCCTCTCTGCCCTTCCCCACCGCTTAGTGCGCCTGCGCCTCCTCGGCGCGGCGCTAGGGAGCCGAGGAACGCCAAGTGTGGGGTCCTGTTCCTCGAGATCCCTGTCATTTGGGAGAGGTGCTGGAAGCCCTGGGGATTGCGACGGGAGCCCGTCTCTGCGGAACAGAAGCCTCCATACGCCAGGGTCGGGCTAGGAGGACGAAGACCGAGAAGGGGCCGGAGGCCTGCCGGCCTGTGAGGGTCGCCCTAGCAAGGGCGGTGAGTCACCGGCTCTGTCTGCCCCGAAGGGCCCTGGCGTCCCGCTGGCGCCTGTGGAGATAGCCGTCAGCCCGACGCCTTCCCCTGCCCGCCGGCTGGTGGCACGCCGGGCGAGTCAGGGCTCGGGGAAGGCCCGGCGGTCGCCCCCGTGTTTTGGGGGTGGTGGGCGGGTGGGCAGCGTGCTGGTGGCTTGCCGAGTTGAACTCCCGACTTGGAAGCAAGATCGAGGGGATTTCCCCCTCACCCCGGTGCCAGCACTCCCCTTCCCACCCTTTCCCCCCTCTCCGTTGTAATGAAACGTACCTGCTAGAGACAACATCACTCTCTCTTGCAGCGTTTACTCAAGTGTCTGTTTTGGCGGGGCTGGTGGGGGGAGACCCAGTTGACATGTTTAAGGACACTACACTTTTAGAGTGGGGGGTGGATTCAGCCTTTATTTCCAAATGCAATCTGAATGCTTCCAGTGTTTCTGGGGAAGATCACCAAGGCCTGTGGCTGATGTGCTTTACTAACCATGCAGAGGCTATCTTCCGTAAGTTTTTGCCTGCAAGGTTATGAGGAGGTAGTTAGATTTTAAAAATGAAAACACTTAAGTTCACGCCTTGCCACCTTCTATCCAACTCACTCAAAGCACAGAGCGTTTGCATGTGAAGGACAGCAAAAGGAGAAGATGCAGTGTAAACTCCTGTGAGGCCAAGGATGGCACCTGCTTTACCTGAAGGAATCCTCTTTAGTTAAAATGCCTGGTGGCTCACAGCTGCACTATACTTACACTTAATTCCTGGGGCAATACGTAACTCTGCGTAATGGACGGCTTGTAACAATCTGAATATTATGATGGCAAAGATCAGATCACTATTATTGAACCCGTTGGTACATGAATCACAGAACACCAGGGGTTGGAGGGACTGCTGGAGATCATCTAGCCTGACCCCCCTTGCCAGAGCAGGTTCACCTAGATTAGATCACACAGGAACGTGTCCAGGTGGGTTTTGAAAGCTGGTTCTGTCCTTAATACAGAAAACAGTGATACCTGGGCTAGCACTCTGCTCTATAGAAAGACTTGATTTTTCTGGAAAACAGCGTTTTTAATTTAAAGAGAGAAGAGCTGTAATCTGCAATAATCATTTAACTATGAAGGTAGCAACACCCCCCACTCTCCCAATATTTAATGAAAATTAGTTTCTGAAAAGGTTTGCAGTTAACACGTCTACTGTCATAACCTGTCTACTGAGATGCTTTTGTGTCAAGAACAGCAAAGACAACACAATGAAGTGATAGAGCACTGTGAAGGACTGATCTAACTTTTGGTATGTGTGATATATCAGAACATCCAGGGAAAGTAAAGCACTTTTTACTAGTTTTTAGGTTAAACACACTATTATCTTCTGGGGGGACAGATCACAAAAGTTACTAGTATTTAAAATGCCTTTGTGTTTAATACAAAAGTATTCCTCCTTTTCTTAGTCAAGCATGTACATTTGGGATCCACAAGGTAGCCCTTCATGTTAAGCAAAAAAAATCAACCTGCAGATAATACTTTGTGGCTGTGTCCAGAGCATGTTGTGCACTTCCTTCTTGTTGAGGTGGAAGTAGATTAAGAATTAGGAGGAACTTGCTCCAGTGTTAATTGTGGAGTGCGTTTGTTCCAGTAATACAGCAAAAACAGGTCATCATATACTTAAATAGGTCACTTCAAGAAAACTTCAGCTAACCATGTACCAGTCTGGGATGTAGTCAGTTGACTGACTGGTATTTTTGTCTTTCCAAAATGACATTACATTAATTTTGAAGGTGCTGATGTATTTAGTACGCATTCGTAATACAGTGTCTATTTTTACAGTGCAGGAACTAATGCTAAAGCACCATGACTTCTTTTAAGGATACTTAAGAGGAGAAATGAGCACACTTGTCCTCTACTGTTCAGCTTAAGAGAAAAAAAATTCCTGTAAAAGGAATGTTGATTGGCATAAGCAAAACGACATCTGCAGTCCTTGAAGTACCACATGCACAAAGGCAAATTAAATCAAATTGAAAAACATAATTCAACGTTTTCTCCATTCACAATGCATTCTACTACTGTTAAAACCTGCTAAATAAATTGAAGCAGATTTAAGAGAGAAGTCTCCTCTTCACAGAATCACAGAATCACAGAATCACAGAATCTTAGGGGTTGGAAGGGACCTCAAGAGATCTTCGGGTCCAACCCCCCTGCCAAAGCAGGCTCCCTATCTCATATTACATAGATAGGCGTCCAGACGAGACTTGAATATCTCCAGAGAAGGAGACTCCACCACCTCCCTGGGCAGCCTATTCCACTGCTCTGTCACCCTCACTGTGAAAAAGTTCTTCCGCATGTTGGTGCGGAACTTCCTGTGCTCCAGCTTACAGCCATTGCCCCTAGTCCTGTCCCCACTGACCACTGAAAAGGGGCTGGCCAATTCCCCCTGCCACCCATGTCTAAGATACTTGTAAACACTAATTAGGTCCCCCCTAAGTCTTCTTTTTTCCAGGCTGAACAGACCCAGCTCACTCAACCTTTCCTCATAGGGGAGATGTTCCAGACCCCTAATCATCTTTGTCGCCCTTCTCTGGACTCTCTCCAGAAGGTCCCTGTCTCTTCTATACCAGGGAGCCCAGAACTGGACACAGTATTCCAGGTGGGGCCTGACCAATGCAGAGTAGAGGGGGAGGATCACCTCCTTCGACCTGCTGGACACACTCTTCCTGATGCATCCCAGGATCCCATTGGCTCTCTTGGCCACCAGGGCACACTGCTGGCTCATAGCCAACCTGTCATCAACCAGGACCCCTAGGTCCTTCTCCATAGAGCTCTTCTCCAACAGGTCATCCCCCAGCCTGTACTGATACAGTCGGTTATTCCTCCCCAGGTGCAAGACTTTACACTTGCTTTTGTTGAATTTCATTAGATTTCTCCCTGCCCAGCTCTCCAGTCTGTCCAGGTCTCGCTGGATGGCAGCGCAGTGTTCCTGCGTGTCAGCCACTCCTCCCAGTTTTGTATCATCGGCGTACTTGCTGAGGGTGGATGCTATTCCCTCATCAAGGTCGTCAATGAAGATATTAAACAGGACTGGACCCAACACTGAGCCCTGGGGAACACCGCTAGTCACAGGCCTCCATTCAGATTCTACTCCACTGATCACGACCCTCTGAGCCCGGTCTGACAGCCAGTTCTCAACCCACCTCACTGTCCACTCGTCTATCCCTTGTTTCCTCAGCTTCTCTATCAGGATGTTGTGGGAGACAGTATCGAAAGCCTTGCTAAAGTCAAGGTAGATGACATCCACTGCTCTCCCTCCATCCACCCAGTTGGTAATAACATCATAGAAGGCTATGAGATTGGTCGAGCACGATCTCCCCTTGGTGAATCCATGCTGACTATTCCTCATGACCTTCTTCTCTTCCAGTTGTTTGGAGATGGCATCCAAAACAAGCTGTTCCATCACCTTTCCAGGGACAGAAGTGAGGCTGACTGGCCTATAGTTACTGGGATCCTCCTTCTTGCCTTTTTTAAAGACTGGAGTGACATTGGCTATCCTCCAATCTTCAGGCACTTCTCCTGTAGTCCAGGATCTGTCAAAGATGATAGAGAGCGGCTCCGCAATCACCTCCGCCAGCTCTCTCAGCACACGTGGGCTTTAAAAAATTAAGAATCTTAAGCAAGTTACATACTGACCTTTTTGTACAAAACTACATTTGTTTATCGTTTCCTGAACAACACAGGGAAAACGCCGCTTTCTTTAGAAGTGTCTTGATTCCATTGTGGGAATAGAGGTCACCTGCTGCAAGTTAGCTGCTTCTTGGGGAAGAGCTAAATGAAAGTACCTCGTGGTCATTTTTGAAGCCTATTCTTCACTTTTTTGCATTGCCTTAAGTATGGCTGATTTTTCAGAAATTTACCGTTGCTTTGGTTGCCCTTGTTAATGGAAATAGTTGGTGCAGGGAGAAAGGGAAATTGGAGACACATGAAAGCGTGTAAATACTTTCATAAGTAGACGCAGGGTGACCTTCAGCTGGGCCAAAGTCTATTTTAATTCTTAATGTGCCTGTATATGAAGGAATTTACCATAGGCTATTCCAGATGAAAGGCCTGTTCAAAAACAAAACAAGCTGAAAACCTGTCCCAGTTTGCAGCTTCATAGTACTTAGCAGACAATTTTGTCCCCATGTAAGGTGTCAAAATCTGGTGCACTGAGAATAAGAATACACTGAGAACTAAGAATACCTGTGCTAGTAGTCAGGATATGAAGAAGTTAGCAATATACCGCCTTAAGTGTAAAAATTAAATTATGTGCATAAATGTTTGTGGGGTTTTATTTGGTTTTTTTTAACTGTGAGTATGGAGGTTCTTGTTTGACAAACACCAGATTCACCCTTGGGTTTGGTTTTTTTTGGTTTTTGGTTTTGCTTTTCTGTTAATACCTTATAATTTTGTGAAATCAAAACGATAATGGACCGTTATATTAATTTCATAGCATCAGTTTAGAATGATACTCCATTTAATGTGATTAAGCATATCTTTATAAAAGATTCAATGAATAACCTATTCACTTTTGCACGCAGTCACATCTTTAAAAACAAAGCTAGGGCAGATTCCTGCTGTCACATGTAAACAAAAAGCATCAGAACTGGTGATAATTACTATGTAAACAGGAACAGTCGTGGCCTGCTACTACGTTCATACACCAGAGTAAACTTTTCCCAACTTGTTCTCTGTTGCTAAAACAATTATGATACGCTAAGAAAACAATGATAATATGCTTAAAAAGCAATGATGATATGCTGAAAAATAACAGTAATCCTGATTCGATATGTAGAACTTCACAGAAGACTTGTAGCTGTACTGTTTGCTGTTTGGTTTTGCAGTATTCTCGCTTGACTGTTACGCGGTGTGACTGCTGAACAAGTGGGACTGTTCGTACGTGTTGCCTTTGTGCTGGTAGGTTCCCACATTCTGATTCTCTGCCTTCCTCTCAGGCAGGCTAGATGGATGACTGGGGATACCTGTTAAGGTAGGAGAGGGAGGAAATCTCCTTCCAAAGAAATATGTGTGTGTCTTCTTGTAATAAATTGAGACTCGTTAAAATTAACGAATCAAACTTTTATTAATTACAGCAAGCAAGGTATGGGCAAAATCTCAGCGCTGGGTGACGGGAGCGGAGGGGAGGGTCCCCTGCTACCAACTGCCACACTTCTTTGTTTTCAGCTCCCTCTTTTATAGTCCTGCATATTCATGTTCCCGAACCTTCTGTTGTTACTCTGCACATGTGTGATTGCCAGGGGGTTCCCGAAACTTCTGCCAGTTGTTGCTAAAGGGGGGGGCTTGAAACTTCAGACTCCTGACGGTCTTTTGCAATGAAGATCCATAGCCGTCCGCTGATTGGTTCCCTCCTTATATTGTTAGGCAGGTCTCCTTATTCAAGCCCCTTAAAACTTTTCACGCTTGGTCAAACCGACAATCGTTGAACATTGAGTAAACCATCGTTTGAACAATAACGAACATTAAGTAAAACAACAACGAACAACATACAACCATTCAATCCAACTGCAACTCTTAACAATGAGCAAAATGAATCAGGAAAAAAAAATAACTTGTCCTATTCTAACACAACTCCCCCATTCCTCTTATCCTGATTTATTTTGATCATTATATCTTTGTAATTCTTTCCTAGCTAATTCCAACATTTCCGTTCTCCGTCAGGTATTTGATTATCAAAGTTATTACAGGGGTTCATTGGTATCAGGTCACATAAAGAACAAAGGAAACTGGGAACCCCAGGGGTGATCACGGAAGAGATGACTTTCTGGTCCTACCTTCTAATTAAAGACCACTTAAATGGCTGATGGGGCATGTGCTGGTTAGTTTCTGCTTCTTTGATAAACAACAACAAATACGTTATAATAATTTGCAGAGTCAAGCGGGAACCTTTGGTATAAGAGGTGGGGAGAGTCCCTGAACTTATCCAATTCTGGTGTTGCCACCTGTATTTTCCATAAAAATTATTAATTTTGGTCTCACCCTTAGGGTAATTCCAGACATACCTTGAGAGTGTCCCAGTCAGAGGATTCTTTTCTCCACAATTAGTTATCCTTCTGCCTCGCCAGTCGACTCAGTTGCTTCGAGCCACCGGGTATGCCATATTCTCGGCAGCAAGGATACTCTTTAGGAGTCCCCTGGGACGATTTTCGTTGTCTGTTTAAGTACTTATTTTAGTATTTCCCTGGGGGTGTGTAACACCGGACTTTCCCCAACTGGGTCCGACAGGTGCAATTAATTATCTCTACTATAATAATTTGGGTTTACTTCTAATACAAACATTTACCACTACTCCCAGATTTACCTTGTATTCCAAAGCCCATTTAGTTAAATCACGTTGGAGCTCCCAACAGGGATCACAAACTCCTTTTTGATGGATGTCCCTACCCACAGTGTTCCCACCACTTGTCTCTGCAGATTTTACAAATGTAACATCTAAAGGGTTAACACTGGCACCTTGGCTCTCTACACCTTATCCCATCCCCCGAGTTACAAATTATACCTTCTTCCTTTTTTGTATTTTCAATTTCAAATCCCCTGGATTTCCGGTTACTTGTCACTCAGGAGTCGGTTCTGCAACAGGTCCTTTTATCCTACTGGTGTGAGTCCATCCTCTCTCAGCTGTCCTGACTGCAGTCTCTGTTGTCAGTAATACAAGATAAGGACCCTCCCATTGGGGCGTTAGAGTTGCCTCTTTCCACTTTTTTATCATAACCCAGTCCCCCGGCTGTATCCGGTGTAATTTTAAGTCTAGTGGCGGCCTTTGTGCCAATATTCCTTTTTTCCATAAGTTTTCCCTATGTTTCATTAGATTTGTAATATATGTATTTATATTTTCATCCCTTAACATCGGGTGATCCTGGGGTTCTCCCATATTGTAGGGCATTCCATATAACATTTCAAACGGGGATATTCCCATGTCAGTTCTAGGTTGTGTCCTAATATTCAATAAAGCCAGAGGTAAACATTTCACCCAAGATAATTTAGTCTCTATCATAAGTTTGGTCAGTTGTTTTTTAATTTCTCCGTTCATCCTCTCTACCCGGCCTGAACTTTGGGGATGCCAAGGAGTATGGAGATCCCACCATATCCCTATTGCCGCCATAATTTCGGCTAAAGTTTTAGATACAAAGTGAGGACCCCTATCCGAATCAATAGTTTCGGTAACCCCATACCGAGGAATAATTTGCTCTAAGATGGTTTTAGTTACTACCTGTGCAGTAGCTCTAGCTGTGGGGAAGGCCTCTACATAGTGCGTTAGATGGTCCACTATAACTAATAAATATTTATATCTTCCTACTTTTGGTAACTCGGTAAAATCTAATTGGATGTTTGCAAATGGTCTGCGTGCTGCCGGCCACCCTCCTTTCATGGGCTGCCTTAAATTGGCTTTATTCACTTTCAAACAGGTAGTACATCCCCGCACTACTTGTTTTGCTATATCATCTATCCCAATGCACATATGATTCGTGGCAAATTGGTCCACTAACGCTTGTGCTCCCCAATGTGTTTTGCTATGTATTCTTTTCATAATTTCTAGAGCTACTGATTTAGGCCAAACAGTCCGGTGATCCTCTGGGAGTCTCCATTCTCCTTGAGAATTTTCGTTTAGTCCCATTTCCTCCAATTTCTTCTTTTCTTGTGTAGTAAAACTATATATTTTCCATGACTCCTTTGAAGGAGAACGGTCTCCGGTTTTTAAGTCTCTTTGCATAACTTGTACTGTTAATAACGCTGCCTTTTTGGCTTCCTGATCTGCTGCATTATTCCCTCGACTCCTAAAATCTAATCCCTTCTGATGTCCTTTTAGATGGACAATAGCAATTTTCTTAGGTCCTCTCAGGGCCTGTAGTAATTCTTTAATTAATTCTTGATGGACTAAAGTTTTCCCTTGAGAATTTATTAATCCCCGCTCTTCCCATATTTTCCCAAAGGTATGTACAATTCCATAAGCGTATTTCGAATCAGTATAAATTGTACCCGCTTTATTTCGCAAAAGTTGTAATGCTCGTAATAAAGCATAAAGTTCGCAGGCCTGAGCTGACCAAGAAGTATTCAATGTTCCTGATTCTATTACTGTTAATTCTTTTCCTCCAATTATTGCATATCCAGACACTCTTTTTCCTTCTACAATGCGGGATGAACCATCTACGAATATTTTTTCTCCTTCTTCCAGTTCTTCTTCTTCTAGATCTGGCCTTATCTTGGTCTGTTCCTCTATAAGTGATAAACATTCATGAACCAAAGCATCTGGGTTCGGTTCCCCATAAAGGAACTGGGCCGGATTTTGCAAATTGGTTATTTCTAGTGATAGTTTTGGGGAATCTAACAGAATCCCTTCATATTTTAAGAGTCGAGCATCAGTTATCCATTTTTCTGCTTTCTGTTGTAATATTCCCCGGATATTATGGGGGGATAGTACTCTCAGTTCTCCGTTAAGGGTAATTTTGTTGGCTTCCTCTACAAGGAGAGCACATGCCACTATGGCCTGTAAGCAGGTGGGCCATCCTTTGCTTACAGGGTCCAGTAATTTGGATAAATATCCTATAGGCTTTTTCTTCCCCGCCCATTCCTGGGTTAGTACTCCGTAAGCTGTGCCCCTATCTATGTTTACAAACAGATAAAAAAGTCGCTTTAAGTCTGGGAGGCTCAAAACTGGTGCCCTGACTAAATCATGTTGTAGTTCCTTCAAATATTTATTATCTTCCTCGCTCCATTTTAATAACCCATCCTGACTCAGCTTTTCATACAAAAATTTAACTTTTGCACTATAATTTTCAATTCACTGTCGGCAATATCCGACCAAACCCAGTAGTTGCCTTACTTGTCTCTTATTTCTCGGGGGTGGCATTGCAAGGATTCCCTTTACTCTTTCTGGGTCTATTTTCTTTTCCCCTTTCCGGAGGTAGTGTCCTAAATATTTTACTTTTTCTTCAACAAATTGCAGTTTTGCCTTAGATACTTTTAGCCCTTTTATACTTAAGAAATTTAATAGCTTAATGCTTTCGGCTCGCACTTCATCCTCCGTCTCTCCAGCAATAAGAATATCATCTACATACTGAATAAGGGTTATTTTCTCACTCACTTGATATTCCTGCAAAATTTGTTCCAAAGCCTGCCCAAACAAATTAGGAGATTCTGTAAATCCCTGGGGGAGTACGGTCCATCTTAATTGCTGTCTCCTATGAGTATCCGGGTCCTCCCATTCAAAAGCAAAATAATCCCTAATTTTTCGTCTAAGGGACATGCCCAAAAGGCATCTTTAAGATCAATTACACTATAGTATTGTTTTTCAGGACCCAGCCAACTCAATAGGGTATAGGGATTTGCCACCACTGGAAAGCGAGCCACTGTCCTTTTATTTATTTCCCTTAAATCATGAACTAGTCGGTATGACCCATCCGCCTTTTTCACGGGCAGAATGGGGGTATTAAAGGGGGACATACAAGGTTCCAGAAGACCTTTGTTTAATAGTCTTTGTATTTCTGGTTTTAATCCTTCTTTTCCCTCAGGGGAAATGGGATACTGTTTAACTCTTATTGGTACCTCAGGTTCCCTAATAGTGATTGAAAAGGGGGTTATATCCAGTTTTCCCACATTATCGGGAGTATACCAAACTTCTGGATTGATCTTTGCTTCATCCTCTACCCTCAAGGGGCACAATTTTATTTTAATTTCCCTGTTTACTACCTCCATATTAATACCTAATTCAATAATCAAATCTCTTCCCACGTGGCTAGCCGGTTTGGGGTGACTTTCCAATTGGGGAGGCATGTCAGGGGGTGGTACATCTGGGGGCAAGTGGTTCTGAGAGGGCACAAATGGGGGAGGAATTAGTGGAACCTCTTCCCCTTCTTTATTCCTCTTTTTTGCTTTTTCATTTAAAGGGAATAGAGATGCATCAATGCCAGGTCTTGTCACCCATACGTGGGCATAGTAACTTTCCTCCTGGTTAAAAGGACTTCGACTATTTACCCAGTAATTTAAGTCCTGTCTCACCCAATCCTCTGATGATCCAAAAATTGGCCAAAAATTATTTCGAGAAATTTCCTTTTCTCCCCATACTACTATACAATAGTAAATCATTTTTGACTTATCCTTGTCCCCTGTACTAGGGTACAGCTCCCAGTTATCTAACATAAATCCCAGCGGGCTATTCTTAGGTACCCGAGGGAGTCTATATGGAACTTGAGGCTTGCTTTTTCTCTGTCCCATCTTCTGGAGCGCCCTCACACAACACTTTATCCAAACGCTTCCCCTGTTTCGTGGCTCATGCCCTCGCGGGTAATGAGAACCGCACTACTGAGGGTCCGCACTCGCTTGGGGAATCCGGACTACCACTCCCCCTCTCACACACACACCAGTCAGTCACTGCGCCTCCAGGATCCCTGACCCCGACCGAACGGATCCCTTCGCAAATACTCACGTGTCCTGTGTCTTCGTCCGGACCTCTGTGCACAAAGTTTAAAGGGTCGACCGGCCTTCCTTTGCCCTATACCTTGAATTTAGGTTCGTCAGTGCAACCGAGGCAGGAATTGGACCACCAAGGCCGCCTAAATTAACAGGCGCCTCCTCGATAGCACCAAAAATCCTGTCATCCAGGTTGCATCCGAGTCACGGCACCAAATTGTAATAAATTGAGACTCGTTAAAATTAACGAATCAAACTTTTATTAATTACAGCAAGCAAGGTATGGGCAAAATCTCAGCGCTGGGTGACAGGGGAGCGGAGGGGAGGGTCCCCTGCTACCAACTGCCACACTTCTTTGTTTTCAGCTCCCTCTTTTATAGTCCTGCATATTCATGTTCCCGAACCTTCTGTTGTTACTCTGCGCATGTGTGATTGCCAGGGGGTTCCCGAAACTTCTGCCAGTTGTTGCTAAAGGGGGGGGCTTGAAACTTCAGACTCCTGACGGTCTTTTGCAATGAAGATCCATAGCCGTCCGATGATTGGTTCCCTCCTTCTATTGTTAGGCAGGTCTCCTTATTCAAGTCCCTTAAAACTTTTCACGCTTGGTCAAACCGACAATCGTTGAACATTGAGTAAACCATCGTTTGAATAATAACGAACATTAAGCAAAACAGCAAGGAACAACATACAACCATTCAATCCAACTGCAACTCTTAACAATGAGCAAAATGAATCAGGAAAAAAAAAATAACTTGTCCTATTCTAACACACTTCTGATTGCCACCCATAGGTTTACAAGTTGTAGGAAGCGTAATTAACATTAAATTATTTGCTGGGAAAAGGCCAAGTGAATAATGAAAAAGGATAACCACTCACATGCCTTAAACTCTTCTTCACATTCATGTTAATATGGTGGGAAGGGGACTTAAAATGCAATCAAGCATTTACGCATAAATTATATTATAATGGACTAAAGAATGTGTTCTACCACTTTAAACCTGAGTTAACCACCAGGACTCTTAGCTCTGACTTCCCTGATTTAATGGGTAGAAATTTGCTAGTTAGCTCGGCACACCGTATTTAACCCTGATAAGGAGGGCTGGGGCCTTCTGTCTGTCACAGCTATGCAGCAGTAATCCCCTACTCCTCATTTCTGTGGCTTCTGTTCACTTGCCAGTAAGGCAGCATGCTTGCATCTTCAGAAGGTCCAGGTGCATATGTTCTCTGCAGTTCTACTCACTGCACAGGTGATGTCATGTCCCACCACGAGGGCAAACCAGAGAGATTCAGACCTGTCTGTCCCATCCCAGCAGATGGGTACATGTAGAGTTAACCTTTTCTCCTGCCCTAGGGCCAGGTTAACCCTCTCCTGACTAGTCTCTTAACAACCACACTGACAGGATTAGCTTCTGTAATCCTTGGTGTGGTACTCATGAGTAACAACAATTACTCAGGAGGTCCAAGCAAAGCACAACTTTACTTGTAAAGCTTGCAAACAAAACTACACCATGCTATATGTGGGAAATATTGGAAATGTTGCTTTTGCAAACCAAAGTGGGTTGTTGTAATTTTTGTACTGACTTGTAAAATGGAGAACTAAAAGGGAGTATTAAGTTTTGCTGTTATGGACAAAAACCCTTCTCTCCCATAAAAGGTAGCTGGGGGAGACAAAGCTCAACCAACAGGTTTATCTAAAACCTGTATCGAGCTTTGACTTCCCTCAGCCCTAGGCCATGTCAGTTGCCAGGAAGAGTTAAGATAAGAACAAATGTTTGCCAGTAAGCAGTTGTCCCAGACAAAGAGACTCATGCATTTTAATTTTCTTCACCTTTCACCTATGGGAAACGGGAATCTGCCAGACCCCTGATGACCACCATGGGATGCAGATGCGATTGGGAGGAGTTTATGGAAATCATTTCCTAGAACTCATCTTAATACGAAGCGGGACAAGTAATGAATAATGTACAAGAACATGGTATAAAAAGGTTGCGGGCTCTGACCAAAAGTGTGCCTACTTTTTGGGTCACCCGCTCTTGCAAGACCGTATAATAAATTACTGCTTCACTAACGTTTCTACCTGGAGTCCTTGGTTTAGGACCTTTTGTCATTTCTAACACTATATATTCAGAGCAGTGTATTACAATTAGTAGAACTTAGCAAAACTGGAAATGCTGTTACTATTATGTGCAGAGAATAAGGTTAGAAGAGAGAGACTGAGAAAGAGGGAAAAAATATGCTATCAGCACACATGGATCCAGAGAAAATTGTCCTCAAGTTGTTGTCCTTGGATAGCAGGCGTACGCTAGATGTCCCAAATCTGCACCTTGTATGGTCCCTGACCTGACTCTTCTGTGGGGGCCTAGCATATCTTGCACAGACTCAGTGTTGAGTTGCAGAGTGTTCTGGAAATGAGTCTATGGGGAATGCGGGTCCCAAGTGGTCATTTGACCCGCCTCCCCCTCCCCCCACCCCAGCTGGGCTGATGGAGCAGTGGCCCTGTTCAGTGGCCCCACACCGGATTTTAGCAAGAAGACGCTCTGCCTCTGCAGGGCCCTGCTTGCCTGTCACAGTTCCTTATTGGATAAGGACAGTGTCCTGTTTATCAGTGTGGCTACTGAAGGAGGGGCTGCCCTTGCAAGGACACTGTCCAGATGGTTTATCAAATAAGGAAGCGTGATGTCCGGTTTGTCAGAGCGGCTGCTTTGAGGCCAAGAGTCTGCAGGCCCTTCCAGCCTTGGGAGAACCGAGGCCCTAGTCCAAGGCCCTTCAGATGCTTGCATGATCAAGACCATTGTGAGGCAAAAGCCAGTCAACCTGACCCTGCCTCTGCAGGTTCTGTTATCTTGCAAAAGAGACTGTTTGAGAGAAACCATTCATTACAGTTCCTGTGAAATGGTATTTGGAACAATACAGATGATAAGCAGAATCTAACACACCATCTGTGTTAAGTAAGGAGCAGTAAGTGTAAACATTTCTTCAGGTGAATCAGCGCTATAGAAGAGTTGCCAACTGCCAGCCAACTGCACAGCTACTTTATAGGTAGTAGAAAACTTCCTAGTATCTTTGTGCCAGTCTTTCTGAGCGGACTACATTCTGGTGCCTAAGACAGTGGCTGCAAGTGCTGCAGCCATGTGTATGTATTTTGAGAGGCAAGATGAATACAAAGAAACTGCAATCTGCTTTGAGTAAGAATGCGTGACTCCGTGTCTACAAGGTATCTGCTAGGGCACATGTCTTCATCGTGGATAGAAATGAGATTTGCACTGGATTCCAATTTGCCAGCCTTCCATAAAGGACTACTTATGCTGTACCATCTGTATAAACCATCTGTATAAAGACCTGGCCTCGGAATTCTAAGCAATTTCCTTTCTTCATTCAAGGAACTTCATGGAAAAGTTAGTTCTTGGCTCTTACAGATTAAAAAGTGTCAGGGAAGGAGATTAAATTGGGCACTTTCATAAGTCATCAGTGATACTGGACGCTTCAAATCCAGGCATGCAGAGGTTAATTCACCAAAAAAAAATGTGATGTTTAAGTGTCCGGAGTGTTATTTCCCTTTCGAAAAGATCTGAAGGGGAACAGGGGTGGGGCGGTCAGAGCAAACGAAGCCTTTGGCTCGGAATCACTTCATGTCTTGCTTCAGGGCCTCCTCAGCACCCTAGGCAGCAGGGATCCATGGCCTCGCCGCAGTTGTGAGCACTTACCTGCCGCGAAAAATCCTGCGGGAGAGCTCCCCTGGGCGGGGGGAAGCGCTCGGATTCCAGCGGAGGGCGACGCTACCTCGCGGCCCGTTTGCTGATGCACCATACGAATCCCAGACGCCTCCCCGTCCGTGCCGCCGCTGCCCGAGGCAGCCCGCCGCGCCCTCCGCCGCCACCCGGCCGTCGCCGCGGGGAAGGCCTACAGCAGCACCACGCCGATTCGGAGGCGGGCAGGGGAAGGCCTTCACTGCGGCCCGCGTGGTTTACCCTCGCAGCCTTCTCCCAGACCGCCGCGCTCAGGCACCGGCTCGGCCTCGCTCCTCAGCCTGCGGCTGTGCCGCACAGGCCGGGCAACGAGCTCCCCCCGGCGGAGGCGGCGCGGGGCGCCTGCGCGAGGCCGGGGCGCGGCGGGGTGTGGGGAGGGAAGGGGGGGCAATGACGCGCTGCGGTGCGGGCAGGTTCCTGCTGCCGCCGCCGCCGCTCGTATGAAGACGGCGGGGGCGCAGCGCGAAGCCGCCGCCCCGGCGCGGCACGGCGCCCCCGCCTGAGACCAGCGGGTTGAGGGGCGCCCTTCCTGCCACCTCGCCCGTCCCTCACGGAGGACCGCGGGTCGGCCCCCGCCGACGGCGGCTGCCGCAAAGGTGAAGCCCCGCTGGCTGCTACCGCTCTCGGCAGCTCGGGCTGGGCCGCAGCCGGGGGCAGGGCCGGGCGGGGCGAGGTGCCGGGAGGGAGGGGCCGGGACCGAGGCGGGGCGCGGCGCGGGTCGGCCGCCGAGTGACCCCCCCGTGTCCCCCCTCGTGTCGGCTCCCCCGCGGCGGGCCCGTTAGGGCAGGGGGCGGTTCTGCGCGGCCTCTGGGAGCCGCGCCCTGCGCGTTGCCACCTGCGGAGATGGTTACGGGCCCTAACGGTAGGAGCGGTGCCCGGTTTTGGGGCCCGGCCGGGGGTCGGGCCGTGCCGTGCCTGCCTGCGGCAGGGCGTGGGGCCGTGTCTTCGGCCGCGGGGCCGTGTTTTCGGCCGCGCTGTGCAGCGCAGTCGCGCTTCCCGGCTGCGCAAGGCGGCGTTACCGCAGGACTGGCCGGCTCCCTGAAGCGGGAAGGCAGCGGGTGACCCCCTGTCCTGCCGGCCCGGTAACGCCGAGGCTTTGTGGCCCCCCTGCCCTGCCGAGCGCCATAACCTCGCGTGGGCACTGCGTGGCAAACGGGGCGGCGTGGGTGACGCTTGCAGAGCCGGCTGGGCGGCCGGGGGCAGGGGCTTGTTGGTGGTTTGGGGGGCTTTTTCTTTCCCTGCCGCCTGTGGAAATTTGTGTACGTCTGGCATGGTGAGTGTTATTACTCTAGTGTCAGTTCAAACGCTTGGCAGAACCGACTAATATGGTGTTGGGTTTTGGGGAGGTGTTTTCCTTCAGCGGAGCTGTTTTCAGGCGCTGAGCTCTGCCAGATGTTTGGGCATCGCGAGCTGGATGGACTTTTATAGCGTGCGGGAGCGGCTGCAGGCTCCCCGGGGTGCGCAGCAGGCCGGGGTGAGATTGGTCTGTGCCCCGATGTGGTATAAAAACACCCTGCAACTTCAGTGTGGTGTTGTGGTGTGAGTACTGTTTTCCACGTATTTATTTTCCTCATCACGGGGGAGTTAGCTCTCCGCTGCGTCTGGCCCCCTCGAAGGACGTTCTGATGAAGAAATCCGTGTGTGAACTACCTTTGCACGTTATAATTAATGGCAAGGCTGCCCTGTTTATCGGGTAGCTTGCAGTGTGTGTTTTGCTGCCGCATGTAATGATGTGTGACAGGATGGTGCTGATGGGGTAGCCCCACCTTCTGGTTAATCCTTCAGTGAAGTCATACTTGTGACCTCAAGAGTTGTTCTGGAAACTACACCTCAGGATTTGCCTTGTGAGTGCAAGTGCAAGGCTGTGTTGGAATACTTTTTTAAAAATACTTTTGGGCTGCAGTGCTGACAAGGTAATTTTCTTTTCTGGAGACTTTCCTGTTTAATGTCAGGATAATTTTGTCACATGCCCCTATTTTAGCAGAATGTATTTTTACTGTTGTTTTCTGATGTCTCAGTTTGTTACTTGGATATATTTTTTTTATGCTAGCTTAAATTAAGGGGAGTCCTTTTTTTTTTCAATGCTTCATAAAAATAAGTTTGTCCTTTTATTATTACCACTGTTTTTTCAAAAAGACAGGAATGGATCCTAAATCAAGGAGTACTCTTAATGTGTGAAGTGATACTTGTGTGACATGATACCTGATCTCAGGTTTAGCTTTCGGTTCAGTGTTTGGAGATGGCAGGGCTCAGGTGAAAGTTCTTGTATTCAAGAAATTCACAAATGTCTTTCTGTCGGAGAAGGGAGACTTCGACCACCATATGGTTCATCAGCAAGTCCCAATTTTTATTCAAGCAAGCCTTGGTTTAAATACGCTGCTTAATTAGCTCATGCATATTGCGAAAATAAAGCTCACTACTGGTCAAGCAGATAGATGCCGGCCCGTCCCCTCTTTGTTCTGTTTTCACATTCCTGAAGTTTAAACATCCTTTTATCGCATCCTGCAGGTGTCCGAGCACCAGCAATATCCAGTTACAGCTAGCTACTGGGTCAAGCCGACCTAGAGCTAACACTTACCCTGCTTACACCATCTCAAGCAAATCCAGGCTGCTGTGTCCCTTCTCTGATAGCCAGCACTGAACCAGGCTCTCCACATCTTTCAAATGGGAACTTTTGAACTTGAAAAATATCTGTGTGTCACAGATCGTAACACACAGTCGGCTGATTTATATCAGTTAGTTACTGCTGCTGGGAGCATCTCGCCTGAGATTACATGTGAGAAGCTACAGCTAGAGCGGAAAAACTCAGGAGAAAGCTCTCTGAAGTCCTCTTGGCTTGCAGAAGGAGCTTGCTATTTCACCTCGTGTTTGGTTTTAGCCTGGGAAAGACATTCAGCTTGTCACTCAACAACTTGTCAGCAATGTATCTTACGATTAGAGACTTTGCAGGCTTTAAAATTCGTGGCGATGCTCTGCTGGACGCATCTGGGAACCACCTGTTTTTTGGCTCTCAGTATGTTAGTTGAAACTTCGCCTTGAATTCTCCAGTATCTGCCAGCAGCTTGCCCTTAGGAGATTGCTCTGATATGAATTGCTAATGTCCGAATTGCTAAACAACTGACTGCTGCTCAAGTCGCCCTGGCCCTGACCTGTAACTGCAGTAACTGAAGGATTTAAACTCTTTAAACAACTTGGAGGGGGAGCAGGTTTCTTGGGCAGAACATGAGTGCTGACCAAGGCAGCTGCTTGGGTGGGTGCTTAGGAGGGATTTGCAGGGACAGGGTGTGTTTTCAAGCCTCGCCACTGTCCACAGCTTAACTGCCCAATATCCCATGCTAATCGTCAGGGAGATTATGAACTGTTCAGCTCCTGCCCTGGACGCACGCGTGGCCCAGCGTGGGTTTGTGTTTGGAAATGCAGTTCTGTTAACAGTTAAGCACAGAAAGACTGGAAGTAGCAGTGTGGCGGAGGGCAGCACCCAAACATCCTTCCTTTCTTTTGCAACCCTTGCAGAGATCAAAGTCCTGAAACTGTCAGTTTGAAAGCTCAGTACATGGAAAGGCACATGCAGTTTTACATCTATAAAAGTCCTTACAGTAGGATGTCCATCCAGGCTTCTGTCTATTGGGCGTGGCGGGGGGAGTGTGGGGGTGGAGATAATGCTGTTTTAGTTACTTAAAGTATAATTCTTCAGCTAAATGCTGCAAATGAAGGTTTCAAAAGAGAGCACAGTTGCTGAGTTCTGTGGATTGAGAGGTGGTTGTGTCTCTACTTCCTAATGAAATTGAAGGGCTAGAAGTGTATTTAAGTAGATAAATCTGCTATGTGGAGCCACAGATTACTTTTTAAATTTTTTTTTTTTCCCCTTCTGGATTATAACCAGGATTTGAGTGTTTGCTTTAACTCAACAGGTGAACTAGCAAGTGGAGATGTTTGGGTTCTTTTCTTTTACAGGTTGACCTTAGCCATCAAGAAAGCTGGAAAGCACCTCTGACATTTATTGCCATATCAATGAAGTGTTTCCAAGAGCTCAGGAAAGTTAACTGGACAGCTCTGTAATAAGTTGAGACTTGTTAAAATTAACCAATCAAACTTTTATTAATTACAGCAAGCAAGGTATGGGCAAAATGTCAGCGCTGGGTGACAGGGGAGCGGAGGGGAGGGTCCGCTGCTACCAACTGCCACACCTCGTGGTTCTCGGCCCCCTCTTTTATAGTCTTGCCGTCATCATGTTCTCGAACCTTCTGTTGTTACTCTGCGCATGTGTGAGCGATTGCCAGGGGGCTCCCGAAACTTCTGCCAGTTGTTGCTGGGGGGGATGTGTGTGCTTGAAACTTCTGACTCCCGGTGATTGTTGCAATGATGGTCCGTAGCCGTCCGTTGGTTGGTTCCCCCCCCTTTAGGCAGGTCTCCTCATACAAGTCCCTTAAAACTTTTCACGCTTGGTTAAACTGACAGTCGTCGAACATTGAGTAAACCATCGTCTGAACAATAACGAACATTAAGCAAAACAACAACGAACATAAAGTAACAACACGCAACCATTTAATCTTAACTGTAACTCTTAACAATGAGCAAAATGAATCAGGAAAAAAAAAAGGTAACTTGTCTCATTCTAACACAGCTCTTGTTCAGTTTTTGGAGTAGGTAAATACTTAGGTTCTGCTGTGATCATGCTTTCCCTCCTGGCTATTTTTATTGCCCCCCTCTCCCTCCCAGTGCTATTCACCTTCTACCTGATGAAAGAATTATGCCAGCTGGGCAAGAAGTAGCTGACTTTTGCAATATGTCTGTCAGCTTAAATCACACAGGCTTTGAATGTGATACTCTGTGAACCTGGTGATGGCAAGTTTGTCGTGTCTTGAGGGAGTAACCTTATGCTTGCCATGCTGGTAACTTTCTAGGAGCTTCTTTCCAGGCAAGAAAGGAAGTGCAATTTTATTAGTTTGCTCTTTGCCTCATTTTTTATTTACTTCTAAAAAGAAAAAAAAAATTTATTTTTTTTTTGCTACGTGTATCAGACTGTTTTAAAGTTAAGGGGGACTGATGGTAATAGGTTGCATTGCATAGTTGGCGAGCTGCTGTACAGGGTCAGTCTTATGTGAAGCTTTATGTATACAGTTTTCAGTGTCTGATTATATACTGCAGTTTACCTAGTCATGTCCAGAAGCCAGCACTGCTATAATGCAGCAACGGGTAAACTAATCACCTGACATTTCTGCTTCCTGCTATAAATATTTATAGCAACGGGTACAAGGAAAAGTCAGTAGCTGATTTTCAGAACTGTTTTTAATTTCACTGAAGCGTGTTAGCCTTGTCATTTGATTTTGAATTTGAAAATTAGACTCTTTAAAAAGTAAGGAGGTGTTTGTTTTTTTTTTTTTTCCAGACTCAGAGAAGGCAATTAGCTTTACTCATTAGCTAAAGGGTTTTATTCCTGCCATTTTCACATGAAGTCTTACATCTGAAAGAAAAATACCTGTTTTTTCTAGTATCTTGAACAAACTTTTTCTAATGGGAGAAGTACTTTTAATATACCCTTAGGTATATTATCTCTTTTTTGATTACACTAATAAAAGCTTTTTGTACTCTCTACATTAGAATACTCGGAAGAGATAACTGTTTAGTGTGTACTTGAAGCTATTCTGTCTTGATTTACACTTTAATTTAGGAAACAGCTGGTCCTGCAAATTCTGTCTCTCTTGGACTACTGACTGGGACTTTAATACCTATGACACTTCCACAAAGCAAGACTGGGAATGGGGTGGGAAGTCTTATGTTTTTGTTTCCTCAGCCTTATTAAAAAAAAGGTTTAGGAACTGGACTAGGAATGGGCTACTCCAGAAAGCAGATTTTTCACTGCCGCAGTAGTGTTATCTCTTTATGTAAATGAGTTCTGTTTGTGATTTTTGTACAATGTAGTATTTGCCCCCTTGAAACTTAGTTGTGAAACTTGTAAGATTTCCCCAGGTTTTCTCTCACAAGAGTTGAGAGCTGGATTATAGGTAACCAAAACTCTTTTGTACTGTGAATTTAGCTTTCAGGAATTGAAGCAGTTTGTACCAATAACTGTGGCATATCAAAATAGTCTGTGTGAGTTTTAATTTAACATTGTTTCACGTTTTTATTAAGAAAATTATTCTCATCCAGTAACTTTGCTGGATTTGTGGCTTTGAAGTAGAAGTGTTTTCTGTCAAAGATACCAGGGTTGTTTTTTTTAAAAAAAAAACAACTTGTGGAAGTTGTTACTTGGGGTACTGAATTGGGAAACAATGTCATGTGTGAATGACTAAATGATTTAGTGGGGAGAGGGGTTATTTAAGGTGCAATTTCTGAGCCCTTTGCTTGTGGTACAAGAGGGTGAGACAGCGAGGGCAGCACCGCTGTATTAATAGCAGTGGCCAGTTCCTACTGCTGCCAAAGGAAGAGCACAGAGCTGCCCTGATGAATGTTTCTTGTGTAATCTGAAGTCACGTACTGCAGGGAAATTTGTGGGGTTTTGGCATATTTAGGGTGCTGGTTATCGCGGTGTTGACCTGCTCTCTGCAAGCAGTGTGGGCAACTTGCTTTTCAGTACCAAGACGGTGACTCACTGTTACGTGTTGCTGCTCACCCAAAATTTTGAACACCGAGCCTATTCCTGCAGGTGTAAATTTATTTGGGTAAATAGTATGTTCCTGCAAACAATATACTTCCATGTTTAAAAAAGTAAACCACAAGTGTTATTTTGCAATTAAGATTAAAGGATGTAGTAGTCTTTTTCATAGAATGTGTTAGGTTAGAAGGGACCTTTAAGTGCCATCTGGCCCAACCCCCTGCAGTAATCAGGGATGCCTTTGACTAGATCAGGGTGTTCAGAGCTTCATCAAGCCTGACCTTGAATACCTCCAGGGGTGGGGCCTCCACCACCTCCCTGGGCAACCTGTTCCAGTGTCTCTCCACGAACATAGTGAAAAGCTGCTTCCTAATGTCTCATCTAAACCTCCTCTGCTCTTATTTAAAACCATTGCCCCCCGCCCTACAGCTACATGCCCTTACAAACAGCTCCACCCCCAGCTTTCCCGTAGGCCCCTTCAGGTACTGGAAGGCCCCTATGAGATCTCCCTGGAGCCTTTCCTTCTCCAGCTGAACAAGCCCAACCTCCTTCAGCCTGTCCTGGTAGGAGAGGTCCTCCAGCCCTGTGATCATCCTTGTGGCTGTCCTCTGGATCTGCTCCAAGAGGTCTGTGTCCTTGTGCCGAGGGCTCTGGAACTGTGTGCCACACTCCAGTACATATATGTTTGTATTTAAACAGACTTTTTCAGGGTCTTGAAAGAGTATTTTGACATAAGAACAGCTGCTGAAACTTTGGGGTATGTGAAATGACATACTATCAAAGGCCAGTTTGCTTCTGGTTTAATTTGCACGGAGGCTGGGGTGACCCACAGGCACTTCTGTAAGAGATAGAAGTGTCTTTTGGAAGCATAACCCAGAGTGCAATCACCTGATCTAGTGGAGGGTTTTGATTTAGCTTTTTTCCTGCCAGGAATTTATGAATTTTTAAACCGTTATATGCTTTCTCGTTTCACAACTAGGGTTTCTCTACTTTTAAAAAAAATTCATTACTTTTGGACACAATTCTATCTTCTGAACTTTTATGTTGCTTCCTTTTTTGCATACTATGTGTTGTGTTTTGGTTTTTTTTTTATACTCAATTATTTAGAAAGATTTTGCTAAGATACTTGCTTTTACTATCTGCTAAATAAGTACACAGCAAAGAACTGATTTGCTGTGCACTCAGTTATTTTTTTTAACCTTTCAGATCAATAACTCCATAATGAGCGTAAGTGAAGTCTGAGCTCTGGCTTTGAAAATTCTCTGGATGTGTTTAGGCTTGAATGCAGTACAAAAGGTGGAGATATAGATAGATGAACAGTCTTAGAGGTTTTGCAGACTTGTGCTAGATATACATAATAAAACTGAAGCTTTTTTGTCTGCTCATAAATATAGTTTGATATGTGTGTTTTTGCAAGTAATTTTTTTATGATTATAAAATAACTTATTTTACTATATAGTGAACAGATTTGGAAAATATGCTTTTATTTCTATGTAAACTATAGTACCTAAGAAAATTAGTTCTGGAACATGGAATCACAGAAAATAAAAGTGCAAGTAGAACAGATTTAATAGTATCAATAAACTGTGCCTATCCAGACTTGGTTTTGAGTTTTTCTAGTGTCATTTGAAGAGAAGAACTATTGTCTTTGTAATGTAGTTACGAAGTACTTGCTTCTTGTATTAACCAGAGTGTATTTCAGAGGTCTCTGGCTTTCTTAATTTATTTTCTTTTTGTTGTGTGTGTGTGTTGTTTCTTTTTAACTTTGTTTGTTTTAGAGGTGGTAGGAAAATAAAATATAAAGATACTTAAGATTTTTGTAGTTGGACTTAGTCCTTGCAGGACAGGTGTATTCCATGTGAAACTGCTCTGGTCAGTTGAAGCATGTGAATTCTGTTTGTTTAAACTCAGAATGTCTTTCAGCTTCAGACAGGGGTGGAATATTTTTGTTTGCCTTAAGAGAGAGTTAATAGCAGAATTTGAGGGTGAAAACAGGGTGGTGGGGGTAGGGAGTATAGCCTCTGCGGTCTCAAGAGGTGGGCCTGATGTGGTGTGCTCTGTACGTGTTGCTTCTGAGCATGTCAGTGCTTGTGGCAGAGATGCTTTGCCCTGTCTGGCTGGTACTACTCCCTTTGCTTACCATTAGCTTGCTGGATACTCATAGGTTTGTCTTCCAGGGCTGTTGTTTGGAAAGGTACTTTTGGGCAAGATTTTTCATTGCAAGCAAATAGGATTGATGGGAAGACAGTCTGGTATAATTCCCAAATATATATATAAGAAATTATATATGTCTGTTTATACTTCTTTTTTTAAAAATGCTTATTTAAAAACGTTCCTGTTTCAGTGGAAAGGAAAAAAAGGAAGGAAGGAAAAAAGCAGCTGTGAAAGCAGAGCTGCTGTTGGTTAAAAGTTTTGAGCCTCACCTCTGAGGTTACTGTGTGCTTAAGATAGAAGAATTTCTTTCATATGTGATGTTGTCAAAATGACAGTGGAAGTGCTCAGCACTTACAGTGGTTTCTATGCATTTTATCCTATTTTAAGATAGACTAGGGGTTGGAGTTTCATTTTGTGTCTGCCTTCTTTACTGGCCATTAGTAATTAATGGGAGATAAACCAGAAACAATTCAATTTGATTTTTTTTCAGTTTTACTTAAGATGGCTGTTGAGAGCAGGTAGAAGTTCCACCTGGAGGATGGCTTGTAATAAGTAAGAGGTACACCCACTTTCCCCTGAAATACTTGGGTCAGTGTAAGTACCAGAATTTTAAAGGAGGATGCAAGAAGAGTTATGTGACAGTATGAACAAAGTATTTGCTTAGTAGCATTTAGTTTTTATTAATCCATTCTTTCTGTTGTTAGGTAGATGATGGACTGTAAATGTGATGATTAGGTGGTTTTCTACCGTAGCATGAAGTTCCTTATATTTTGTGTGAAAATGGAAAAAGTTTCCTCTTAAGAGAGAAGACAAACAAGGGGAGTGGGACAGATGCTGGCCTGACTGTAGTGAGAGGAGTTTTTATTTATTTGTTCTTTTTTTTCAAACAGATGGCATTTTAGGTTTCTTTTCCCTCAAAGCGGATTTAGGGTCACAAATGTAAATTAATGCCTAAAATTGGAATGATACAGTCCTTGATGGAAGAATCAGAAGCCAGTTTTGACTGTGCATCGGATACAGATAGGGGAGATCAAGGGGAAGGAGAGGTTTGTTTGATGTCCTTAGTCAAGAGTTTGGACAGAAACTTCATGAGTAGTTGGTGTGCAGTCTTCGGGGCTTGCAGTAAGGGGGGAAACCTCAAGCCTGGCAGTTGGCAGTGAAAAACCCAAATCTAAAAAATTGTTCATTCACATGCGAAGAGCTGGAGCTGAGGCTGTTTATAAAAGAGGGTAGCAACATCTGGATTCTGTGACTCTGGTCATAATCCCTTTATGTTTTCTTGTAGAAGCCTCGAGATCAGCTTACCTGTGCTATCAGCATGGCATTAGTATTAAGCATTAAGAACACAGTACCAGAATTGCTAATTCCCCTTTTCAACCTCTTGCAGGTCACTACCTAACTTGTGTCAGTAAAGCTTCCTCTGCATCCTGTTGCAACATCTGACCAGAATTATTGCTGACTTGGAGAGGCTGAGCATCTCGGTGTTCTTCTAATGCATGTAAATCAACTTAGTATTCTAATACATACAAATGAACTTACTATTCAGGAAGATGGTGCCTTTACAAGTCCTCTCTAGTCCTAACAGACACTCCCAGTAACGCCTGTGAGACAGGCCTGAATGTCAGGGCTGAAGGAAATGGTGCCAGTTTGTTTCTTTAGCCATTGTCTGGAGCAAAAGAGAATTGCCTTGTGATGGCCCTTGTCATTTTATGCAGCAGCTTGGTGTTGTGGTTTAAACCTGGGATATGCATTCACCAAAATCCTATAACACCTAAGAAAGCTTGTGTTTCCTTTTTGTTACTTGGTGGGGACATAGCTGCAATTTTATTAATAACGTCCATTGGGATCTGACGACGCCCATCCTGCCATCTTATTCCTGAAAACTGGATTTCTCGCTTAGGCCCCTTTATTTTGTTTTATAGCAAAACCAGCTTCTAAGAGGATTTGAATTATCCTTTCTCCTTTTTCAAAAACTTCCTTTGCTGTATTGCCCCATACAATGATGTCATCGATATACTGCAAGTGCTCTGGGGCTCCACCCTTTTCTAATGTACTCTGGATTAGTCCATGACAGTTGGTGGGACTGTGTTTCCACCCCTGGGGCAGACGATTCCATGTGTATTGGACACCTCTCCAAGTGAAAGCAAACTGTGGTCTGCACTCTGGTGCTAGTGGGATTGAGAAGAAAGCATTTGCAATGTCAGTTGTGGCGTACCACCTCGCTGCCTTTGATTCCAGTTCATACTGGAGCTCTAGCATGTCCGGCACAGCAGCACTCATATTTGGAGTGACTTCATTTAGGCCACAATGATCTACTGTCAGCCTCCACTCTCCATCGGACTTACGCACTGGCCATATGGGACTGTTAAATGGTGAGTGGGTTCGGCTGATCACTCCCTGACTCTGCAGTTGACGAATCAATTTATGGATGGGGATCAAAGAATCTCGTTTTGTACGATACTGCCGCCTGTGCACTGTTGTCGTAGCAAATGGCACTTGCTGTTCTTCGACCTTCAACAACCCCACAACAGCTGGATCTTCCGAAAGTCCAGGCAAGGCACACAACTGTTCAGTTTCTTCAGTCTCCACAGCAGCTATTCCAAAAGCCCACCGCTATCCTTTAGGGTCTTTAAAATACCCTCTACGGAGATAGTCCATACCTAAAATGCACGGAGCTTCTGGGCCAGTCACAATGGGGTGTTTCTCCCAGTCCTTTCCAGTTAGGCTCACCTCAGCCTCCAGCACAGTCAACTGTTGGGAGCCCCCTGTGACTCCAGAAATGTAAACAGGTTCTGTCCCTTCATAATTTGATGGCATTAGAGTACTCTGAGCACCAGTATCCACTAGAGCCTCATACTCTTGTGGGTCTGATGTTCCAGGCCATCGGATCCACACAGTCCAATAAGTCCGATTATCCCTCTCCTCCACCTGGCTGGAGGCAGGGCTCCTCTATTGCTCCTGGATAGAAACTGGTGCAACATTCCTTCTGGCAGAACCTCGTGCGTTTACCTTGCAACTCATTTACTCGTGCTTGAAGGGCTGAAGTGGGCTTCTTATCCCACTTTCTCATGTCCTCTCCATGGTCACGCAGGTAAAACCACAGTGTGGCTCGTGGTGTGGCTTGTGGTGTGTACCTGCTGTATTCTCTCTCTTGGGACGATGGATGGCTTTTCCAGATAGCTGCAACATAGCTCCATACAGGTTGGGAGTCGACCATGTGGTCGTCAAGTTTAAGTTTAACCAGTTTCTCTACTGCTGCAATGACAGAGCGTGCAACGTTGTCTTGATAAGTCCGGAGTCGGCGGGTCCTTCATATACGGTTGGTGGAAACATCTCCTCGTATTCCATCACTGCCAGTGAATTCGTGTGCCCTGATGGTGCACTTCGTATGACCTTATGCCACATGTCTGGGGTGCATCGGACATCATCAGGATCATCAGGGAGCCTTGTGTTGTCCGAATCATAATAAATCAACTCTCATACAGCTAATTCTCTCAGGTACTGGATTACTGTCTCTATGCTGTTGCTTTTGGGTCTCTGACAGGTAATATATTCTTTCATGGGGTATCTGTCCCGCACACTTGACAGCAATCGCCTCCAAAGTCTGAGGATTGGTGACCCCTCACCAAGTGCCTTATCAATACCTCTTTCTCTAGCCAGGGATCCCAACTGCCTGGCCTCCCTGCCGTCTAATTCCAGACTATTGGCTCCGCTATCCCAGCATCTGAGCAACCAAGTGATGATGTGCTCACCTGGGCGGCGGCCAAAATCTTTTCGCACCTCACGCAGTTCACTCAGGGTCAGGGATCGGGTAACAATCTCTGGTTCTACTACATCCTGATCTGCTCGAGATGGCCCTGCTCCATTCTTACTTTTCTGAGATGGCCCTGCTCCATTCTGACCTTTCCATGATGGCCCTGGTTTTTCATCATCATCCTCATCCTGCCATTCTTGAGATAATGGTTTTTCACCATCATCCTCATCCTGACATTCTTGAGATGGCACCTCATTCTGACATTCTTGGGATGGCCCCGGTTGTTCACCATCATCATCTGGCACTACGCGAACTAACTTCCTGGTGTGTTTCCTCTTTTGAATGGGAGCCACAGACTTTGGTGTGGGTTGGCCAAGGTCTATTGTAGAGGTTGCAGTATCTGCAGTATGCACTAGTCTATTTCCTTTTCCTCCCTGACAGTGCCGACAGCACTGACAGTGCTGACGCTGCTCTTGAATGAAAGCAGCAGACATTGGTGTGGGTTGGTTCTCTGAATTATGGGCCAGGTCTATTGTAGAGGTTGCAGCATCTGCAGTATTCGCCAATCCATTTCCTCTTTCCCTCTGACAGTGCTGATGGTTTGGATTAGGGGCAAGGTCTGTTGTAGAGGTTGCAGCATCTGCAGTATTCGCTAATCCATTTCCTCTTTCCCCCTGACAGTGCTGATGGTCTGGATTATGGGCAATGTCTACTGTAGGAGTTGCAGTAGCTGCAGTATTTGCCAATCCATTTCCTTGTTCCCCTTGACAGTGCTGATGGTCTGGACTATGGGCAGTGTCTACTGTAGGGGTTGCAGTAGCTGCAGTATTTGCCAATCCATTTCCATGTTCCCCTTGGCAGTGCTGACAGTACTGACAGTGCTGCTTGCTATCAAGCAGTGTTTGGTAGATGGTAGCCAAGCCCCAGCACAGTGCAGTAGGGCGTATTTCTCTGGGGAACCCACTACAGTTCTTTTTCAGATATGCAGTCACTTTATTAGGATCCTGTAGCTGTTCAGGAGTGAAGTTCCAAACCACTGTGGGTAAGAAAGTACCTAGGTACCTGCTCATATTTCGCCATTTGCCCTGCCACTCAAGCTTATCCAGCCTCAGGGAAAACTCTTGGGTGGTATTCATAAACCTGTGCCTAATATATATACATATATATATCGAAAGCAGAACCATTTGCACCAAAACCAACAGTAGGAAAATGCTAGTTAGAGTATCCCAGGGATATTGGAAATTGTTAAAGACTCTTACAAGACCATTTTTATCCCTCTTTGTACTGAACAGCAAAAGCTGTTACAAGTACTCTCTTAAGTTCATGAACCTCAACGTTATCCAATCATAGACTGTTATCACAACATACACTAAACAGACGTATGGGATGGCAATGAATCCTGGCAGGATTAGATGCAGCATCATACCACGAGTTGACAACCATGGCAACATCCTTAAGAGTAAATGCCACAACATTGTACATAGAAATTACTTAAATAACCGTACTTATCACAACTCTATCTTAACTGCAATTGAGTTAAGGTCAAATCTATCATTACCCCAACCTTTTTGCCCCCTTGGGGGTCCCCCCTCAAGCCCCACATTGGGCGCCAAAAGTTGTGGTTTAAACCTCAGCGGAAAAGCTGGGGCCACAAAGGTCAGAAAAAGAAGCCCCCTGCCTCTTTAAGAGGTGGGAGATGGGTGAACAGAGGGAACCGAGGAGCTGCAAGACAGAGGGAAAAAAACCCCAAAGGCCCGCGGGTTGGGATAAGGATAGTTTACTAAACAACTGGAGAAAATATGAAAACAACTAACTACAGTGCTATTATATACAGTGCAAACCTCTCCCCACTATGTTATTTGAACCGTGCCCAAACCGATTCAGATTCAGAGCCCCGAACGCGGCACTCCCCGAGCCTGGCACCCCCGAGCACCCCCCTCACCACTGCCTGCCGTGCCGATCCAAAAGAGAGAGAGAGAGAAGCCGGAACTGGCAATACGCCTGCCCAGACCAGAACTTCCCGTGCCCGGGTCCGGAGCAGTTTCTGATGGGTCCGGAGTCGCCCCCGGAACTGGCTCTGCGCCTGCCCAGACCGGAACCTCCCGTGCCCGGGTCCAGAGTCGCCCCTGCAAGGGGGGGGGGGGCAGACTGCCTGATCATGATGCAATTGGTATGGAATACTCTCAGGGCTAACATAGCCTGCTGCTGGGCTGAACCCAGGACACTTGGTTAGAGTATTTAGCTGAGAAGTAGCAGTCTGGGTTCCGTGTTCCTCTGTTACATTTCTGTGTATGCCAAACTCACACAAAAGGTAAATACTTGTGGAATATCCTCTGATTCATAGGGCTGAAAAGCTGGATCAGTGGAGAAAGTAAGTCAGTAGGTCCGTGACAAAAAATGTACCTAAGCGGGAGGCAAAACCTTGTCACGTAAGGCACGGCTTTGGGTTTTTTTTGGGAGAAGGGAAAAGATGAAAATTATATGTTAGCTTCTTAAAGTCCATTACTTTAGTAGCATTGTTACAGTGAGTACAGCTTTCTGATTTGGAACTTGGCCTGCCTGGGGAAATTTTATATGAAGAAGCTGCCTGTTTCCCCTGTGCAGGTGGGGGGATGGAAGGACAGAGACTGTGAAAAGGCATAGGGAAGTTGCACACAACCTAGCACATACTCACTTGAAGTTTCAGTAGTAAACATTCGGTGCTCTCCTTTGCTTCCCTCCAACTTGAGACTGTTTTTTAGTTGTTGTTGGTCTTTTAAATGCAGAACTGATACTCTTTTACCCTATGCTTTGCTACCACTGGTTGGCAAGTAGCATTAAGTGTGTTCAGTAAGTATGTTTAAATTGAGGCTCATGTGCCTTTACCTTTCTATCAACCTTTTATTCAAAATAAGCACAATATTAAAAGTTTTTAAAACAGTTTGGAAGTAGCTTTTTTGCATCACCTAGTAAAATGTTAAGAGAGATTTTGTTACTTCATTATATATACAAAAATTCTTCCACAACTCTCTGGATTGCTGGTATATGCATTTTTATCTTTTCTTTTTCTTCCTGCTCCTTCTCACTAGGGTTTGGGGTGGGGTTTTTTTTGTGTTTTGTTTTGTTTGTTTGGTTTTTTTTTTCCCCTCCAGAGATTCTTGTATTTCTTACCTGTTTGTCTTCCCCTTGACTTGGAGCATTTGCACATTAGTGCTTACTGAAATACTCTGTGGTGCATTTGGAGCAAAACAAATTAAGACCTTGCAGTTCAAGATAGTTCAGCTCTGTAGCTGGCTCTACTGGTACAGCAGTTCAGTACACTATAATTTGTAGACACTATTAGCAGACTGTTCATCATCAGCCTGACAGCGGGTCAACGCTGCAAGTAAAACAGCACTTGGCTACTTGAGTTCAAGAATCTAATATTTTCTCCCCAGTAAGATCTGCAACCTGGTTCAAATAATCCAGACATTGGAATTTGTAAAACTGTCTGAATTGTGGTGGACACAGTTGTTCTCTTTTAACTATTCATTTTCTTTAAAGGAAGTTTACACTTGAAGGGTACTTGAAGAAATCTGGGACACCTGTTAACTTAAGTCAAGCTGGAATTATTGTGAGAAGTTGAGCATTCGCTTCCTGGCTGTTGTGAAAAGATTCTGCTTTCAGGTAAGTCTGAAAATAAGCTTGATTCATACTTCATCTGCATTAGGCTTTTAGCAATTGCAGTGTGGCATTTACCAGTAATGAAAACCTTATTCTTGTATGTGCTGACCAAAGATTTTTGAGAAGAGTTACAAATTTCTCTGTGGAGGAGGTGTGTGTTTGTGTGTGTGTGTGCTTCACTGAATTTCTTACCTGCATTTCTCAAGAGCTTTATCTTCTTCGTTCTCACCACCTGTATCTCTTTAACATCACTTTTTCCCCTCCCTGTGCTCTGTCTTCTACCTTAAAACTAAGTACTGTGCCCTTTGAGGACACTGGGAATTTTTCACAGTGGGTGTATTTGTCATTCATGTTAGATCTCAGACGGAAGTACTGCGGTTCAGTTAATGATCCTGTAGGCTACAACCTTAATTGCTTGGAGGCACCATTTGAGGAAGCAGTGTACCCTGAGGACACTATGCCCTTAAAAGGATAGGAAAATTGAGTCCTTAGCATGCTATGGTTTCTGTCCAAGAAATGTATTCAGGTCTAGCTTAAATAAGAACACCAAACACTCCATGTTACTCACTATGCCTCTCCTCCTAGTTATCCTATAGATACGTGAAGTGGTGGTCAGAAATAAGTTGTTTTGGAATCTCACAACAGTTGTCAAGGAATTTTAAAGAAGTGTGTTTACTGGCTTCAGCAAAAGCTTTGTTACAGTTCTGTCATGGGCATGAAAATAATGTCTGTTAAGTAACATACATTTCTGGTTTATTACAATCAGGCTCTCTGAGCTTGATAGGACTGTATTGTAATGCAGAAACATACTTCAAACTTACATTGCAATGGTTTATTTTAAAATCTTGATTAAAATGATAGAAGAGAGAAGAGCTTGTGGAGAAATATAATCAAAACAAATCAACTTATCTAACTTTTTAATCTGATATTTCTTACAAAGATATTTCCAATGTGGTAGTAGCATTTCATT
The DNA here is from genome assembly GCA_022605575.1 of Laterallus jamaicensis coturniculus. Classification (NCBI taxonomy): domain Eukaryota; kingdom Metazoa; phylum Chordata; class Aves; order Gruiformes; family Rallidae; genus Laterallus; species Laterallus jamaicensis. The sequence continues at coordinate 3,439,138 of JAKCOX010000010.1, forward strand.
GTTAAAGAAGAAAAGATATTGATCATTTGTAGTTGTTTAATATCTTCCAGGTTATTGGAGATGGTGATTTGAAGAGTCAGGTTTTCGATATGAACAAATCAAAACCATCATCTGAAAAAAGGTAAATTTAAAACTATAGTGACTTCTCAACATCAAGCTATTTGAGATTTGTGGTAAAGCAGTCTCTATCTTAATAGATATTTTATGTGTCTTATTACTATGGACTCCCAATGAGAATGTGTGCCCTGAATTATTGATTAGCAATATTCAATATTAGTCAATATTGATTATCATAAAGTAGCTTCACGTTTAATAAATAACTTTTAAAATTTACATTTTTCAGATAGTGCTAGACATGTTAAAATATATGCATTAAATTTCATTCAAAGAGTTATCAGTTGATATAATTATGTCATGCAGGTATTGGCAAAACATGAAGTTAGTTCTACTGAAGGCATTAAAGGGCAGCTTTATAACACTGTATAAGAAGCCATGAATCTGATGGATGTTATTCTTCAGGAGTCCTGCAGTCTAACACACAGATAGGTCAAACATGAGTGAGATTACAGAAGCATTCAAGAGTTGAAAAGTTCTATTTGTTATTTTCATGATAACTTGTTTTAAATATTTGAAAAAGTTAGGTGATTATTTATGGAGGTCGTCATGTCTGTTAAGCATGAGGAAACCATTGAAAGGCTTCCAGTCTTTCTCTTTTCTTAAGCTAGCACAGGTTAAACCACACTGGTAACCAGCTAATCAGATTTCTAAAGGCAGAAAATAGGGAATTTTGTCTTCAGTCTTAGTTCTCTGAAACACCAGTTATTTCTAAATGAATGGGTGAATTTGCATGAAGGACGTGATCTACTGTGGATTAATTGGGATGGATTTAAAATTGAATCTAAACACCTGTAAAATCATCTTTGCTTTTGTGACTCAGTGGAACAACTTGGTATCAGACTGGTGGTTCTTGTTTGTGTGTGAGATAGATCAAAAGGAATAGAAAAAACCCTATTAAGATTTCTGCTTAGATTATTTGAGTTCCATAGTCATAATGATAAGCAAAGTAAGACACTGTCAGCAGTGGGTATTCTTGGAAGTACTGCTTCTTACTATACCTAAAGCATACTATCACAGAGAATATTAAATTTTTGTGAAGTGACACTCAAATGCCATTTATTCTTCTTTAGTGTTGTGGTTTTGTGTGGCGAGGTTCTGGTGGAGGAGGGTGGCTGCTGGGGCAGCTTCTGCAAGAAGCAGATAGAAGCTTCCCCTGGGCTTGACAGAGCAAACACCAGCTGGCTCAAGGCCAGAGTCGCTGCTGACCAAGGCCGAGCCAGCCGGTGATGGTCACAGCACCTCTGAGAATCATATTTGAGAGGAAAAAAAGCCTGCATGAGGCCACTTTTTGCCACCAGAGAATGGAGTGAGGAGGTGTAAAAAAACTTTGCAGACACCAAGGTCAGTGAAGTAGGAGGTGAAGAATGAGGCGCTCCAGGTACCAGAAATAAAGATTCCCCTGCAGCACATGGAGAAAACCATGGTGGGGAAATGGAAAATGGTGGGGAGCAGAGTTGCCACCTGCAGCCTGTGAAAAACCTCACACTGGAGCAGACGGAGACATGTGAAGGATGCTGTGACCTGGTGGGAAGCCCATGCTCAAGCAAACTGCTGGTGGGACTTACAGCCCAGGAAGAGAGGGGCCTGCACTGGAGCAGGTTTGCTGGGAGCGGGACGTGTGACTCCATGGGTGACCAGGCTGGAGCAGTCAGGTCCTGAAGGTCTGCACCCCGTGGAAGTGACCCATGCTTGGGCAATCGATGACAGTCAAAGTAAGGATGTTTCAACCTCTTGGGAGCTGATGGGAGTGGAACAGATGTCTCTGTAGTGAGGGCACTTTGAGAAGATACTTTCTTGTTGAGGGACTTCTCTTTCAAACATGAACCCGTGAAGGCCTCTGTTCCTCACTGTCTGGGCAGTTCCTTACTCTCTTATCTTATCATAGCTTTCCTAACCAGAGAAGGAGGAAATCCGCAAAGCTTTCTGGTTAGCTAGAGTCAAGCTGTATGATTTGGCAACAGTTGACATGATGGCAAGCTTGTTCATGCTTCCTTTTTCCTTTCTGCAAGTGAGATGGTGGTGTGGGGGGCTCTTTGAGCCGCAGCATTTGAACGCTGGATGGAGAAAAGTTTCTTGCCTATGAAGATAGACCATGTATGGAATCAAATAAGCCTGGCAAACCTCAGGATGCTTAAAGAAAGCGTAAATCCATCCCATAATAGTAATAATAATTATTGGTTGTTTTCAGAACTCATGAAATGTAACTTAAATATTGAGAAACAAGAGACATCATAGTTGTTGTCGGTGGGTCAGGGAGCAGTACTTAGAGATCAGCCAGCTTCTCTTTGCACAGAAGGATCCTGGGAGAATTAACCAAATAGGTGAAGGCTGCAAGCAGCCAAGGGTTCTTGAAAATGCATCTAACTTATTTTTCTTGTGTGAGAGGCTAACAGGTCCCATGAGCAGCAGAGTGGCATTAAGATATGACACGTGTTTAAAGCTTTACTGAGAAAACCCACTGCATATGATTGCTATCATGAAGCTAAGGCAAGTTTGTCCAACCAGGTGCCCTGGAGTAGAGCACTGAGTGGATACCAGAGCAGTGGCAGTGATAGGTAATGGCTGTCAAAAGGAAACGGAGTGCAGTTTTTTTCTGGACGTGTTCTTCCTTTCTCTTTCTGGTTACATTTAATGAGTGAAAATATTTTGAGCTTTGACTAATGATCTGAAAAAGAAGGACAAGTCCTTGCTGAAATTACAGAGAATTTGAAGCTGGAAATCTCTGCAAAAATATTGGAGGACCAAATGATTTAAAAATGGTCTTGTGAAATGCAGAAAAGAATATTTGATGGTAATGTATGTAAGGCACAGTGCTTAGAGAGGTATACCACCGGGATGGATAAAGGGCCGTCACATTTGTTGTTGTCCTGGGTTCAGCCCAGCAGCAGGCTATGTTAGCCCTGAGAGTATTCCATACCAATTGCATCATGATCGGGCAGGCTGCCCCCCCTTTGCAGGGGCGACTCTGGACCCGGGCACGGGAGGTTCCGGTCTGGGCAGGCGCAGGGCCAGTTCCGGGGGAGACTCCAGACCTGTCAGAAACTGCTCCGGGCACGGGAAGTGCCGGTCTGAGCAGGCGTGTGGGAGTTCCGGCTTCTCTCTCTCTTTCGGGATCGGCGTGGCAGGCGGTGGTGAGGGGGGTGCTCGGGGGTGCCGGGCTCAGGGAGTGCTGCGTTCGGGAATCTGAATCTGAATCGGTTCGGGCACGGCTCAAATGACATAGTGTGGTGAGAGGTTTGCACTGTATATAATAGCACTGTAGTTAGTTGTTTTCATACTTTTCCCTGTTGTTTAGTAAACTATCCTTATCCCAACTCTGTAGACAGCGTTTTTTTTTTTCCTCTGGCTCTGCAGCTAGCTCCGTTCGCCCATCCTCCACCTCTTAAAGTGGTAGGGGGCTTCTGTTTGTCTGACCTTTGTGGCCCCAGCTTTCCGCTGAGGGATAAACCACAACAGTCGTGATGAGAGGCAGAAATAGGAAGATCAAACGGCAAGGAGAGTAACTTTCAAATGGAAGTGATACAAAAAGTTAGAACAAAGTCTCCTTTGGTTATTGAATGACCACTCCTGTAGGCTTTTGAGGACTGGTTGGGCATATGCTTGTCAGGAAGAACAGCTGTGATCTACATTCAACTCTGAAAAGGTGACCTTATGAAGTTTTTTTCTGGTGCTCCTTAGTTGTGTTTTTTACAACTAAGCATAGCTAGACACTGTGTAACCCCCAGGGACTACAGATGGGTCTTGTGAGAGGGCTTTAGAATGGGTGGGGTGAAAAGTGTCTCTTTTAGTAACAAGAAGGGTTTCTTCACGTTGTGGGAAAATATCTTGTATGAAAGGCCACTGTGTTCCAGGGCACTGTGCTCTGAGGTTCTACAGTGTCATCAGCTTAAGCGGAAATCTGACTTAACAGGACAGAGTTAATGTTGTGCCATTCTAACTATTTCCTTGGTTTACTTAGCTGTTCGGTTAAAAATACTGGATTCTGTGATGCCTTTCTCTTTTGGAGAGCTATCTTTTAGATTTCGATCCTGAATGATTTGTTGGTAAAAAATACTGGAAAGATTCCTATTGAAAATTTGGCTTGTCACAGCGCTGTTACGTACAGGAGCAGAGTAAATTAGACATGCTGTCATGATTCCTGTTTTACAGCTTATTTGATTTACTGTGTATTGAAAGCTAATGCAGTATTATAATCATTATGCACATTAGCATAGACTATTAATAAATAGACTTCAATTCTTGTTTTAAGAAGAAAACTTAGTCATAGCTAAGAGGAGGTCAGGGTTTTAATTTGTATTTCAGCATAGGTATTGGGCTGGTGTTATTGTTAAGAACACTTTGTTGAGTAGGCTGAAGACGTAAAGTTTATTTGGCTGTATTTATGTTGGAAGACGTCTTGCAAGATGAATAGCCTTAAACGATTCTAAAGATACCTCTTTGACTGCTGCAGCAAGTGCTCTTTGCTCTTGATAGAAGCTCTGGTGCCAGGAGGATATTATATCCCTGAATGTTATAACCTGAATTTTCATACCACCCAGTAGTGAGAATGATTTACCTTTCGAAACTTTTTCAAGCTTTTAGTAAGTATGGAGAAATTGTTAGGTACTAATTTTCTGTACATGAAAACATGCCACTTCCATGTGGCAGTGCTGCTTGAATTTTGCAGGCCACAGCAGTCAAAAATCAGGTCTGCTCTGAAATTGTAAATGAGTTTTGTCTTTATGAAAATTTAGTTTTGGGGTTTTGTTTGTTTGTTTCTAAGGATTGTCTTTGCTTTCAGCTGTTTGCTCCTTTTGAACTATATTTATTTTATTTTGAGACTGCTGATATACCAGAACAGAAATTATATATACATACACATGTAGTCACATGCAAATCGAAGCAGTGGTTCTCTTGCACATTGGTTTCTGTGTGGGTTGGCTGGACTCTCACTTGGTTTGGTTGTGGAGCTGGTGAAGATAACAAAATCCTTTGGAAGCTTATATACAAGATCAACAGAGCTTGTGATTCCATTCAAATCTTGGGTTTATTTTTGAGCATTTCAAGTTCAGCAGATAAATGGAAGAGTAGAAATAAACAAAACAAAGCTTATGGCTTTATGCTATTCAGCCTGGTTTTGGATTATGAGAAAGGATTGGAGGATTATGTTTCACTTACACAAGGAAAATAATATTTCAGCTGCTAAGGCAGTTTTATTTTAGATCAAAAAGCACTCTAAAGTAGACGTCTAGAAAAAACTGAGGAAGTGATTCACAATGTGAATTTATTTTGATTTTAGCTTTATGATTAGTATAACCACATCTTATTACTGATGTTAACATCTTGTGAGTATCATCTGTAATCTGAAATTGATTTTTGGTTATGCTTCTCATTTAGATGTCAGTGTGGAAAAATGAAAGTGGCGGAAGCAGTTTTTTTGGCATCTGTTACATCCCTTTGCTTTCATGGCACTACAACCTTTGCTGCCAGATGCTTCTTTTTCCCCCCCTTGATTTTAACTTTTTTTCCCATGTATAAACAAATTATTTTAGCAGACTTAACTGGAAGTATGAAAGCTTTTTACAGATGTAAAAATAAAGGAGTAATAATTCCTCATTATTATAAGCAAAACTGACAATATTTATGTAACTGAAGTTACATACTGTAGTTTTACTGCAGGTAGCCAGATCAGTATGTGTGTAAAATGAATTACTGTTGATTATTGTGGGACTGTAATGTTACAAAATTGAGAAGTCAAGGTAGTTAATCCTTGGAAATCATAATTTCCTGAATTACATTACTGCAATTTGAATGTTAAACATTTGTCTAAAAATGGCTTCAATATGGGAATGTGAATCTCAGAATTTTTGTGGATAATTGTTGTGATGTAAAACTGGAGAGAAAATAGAACAATTTCTAGACTGACTCTATTTTGACTACTATAAATATTTACATTTTTTTCTTTCTTTGTAATCTATTTATATAAATGGCTGCTTTGAAATAATTTCTTACAATACATTTTTTAAGGCAATTTCATGATGTCAAGGCCAAAATTTGCCTGAGTTCAAAGTGAACCCGCATTCTGATGATGCTACTTTCCAACATTTTTTCCTCAAAATGGTGTTCTTTAGCTGAGAGGGGTGTTGGTTTGCCTGCTTCATGAATGATAATCTTTTCTTCTACTTCTGAAACGCCAGCCTCTAAGTCAAACAGTCTTTGGTACCGTTTGCATCCAGCTTTTCCTTGAGTGGCAGGTTTGATAGAGTATCTTGGTACTTTAATAAACCATGTTAAATGTAAGTTACTCGAAACAATGTAACTCTATCTGGATTTTTTTTTTTTTTTTTTTTTTTACTTGCTACAACAGTTTCCTGTTCACAGTTGCTCCTGGAGATGTTGTTATATGTAATTTATCTGCCACAATGTAGGCTTTGCAAAATCTCTAAATTTGCCAGAATTAAGGAGAATTAAGAACTCTTTCCAATTGAGATAAAGTATGAAGGAGAATTAGCCACTCCCCTTACTCTGACATGGGATTTCTGTTATTAGTGTTGGCTTGGGGGGTTTTTGTTTTGATTTAGATGGGAAAATAAGTGTAACAATCTTTCTTGTAGTGTGTCTACCAGTTCTCGGACTATGTCTCTGCTGTCACAGCTGGAGAAGATCAATGTGGACTCTGTATTAGGGGAAGCAGACAGTGCCAGATATGTTACCTCAAAGATCCTTCATCTGGTTCAGAGTCAAGGTAAATATCGGAGTTTTGTGGATTTAGCAGTTTTCTTTTTGAGTGTTCCTTCTTGAGTTTCTTCCTTGCTGGACTTCTCTTTACTCTGTTTCTGTTTGGTCAACTTGGGTTATACACCCATTTTTGTCACTGATTGTTCAAAGCACCAGGCCATGTGTGGTGCTATAATTTAAGTGTAATTTATACTTAATTTAAGTATTAATTCACAAAATGTGTGTAGGTATATCTATATGAGAGACTTATCTGGAAGAGAGCTTTCTGGAAGATTTTTTTCTTAAACTTTCTCTAGGGTATGTCAAGGTTGTTGAATGAGTGAAAGCAAAAACTGCATTTTAAACTCACCTTAAGTCCTTATTTTAGTTACTTTTATATACCTCTATGAAGTTTTTATTAAGTTTTATAATTTGCCTTGTAGATTTTCTGATAAATCTGTATATACTAGTATATTAAAAGAAAAATTGTCTTTTTCTCACTGGCAGAAAAAACAAGGAAGGAGATGACTTCTAAGGGCTCCACTGGAATAGAAGTTATCCTATCAACTCTAGAGGTAAAACCTTTTAATCTGTGTGTTTATGAGTTCATAGCAAACTTTAATTTTTTTTCATTGATCTTCATTTTACTGTATGTGCTGTTATCCTTGCAGGTCTGCAAAAATTGTGTTAAGACTGTAATGACTAGATAGGATCTCTGTCTGATTTTTAAATATTCTAAGAAATTATTTGTCAACTATCAGTTGTAATTAATATGTCATGCTACCAACTAGAGTTTAATTGGTTTTATGGTTAATTCAGGCTGTGTAGTGGGACGGTTACCTGTTAAGTTCTGTTTGATTCAGTAGAGGTAATATCCCCTAGCTTTAAGTGTCTAAAACACTGTCTCTCTGGTTTTTTATTGCAGAATACAAAAGATCCTCAAACTATTCTAAATATATTGAATATTCTCATCGAGGTAGTCTCAGTTGGTAAGTTTTCATTAAGGAGCAACTTGTGATTTATATTAGTTTATTCATCTAAAGACTTTTCAGACAGAAATACCAGCATGTTCTTGCCTAGTGCAGACATATGCAAAGAAAATACTGCTGTTCTAAAGGCTTCCTTTATGATAATTGTAGCTTAGATACTTAACTGTTGTTTGGATTTGGAGATATGAGTTATTTTAATTTCTAGGTGGTGGTCGGAGAGCGAGTGTCTTAGTCAGTAAAGGAGGGACACAGATCTTATTACAGCTGCTTCTCACTGCCAGCAAAGACTCTCCACCAAATGAAGAATTAATGGTGCTTCTTCATACTCTTCTAGCAAAAATCGGTCCAAAAGGTGATAATGATATACTTTACAGTTTGTGGTGGGTTAACCCTGGCTGCAGGCAGCCAAAGCTGCTCTATCACTCCCCTCCTCAGCTGGACAGGGGAGAAAAGATATAATGAAAGGCTTTCGGGTCAAGATAAGGACAGGAAGAGGGAATTTGTCACGGGCAAAACAGACTCAAGAAGAAATAAAATGCATCTAATTTATTACCCAATCAAAAAGCAGGATAATGAGAAATAAATCTAAAAAATGCTCCCCATCCCTCCCTTCCTCTCAGGCTCAACTTTATTCTTAATTTCTGTCCTTCATCACCCTGAAATCACAGGGGAATGGGGAAATGGGGATTTCATTCAGTTCATTCCAAGTTGTTTCAGCCACCCCTTCTTCCTCAGTGGGAGGACCCCTCATGCTCTTCGTTTGTAGGTCACAGCCTCCTTCACGTGTCTCCACCTGCTCCAGTGTGGAGACCTCCATGGGCTTCAGGGGGACATCCTGCTTCACCAGGAGAATCTATCTTCTGGTGCCTGGAGTGCCCCCCTCCCCAGCCTCCATTTTTCACTGACCTTTGTGTCTGTAGAGTTTCTTACATCTTCTCACTCCTTTTGCTGACTGCAAAAACCTCAGATTTTTTTTTTCCCCCCCCCCAAAATATTTTATTCCAGAGGTCATTGCTGATCAGCACAGCCTTTGCCAGCAGTAGGTCTGTCCTTGAGCCCAGCTGGTACTGGCTCTGTCAATCCTGTGGAAAGATTCTAGCTGCTTCTGGCAGAAGCCACCTCTGCAGCTGCCCCTCCCCCGCTACCAAAATCTTTTGATGCAAACCCAAACTAATGTTTTATAATTGAAATTTAAGAAAAAATTTGTATCCAGTGTACTCAGAAGGTAGAGGAGAATGGAAGAGTACAATAAACAGGAGGAAAGAATAGGGAAAAATAGGCACGCAGAGTTTGTATCAGTAGAAGGAATTTACAATTAATGTAACTTTTATTTTTTGTTAATAATTTGAAAATTAATGTGATTGATCTTGTATTTCTTTGATGTCAGACAAAAAGATTGGTATGAAAGCAAGAATCAACGGTGCCCTGAACATATCATTGAATTTAGTGAAGCACAATTTACAGAACCACAGGCTAATATTGCCCTGTCTTCAAGTATTAAGAGTTTATTCAACCAACTGTAAGTATCTCAGATAATTATTTTCTTTCCCATGTGATACAACATTTTTTCACCTATACATAGTTAAAAATGCAGGTTGTAAATGTTTAATTTTAAATGCTTAAAATAGCTATTTTTGACTGAACTTCCTTTTAAATAATCAGATCACTTAAATGCTAATAAAAAAGCGTGAAACATGTTTGTACTTCTTGTATATCTGTTTTTTGTTCAGTGCATGTGTGTGTATTATAGCTGAGTGGAATTTTGAGTCACCTAATTTGCATAAGTGCTGAGGCTTCAAGATCTAAACCAGAAATGCTAACATTGTGCTTGCAGAAGCACTTCAGATTAAACAATTAATCTCTGTATTATACATGCTCATGGTTTTGGCACGTTTTTTTCTTTTCTATTATTTCATTCATGATTGCTAATGTAAATCTTGGTTCACACAGGAAATGTTGCGTTTCTTTATTTAACCTTTCTCTTGTTCCTTGTGTTGGAAGTGCCCTGCTGTTGGACTCATTCTTCCACAAGAGCCTAATTCATTGTTAGGCAGTAGAGAGCTCATGAGAATACTGTGTTTCTTGCTGTATCCCTACTGTTGGTTAGATGCTCCTAAGTTTTTCGACTGGGCTTGAAATGGCCATTAAACCTCTTAAATGAATGTGTGAGATTGAAAATATAATCACATTCATCCAAGAGAATTGACCGGTGATCTGTAAGATTGCTTTCAGCCACTCACAGGAGCACCTGTAATTTATGCAGTCCCAATAGGTTTTAAATGTGGAAGCTTTATTTCTTTGAGCTCCCTGATAATAAGGTAAAATGCTTCAAAATGGAGGAGTTTAATCCAGGTAGCTCAGCTGAGAACTTGTTTCATCCTGAAAACAGGGAATGGAACTGTCTCTCTAGTTTGTATTCTGCTTAGATCAAGTTGATCTTTCTGTATGTCCCACTTCTTAAAAACAGAAAAAGTAGTAGTTGATTACATTCTGATGTGATTTAAAGTTTGTGCTTAGTTGCTACAGGAATGGAGTCTTAATTTTTCTTAGATTCTAATGTTGCTTCTAGTAGTGATACTGTGTTCTGGTTTTGGCCTGGCCAGAGTTGCCTCCCCAGACTCCCCAGGGCTGTTTGAGTGCAGCTCCTCCCCACCTTGTGCAGTACTCTGTGTTGTTGTCAGGTTGGTAAAGTACTCTGTATTATCACTGGGTGGGAGTGGAATTTGCCTCGGGCTGTTATTGTTCCTCTTTCTCGGTGATTTTGTCTGTAAACTGTCCCTATTCCAACCCTTGAAGGCTCTTTCTGTCTCTTCCGGCAGTGTGAGTGAGTGGCCTGTGGTGCTCAGCCACTGCTTGGGACTGAACTATCACACATTGCAAGTTATGTTCAAATACTAAATTCTACATAAGTAACAGAGTTTGTTATGCTCAAGCAAATTTTTAGTTGCCCTCTTCCTACTTTGAATTTAGCAATATGCGGTCTGAACAGTTTGTATGTTTGTTGGGCATACATCCAGTGTGTGTTTCTTGAATGCAGGTCTGAGCATTGTTTCTTTTCAAATAGACTTTTAAAAATTACTTAGTTTGAGTGTATTGGTTTCTTTCTTTTGGCTTTCTTACTGTATTATCTTAAAATGGATTGTTTGTTTTTAACTCTACCAGCTGTAAATGCAGTGTCCTTGGGAAAGAATGGAGTAGTAGAACTGATGTTTAAGATCATTGGCCCTTTTAGTAAAAAGAACACCAGCCTTTTGAAGTAAGTAATATCTCTTTAATATTATACATGGAAAAACTTAAGATATGTTTCAGAACTTAGTTGTAAATGAAAAATATTAGAGAAATTACATTAACTTTCAAATATGAATTAAATTTTGGGAGTAGGGAAGGAAAAACCAACCGCAAATCTGACAGTTTAATTTTACCCAGTAAAATAATGGAATATCTATTTGAATGTCTAGTTATGGTACTGCTTAAAGAATAATGTTAAAATGTTCGGGGTTTTTTTGTCTTTTAATATTAATGCATGGAAATTGCAGGTACAGTGGTTAATATCAAATGAAGACAAACAGATGAAGACAACCCCATCATTTTTCAATTTGAGTTGGTTTCCAGATCTCCTTTGTGGTTTTTAGAGTGACACTGTCTGGTTTTTTGTAGGAGTTTTCTTTCTGTTTTACTTCAAAGCAATTACAGACTCTCAAAGCAAACCTGTACCAGCAATATCCATCTAGTGAGCTGTTGATGAGTTTGTTTGTTTGTTTGAAGTAATCGCTGCCTACATCAAAGTGGTGACACTAGATATTTCCAATGTGGGTTTTTTTAGGAAAAACCTGAATTTAGGGTAAAAATAGGTACAGATCTAACTGGAGATAACCCTTTTTTTTCCTTCTTTTTGTTTTGAACACCTTTTTGCAGTACGTAGCTGTTGAAAAATGGAATTTTTCATCTGGTTGACAAAATAATATTCTCATGGCGTTCATATTGTAGCTTCAGTACAAAGGAAAAAAATTACGTTTATCTAAATGTAGTATTTGTGATCACTGGAGTAGCTTTTTAAAAGATGCCCTGCCCCTTTAAGCCCTGGCTAAAATTAGACATGTGAACTTTACTATTCCATGATGTTAAGTAATAATGATATCCTTGTTTATGGCCTAAGATCAGATGTGTGAAGCCTGTCTTTACAAAGAGGGTAGAAATAAGTATATGCTATTTTCTAGTTGTATGTGTTGAGTCAATTAAGGCAAGATCTTTGTGTACAAGAAAAATCTTACACTGCCAGTCTTGTACAGATCGATGGGTATTACTCCTTGAAATATTCATACACTGCCAGTTTTGACCTACACACTTCTCTGTGTCCTTTGCTTTGTGGAAATACTTGTTCTGCTGCTAACCTAAAAAGTTGAGTTTCAGAAGTATCTCCTCCATTGAGTACAGTTCACAGACATTATTACATTGTCATGTTGGGTTTTTTTTTTGCAAAGGCTGAAAATTTGTATAACTACTGCATCAATATTTTAAAATTTCACTAAAAGGCTTCAGATGTAGCAGAGATGTATGATATTTTAGGAAAATCAGATTTTGAAAGCAAAATCTGTGACAATGCAACCAGGCAAACATGAGGATAGATGCTAAGTAAGTCTGTTAGCAGTAAACTTTTTGTATAGCTTTACAGTGTTGTAGATTAAGCTTGTTGGTTGGTTGTTGTTTTGACTTTTCTTGTTATGTTGACAGGGTTGCTTTAGACACACTTGCTGCATTGCTAAAATCAAGTAAGTGTTTGACTACAAGAAACTGTTTGCCTAGCTGAGATAAATACCTACTTGTGTGTGTGTGTATACATATATAGATATATGTATATACACAGAGTAAAAAGAATACCAAATCTGCGGCCAAAACAAGGCTAGGAAATTTAGCAACAAGGCCACAGTTTTATCTGCAGCCTCTGGTGCTTTAATATTTTTGTGGCATGCTTGTATGTTTAGTAACTACTTATTGTCTCTCAAGTTACAAAGCAGAAAGGCTTGTGCTGCTTCAGCAGAACCAAACTGGATTTAAGGTGTAGAAATACCTTTTACAGTCACTCACCTCAGCCCTTCGGTAATGGCTGTCTGTAACTTAACTCCTGTGCATCTGAAAATACCTGTTGGATAGCAGGGGGAAATACAGGGTTTCTTCAGGTACCTTTCTGAGTAATTAGGTCTTGGGTCCTAATGGCAAGCCTGTCAGTGATGCTTTATGAAGTGGAACCAAGTGTAATAAAGCAGTGGTCTGTTCCCAGCCATCGGCTATCTTGGCTGAAAGCAGTGGATTCTGACAAGTGTCATCTCTGCCGATTTTTCACTAAGATTGTAACTGATACGGAATTAAAAACTCATTCTCCAGATAGCTGTGTAAAAGCTACAGCATCTCTCCTAGTTTTAGTGGAGATGTACAGGGACTGAGGCGTAGTTAGATTTGCAGGAAAAGATGTCAGACAGGCGGCAGGGAACTTTGGTGCCGGTATTACAGGGTGCCGAGGTCTCTCCCATTTGATCAGTGTGATTCTCAGTATTACAAGTTTGCTTATTGACCAATTTTGAAATTTGTCCTTGCAAAAGACAGTGAAAGAAATATTTCAGAATTGCTGCTACTGTCCTGTTCTGTAAATTGGCAGTTAAACCTGGGGAAAAAACCCTAAATGTTGAAAAGGCATGTCTTTAGAACAAGAGGCCCTATGCAGCATTTATTTTGAGTTGTCTTACCCAGTCCTGAGTGGTTTTGACATTGTAACTTCCTGCACTTTATGTAAGTAAATCTCTTCATAAAAATACTGATCTCCACTCTGTAGAGTCCTGTTGTCATACAGATTACCCAGTATTTGGGGTAGAGATATTTTGAGTTTATAAACTTCAGTGAGAGCTGGAAAACTGTATGGATTACAAGCAGTAAGAAGTTTTTCAAATCTTGTATCTACACAGTGCGTGTGGACAGAGATAGACATGCTTTACATAAAAACTTTTTTAAAAAAAATGTTAGCTGACAGTATCTTACAACTGCTTTTAAGTGTAGTGTGCAGTATTTGGGTAAACTCTGAAAATTAAACCCAATGTTTTTACAAAGAATGAAGTGTAGATTAGTGTCCTCAGTTTAGGCTGATGTAAGACATTGTCAAGGTTGGCTAAAATAGTACTTTAAATGAAACAATTCAGCGACTGGAATTATTTAACATTGATTTGAAAGTAATATTGAAGTCATTTGGCAATTTTTAATTTTCTTTCCTAACTTTTTTATAAAGAAACAAATGCCAGGAGAGCAGTAGACAGAGGATATGTGCAGGTGCTTTTAACGATTTATGTTGATTGGCACCGTCATGATAGTCGACACAGATACATGCTGATACGTAAAGGAGTTTTACAGTGCATTAAAAGTGTTACAAGCATCAAATTGGGAAGAAAAGCATTCATTGATGCCAATGGGATGAAAATTCTTTACCACACGTCACAAGTAAGTTTATCAAAGGTTTGTTTTTTTTTCATTGTTGGGCTTTAAAAACGCATTTTGACCTCAAATTTGACCTCAAATTTGACATAGTTCTTTTCTGGTATTAACTGCCGCCCCTGATTATGGGGGTAAGGATTATTTGCTGTACTTGACTAAACAGAATGAAAGTGTACAGAATTAATATTTAATATTATTGGGCTGTGACCGTCTCTAGAGGGGCTGCTGAACTTAATTTTATAAAGGGGGAGAAGTTTTAATTTTCTGGTTTTTAAAAAAGGTGAATTTGAGTTGGTAGTAGTTCTTCTGGCCTTCAAAGGAGACATTAGAAAATGTTACTGTAAATTAAATACTTTGCTATTAGTGCATTCTTGAAGTCGATAAAGTAAATGTAGTTTGACTGTTAGTTTGTGAAAGATACTTTATCTTGTCTTCATTATTTTCCTGTTAACAGGAGTGCCTTGCAGTAAGAACTCTTGATCCCCTTGTCAATACGTCCAGCCTAATAATGAGAAAATGTTTTCCAAAAAATCGTCTTCCTTTACCAACTATTAAAAGTGCTTTTCATTTTCAACTCCCAGTTATTCCTGCCAGTGGTCCTGTGGCTCAGCTTTACAATTTGCCTCCTGATGGTATGGTAATGTTGTCATATTTTTGTCTTTGTTTCCAGCTTACATAAAGAAAATTTTAGACATACTCAATTCTAGTTATTTGTGTTCTCCACTAAAACTTGGACTCATAGATGCTTCTCAGCTAGTAAAGAGCCTGTTAGTGTGGAGCACCAATTGCTAGTGCTAGGTTTTAACTGATCAAAATTTTGTCTACATTTCTGAGAGATAAAATAAATATTAAACAGGACTTAAAATATGATGTGTATCAAACTCTGAAGTGTAAAGCATGGGCTGTGCATATTATCCTACAGACTTGAATGGGACCTCTTTTAAACTCACTTGTCATACGCATTCTCTGTTGGGAAATGGAATGAATGCATTCTGGTTTACAGGAGTGTATGTTCCTTTCTACTGCTCTGATAAACCAGATGTAGTGAACTTAGATTAATGTGTGCCATTCAAAGCATCATATTTTATATTACTGTGTTCGTTCCTTCATTTGCACAATGAGAAAAGTGGCGCTGCTTTCTTGACCCTGTTGCAGTCTCTTAGGCAACACTTACCTATAAAGCACTTGCCTACTCTCTGAAGTAGAGTCATCCCATGGTGAACAGCTCTCTTTATTTTTGGGTAATTAACGTTGAATGCCTTTTCAGATATGGTGAAACAGCTTGACACCTGGATAGGCAACTGGTCAAGTTGCTGTCAGAAAGTTACTTTAAAATTACAATGCAAAGTCATACTTCTTAATATCTTATTCACAGTATCTCCTGAAACAAAGTGTGAAAGACACCAGCTATCCATATGAGGGTCATGCCGGTCTGGCTCTAATTGCATGAGTTTAAAGCTTGTTTGCGTTTTGTCTTCAGAGCAGAAAATAGATTTAGAAGAGGGTTCCAAAATCCACGGACATTAAATCTCTACTTAAATCAGAAACTTTGGTACTACATAATACCTATTTAGAAACTTCCTGTTCTGTTGAAGTAAACTAATGGTAGTTCAGTTGGGTTTTTTTAATGTTTGTTATATATTTTTTAAAAGTGGGAAACCTGAGGAAATAGGATACATAGGATTTTATTTTAAGGAAAAACAACTGTATTAAAAGATCTGTGGAATATTGGGGTGGGTATTTTCAAAATTATGCTATTTATAGTCAGCACTTGTAAAAGCAATACAAAAGTAACCTTTCCGACTACACTAGAAAATCAGTATAATTTATAAGCCTCTCAGTGAGCCTTTTACTAACAGGACATTACCTGTGTGGAGAACACTTTTTCAGAAAACATAACAATACCCCCAAGGATGCAAACTGCATGAAATAACTTGGAAAAGATTGGATTTGCCACTAGTAAGCAGAACATCTGCCAGCGTAGTTAGTGCCCCCTCCCACATATTAGGGAGTTAGCCCAATTCTCATTAATCATGTCTGAGCATTAATTTGCTTCCCCTTGATTTTCTGTGTTAAAAATGAGGAAGTCCTAAATCTTTCAATGTACTGGCTCTCTAACTTAAGTAGAAATCAGTAATTAATGTCCAAATAATTCCACATCTAAAAAATAGCATCTCACTCAATGTTTTGAGGGTAAAACTTGGTTCCTAACCTGTCCATGCTAAGCAGTTGCAGTAACCAGTCTCCCTGAGTATTTTCCTCACTGAATTGCCAGTGGTACGTTTATTGCTTTTTTTTTAATTGTTAGGCCCTGTTTAAGCAAGAGAGGAAAGGTGAAGAGGGTGCTTTTTACCCCTGTTTACCACTGATACTGTGTCAGTGCTAGCTGACATGACTAAAAGCTGCTAGGACATTAATTTTACTTTCTTTGGTCGTGGTTATTATTTACTTACTTTGGCAAAAGGTGTTTGCTGGTTTCTTGATTTGGTAGGATTTTTTTGTTGTTGTTGGGGAGGGTGGGTGGTGTGCTTTGGTTTTCTTTTGCTTTGTTTAAACCAGAGATCTTTGGATGCAAATGTAATAAATTTAAGTCTGTAGTATTGTCAGACAATCGTTTTGTAAGTCTGGTAGTAGTAATTTATGTTTACTGGTCAGCTTTCACAATTTTTTTCAAGTGTTAAGTAAAAAAAGCAAATAAACCTAGAAAATACATATTCATCAATTTTTTTTTTTAAATTGTATTGGATTAAAGGCATAATTTGCCTTACAAAATTTTTTTTGTATTACAGTGGATGATGTCGTAGATGAAAGTGATGATAATGATGATGCTGAAACAGAAACGGAAATTGAAACAGAAAATGATGATGACAAGGACCAACATTTTAAGGTTGGTATGAGAAGACAAAGTTAAGAGGCAAATTATCAGGCAAAGCAGTTTTTTATTTTTTGAAGCTGCTTGAGTCATGTATAAAGCCATATGTTTTAAATGATAAAAATATCTTGGGGTTTTTAGGGCAGCTTATAAAATTAAACAAGCTACTGAATCTTAAGCAAGGGGGGTGCTGCTTGAAAATATTAACCTTTGTTGTTCAAGGTGCTTCAGGATTTTTATGAAAACCTCTTAGCTTCACACTTGATGTGACTGGGATACAGTGAATCAGAACTGTGAACTTTCAGCAGTGTTCTGTTCCCAGCTTGCATTTCCTCCAGCCCTCTCTTCCAGCTACAGCAACTGTAGCTCTTTCCATCCTTCTGGACTGGGGTTACTTAGGTCAGCGTTTCAGCAAGGAAACTTTAAAGCTCTGCCACCTGTAGAGGCAGATATGAGAGCTCTCACTGTTGTGTCACTTTTGGAAAGGTCTTGTGCTGCCCTCCATCTGCCGGTCAGGATATGAAAAGACATTTGGTTACAATTGCCTCATTCCATGTTTTTATGCTAGATTTATTCAGGGATTGATTGACTTGTCTGTCCAGGCACTGGAGTGACAAAGTTTAATAAATGCTCTCATAGGCTCTGGTGAAGGGAGTGTCTGTCTTACACACAATTATTTCTTTGTCGCTGCAGTCTGATGAATTATCCACATTCCAGGTTGTAATATTCTGCACAGATCTGATGTCTGTGCATAATACACTTGGATGAAGAAAATGGAGCTGTTTGTAGTATTTTGGTTGAACCGGAGGCTTTGGCATGCTGATAAAGCTAGCCCCTTAAACCTTTATGGCAGGTGTAGTTCAGCTGCCATGTCAGAAGATTAAAAGTGAGTGTAATTATTTCAGAAGTTTGCTCATTCTGAATGTAAGATTTATTTGTTCTGGTGCTGTTTCAGAATGATGATATTGAGACCGATATTAATAAACTGAAACCTAGACAGGAATTGGGAAGATCTGTGGAAGACCTGAAAATGTATGAGCAATTTTTCCCAGAACTTTCAGAAAACTTTCAGGTGAAGTATGAAATTCCCAGTGCATTTCTTGTCATGACACATTGACTCTGGATCATGCTTTGATGTTCTGTTTTTAGGTGTACGGTTCCTATAGCCAAAACATGAGAGTTTGTAGTTCTAGAGCTACATGTGGGAGTGCTGTATATTGAATTATATAGATAAATGTTATGGGCTACTTTGATATGACTGAAGGCAGGAACATGGGCAGACATAAAAGAAACCAGTTTTCTGATGTCTAATTATTGCTCACAACAGAAAGGGAAATAGAAAGAAAACAAGATTTCTGATTAAGAGTTATTTTATTAGGTGTTTCCTTAGATGCTGTGCATGTCTCTAAAGTAGTTTAAAATATCTGAGGATTCACATTGACTTGGTAATTTGTTAGTGGTGGACTACTTGTTTATTGCTCTGATACTATGTAAAAGCTGAAACTTGCTATGTATTTGTAAGTTTAAAACATTATAACTGTCCTTTTAATATTAGACTTAAGGATTTATTTCAAAATAGACCTCAGGAATAATGAAAGAGAAAGGTTTTTAATGAAACTTTAGGAAAAATTTTCTTTTTTAATACTTGTTTGGTTTTTTCTCTTATTTTTTAAGGAATGTGATCTAGTTTCCAAGGAACCAAAGCCTTTTGTACCTGATGCAAATCTGGGTGGACCTATTGTTGTTCCTACAGCAGGAGAGGAGCATTCTGCTGAAGAGAAGCAGTCAACAAAAGCAGTTGCTGCAAAGGAGAGCCATCCTTTATTGACAGAGGAATACAACAGAAGGCCAGCCTTTCTGGAACTACCAAAGAAAGATATCATCAAGGACAGTAGTTTACATCAGCAAAATGATGAAAGAAACCTGCTTCCATCATGCCAGTGTCTAAGCCAAGAAATTGTGCAAGGGTTGGACAGAATTAGTCTGCAGAGCAGTGCAAAAAATGATCAGTATTATGGTACAGGGTGTGCAATAAAGAAGGAAAGCAAAACTAGCCTTACTGCCCTTGCTTGTAGTAAGCCTTGTGAACATATTTCACCCTGTGGCAGTAGCCTCTTTGAAGGACCATCTGTCCAGCTGGGGAAACTCTGCTGCACTGGAGTAGATTCAGAGGAAGAGGATACCAGATCTAGCTCAGAAGGGGAACAAATTGTGCTTGAGGTTTCTGACGTATCACCGGTTCATGACTGTGATCTGTATATCGAAATGGTAAAAACCACAAAATCTATTCCTGAATATTCAGAAGTGGCCTATCCAGATTATTTTGGCCATATTCCACCCCCATTTAAGGAGCCTATTCTTGAAAGGCCGTATGGAGTGCAGAGGTGAGTTACCATACACCTTTTGTGTTGGCTCTTTTTTTTTTGTTCCACTAAGAAACAATCTTTAGGATGAGATTAACAGGTCTGTATATACACAGTCTTTACTCTGGCATCTAAAACTAATTTCAGTACAAAGTAACTTGAAGGTAGGTGAGTAGGCACCAGTCAATGCAGTCATAAAGAACAACAAAATTGTGATTCTGTAGTTGCTAATTCCAATTCTGTAATTCAGCTTCTGGTCTTCCTTTCTGCCTTCCCACCTTTGCAGTTTGTAAAAAAAAAAAAAAAAAAAAAAAAAAAAAAAAAAAAGGACAAAAACCAAACACACCCCCCCCGCCCCAAACCAACCAAAAAAACCCCCCAAACCCAAAAAACCAAAAGGCCCCACCTGATTATTATAGAGTCATAGAATGCGTACGGTTGAGTGCTCCCTTCAGGTCTTACCAAAGATAGAACAGTTAAGAGTTTAAAGATACTGCAACTCTTTTTTGTGCTTAAAAAAACCCTGTATTTCAGGAAAACACGGGGGAGAGGAAGCGGAAATAATACTTAGGTGTTTGGTTTTAGTGTTTGCAGTATAATTTAGGGGTAACAGGCTGAGGATCCAATTTGTGTTAAGTTCCCCAGAATAGCACAAAATAACACAGAAAAAAAACAAAACATAGAACAACATAAAACCAGCACATCAACTCACCCGTTTATTTCTTCATTGAGAGACATTAGAACATGATGAAGGATGATGTAACTCCAAAGAATAATTTACAGAGGTGGTATGAACCAGCTACCTCATGCATAGTTGCTGTCAAGACAAATGAGCATGTTAGCAGAACATGGAATAAGTATGAGACATTGCCTCTTGCTTAATTGTTAGGTTGAATCCTTTCAGCTTTATACTTACAAGTCTAATGAGTTTCACAAGATTCTTCACATTCACATTTTGTAAAGATGATGAAGAAGTTAAGTGATTTAAGGTTGTATAATTAAAATCCTTCATCTGTTTCACCTGTGTGGTCAAGTGATTTTCCCAGTGAAATGACTGAGGGTTTAAACACTAATAACATAATGGAATATACCTTTACTAGAAAGCACAGCTCAAGTGTTGAAGAAGAATCTTCCCTATAAACATGGGTTTTTTAGATACATTCAGTTGACTTAGGTCATTTCTGATTCCAGACTAAGAACTGTATTTTAAGAAAGTTTGCAAATCTTCATGTATGGTTTTGCAGTACTTAATAATTCAGAGTAGAATTAAGGGAAGTCAGATAAAAATTTCAGTTCTCATTTTTCTTGCTTACAAAGCACTCTATTAACTCTGAGTTTTGACCAACAAACCTACTTGTGTGATTACACATAAAAGCTGATTTCTAAACCTTAAAGGTAATTCAAAGTTATTTTAACTTGAAAATATTTTATTCTTATCGCATTTTCTTTGTTGAAAGTAACTTTTTAGGCCTTGTGTGAAACAAGAACGAAATAACAGGTAGTGTTGCTAAACTTGAATCAAAAATCCTGCACCACCTTTTAAATTATGGTGTTCTTACAGTTCGGTTTTCTACATAGAACTGAGTGTAACAAATTTCTGAAGTGGGAACCTATTCAAAAAGGGCTTAATCATCTAAGGAGTTTATGGAAAGGTGGTTAAAACCAGGGAAAGAAGCTTTTAAGTCTTCTAGAAAGCTGTGTCCAAACTCTTGGCATCCAGCTGGGTTTATGTTCTGCAGTTAGTTATTGCTCACCAACTAAGCCTTTAGGAAAAAAACAGTTGCCTTAATATTTCCTTGTGTTCTAAAAAAAAGTTGTGGGGGTCGGAGGTTTCGAGTAACAACACTATTTTCACGTAATGTCTCAACAAATTACTGTTGCTTGGAAAAATACCTATTTAGAATAACCAAAATGCTTTATATTATTCTGCCTCCTAGTGTAGAAAATTTTTATGTAACTAAATATCCTGTAAATTTGAGCTTAGATGCCTACTTTTTACATTGCTTAAAATTTTAGTCGAATGGTTTTGGGTTTTTTTTTTTTTGCTGTACACTTTAGTGTTTTCTAATCATCTGACACTTAGCAGTGATCATCAGGTAAAACAGGATCCACAAAGGACTGACCTATAAACACAGAGGTCCAAATCAACAATTATGTTCTTACGTTTTTTCCTTTAATAACCTTAAAATAGCTTCTCTTTTCTCTCTGTTTTTTTCAGAACCTGAACATGTTTGTTACTACTTTTTAAAAATTTTTTTATTTTTTCCCATGTTTCGCAAATACCATTTCTTCATTCCTTCTAGCTATACTGGTTATTAATATAGTATTTGAATGCCTTTAGTGCTTAATGGATTTTGTCTTGACAAAGCTCCTGTGATGATAGAAAGTGTTTTGACCCTTTAGTTTTAAAGGTTTGTGTAAGGTCAAACGCAGGATAAAAAATACTTGGTTCTGCCCTGAGTTGAACCTACTCAGATAGATGGTGGTGAGTCAGCCTTTCTATAATTTTGTCAGTACATTGGACTCGTGACTGGTTTTCTTTTCCAGTGAATTTTAATTTGAAAGAGGTGCTAGATTTGTGCACTTACCTTCTTTCTCTCATTTGTTAACAATATTTATTTTAATTAAATGGAGAATTTCCAGCCTTGAACGTACTTGACCGCTCTGTTCCTGTATTCTTCATTGTTAATCTGCCTCCTTTTCTTCTTATTGCAGGTGCTGTGCAAGCTTTTCCACACAGCTCTGCCACTATATTTCATTCTTGAACTGCAACACATTCTTACATTTCCAAACCAGGACCTAGACACTGCCAGTTGTGCAATGGCTTTATGATCTGGATAAACACACACCTGATATTTGGCTGACATCACCAAATTCATTCTTATTTGTTATCTAGTCGATAAATGAACCTAGATCTCCAGAGGTGAAAAGCTAGTGCACTAACACACTCACTGCACGACCTACTCTCTAAAACTCTTTTAATTTTAGTTATGGTAGGATTCATGTAAATTACTAATGTTATCAGGTGCTGTCCTGGATTAAAGTATTAACATAAGTAATGTTTGAGTAATTCCTGCTTCTACTATATAGTATGAAATGGTGCAATTTTTTTTTTAATAAGATAAAACCCAGTGGGTTGAGTGCATGAAAACTCAGTTCTCTCACATATAAATATTGAACTCAGTCAGCTGTGAATGCAGGTGTTTAAACTTGAGTACACTTACAGTTTGTGCACATATGTGGGGGTGAGGCTGAGGTATCTCTGAAAATCTGTCCCACCATCTACATGTCAACTTTGTTAGTTTTCATTGCTGTATGAGGTAATTTCTCTCTTGTAATTTAAAATGGTATGCAACCATGTAAATGAGAACTCTGCTTTTTATTTTAGGACAAAAATCTCTCAAGATATTGAAAGACTGATTCATCAAAATGACATTATAGACAGGGTTGTGTATGACCTTGATAATTTGAGGTAAGTTTTTACTCTTCTCAGAAATATTCAGCAAGAACTCTAAGCCTGTTCTACTTCATCTGTGATACAGTTTGTAATATTTAAAGCAGTACTGTTAAGACAGACTATAATCAAAGTTGCATCTGATGCAACCCTGTTTCTGCTATCCAAGCTGTATTTAGAGGAAGGTTCAAAATAACTTCTCAATTACCAAATTAATGTTTAAATAAAAGTAATGAGTTTGTTTTAATTAAGTGTGTGTTATTAATTTTGGTCTCTTTTATTTTTCAACTCATAGTTGTTCAGTACCAGAGGAAGCAGATGTTTTGAAGTTTAATTCCAAATTTGAATCTGGAAACCTACGCAAAGTTATTCAGATCAGAAAGTAAGATATTTCAACTCTTTTTTCACACTAAGACCTTCTATTTCTGATTTCTGCTTCTTAAAAAAAGTTATTTGTTTTTGTTAATCTTTAGAAATGAGTATGATCTAATTCTGAACTCAGATATCAATAGCAATCATTATCATCAGTGGTTTTACTTTGAAGTCAGTGGAATGAAAACTGGCATCGGATACCGGTTTAACATCATCAACTGTGAAAAGTCAAACAGTCAGTTTAACTACGGTAAGATACATTCCCCATACTTTGCAAAGAAACAGGAAGAAAAATATCTGTACTAGATGACTCAGTTGTGTTAGAAAGCTCAGCTGTTTCTTTCCCTTCACCTTGGGATCAGTCGTATATTCATGTTGTCAGATCAGACTCTTTAAAATTCTTTAAATTTGTCTTAAGATCATTGTGGATGGGACAACACCAAAGCCTGTTGCTCCACACAGGTTCAAGAAGCATGACTGTCATTAATCCTTTCTGGAATAGTCTAGAACAGTTAGTTATTTTCACATCTGAAAATACATGCTTATCTCCACTTTTTTCTTGCTGATGGGAAGAGAGGCATGTTATTTAGGAAGGAAAAGCAGGTCTCTCTTGAAATGCCAGGCTTCATTGGTGACCCTCGCAGTCACCAAGGGTAGTGTTTGATGTTTGTACCTTATCCAAAAGTACAGGCTTACTTGAATATGCTTTTCTTCCACTTGTCTGGGAGGATGGGGTGTGGGTGCCATTATTCAGCTTAAAACCATTTGTTTTGTGAGGTGGTGGGGTGGTGGGGTTTTTTTCCTGTTGGGTTTTCTGAAATTCATCTTTTGAGGAGGAGAAGCTTCTCTCTCCCCTGCCAACTTAAAGCTATTTGGACAGAGTAACATCTTTTAAATTATTTACTAGTATTTTGTCAGTTACCTTATATGCAACATATGAATGAAGATCTACTTACCTGGTAGTTCATTTTGTTTTTCTAAGTATGTTCAATTAACATCTATTATTTTCTACTCTTAACTTTGTATTAATTATTTAATTTCAGTATACTCTTAAAAAAATATAAATGTTGAAGACTTACTGTTTATAAACGAACAGAGTATCCTGAAACATCAATTACTTTCCAGCCATCCAGGTGAATGGATGATATAGCATTATGGTTTTGTGTTCTCCCTGAAGCTTTATTGCAATTACAAGTTTGATGGAGTGGGACATGAGATTTTTTGTAGGTTACTGTTAATAGTAACCACAGCTTTCGTGGAAACATTTCGGTTTTGGTTTTTCATAGGTCTGTTTGGATATTTTTTTCTTTAATTTGTTCTTTTCTGAAAGATCTGATACGTTGAGGATGATGGGAAAGAATCTTTTGTCACCTGGTTGAATGACTTTACAGTACCCAAGCGTACATGAAAATACACTCTGTGATAATAAATGTTTGTAGGTAGTTTGGAGACTGGCATGTAGAGCAGTGTTATCCATTACTGTTAAGATCTTGATGTTTAATGTTAAGCATTAAAGCGACGTGCATTATTTCTTTAAGGTATGCAGCCACTCATGTACTCTGTTCAAGAAGCATTAAATTCTCGACCATGTTGGACTCGTGTTGGGACAGACATTTGTTACTATAAGTAAGTACACCAACCAAATGTACATCAAATCATACACAAGATTTCTATAAGGTACAATTTTTGAGAACTGATTGCTTTTGAGTTTGATAATTAATAATGCTAGTTCTATTGTGAGTGAGAATTTCTTCCTGAGTTACTATACAGAGTAACAGAGGTGATCAAAGTAGATAGGATCTCATTTTATTGGCACACTGCTAATATTTAAGCTGTTCATATTCTATACTTTTATCAGGAATTGCATACAGTTCCAGAGAAGGTTGTGAGGAAATGTGTATATATGCATGCTTACTTGAAATCTTAATACTGGCTTCCAGTAACACCGATCACGTGGTGCTTGTGAATGGTATTCTATGGTGCAATCACTGTAGAGCCACTCTGGAGCATGGGGTGAGATTGTACAGCATATCCATGCATTACCCTTCTTGGTAGACAGTTGTTTGGTTTGGTTTTGGTTGCTCTTTTGTTTGTTAGCTCACCTTTTCCCAATACGAATGAATGTGTATCAGTGCTACAATGAACTATCTTTTTAGGTGGTGAGAACCACAGTGTATTTAACCTGGATGTACAAAGAACAGAAATCATTAAAAATCTTCCTGGCTCTTAGAATATTTGCTCAGGAATAACCAATGATATGAAAAAAAAAAAAAATTTAATGTGTTTATTACCTTCATTTTGCTCTTAGGAATCACTTTTCAAGAAGTTCAATTGCTGCTGGAGGTCAGAAAGGGAAATCTTACTACACAATTACGTTCACAGTGACTTTCCAACATAAAGATGATGTCTGCTACTTTGCTTACCATTATCCATACACATACTCGACTTTAAAGGTGAGAAGATGGTGATTTGTTACATGGAAAATACATACACTTTTGGACAATGTGAAATGTGTGAATTATTTATATTTCTTTTTAAAGAATTTGAAATGAACAACTTTCATAGAATATTGGTGTTTAGACTGGTGAAGAGTATAGGCTGTTCTAAAGAGCAGTCCCTGGAAAAATAAAATTGATACTTACTTGCAGGCTAAATGGTTTTTCTGCGAATCATAATTCATAATTGACTGGAAATGGTGCTAATTGGATGAAGTATTTGTGTTTGAGTCAAATGACTCATATCCTGCTCTGACATGTACCTCTTCATAATTGACCTATTCAAGTTACTATATTTAAGATAATTAGGGACTGTTTCAGTATAACGAATTGGCTAACAAAGTGTTGTGAAGCTTTTAGTACGAAGCAAAGCTCTTGGCTAGCATGTCTGGTGGTTATTTCTGTCATAGCAGTAAAAACAAGCTTGGGGACTCAGTGACCAGTAAGAGCATTGAATGAAGCTTTTTGCTAAACCGTACCTGCTCCTGGAAGAAGTGTCTGTGAAGGGATGCTGTAACCAACTCCTGCCTCTAACAGCTTTGAGTCCAGACAGTTCCTTCTGCCTGGCCGCTGGAGTCCAGCCAGGGGACCCAGGGGGTCTCTGTCCCAGGCTGATGGACCTGTCTGCTGCTTTACCCTATTTGCTTGTAGGTTCAACCATTAGCCAGCCTCAATGTGTATCCCCAAGACAGAGAGGGAGACTCTTGCACAGACACACACTCCAGCATGGCTGGCTACACAGACTGGCAGAGACAATGTGCTGCATTCAACAGCACCTGTGTGTAACACTACCAGCACTTGCCTAAAAAATAACTGCAGACACCCAAGTCCCTTTCCTCCTCTCCAGCTGGTAAGGATTGCTGTTCACTTTTTAAAAGTACACCCCCAGGCACTCTAGAATCAGAACCACCCCCATGTTTGTGGATGACTGGCATGGGTCATCTGTGCCGGGCCCCTGCCTGGATGCTAGTCTCTTACCTGCTGTGCAGACCTCATACTTGCAGGTTAGTCCAGCCTGATGCTCGCTAGCAAACAGATGCATGCCATTGCACACTTACCTCCCAGGCACTCTGCACTTGTGGTTCCCCCAAAGTGCCAGGATGGACTCTCTGCCCCTGATGCTCGGACTCAGCCTAGGGCCTTGTACTGCTTGGGCAGTCCACCCTGAGGTTTGCTAGCAAGTTGCACATGCTGCATGGCTGCCTGGGGCAAAGCCACAACACCCCATCACATGCAGTAGCTTCAGGGGCATATGCATGGCCCTTGCCCCCAGCAGGTATTATGGGCTCATAACCCGTGTGCCTGTCTAGCTGCTGGCACGGAGACACGCTCACTTGCTTCACACTCCCTTGTCACACCACTAGCTGTTTTTTGGAACATGTGGTTTTTGCCCTAGTGGCTGGACCTTTACCCCTTCCAGTAGCTGACACTGAGACTCCCACTTGCTTCCACTGCTGACACCCCAAACTGAAGCATGTCCACAGCTGCAGCTTCTGACACCTAGCCTGCTTGCTTTGATCCCAGCATTAGCTGGCACTTTGGACACAAAGTCTGTGGTGCCCACAGAGACACTCCCAAGAGATGTGCCCTTTCAATTGCTGATGCTGAAACCCTCCCTAGCTTCAGTTTCAGACCCCAGATCCACTCATGCCTGATTTGCTAGTTGTAGCTCGTCCACATAGCATTTGCATGCACGAGATGAAAAGTGAGTCTGCACAGGGGGATAGCTAAGGGCAGGCAGTAGGGATCAGGCGCATAAGTTTTGTAGAGTCCCACCGCCACACCTTGAATGTCCCAAATCCTCATGTTCCTCTTGTTTCTCCCTCATCCCTCAGATGGTGGTCTTCAAAGCTGTGCCTGTAGATTCTTAATGGCCCATTACTGCTATTGTGTTATATCTTCTCGACCAGGATTGTTTCTCTCTCTTCCTGTTCATTATTATTATCCCCTTCTGTACTGAAAAGGTCCCTGATCAGATAACCTTAATGAAGCAAAGATTCTTACCTTGCACATACCTCTATATCATCTGGTAGAAAAAACCCATACATTCTGTGCCTTCATCTTCCTCAAAGCGTTTGAAAAGATAAACTCTATGAAGAGAAGCATGTCAGAGAAGGGAGACGTGGACTACCATATGGTTCATCAGCAAGTCCCAATTTTTATTCAAGCAAGCCTTGGTTAAATTCACTGCTTAATTAGCTCATGCATATTGCAAAAGTCAAGCTCGCTTTTGGTCAAGCAGATAGATGCCGGCCCGTCCCCTCTTTGTTCTGTTTCCACATTCCTGTAGTTAAAACATCCTTTTATCACATCCTGCAGGTGTCCGAGCACCAGCAATATCCAGTTACAGCTAGCTACTGGGTCAAGCCGACCTAGAGCTAACACTTACCCTCCTTACGCCATCTCAAGCAGATCCATGCTGCTGTGTCCCTTCTCTGATAGCCAGCACTGAACCAGGCTCTCCACAGAAGCATTCAGTCAGAGATACAGAGAATGGTATTTCATGGTCAAAAGTATGATTGAAACTGTAACATTCTTTAGAGCAACAAAAAGAAAGATCGATTAAATAGTACCTATGGAATATGCTGTGGTGTGACTGCAAAAGATTTGAAGGGTTTTTTTTTATTATTCTTGGGATGAAGATGCATCTTCAGAAGCTGGAATCTATGCACAACCCTCAGCAGATCTATTTTCGACAAGATGTTCTCTGTGAGACCCTGGCTGGCAACAGTTGTCCCTTAGTCACCATTACAGCTATGCCAGAATCCAATTACTGTGAACATATCTGTCAGTTCAGTAAGTATGACTTTTCTTTCTCATAAATGGAAAATAATATAAAACTATTTTTTAATGAAAAAAAAAAAGAAGTATTAATTGTGCATTGTAAAAATCTCAATGTAAAATAAGGTTAATGAATTTAATTAAATTAGTAGGCATCAACATTCAGGAATTACTTTGTATTTAGTTTAGTTTATTGGTTTGTGGTCAAATAAGGATATTTATATTTAAATATATATGAGTATATGCACAATATCTTTTGGAAAAGAATACCTTACTTCTGAGTAATTTTTTTCTCCAAACTCTCAGGTTATTTGCTTGTCAAAAAATCTTTCATAAAGCCAGTATTTAGGCTGCTGTGACTTTAAATAAGCTTGAGTTATGACAGCATTCCTAGTTTGTTCCTCCACTCCAATATTTTTCTTGGCTGTTGAGGGAAAAAAGCCATCAAATCATAATATTGTAACTGCCAGCTCAACCTAGTTGTGACTCAGTAATGAATGGATTTAAAGCTCCATTTTGAGAGTTCTGTAATAAGCGGTCTTTATAGCAATATTCTGGCAAGCTCCATCAATAATACTGACACTCAGTACTCCCAAGTACTGTATTTTGCATTGTAATAAATAAAGTTCCCTCATGTGTGTGGTTTTTGTTTTGGTTTTTTCCCCCCCTTTTTTGGGGGATTAGCAAAGCGTTTGTTGAGCTTGAAGGCTGTTCTGTAACTTGTGTGCTTCTTTTAGGGAATCGTCCTTATGTTTTCCTATCTGCTCGTGTGCATCCTGGAGAGACCAATGCGAGCTGGGTCATGAAGGGAACACTGGAATACCTTATGAGCAATAATCCAAGTGCCCAATGTTTACGAGAATCCTACATCTTCAAAATTATTCCCATGCTCAATCCAGATGGTGTCATCAATGGAAAGTAAGCATAAGTTTACTCACAAATAGGTAACCTATGCTGTTAAGTCTTTTCATTTGTTATTAAAAAATAAAAAGTAAACTAATCCGAGGAACATAAAAATTCAGAATGGGAAGAAAACCCCCCAATCACAAAACCATTTACAAAATCGCTAGGACTTAATTCTCTTTTTTTACTTTTTAAAGACAGTTGCATCATTCCATGAATTTCAGTTTTATAAAAAGTATTTGCAGTTGCTTGTGGATGTGATACTCATTGCTATGTGATTTGACGTGGCATTTTGTCTCTCTGAATTACAGTCTTGGATAAGTATACAGATTTTCATGAGAGCACAGCTGCTTTTAGGAAAAGCTAAACAAGTTCATGGTCCTCATGAAAAAGAACAGTTTCTGTATACGAGAAAGGAGGAAAAAAAACCATAAAAAGGTTTTTTTTTTTAAGTTAATATCTTTTAGAAGGGAATGGCTGTTGGCAAATGTTATTAAAAGGGGGAAGTTAATAGGTGTACAAGAAGAAGTACAAGAGTATCCTGATATAGCTGAAGTTATTAATGATAATTCTTTCACTTACTACCACTTAATAAATTCAAGGGGATGTTTCAGAATCTTTTCATCCTGCTATAAGTAAGCATTCAACAGTCTCTGTTTACTTGGTTACAGATATTTCATATGAAATGGAAATTCTGGTATGGTTAATCTACAGTTCCTTCTTACTTAGTTATGGGTAGTATTTTAAAAGGGTTTGTGAACAAAATTAAAATCAAATCGGATATGGGTTTGAGTAGAACCCTGTCTTTATATATATACATCTAATAGAACACCTGTATTCATTCGGAATACAAGTGGAAGTTGTATTAAAAGACAATTAAAGAACCTGTCCCAGCAGACACAATTTCAGGGCAGATGCGCTGAAGATACCTGTATGAACATGAACTTCTGCAAGTTTAAAAGTTCTTGCTGATACTTAACTGAATAGAGGAATTTTCTTTATTTGTTCACTGGGGTTTTGTGGGGGTTTTAGTTTTGTTTGTGGTTTTTTTCGTTCGTTCTTCCTTTCTTGTTTTCTCACAGCTACTTGTCTCCTAACAACTTCAAGTTTCAAGGTTTAGTTTTTAGGTTGACATTAGTCTTTATATTACAGACACCGAAACTGTAGAGATACCCTATATTCAAAATCAGTAATTTTGAACTAGCATTTGAATAGAAGCACAAGCCATCACTTTGAACAGCAAATAAGGACGGTTACAGCTGGCTTCATGTAAGAAGCTACTTCTAATTTTCCTGAGGTTTTCTATAACGTAACTTAAAAAGCCCCTAACACTTCTATTATTTGGCATGTTAGAAAACTGAAGTTTGTTTCTTACCAGACTCCTTCCAAAGAAGCAGTGGTGACGAGGAAAACTTGAGGTGGGGGGGAGGCTTATTTAAAAGTATGATAATACAGACTACATCATGCGTTTTTCCACCCCCCCACAATAGCCACCGTTGCTCTTTAAGTGGAGAAGATTTAAACAGACAGTGGCAAAATCCAAATCCAGATCTGCATCCCACTATTTACCATGCTAAAGGGTTACTGCAATATCTGGCTGCTATAAAACGTTTACCTTTGGTGAGTATGTGTGTGTAAGCAATTCTGAATCTTCTTAACCTTGTCTATGTAGCTAGTCTGTAAAGTAAACATTTTAATACGGCCATATAAACTGTGTCACACTTAAATTTGACTTGGAGAACTGGTCTTCTGCAAAGCTTTATATCTAAACCCATTTCCTTTGCTATGGTAGAAGGATAAATCTTCCTTAGATGAATCCTACGGTTTTTGTCTTAATGTACAAGTTAATCATAGAAGGAGTTGTGTTTCTTAACTCTTCGGAACTTTCAGTAGTATAAACAAAAAATTGTATCTGTCTTTCTATTACTCTTATGAAATGTTAATTCCATACACCTTGGCTTTATTTTGCCAAATGGTCTGTTGTAGGTGTACTGCGATTATCATGGCCACTCTCGTAAAAAGAATGTATTTATGTATGGCTGCAGCATCAAAGAGACGATGTGGCACACAAATGTTAATGCTGCCTCTTGTGACCTGATGGAGGACCCTGGCTACAGGGTAAGTTTCACATCTGTATCTTTTTAACTTGGCATAAATTTGGAATATACTTTTCAAATGATTTCTCAGTGTTATTTCGTGTACATAATGACTTTATAGAATAAGCAAACTTACTTAGAATGATCTCTTCTTTATTCATGAGTGTGGCTCAAAGTATTTTGAGAGCTTTGAATATTGTGCTCTAGTACAGCTAGAGATTTAATGTTGGGAGAGTCCTTTATTTTATTTTTTTTTAATGCCTTGGTACCAATGCTTGCCTTTTTTTGTGTTGAACATTTCCACGTATTTACTATGATGGTAAATATGCTTCCATACATTTGTAATTACTGGATAATACAAGTGTCATTTAAGCATAGCAAATGTAGCAACAAGAAAACAAACTGAATTGCTCTGAAAAATACTAACTTTTGTTTATGGAAATAGGCCACGGTTCCTTTTATAAAGACGTATCCTTAAGGCATGTGCCTCGAGTACATGTGCACAGTAAGCTTGCACCATCGACCATCCTATTGTACAAGCATTCAAAAATTCCAAAGGATTTGAAGAAGTTGGTGGTGCCCGTTTTTCCTGTGTAACTCCGCTGCCGCCTTGTGGCAGCTGCAAATCTGTGCAACCTGATGCATCCGAGCCCCGCGGGGTTTTTGAGGAGGTGCAGTTAAGCTTAAACAGCATGTGAATGCACATTAAAGCTCGTGTTAGGAATCCTTGTATATAAATGAGTACAAGCGCTTTCAAATCTCTCAATTTAAAAAAAATAAAAATCTACTGCTGCTTGATTTTTCTGATGTGATTTCCTGAGTGCTGAGCCCAGGGCCACTCACGTCTGCTGCCCAACATGTTTATATGCAGGCTTGTCACTTCAGCCTGTGTTGC
Source organism: Laterallus jamaicensis coturniculus (assembly GCA_022605575.1). Classification (NCBI taxonomy): domain Eukaryota; kingdom Metazoa; phylum Chordata; class Aves; order Gruiformes; family Rallidae; genus Laterallus; species Laterallus jamaicensis. The sequence continues at coordinate 3,471,648 of JAKCOX010000010.1, forward strand.
CATAGCACACAAAAGACAACAGTCCATAAGAGTTATGGGAAAAAGCCTTTTGGCTGGGGAAAAAGCCTTGGACTGAGATGTTTGGGCAAGCTTAAGCTAATAATGGTAAATGTACTACTGAAATAGTCACGTGTTTTTTGGCTTAACTGATACATATAAGAACTGGAAAGAATGTAGTCATTTTGCATTACTCAAATGCCTGCATTTGCATAGCTGCTTCTTACCTCTTTTCAAAAATGTCATCTAAACAGCAGCATTGAACTTTTAAGTTCTTAAAGACCTTTGCTAAATGTGAACAGATTTCACATATGGATAAAATATGCCTGTGTTAAGTCTGCAAATTAGATTGTTGAAACAGTCTGAAGCTGAAATTAATTAATTAATTGCGCAGGTAGGCAGGACACTGGATGTGAGTAAAGTTAGCTCAGTGAATTAGGAGATGGTGATCACCTGAAGCATTCTTTTGTATCCTGTTTCTTATCAACTCAGCTAACCGTTTTAGTGATTGAATATGAAAAACAGGATTTCTAATAAGTAGGAAATTGCAACTTGGCACTTGAATAGACTAGCTTTTGGAAACTGAAGATGGAGAATTTTTTCATATTTGTTATTTTAATTCAAATTGCAACAAAACTTTCTGAAAACGGCATGTGATTTAATATGACCCCCACCTTGGCCCACTTCCATAATTGAAATACAGTGATTCTTTTATTTTTCAAATTGCTGTCCTGCAGGCACTCCCCAAGATCCTGAGTCAAACTGCCCCAGCATTCTGCATGGGCAGCTGCAGCTTTGTAGTAGAAAAGTCCAAGGAATCAACAGCACGAGTTGTTGTCTGGAGAGAGATAGGAGTACAAAGGAGCTACACAATGGAAAGCACTTTATGTGGATGTGACCAGGGGAAATATAAGGTAAGAAAATACATCAGTTAAACTGTTCTTGCTTTATAATTTCTTCCATTTGCATGGGTAGCTTCCTCCTTAGCCCTGCTTGCTTTAAACTTCTAAAACTCTAAGATACCTGTTTACACTAATGTTAAACTGCATAATTTACAGTATTACAGGCTGCAAAACAATCTTCATCTGTCACTTAACCCACACACAGAGTATGTTACGCTTATTGGCTGTTTTAACAAGATGAATATTAATTATTGCTTGTAACACACATAAATATGTAATTACATGATCAGAGCTGTTCTTTCCAGTAGATTATGCCAATACTAGAATAAAGACTTGCTTTACACCTGACAATTTCTCACTTCACCATGGCCGTTCATAGTTCTTCAGCAGATACTTAGTAGTGTCCCTTACTGAATTTTCCTGTGTAACTGCAGACACAGGTTTACAAATCAAAGCACAGGTTACCTGAATCACACATCTCATTGTTACTTATTCATCATGGTTGTTCGGTTTCTTGGCTTAAAACCTGTTTTCAGTTTGTCTTTTTCAAAAGTGTGAATAGGGCTGAATATTTGAAAACAAAAGGTGATGCTGTTTTAATGTCTCACCGGTAGAAAACTTCCTTCAAATAATATATTTATGAGGGAAAAAAAGGGAGAACCACCACCCTAACACTTCATCTTCAAATTATGTGACTAGGTTAAATATAGCTACAAATTGAAGCAGGTTTTTGAAATGAACATTGTTGGAAGAAGCCACAGTTTCCTCTGCTTGAAAATAGAGTTTAGGAATGCTAACCAAGCAAATGGCCACAAGCGTAAAATAAGCTGCTTGACAAAAAAAGGATTAGAAGGCTGGGATCGAGGGGTGGGGAGCAGGAGCAATAGAAAAATTGGAACAAAATATGCTTAATGTATGCTCCAACACCCATGCTTATCTCCCTTGGCAGAACAGAGACAGATACTGTAGAGGAATTTCAGTAGGGTTATAACTACTAAATGAATGAGATATTTTTGTCAGTTAACAACAGAAACGTTCCTGCTGCTGTCAGAATATTGTTACTCTTTAGATGACACCATCATGGGACTTGAAAAAAATAACTCGTCCAGATTACTTATTTTGAAACCAGAATATTCTTTACAAACATGAACCTTCCTGCTTTTAGCCATGTTGCTACAGACAGCTGTTAAGAAAGGTGAACTGAAGATGCCGTACGGGTACACTTTCAAGTGTCGGAACTCTGTGGTAAAATCATTTACTCGAAAGGCAAGAGCATTCTTCTATGTAATATAAATTAGCTGATAAGATCAAATTGCTCTCCTGGTATTCTTTTTATTTGGAATAAAACAGTTTGTGAGGTCTTAGTCATCCTCTGAACATGCAGGAGGATTCTTCTTTTCTTCTTCACTATGGTGATACATGGACGTACTAAGGAAATGTATCTAAAAGGCCAAGGTGACTAGACAGAACAAGAAAAGAGCAATACTTCTCCAGTGAGAATGTCAAAGACATGAAGTGGCTTAGTCTTGGTTTTTTTTCTGTGTGAGTGAGGGTAGGGAGCGGGGCCAGCAACGCTGTGCATAAATTTGTGGTATAAATTAGATGACATATTTCATAATATTTTATTTCAAAACACAGAGGGGGGTTAAAATGTAGAAATTCTCTCCCCTCCTACTTTCCACCCTACATGTCCACTTTTCTGGACATGAGAGTTCAGATCTGAGGGACTGCATATCGTGCAAAGGCCTGAAGCCTTTTCCAGTTGTCTTCTGGTTTGGCATCATCACTGAACTTTGTTCAGAGCACAAAGGGGATTACTCAACAACTCTGTTCTTCATGGAAGAAATGCTGACTCTTTGCCAAAGCTGGATAGCATCAGAACATCAGTTTTCATTATTTTTATTTTACTCTGACAATGGTGGTGCTAGTCTGCTTGCAGCCAGGAAGTTCTTGAACTGAAGTTAGCAATTCTTACCTGATTTTGGATCCCTGGTGACAGTTATCTCTTGAAGCAATCTTGTTTTAACTGCTTGTGTGAGGTCTTTGTAGTGCACTGAGAATTAGTGCTGCAAATATTGCTCAGTCATCTGCGATTCACGATACTGTTAAGATGCTCTAAGATTACTATGGAGGATAATTTAGATGTCAGACAAAAGAGAATTTCTTCAATAATTCAAAACATCTGAAAACTGAAACCAGTCCCTTTCCTGATTGGAGATTAATAAGTTTGGGAGTATTGCTTAATTTAAGTTAATAAAAAAGATTTTGTTATCTAGAAATTTTATGATGCCCATAGGAGGTAAGGATTCAGTCAACAAACTTTTTCAGTTACCATGATCCTTCAGTTTCTACACTTTGAGTTATCAAAACCAGTCACATCTTCGTAGCCTCTGTTTTGTGGTTTAATCCCTGGTTAAACCACAGCTGGTGACTCAGCTGGTAACTCAGCACCACACAGCTTCTCAGCTGCCACCTCCTGTGCGCCCCTGTTCCTGCACCCCACCACACCCCCGGGAGGGAGGAGAGAATTGGAAGAGTGAAAGTCAGAACTCATAGGTTGAGATAGAAACAGTTTACTAGTTGAAAGAAAATAATAATAAATTGTAATGAAAAGGAAGATAACAAAGAAAAAATACCCAAGAAAAACAAACAATGCAAATAAAAAGCAGTTACTTAGCACCACTGACTCAATGCCCAGACAAGATCCTAAGCAGCAATCACTGTCCCCCAGTCAACTCCCCCTGTTTATATGCTGAGCATGACATCATATAGTATGGGATATCCCTTTGGCTAGTTTGGGTGAGGTGTCCAGCTGTGTCCTCCCAGCTTCTTCTGAACCTTCTTGCTGTGGGGGCATAAGAAGCTGAATAGTCCTTGACTTAATGTAGACACTACAACTTCCTAGCAACAACCAAAACATGAGTGAGTTATCAAAATTCTTCCTATACTAAATCCCAACCACAGCTATACCCACTACTGGGAGGGTTAATTCTACCCTACTGAAATAAAGACACTGCTGTGTAAGAAAACAGAAGAACAAGATTATGTTCTACTGTCCAACTGATTTCTCCCTACAACTTAAGAAAGTTCACATTTGGCAGCTGTGTGGTCTAGCATTCCCCATTATGATCAAAGAATCAAATCTAGACTTTAGCATGAGCTTTTACTTTTTTTTTTTTACTTTTTTTTTTTTTTTTTACTTTAGCATAAGCACGTTGTAGACCCTTCAGTGAGTTCAAACTTTTTCCCAGGCATTTCAGTTACCTGCCTTCAGTCTGATCCATTTAGGTCTTTCTTTTAGTTACATCCTCTTTCTGCTGTGCTGAAATTAGCAGCCACGGAACACGCACATGCTATTTATCTTTCTAACAATTGTCTGTGCACTTCCTTTCGTACGTACTCTTCTCCTTCTCTGATCTAGAGACACTCCTACTGTCTATAAGGAATCTGCCAACTAACAGTAACTTCTTCAGCAGCAGCTGTAGACAATGATTGGAATAGTTTCTGTGAACCATCAAGTTGTGCACATTAGTAGTCTGTGTAACAGTGAGATTGCTGTTACCCTTCTCCTTCCTCTTCTGCATACTTGTTGCCTCTTGTCCTTAATGTTATTTTAATCTCTTTGGGGCAGGGACTGTGTCTTCCTGTGATTAGCGTAGTGGACCCCCATCTATGGTTGGGGTCTTCGAATGTTACTGACATGCAAACAAATACAAAACAAAACCAAAAAATTGGCCTCTGTGGATAAGGTACTGCACTGTGAGTGAGGAGAACTGATTTCTGTTCCCAGCGGGGTCAGTGACATGCTGTGAGACACTGTGCAAATCGCTTCAACCCTCTCTGCCTCCATTTCTCCATCAGTAAAGTGAGGATAATTCTTCCTTTATTAATAAGTGCTTTGAAATCTACAGCACAAAAGCATTATGAAAGAGGTAAGTAGTATTACTATTAACAATAATACTAAAATATCCAACTCTTGTTCACTGCTAACAGGGTTCTTTACCGTTTGGCTGGAGGATGGTACTTCTTAGAACAGTGTTATTTTTTGTTATTTAAAAACACCTTGTCTATGAAGAATTGTTGAAGGGGGAAAAGCTTCACAAGAAAAATAAAGTCAAACTTTCCATTTATTAAGCATGCATATGTTAAGAAGTACAGAAAAGAAGAATGCGTGGACCTTACCGTTTCTGGAGCAATATTCTTTCAAACCTTGTATTTTAAAATACAGCGTCAGTGTGGCAGCATATAAAAAGCTTGTGTGTGTGTTTTAGCTTTTAGTAAAAAAAACCCTCCTACACTGTTCTTTTTGCTACGTGTGTTTGCCTGCTTGATAGTTTAGTTTACCACCCATTCCTGGTTCTTCCGCTTCTCTGCTTGTTTTGTCAAAGCCCCTTTTTAACTACCCTTTACCTTAAGAGGCTCAGAAGATCTAAATTAAAAGAATTTTAAATTCTCCTGAGATACAGAAGTTGTGAAGGGGGGAGATTGAATTGGATTGTGACGTTGAATTTGTGGGTGTTCATACAGTCACTACTAGCCAATTCTATAATTGTTGAGGGTCAGTCTGAAGTACCATTTGCTTTTCATAAAGGAATTGAGGTCAGAGGTTCTGTGCTCTGCTGGCTAAATTAAACACGTAGAATTACATGGTGGGAGGGTTTATCACATATGTAATCCTAGAGACTGTTGCATAAATTCTAGTTCCTAAATGCTCTTTGCAGCAGAAAATGCCTAGTTAGAAAACAACTATGGCTTTTGATACTTCGTTGGCTTTAATTACTAAAAGTGTGAATAAATGCTTCCAGAATTAACACATGTAGTTTCTAACTTACAAGAGGGGAAGAGATGTTTGTGTCAAGGCATAACTTTTTGCTCTAAATAGTCTAATTTATGCATTAGAGCATAGTAATGAACTTGATCACAGCTACAGCATGAATTCACTCATTTTTTCATTCCAGTGGAACATCTATTGAACAATCTTCTATTTGAAGTCTTAGTTGTTGAAATTCCTTTCCAAAAATACTGTGTCAGGTTTTAAGAATCATTTATACATGTCAGCTTGGGTATGATCAGTGTCTCTCTTCCAGTGCCACTGCATAAACTCCTATTAAAACTGATGGGCTAGGTCTATAGACCAGGGTGCTCCAAAGAAATGTAGGTGTGTCCAGAAAGATCTGTTTATCCTGAGAGGAGTCATGTAGTTATCTGATTTTTCTCTGATAAGCTTGCGAAGTGTGTACGCTACAGTTCTTCTGTGTTCTGTCTTTAGAGCAAGAGAGTATTTTAATTAAATAATAATGAAATTTGTTTTAATTAGTAATGCTGCAGTGTGTGTGCGCCCATCTGCATGTACCTATTTTGTATTTTTAAATCTTATTTTTAAATTAGGGATTGCAGATAGGTACAAGAGAACTGGAGGAGATGGGAGCGAAGTTCTGTGTTGGCTTACTGCGTTTAAAAAGAATGGCTTCACCGCTGGAATACAATCTGCCTTCCAGTCTGTTGGATATTGAAAATGAGCTGATTGACCCAAGCTGTAAAGTGACAAGGTAGTAAACGTTTTGCTATATTTATTTTTTTTATTAAAAATGTTTATTCCTGTTAGTGTAAGAACAATCTGAGCATATTTGAGATCTATTGTGTTAGTCAGTTGCTTCAAACTTTTAAAGAAAACAGTAAATACAGAGTTAGAATCACAGAATCGTAGAGGTTGGAAGGGGCCACAAGAGATCATTCGGTCCAACCCCCCTGCCAAAGCAGGCTCCCTAGCACAGATTGCACAGGTAGGCATCCAGACAGGTCTTGAATATCTCCAGAGAAGGAGACTCCACCACCCGCCTGGGCAGCCTGTCCGAGGGCTCTGTCACCCTCACTGTGAAGTTCTATCTTGTGTTTGTGCGGAACTTCCTGTGCTCCAACTTGCAGCCATTGCCCCTTGTTCTGTCTCCACTGACCACTGAAAAGGGGCAGGCCATTTCCCCCTATGTCCCACACTTAAGATATTTATAAACATTCGTAAGATCTCCTCTCAGTCTTCTTTTCTCAAGGCTGAACAGCCCCAGCTCACTCAGCCTTTCCTCATAGGGCAGCTGCTCCAGTCCTTTAATCATCTTCGTATCCCTCCTCTGGACTCTCTTCGGGAGATCCCTGTCTGTTTTGTACCAGGGAGCCCAGAACTGGGCACAGTATTCCAGGTGGGGCCCAATCAGGGCAGAGCAGAGGGGGAATATATGTCACATTTGTTGCTGGGATAAACACCAGCAATATTAATGTCACTGGGGAGTTGTTATATCCAGTAAAACTCAATACATGTTAGGTCTCAGCTGTCTCTTTGAGAACATTTCTTTCCTCTTTCTACTCCTGGCTGCAGTATTAAAAATGCATTTAGATAGACTTAAGAGTTAGAGCACTGTAAGAACAAGAGAGACATTGGGGCCCTGGAGCATGTCCAGAGAAGGGCAACCAAGCTGGTGAAGAGGCTGGAACACAAGTCTTATGAGGAGCAGCTGGGACAACTGGGACTCTCTAGCCTGGAGAATGTCGAGGCTGAGGGGAGACCGTGTTGCTCTCTATAACTCCTGCAAGGAACCTCTTCTCACAGATAAGTAACAACAGGGCAAGAGGGAACGGGTGCAAGTTGCACCAGGGGAGGTTCAGATTAGAGATTAGGAGAGATTTCTTCTCAGAAAGAGTGGATAGGCATTGGAATGGGTTCCCAGGGAAGTGGTAGAGTCACCATCCCTCGGGGTGTTCGAGGAAAGGTTGGATGAGGTACTTAGGGACATGGTTTAGTAAGTAATATAGGTGGTAGGGGGATGGTTGGACTAGATGATCTTGGAGGTCTTTTCCAACCTTAGTGATTCTGTGAACAGTTGTAATCCAAATTGGTTTGTTGGGGGGAGGTTCGGTGGGTTTTTTCCCCTTTTTCACCCTCTGGTAGACGTATATAACAACACTTGAGGAATTTAAAACAGGCAAAATAAGGTTTGGGTCACAAAATAAATTTATTCTACCTGCTCAGTAGCTAGAGGTGCTTGATACAAAGACTTTTGTTAGAAAGACTTTTTGTTTTGTTAGACTAACAAACAGTTTGTCTGCAGGCCATGAAGAACTATCAGAGATATGGGGGGGCATCTATGGTACTCCGTGGAAGGGGGAGGTGATGTTTAGTTGCAGCTTTTAAACACTTGCTATCAGAACATGGAGTACCAAGAAACACTGGAGCTTGGTTCGTGCTTAACGTTTGCAGATAGTAATGAAAGGTGAAGTACAAGCTAAAACGTGATGAGAACAGTGTGAGCAACAACAGCAGAATGTCCTAAAGAAGTAATAGAAATCTGTGAAGAGTAGCAGTGATGCCTAGATACCCATCGCTTCTGCGATGGCTGGGTCCCTCAATATCATTTTCTTATTAGTACACTACTAGCCTGCTTGTAGCAGCTGGATTCTCACTGCCAGATCAAGTTCTGTGCTTGGGGAAGGCTTAGTGATTCCTGGAAAGACAGGATCAGAAGGCGGCTCTGGAGTAACTTACCCTCACCAGTGTGTATGCATTACTGAAGTGAGAGAGTCATATGGCAGGTGCTGAAAGCAGCAGAAAGTGCTCTACAGCAGTTGGAATGGCATTAGCATGGTGTCTCCAGTGTGGGCAAAGCACAGCATTTTAATCACTAAGAATGTCTTGGTGTCATTTACTAACCTAACATTGGTACCAAAAAAGTGGTAGCAGCAGAGAGCAGTGCTCAGCATTTATAATGTTACTGTTCAGTATATCACACTAAATTTTCATTTAATGTGGTATGAATTACCATCAGCCTTGGAACATGTAGTTTCAAAGTGTAAATTATAGATGAGCATCTCTGATTGTGCAAGTGTAAAACCATAATCTGCTGTTTACTGTGCTTCCATTTTAAAGAAGGGGTGAGGGGATAGGCTGTGAATGGTCTGGAACTCTTTTCCTTCTATTCCTTGCCTTAGTTGAAAAGTTAGTCGTTAGAGTGAATTAATGTAACTATCTTTCTTGCTCTGACAAGTCTCTTTGCTTGTCCATTTGTGTGGCATAGTAGTTTAGTGAGTGGCACAGAAAATCTGCTTCCACTGCTGTTATGCTGGAGACTGAGATAGTTGCTCATCAGGTGAAAGCAGCTGTCTTGTCCTAATATTTTGGATTAGGAAAACACAGATACAGTGGGTGTTGTCTCATGGGTAGGGATCAGCCTAAGGAGAAAAAAAATAAATAAGTGCTTATGTATTGCTTTATACTTGCTGCTAAAGATTTTGGATATATATCACCTGAAGGTAATCTGTTTAGTGTTCTTAAATATACGAGGAGCTTACTTTTAGATAGACATTTCAGTTCTTTTGGATGGGAGGTAAGAGTTGACAAGAGACCGAAATTTGAGAAGTGAAAAATACTAACTGCTAAGGAAGCGTGTAGATGCTTGTAGAAAGTGGTACAGAGCACAGTTGATATATTCTGTGACATAAAGCTCAGGAGCAAGGGCAATGTTTTGTACTGTAAAGCTCTTGAGAGAAATCACCAGATGGAATTCCATCTTTATGGTAGAGGAAGTCTTACTACAGCAAACAGAATTCTTTGTTTTGATTACAGTTTTCATCACAAGCCCTTTATCAAAAGGAAAACTAGGAGACAGATGAGGAAGAAAGAAGATAACAGAAGATGTGCAAAGTTCTCTCTAAGGCAGACGGGACCCAAGAGTACTCGAGCACAGAAAAACCAGTCTAGATTTTTAGGTAAAAATTCCATACAGCAAGCAAAAGTGAAGTCCCGAAATAGTCATCCGAGAGTCTCCCCAGGACATTAAGAATAGTACAGGTAGTCTAGAATGGCAGTGGGAACAGCTCAACTAGCCTTAACATACAGAGGTACACAAAGGGGCTATTGGTAACTTCTTTGTAAGTATCTCAGTTAAAATAAATTACTTATTCATCAATACTAAGAGTCAACTTTGTCCTTTAAAGCATTGCTTTATAACATACTCTCAAGCATTTACATGTAATCAAGGAAGTGCCTGTGAGGGGCCATATGGAAAAAACTCAGACACTTTAGGGATAAGCATGCTGGGGTGCCTCTTTGACATCCCTGAACACTTAACACATGTGGAGCAGGGAATAAATATGGGGAATTAAAAGATCTGCGTACAGTTGCAGGGCTCTAATCTTCCTGGGGCCATGGAGGTGCGATGTCATGTTTCACACAACTGGAGTGCTGCAGTAGAGGGACACAGGCTCTCACAGGGGATTTCAGCCACCCCAGTTTCTGCTAGAGGAACAATACAGCAGGGCACAAGCAATCCAGGAGCTTCTTGGAGAGCATTGATAACTTCTAGACCCAAGTGGTAGAAGTACCAATAAGGAGTGGTGCTTTACAGGATCTGGTACTCACAAACAAGGATGTTCTGGTTGGGATGTGAACACTGAAAGGGGGCCTTGGTAGTAGTGACAATGAGATGATGGAGGGTCAGTTTACTGAGAGGAGAGAGCAGGCAAAAGGTAAGATCACAACTCTGGACTTCAGGAGAGCACACATGGGTCTCTTTGGGGTTCTGCTTGCAAGAATTCTATGGAATAAGACCCTGCAGGGAAGAGGGACCATTCATGTGAGCAGGAACTTAAAAATTCCAGGGAGCCTGCATGGATAAATGAGAAGCTTCTGGAAAAACTCAAACATGTTATGGAAATATACCAAAGGTGGAAGCAGAGGCTGGTAACCCAATGTGGTGGGTTGACTCTGGCTGGAGGCCAGATGCCCATCAAAGATGTTCTTATCACTCCCTCTCATCAGCTGGACAGAGCAGAAAAGATACAGTGGGGGTCAAGATAAGGACAGGGAGAGATCATTCAGCAATTGCTGTTACGGGCAAAACAGACTCAGCAAGAAACCTAATTCATCTAATTTATTACCTAAACAAAATGGAGTAGGATAATGAGGAATAAAACCAAATCTTTAAACACCTCCCCCTACCCCTCCCTTCTTCCTGTGCTCAGCTTTATTTGGGATTGCAATACCTCCTCCCACCGAGTGGCACAGGAATGGGGAATGCAGACTGTGGTCAGTTTGTTCTATGCTGTTGTCGCGGTTTTGCATGGTTGGGTTTTAGTGGAGAAGGGGGAGAGCTGCAGGGGTGGCTGCTGCAAGAAGCAGCTAGGAGCTTTCTGCAGGCATCAGCCTATCCAAGGCTGGAGTCGCTGCTGACCAAGGCCAAGCCAACCAGCGATGGTCACAGCGCCTCTGGGAATCCAGTTTAGGAGAAAAAAACCACAGGCAGCTGCATTTTGCCCCCAGGGAAGGGAGTGGGAAGATGTAAGGAGCCGTACAGACACCAAGGCTGGGGAAGAAAGGAGAGGGGTGGGGTGGGGAAAGAATGAGGCCCTCCAGGTGCCAGAGAGAGAGATGCCCCTGCAGCCCGTGGAGAAAACCATGGTGAAGCAGGTGTCCCCCAGCAGCCCATGGGTAATGACAGGGAGCAGCAACCATCTACTGCCTGTGGAGAGACCAATTCATGCTGCAGCAGGTTTGCTGGGGGGCTTATGTCTCTGTGGAGGTCCAGGCTGGAGCGGTCTGGGCCTGAAGGTCAACACCCCATGGAAGGGGGCCGTGCTGAGGCAATTGATGAGGAGATGACACCCCCCTAGAAAGGACTCATGCTTGAGAAGTTTCTGGAGGACTGTCTGTCGTGGGTGGGACCCCATGGTGCAGCAGGGTAAGGGTGTGTGTGGGAAATGCCCCTCCCTCCCCCCCACCCCTCCAAGCTAAGAAGGAAGACAACTCAGGAGGAGCGTACTGAAAAGCCCCATTCTCCTGGTGGGGGGAAGAAGGGAGTGAATTTATGACTAAAGTCTGCTAAGAAGGGAGGGGTGCGGGGAAGGTGCATGCTTCTCATTATCTGACTCTGGTTTCACTGGGTATGTAGTGTAGTGTCATAAATTAGAGAATTTATTTCCTTTATCCCGTGTTGAGTCTGTTTTGCCGATGACAGTAATTGCAGAATGATCCCTCTCTGTCCTTATCTTGGCTCCAAAGCCTCTCAATATTTATTTTTTCCCTTTTCCAGCTGAAAAGGGGAGTGATAGTGTGGCTTTGGTGGGTATTTGGCCTCTCACCAGGGCCAAACCACCTCAGTTGTCTCTGCCACTCCTTCATTGGGGAGAGGACTCCTCACAGTCTTCCTGTGCTCCCGTGTTGGGTCCCTCTCACAGGACACAGTCCTCCATGAATTTCTCCAACATGAGTCCTTCCCACAGGTCTTCAGTTTTTCACAAACTGTCCCAACGTGGGTCTCTTCCATGGTGTGCAGACCTTCAGGAATCACAGAATCACAGAATTGTAGGGGTTGGAAGGGACCTCAAGAAATCATCGGGTCCAACCCCCCTGCCAAAGCAGGCTCCCTAGCTCATATTACACAAATAGGCGTCCAGACGGGTCTTGAATATCTCCAGAGAAGGAGACTCCACCACCTCCCTGGGCAGCCTGTCCCAGGGCTCTGTCACCCTCACTGTGAAGAAGTTCTTCCGCATGTTGGTGCAGAACTTCCTGTGTTCTAACTTGCAGCCATTGCCCCTTGTCCTGTCTCCACAGACCACTGAAAAGGGGCTGGCCAATTCCCCCTGCATCCCATACTTAAGACATTTATAAACACCAATTAGGTCCCAGCTTAGTCTTCTTTTCTCCAGGCTGAACAGCCCCAGCTCTCTCAGCCTCTCCTCATAGATGTTCCAGGCCCTTAATCATCTTCGTAGCCCTTCTCTGCACTCTCTCCAGGAGATCTCTGTCCTTTTTATATCAGGAAGCCCAGAACTGGACACAATACTGCAGGTGGGGCCTGACCAGGGCAGAGCAGAGGGGGAGGATCACCTCCTTAGACCTGCTGGCCACACTCCTCCTGATGCACCCCAGGATCCCATTGGCTCTCTTAGCCACCAGTGCACGCTGCTGGTTCATGGCCAACCTGTTGGCAACCAGGACCCCCAGGACCTACTCCACAGAGCTCTTCTCCAGCAGGTCAACCCCCAGCCTGTACTGATACATGTGGTTGTTCCTCCCCAGGTGCAAGACTTCACACTTGCTTTTGTTGAATTTCTTTTGGTTTCTCCCTGCCCAGCTCTCCAGCCTGTCCAGGTCTTGCTGGATGGCAGCGCAGTGTTCCTGCGTGTCAGCCACCCCTCCCAGCTTTGTATCATCAGCGTACTTGCTGAGGGTGGATGCTATTCCCTCATCAAGGTCGTCAATGAAGATATTAAACAGGACTGGACCCAACACCGAGCCCTGGGGAACACCACTAGTCACAGGCCTCCAGTCAGATTCTGCTCCACTGATCAAAGCCCTCTGAGCCCGGCCCGACAGCCAATTCTCAACCCACCTCACTGTCCACTCATCTATCCCATACTCCCTCAGCTTTTCTGTCAGGATGTCATGGGAGACAGTATCGAAAGCCTTGCTGAAGTCAAGGTATATGACATCCACTGCTCTCCCTCCATCCACCCAGCCGGTGATGAGATCATAGAAGGCTATGAGATTGGTCGAGCATGATCTCCCCTTGGTGAATCCATGCTGACTATTCCTCATGACCTTCTTCTCTTCCAGTTGCTTGGTGATGGCATCCAGAACAAGCTGTTCCATATCTTTTCCAGGGACAGAAGTGAGGCTGACTGGCCTATAGTTGCTAGGATACTCCTTCTTGCCCTCTTTAAAGACTGGAGTGATATTGGCTATCCTCTAATCCTCAGGCACTTCTCCTGTTTCCCTCTCACACTGCCTAATGCTTCGTAGTCTCTCCACCTCTTCTTTGAGATCTGCCCCCATGCTAAGCAGATCTTCCACCTGCTTACACCTCACACAGGTGAAATGTGAAATTGTTGACACCATCTGCTGGCAGGAGCAGGCTCAGGCACTCCCTGCAGCCAGAGACTTGCACAGCCTCGCTCCTGGACAGGCCCTCGGTCTGCGTCTCCATGCTCTTAATGGGGAGAGCTCTCTGCCTGGTGGAGACTACACTCCTGGACAGTCTGGGTCACCACACTCTTAATGGGGTGAGCCCTCTGCCTGGTGGAGGCCCTGGTAATCTGCAGTCTCAGAGACGGTCAGTAGGTGAGACCGTTCCCTGGGTGATGAGAGCCAGAACTTACCTGCCCGTCCACACAAGCTTTTTTTTTGGATTGCTCCAGTGTGGCTCCCCTATGGAGTCACAAATTTCCCACTAGCAAACTTGCTCCAGCATGAGCTCCTACCTAAAGGGGCTGAAGGTCCAGCCAGGAGCTTGCTCAAATGCAAGCTTCCCCCAGGGCCACAGCCTTGTTCAAGTGCCACTACCTGCTCCATTGTGAGGTCCTCCATGGGCTACAGGTGGAATCTCTACCCCGCAACATCTTCCATGGGCTTCAGGGAGACAGCCTGCTTCACCATGGTCTTCTCCATGGGCTGCTGGGCAATCTCACTCTGGTGCCTGAAGCACCTCCTCCACTCACCTTCTTCCCTGGCCTTGTGTCTGCAGAGTTTCTTGGATCATCTCTATTTTTTTTTTTCTGCCAGAGAAACCTGATGCTCGAGAGTTGTTTTTTATTACTTCCTAAATATGTTATCCCAGGCCATGGAAATGGGCTGACAGCAACCTCATGAAGTTCAGCAAGAGGTGCAAAGTTATGCATGCACCTGGGGAAGAACAGCTCCAGACACCAGTACATGTTTGGGTCTGACCACCTGAAAAGCAGCTTTGCAGAAAAGGCCATGGGGGTAATAGTGCTTCCAAGTTGAGTGTGATCCACACTGTGCCCTGGCTGCAAAGGGTAATAGTATCCTGGGCTTCATTAGGAGGAGGGTAGCCAGCAGGTTGAGGGATATAACTTTTCCCTTCTGCTCAGCACTGGTGAGGCCATGCCTGGAGTATGGTGTCCAGCTCTGGATTCCCTAGTATGAGAGAGACATGAACATACTCAAAGGCAGTCCAGTGAAGGACCCCTAAAATGATGAAGGCACTGAATCACCTCCCATAGGAGGAAAAGCTGAGAGAGCAGGGACTGTTAGTCTGGAGAAGAGAAGGCTCGAGGGGCATCTTAGCAAGGTTTACAAGTACCTGAAGGGAGGTTGTCAAGAAGATAGAGACAGGCTTTTCAGCAGTGTCTGGTGACAGGCTAAGAAGCAGTAAGCACAAACTATAGGGGAAATTTCATTTAAGCCTTATGTATACAACCAGTGTGTGTGTATAAATATATATATATATATTTGTTATCAGGGTATGAAAGTGCCTCCAGTGAGTGAAAGGTTATTACTGCTTTCTGTGTGATACCAGACTTCAGCAATGGTAGGTGAGGAAAGGAACGAAGGGGAAGGTGGGTTACGAAATAAGCAAATCCTGGAGAGAAGGGTATGAATAAATGCACATAGTTTGAACTTCCTCCTCTCCAGCTAAAATATTTCATTAATCAAGCTAGATCTTGGAAGAAGAACCTATTATGTACCAAAATAAATGTACCAAATTCTGTACCAAAATATGTACCAAATGGTGGGGAAAACTGCCTTTGACGATTTATATTTTGTTGGTGGGAGTGAGGGTCATGGGGACTGATTTTGTACTGGATTTTCTGAAAGCACTAATAAAAGACTTAGTACTTTGAAAATGCAGTGTAGTCAGTTTGGCATGTGTGAGCATAGATGAAAAATAGCATGAGGGTCATGATAAGGTGAATATTACTGAGACTGTACATGAAAATGTTTATATCTTGTGTGAGGAGTGTAACTGGGACTTCAAAAAACAGAGAGGTTTAGCCTCTCTCGCAAAAGAGCACATCCTGAAAGTCACAAAAGTAATTGTGCTGCAAGACAAAATTTTAAGTTGAGGAGAGATCATTGAATACATAGAAAATACACTTTTTGTCTGTTCATGACCTTTGGGTGTTACACAGCTACAGGCGATGAAAGGTAATAATCAAATGCTTCTGCACTACAGAAATTAAGTCAGTGGGAAAAAAAACAACCCAGATTCTGCACATGTTAGAGTTGCAGCGTTTATCAGGGAAGGAACACGGACAAAAGACATACTGAACTTTATTGGAGAAGTTTGTTAATAAATGTTTAGGTGGTTCTAATGTCTGATGGGCTTTGTTTAAGCTTATAAAATGCGAATCTATTAAATATAAATCTAGTAACACTGAACCAGAAAAATATGAAGTGGTAAGAAAATTGGTACCTTGCTCTCAGTGCTCATTTAGCAATACAGGCGTGCCTGTGAGGCTCTGCGATGGAAAAGCTAAATACATAAATTCCAGCAACTTACCATTAAAATGTGGCATTAGGACTGAAATGCACTGTGCATTTGTACCTGACTTGGTGAGTGGCCTGACCCCATCTTAAAAGCGATATGGTAATCATAATTATTTGTACAGTTTTGTTTCACTGAATTCAGTGGAAATGCTTTTTATTTAAAAGTGGGAGTCGAATCAGACATTTAACATAGTGTTTTTCAGAGGAAAGTGCAAACTGTACTGTGTCACTGCAGAAGTACTGACCTAACACCACACTGTCCCTTTTTTCAAATGTGAATTTTCTCAGGCCTCGTGTAACCACAGCTGCCTTACGTGCAGCCACCAACTTCCCTCTACCTGCTGATGCATCATCAGATTGGTTTAACCAGAGATACCTAAGCAGTTGTGTCTAGAATCATAGAATGGCACGGGTTGGAAGGGACCCCAAGGATCATAGAGCTCCAACCCCCCTGCCACAGGCAGGGCCACCAACCTCAGGCCTGAATTAAAACACTGACAGATACCTAACTGTGTTAATACTTAGCCTGGCAAAATGTTCCTCTAGTAAACAGAGGACAACATGACTAGTTTTTTAATTTTTTTTTTTTAAACTCTATAACTCTAGTATCCTTCTGAGACAGGAGTGCCCCATCTCCATGCACAGTAGTAGGTATTTGCTACCTGGGTAACTGTGTGGACTCCTTTTTATTTTGATAGCTGTGCTGTGGGCCGCAGAAGCCACAGACGTGCATCATTTTTGCATAAGCAAAAAAATCCATTTTTTTTTGCAGTACCTTCGCTGTTGGAATAAATGTGCCTCACAATCATTTATCTTCACACATTATCTTCTTTCATTCTTTGCTTAAGGGATTAATACTGCCACAGGTGGGATTAAAAAGCAGTCCAGAGGCTCAGAAGAAGCCAAGTACTTCTTTATAACTCAGGCCATCAGACTTTTTTTAACTCACTCACTTGGAAAAATCTGTCTAGAGCAGATCAGTTTTGTTCTGCTCTCCAACAAACATATCCATGTGCCACAGAGCCCCATATACCCTTGGGGTCTAAGTTCCCTATCTTTGGTAGCATTCACAGCATGTCTCAGTAGAAAGTTCAAAATCACAGGGGAAGTCTTGTTTCTTTTTAGTGACTGGTCTAAGTTCAGGACTGAAACATACACTGTAAAACAGGTCATAGTTAGAGGTCAGCTTTTTAATGGGGTAATGGAGGTAGGGTGTTCCTCTATTCTGGATATTCTTTAAAATATTTTTTTATAGAATAGCCCTTTTAAAGGAATTTTATTGAAATCCATTTCATACTGTCTCAGGAAGTACTAGGCAAGGGCATATTAGGTAGGTGTTTATGAGATCTTTCTTCCTCCTCAAACAAAAAAAACCCCAAAAACATGAGAAATGTTCAGATTTTAACATCCAAAGAAAAGCATGGTTCAGCATGGATTTTCCCCTGGTCTTCCATAGTGGATTGTTGTGTTGTGGGGCAGGTAGGGTAGGTTCTATTTAAGCAGTCCTTTTGTGTAACCAGTGAATGAGTTTTCAAGGCTGTGCTCTGTTTCCCTTGTACAGTGAGAAGATTGGACAGCCTCTCAAGATGTTGCAGTTCATTCAGACTCTATAATCATAGCTTTTCTTGTTAGCCTGGGGGGTGTAAGAGATGCTCCAGAATGTTCTTCTTGAAGCTTACAGCTAATTTCCTAGATAAAATGTGTATAAGCCCCTCGTTACACCACTGAAAAGGTGCAGCAAACTCTCCAGCTCTCCTTTTCCCGCTTTCCAGTCCGATGATAACGATACCTAGAGAAGCCAGTGGCTGGGATTTCTAGCTGCTCTTACAGACGAAGCACAGAATAGTTGGACTCTGTGTGAGACCTCACTGCTCTTTGAAGGAATGGTTTTCTCAGTAGTGTTTTCTTTCTCCACTGCCCAGTAAGGATCTGGCTGTTTTTCTGTGCAGCCGAAGTCCCTCTGTAATTAGCAGGAAATAGGTTTTATTTTTTCTATTAGTGCTTTAGAAAGCAGACTGCTGTTGACACCTTTCGAAACCTGTATGCCAAATCTGTGAAATCGCACAATCATAAAATCATTAAGGTTGGAAAAGACCTACAAGATCATCTAGTCCAACCATCCCCCTACCACCTATATTACTTACTAAACCATGTCCTTAGGTACCTTATCCAACCCTTCCTTGAACACCCTGAGAAACCATGACTCTACCACCTCCCTGGGCAAACCATTGTGATGCCTACCCACTCTTTCTGAGAAGAAATCTCTCCTAATCTCTAACCTGAGCCTCCACTGATGCAACTTGCAGCTGTTCCCTCTTTCCTTAACGCTAGTCATCTGTGAGAAGAGGCTGACCCCCCAGCTCACCACAACCGCCTTTCACGTAGTTATAGAGAGCAATAAGGTCTCCCCTGAGCCTCCTTCTTGTAGTTTTGGGTCCTTCACTAGAAGGAAGATCTCGATGTCTTTCTTGTAGTGTGGGACCCAAAACTGAACACAGCACTTGAGGTGTAGCCTCACCAATGTCGAGTACACACGCACAATCACTTCCCTGGTACTGCTGGCTACGCTATTCCTGATGCAAGCCAGGATGCCGTTGGCCTTCTTGGCCACCTGGGCACAGCTGTTGCTCATTTGCCCTTTGATTCTAAGCTGGGAGGAAGTGTCGATCTGCTTGAGGGTAGGGAGGCTCTTCAAAGGGATCTGAACAGACTGGATCAATGGGCTGTTAGTTGAGCCAGCAGTGTGCCCAGGTGGCCAAGGTAGCCAATGGCTGGTATCTTGTCTTCTATCAGAAACAGTGTGGCCAGTGGGTCCGAGAGGGGGGGTGGGGGTGTGTGTGTGATTGTGCCCCTGTACTTGGAACTGGTGAGGCCACACCTCGAGCCCTGTGTTCAGTTCTGGGCTCCTGACTATAAGAAGGACATTGAGGTCCTGGAGTGTGTCCAGAGAAGGGCAACCAGGCTGGTGAAAGGGTTGGAGAGCAAACCTTGTGAGCAGCAGCTGAGGGCACTGGGTCATTTAGTCTTGAGAAAAGGAGGCTGAGGGGAGGCCTTATCACTGCCTTCAATTACCTGAAGGGAGGTTGTAGAGAGGTGGGCCATAGCCTCTTGACTCAAACAACAGGTGACAGGACAAGGGGGAATGGATTCAAGCTACGCCAGGGCAAGTTCAGATCAGACATTAGGAAAAAATTCTTCACTGAAAGGGTTATCAGGCACTGGAACTGGCTGCCCTGGGAGGTGGCTGAGTCACCAACCCTGGATGTATTTAAAAGATGGGTAGATGAGGTGCTCAGGGATATGGTCTAGTAGAGGACAGGTATGGTTTGACTTGATGATCTCAAAGGTCCCCTTGTGATTCTGTGATTCAGTCCCTCTGGATTGTGCTCAAGTTTTAGTGTTTCTGTGTGGTTTTAGACAAGACACAAAAAATACCTGTCAGCTGAGGTATCTGTTCACTTGTGCGCTGGAAGTGTACAAAGACTGTCTGTTAAGTAAAATTTATAAAGCTATTTTATATTCCTCTTCAGAGGCAGTCATGGGTCAGAAGATAGTCACAGAATTTCATACCTTATATATGCCCATTATTCTGTTATAATAAAGGTACTGCCTATACTTTTCCTTTGCTCACATGGTTCGTGGCTCATTACTTACCATTTGAGACAAATCAGAAGCTACCCTGCCTACGGAAAATGCAGGCAAGAACTCCTGAACAAGTATAAAAGAGAGCAGTTTTTACACAGCTGTGATGTTAGAGGAGAGCGGTGAATAAGATGGTTATTCTTTCCTTTACGTTTTGGATTTTCCTGGTGTTACTTTTTACAAAAATATGATTTTAATGCTGTAGAGGAAAAGTGGGCAAGTTTAAGCACTGGAGTCTAAACACACAGGAGCATTGCTTTTATTTTCTGCAAATTATTTTGAGGGTTTCTCAAATTCTTTTTGTTTTTACTGGTAGTAGTTAAACTGACCAAGTAATGACTAATATTTTAAAGTGTACCTACAGTATTTCATTACACGTGGGCTCAGCTTCCTTGAGTTAATTTTTAACCATGTCTGAAAAAGACTTGAGAAAAATCAAGTTGTAAGTAGATTTATTTTCCTCTGGCCGTACACTTGAACATTTAAAGTGATGAATTAAATATTTTTGTTTAGTTGTTTCAAACCCATTTCCAGTGTTACCTCCCCACCCCTCCTCCCCCGCCCATTCCAAATGGAAAAGATTAGACTGAATGCAACACTGACCTTGTAGTAAGAGTTACAGTTGTTAGGCTGACAGGTTTGATAGGGTCTGTCTGCAGTGAAAAAAAACCACATGACTGCAGTCATACCTGTTAGGATTTACTGGAATTATGTTTTGCACAATAACTTGACCTCTTTTTGGAAATTCTGGTTGTTTCATTGATTGTTTTGAGGCTCATGGGTGTGTTCTAGAACATGGTGTATTTTTGTTTGTTAATTAGATTTAATTATACCGGGGAAGCAGACCGAGCTTTTGGGACTCAGAATGTCTAGAAAATGGTAGAAGAAGTGGATGCCAAGAGGAGCTGTGGGAAAGAACAAGCCTGATGCAAAGTCCATTTCCTGTGCTTAGTCTTACACTTGAGAAAAGGCATCAGACTGGTGGGGCAAGGAGTGAGGGATACGTGCAGTGAGAACGTGTCCAGGATCTGCTTGCCAAGGGTCTCTCTCTCTCTCTCTCTCTCTCTCTCTCTGGGCTGCAGAAGGAAACTGGATTTGTCCTACTTTATTTCCCTCCCCTTGATAACTCCTGAACTTTGCCCAGGCATTTGCATATTTGTAATCTCCTTTACCTGGGATTAAAAGTTTTTCCCTTCCTACTCTCGTGCAGCGTTTGAGCTTTTCTTGGCCTTTTTTCCTGTACCTTAGTAGACAACTCAGTTAAAAAGGAAGTGTCTGATGCTGCAAGCTTTGATCCTCTCTGTACCTCTCAGAAGGTTAGTAGAAGTAACTCTCCATGAATGATGAAACCCAGAATTTCACTGGTGGGCCTGGTGGCAGTGCCCATGTGCTAAAACCCTCCTCCAGCCTAAGTGAAAGTGATTATTTTTATTTCTGTGTAGCATCAGAGCACTGTTTGGCTTCATTAGGGCTAAATAAGGGGGCTGGTAAACTAGAAAAAATAAAGTAAGAATAGGTGATACATGCTTTGTACCACTTTTCAAGCTTCTCTTTCACTCCCCGTAGTGTGATCTAAATATTAGCGTGGGTTAGTGTCAATGGTTGTTGAGTTGAACTAATATAATCCAGTTTTAAGTTTTACAGAATGCCTTTCAGGGTGACAGCACACAGTAAGCGGTGAGATTACAGAATTTCACTCTGCAGTTTAAAAAGTAACCCTCGAAGTGGGGATGTGTGAAAGCAAGACCTTAAATGGGATTTGGATACCCAGCTTCTTACAGCGTAGGAAAGAGTTGGACGTGTTGTTCTCCGCTTAAGGCCTGGAAATTCCCTTGAGGAAATATCCTTACTACTTGGGAGGAACGCCTAGGTGAAGAGCTCCTGAAGGGGACGGCACATGTAGCTGCATGTGTGATGTTGCCTACTGCAGCAGCTTTGCTGATCCCTGGAAAAGAATACAGACCCTAAAGGGAAACGAAAAGCATGGGAAAATGAGTCCTTTGCGATACTTCTCTACTCTCTTACTCCTCTAAATTTTTCCCTCCTCTGGCAATCCAGTTTTAAAAGGAATCATTAGTTCCTGAGATTTGTCTCTCCTTCCTTTCCCAACCCCCAAAGCAGCTCCAACTCTCCGTAGTTTGGCAGGGAATATTTCTTAATTTTTTTTTAATTTTTTTTTTCCTTCCAAATTTTTAGAACATACACATTACCGCGTAGTCTCAGAAAATGTCTGATCTCCATCAGGTTCAGACTGGTAATGTTTGCATCTGTCTGACTCGTGGGTCTCTGTGATCGAGCCATATGGATAATAAAAAAAATCTGAGTGTATCTTTTGAGGGACAAAGAAAATTTTAGTTTGAAAAAATACACCATGTTAGCGAATAGGTTTGTTTTTAATACGTTTGGAGCTTTAATGTAAATTAGAAACAGCATAGTAAATTATTGCCATTAATTATGAATGAAAATATGTTTCAGAAAAAAAACCCAACCAAAAACGGTCTTCTTTCCTGAATTCAGTGTGTTCAATGGCAGGTGACACAGAAAAGGTTCCTTTTTAAAGAAAAGGGATATTCAGCAAGTTTTTCATAAATACTAAGGACTTTATATTGTTTCAGGTATATTAATCAGGTATTTGGGAATTCATCTTTTTTACCCATAAAGTGTTGTTTAAGTAAAATCTGCAAAACTTCAGGTTTTCATATCGTATTCTCTTTTAACTGCTGTGACTTCAAAGAAAATATGCAAATTATGGCATCCCTTACATTACAGAGCTGCGGTTGTGTGATAAACAACCTCTGCTAATCTGAGAAAAATAATGGTTTCCTTTTAAAAGGAAAAGCAGGAGGTGTTAGGGGCAGAGGAAGAGGGATTATTGAGCAAGTTAATTAGAAACAGCCCAAGGGAAAAGTTAGGAAATTAAAACCCCTAGAATCAGCATGACGGCAGCTAAAAATATATTGTCACAAGATATGCCGAGGGTGGGGAGCAGCAGGGAGGCAAATAAAGAATTTGATTAAACAGCAAGAATTTTTTTTCAGGTGTTTTGATTTCTACGTTTCTTGTGACCCAGCCTCAGTAAAACAGTGGGGTAATAATTATGCTTTGCAGATTCATGCTAACATTTAGAGCTGAAGATTGCCAGGGAGTTCGAGATCCATGGTTAACATCAGGCTGAGAGAGTGGAGGTTGTTCAACCTGGAGAAGGCTCTGGGGAGACCTTACAGTGGCCTTCCAGTTCCCAAAGGGGGCCTACAGAAAGCCGGGGAGGGACTTTTTGGAACGAGATGTAGTGATAGGATGAGGGGAAATGGTTTTAAAGTGGAAGGGGGCAGATTTAGATTGGGTATTAGGAGTAAAATCTTTCACTATGAGGGTGGTGAGGCACTGGCAGAGGTTGCTCAGGGAGGTGGTGGATGCCCGTTCCTTGGAGGTGTTCAGGGCCGATTGGACGGGCTCTTGAGCAGCCTGGTCTAGTGAGAGGTGTCCCTGCCTACAGCAGGGGGGTTGGAACTTGATCTTTAAGGTCCCTTCCAGCCCTAACCATTCTATGATTCCATGATTTGCTGCATCAGAAGAAGGCATGCCTTGGGAAAGCAAATGTATGTGAGTGGTATGCAGCACGGTTTTTTCCACTGAATGTGATAAGTACTCTGGTACCACTGTGAGTCATGAAGACTCCAGAAAGGGAAAATGGAAAAACAATCTCAATAAATATTCTCATAATATTTATTTACACTAAAAACTACCAAGAATTTGTGGTGCGTTTTCTATGTGACAGTAGAAAGCTAAGGTTACTGTGAGGTAGATTTTAGAGAGTTTTTGCATTAAAGGTTTACATAGCTTTGAAAATAAGATCTGTTTGTGTATTCTAATGGTACTTTTCTCGAATAGAGTAATTTATAATGTTGGGTTTTATTTTATTAAATGAGAAGTGTCAACAAGAAGCTTCCCTGGGCTTCAGATGGCTTTGAATGTACACATGCCACAGCAAACGTCTGAAATAGCAGATGCGCTGACTTTTAAGGCTTCACAGCAACGGCTGAATTTCTATAAGTTAGGGGTATGCCTGCTTGTTTACACATATGCAGGTACATAAATTACACAAGTATAACAGAAAGCAATATTGAATACGTATACCCCCGTGTTTTTCAGCACAGCGTATAAGAGGACGCGTGATGTGGTCTGATGTGCTACGTTGAAGAGTTGGACTGTGTGGTTTGCACGTGTACCCAGTTCTGTGGGGGTTTTTCCTGGAAATTGGGCTTGTTTGCAATCGTTGCACTTTTAGCTGAATCAGCTATGCGAGTTTGGTTTCCAACTGGCAACCACTTCCTAAGACAAGGGTGTAGAATTTTCTTGAGGGGTTGTCATGTGTCAGCCCAGCCGGCAGCTGTACTGGCAGCACAGAATGCCCGTGTCGCGGGTCATCGGGGTTACAGGTAGAGAGGATGGAAGGAAGGATGGATGGATGGATGGATGGATGGATGGATGGATGGATGGATGGATGGATGGATGGATGGATGGATGACACACACTGTGGATTTTGCTTGTATTAGACAGAGATTGCGTTGCATATTTCAGGTGGTGAACTTAAGCTTGTAGAAGGCTTTTGGACAGATGCAGTGATTAATCCTTTTAATTATAAAGCCGCAGCCAAGCTGGGCTGTTAACGTGCCTTAAGACAAAATTAATCAAAATTAATCTGCAAACATTTCTGCAAATACCTGTGATCTTTCTCAATAAGAATGATCGCACTGTTTTGTATCAGTCGTGTATGATTTGATTATTGGGTAAAATGCATCACAAAACCTTCTTAGGACTTCATCTAAATATAAAGTTACCTATGAAATATTTAGGGATACTTGGTGCTTTTAAGCAGACAGCTTTTTATGTCCCGGGGGAGGTTAGTAAAAGTGGGTCTGGAAAACATGTCTTCTGTCCCTCCCCTCTGTCCTAGGGAGGTGAGAAGGTCAGAAAGTTACATTTTAACCTGTTTTGACCTTTCTCCAGTTAATACTAAAGGTGTTAGTCCCTCTTAGTGTAGGAGGCCCTTAGTTAAAGTGTAGTACAGGCCATTCTGCTGGTAGTGGCTCAGTTCCTTAAATCCACTGCCTCTGAGCCATGGGGCTTCACCTACACATTTTAACTGTGTGGACCTGACGTGAGTCAGGTGATGCGTATGGAAACCATCTTGATTACAGGCGTAACGGCAACTCCTTGTTTTGTCATCTCTGGGGCGTGCAGGGTAATTGCTCACAAGGCTTCTCAGTAAAACGTGTGCATAAATAAAATCCAGAGGTTTCCCAGATGAATTTTTAAGACTCATCTGGTTTTTGGTTTGTTTATACCTTACAGCAACTGCTGTTTCTTCATGTAGTCGTATCCTTCTGCGACAATTACCGATCTTGCTGTAATTATATTGAGTTCCTGCAGGCCATTAGTGTAGGTCTGTAATGTGCAGCTGATTTGTCATGGCACATTTGGATAATGAGTTGTGTATGACTGACTAATTAGTTCAGGGTCTTTCAAATGTGGGTTTGGCTCCCAGTTGTTGTTTTGTGCCTTTAAAAAAAATTAAAATAAAAAATCAATATTTTCCCAGGCAAACTGCCCCTTTCCTGAGGTAATTTTTGGATTGCTGTAAGTCAGGATAGGGATAGGGCATGATCTGAATGTACTGTTCTGAGTGAAACTTTTAACACGGTTCACACAACTTCTCTTTCCTTGTAGCCCAACCACGTACGTTTTGGATGAAGATGAGCCTCGCTTCCTTGAAGAAGTGGATTACAGCGCAGAGAGTAATGATGATCAAGATATTGAATTAGCTGATAACGCATGCGATTTTGAGGCAACTAACCAAGAAGATGGACTTTCAGACTCAGATTCAACCAGGATACTCTTTTCTTGAACCATCTCTTCAGTCAGTAATAAGAAATCAAGTATCCTGGATTTTCATAGTCAAATACTTCCACACTCATATCTATAAAGGGGATAAGCTTAAGGAAACAGAAATAACTGGGGCACACCTTGCTCAAGGACAATAAAAATTTCTGATTCCTGATAAATTTGCATTTGTTTTATTTAAGGAATTCTATGTTTTCTTCAGCACTAAGTAGATAAATTTATTTACCAGTTAATTTTCTACTAAATAGCACCGCATGGCGTTTTGTGTCCTTCAGGAAAACGGATTATAATTTGTGGTGTGTCAGAGTACAGGAACTAATTCTTTGTGGTACGGTTCTTTGAGTCGCTTCCTGAAAAAAAAACAAAACCCACCCACAAACGTATGTACAGATTTTTCTAAATTAATTTGTGTGTGTGCATATGCGTGTGTGTACACCGAGGTGAAGAGGTTATTTTTCAGCTTTATTTCAAAGATATTTGATTGTGTTTGAAGTTATGTAGTGCCTGCTCTGGATTAAACATTAAAAAGTGACGTATGAATTGTTGCACTTGTTTCTTACTTCTGAGGATTGTATGGGTTTTGCCAAGGCACTTGGGCGACAATACACAGTGTCTGCTCACGGTCAAGGAGTTTTGCACGGAGACCATCGCCGCCGGCGCCTGCCGGAACTGCGCACCTATATAAAACTCTTTCCCATGAGTTAGGCACAGCTGAATACGAAGAGGTGTTGCAGTCTTTTGAAGCGTGCATGACTACAAGAAGGTGTTGGATATGTACACTGTCCGTATGTTCAGCTTCCTGGTTTCTCGGTACCTAGTTAAAAAAGAGCCCACTCCACCAGGGGCACGTTAACCATATGCCCTTTTCAGATGCTTTAATAGGGAAGGTGAATTTTGGCTTAAACAGTCTCTTCCCTGGTCTCAATCCAGTGTTAACCCTGCTCCGTGAAGGAGGTTGAGCTGTAACTTTCTGAGGTCTCTTCTGGCCTAAATAATTACTCTGTGATTTTGTATTCTTCATGTTTAAAGTCAAGCTGTCAGGCATGAGATTCACACTTCACCTTCTCCTGTCATCTGCTAATTCTTGCTGCCTCTTCTCTTTGCTTAGAACAAGATCTGATAGAGAAATGAAGTTTTACCCTGTGGTTTACAGAACTGACGTGTTTTGCAATGAAAAATATTTTTCCAAAACTATTTTTACTTGATGTGACCCAATTGTGGCATTCATTTTCTGCTGCATGTGCAAGGGCTTTTAGAGCATGAAGAATAACATGTTGGAGGCTTTTGACCTGAGAGCTTTGTGTATGTTTACTGTGGCAAGTAAAACTTACTTTCTGGGGGGAAGGTTGCCTTTGGTAGAAGAACTTGAACAAAAGATAGAAGAGAATTAACTGTATTAATGTATTAACTGGGAGATGGATTGCCACTGGGATCTGCTGTTTCAAACATGGCCTTGTTTGGTGATGCCTGTCCCTATCATCCTGGTTCAGAAACTGGGGAAGGGGTTTTCATCCCTTGTGATGAGCTACTGTACTTTTTCTTTGATGTTTGTTTAAAGGCTTAAATTTATATTAATAATAACGCAGTTTTGAAATGTAGTGGTTATGATGGAAACATTTGCCATTTTGTCCCTTTATAAAATTATCTCTCTCATGAAAAGTACCATGCCTTGTGTTCTGTTAGCTACATGGTGTAAATACCAAAGTCTGTTTAATACCTTGCAAAGGGGAGCCCCCTGCATGGAAACCGTAGGGGAATTTGGGAATCTGCCAAATGGAAGGATTAACCTTGCCACAGAATTTGAACTATCTTTAAGTCAGGCCAGCGAGAGCACTGTAGAAGGCCCGTATTGCTGTGTCAGTTCTGTACTAGCTGTCTGCATAAATAGATTTTTCATCCTTCAGAGCTTGTACTCCAGTACCTTTACATAAATAATTTTGATTTAAATTTTGGGGGCTGTGGGATGCCACTCATTAGTCAACCCCATTGTGCATTTTCCCTTAGTTTTCAGGCGAATCTCTATTAACCCTGGAACACTGTTTCCATGCTACAGGGTAGGAACATACTAGAAACGCAGAAGACTAGAAATGCACTTCATCCATTTAGAAAGATTTTTGGCTTGGTAGTACAAAATCGCCTTTTCATCCTACGTAAACATGCGTAGATGTTCATCTTGTGTCTTTTACAGCTTTTGGTCTGTGCAGAGGAGTGATGAATTACTTCTGTAATGGCTCAGGGTAACAGGCACTTTCCTAAAACGATGACGTTGCATTTATATGGTAAATTCTGTGCTTAGGCATCAGATGAAGTGTGAGCCAGGCTGTTGGTTGCGTATCTGGAGTTCTACCAGTGCAGTTCCAAGGCAGGAGTGCAACTTAGTCCTCATCTTGCACACTGTTGAAAATGCAAGGGCCATGATGGCTTGCACATCTCTGCAGCAGTGTGCCCTCAGGAAGGCAGAGGCTCCATCCGTGCTCACAGGGCTGCCAGTTCATGGGAAGAGCTGCCGCGATTTATCCCTTCTCCGCTGCGTGTTGGCAGACGTGAGCTGCTGTCCCCTTTTATCCGCTTTGGTGGGAAGTCTGGTGCTGAGCTGAAAAGGGAATGGCTGAGGCTTGGGCACATGCTCCGCTCTGTTACTGGTGCATTCACCCCCAACAAAGGGGCAGCATGGGTACCAAAGAATGGTAGTGTCTTGAACTGTCACAAATCAGTTGTCTGTAGCACTGCCTGCCCAGACAACCGGCACTCTCTGTTCTGTGTATTAGCATTCTGTATAGGAAGAGAAGATACTCTGCTATCTTTTTCCAGTAATATCAAGGAATGAGGTTATACACCATAATTACATCTATGTTATTTACTGTCTTTGCTTCTAAATAATTGCTGGATGATGAATTACTTTGTTCCCTTTCCAGATATAAATCAACTTGCTTCTCGGATTGTGGTATTGTGTCTTCACTGGTGACATCCCCTGATGTAACGTAACTTACAGCTAAGACTGCAGTTTGTGACAAAATCTCGGCCGGTTGTTTTTGGAGGTGGATTGCTTTGTCAGCCTGACTTGCTAGGGAGAACTGCTTTTAATCTCAGTTGCGGTAAACACTGTTCACATAATTAAAACAATTCAAGGCTTCAGATAGTTTCTATTGTAATGCTGTGATATAATTGTTGCAGTGTTATTATGCATGCCCCAAATAACAATATTTATTAATAAAAATACCTAATAAAGAATTAATTACGATCACTCTGCTTCCCTATTATTGGTTAGGAGTGTTTGTAAGATTTCTCATTGTGGGACTTGCAGCAACACGCTGGCCTGTAAGAATGGGGGTGGGCTTAGTATTTCAAAAAGGGTTATTTTTGTTCTCAGACTAGGTAGAGTGAGAGCGTTGCAGGCTTAGAATACCGTTTGCATTTTAATAGGTGGAACTGTAACTCTTTAAAAGCTTAATATTGATCAATGCATGTAAAACTTCTGAAGACTTTGAACTGCAGTGAAGGCCATTGCAGAGCACACAGAAGAGGAGAGTCTTCATGGGAGTCTTTCCTTCCTTTGCAGCTAACAGACTCTCCATCTGATCTGAGAAAGGGCACGATCATATTCCTCACTAAGCCACCCCTTTACAATTCAACTCAGTCACAGTTGAGGGCTAACTTTTTTTTAAATTTTTGCAGTAGTGATTTTACCATTTGGAACTTTTTTGGGGGAAATGTTAAGATAGAAGCAGCTCTTCTAGTTGCACGGAGCTGTCTGAAACGAGCAAATGGTTACTAGCAGTAGTCAGTGTTACCTTTGCAAATACATACACAGTTTATGCAGGGACATCTGCCATGTTAGTGTATGCTGAACAATTCCCTTCACAAGCTCTGTTCAAACTGCTGGAGGGTGTCGAGTATTCGTCTGTGGGTATCTTTCTTTGTTGCCAGGGCCATCGGGATGTTAAAGTGTTTGGGATGCGACCTTGCATCTTGTTTGCTTAAACAGACTAACTGTAGATTGCTTGGAAAGAAGGGCTTCAAAATAGGAAATGCTGAACTACTTTGACACCTAGTAACACTTTACCATAAATTGTGGATGGCTTGGCTGTTTTAAATAGTATCATGCAGACAATTTGTTCAGTCTCTGTGAGATACTTCATAGCTATGAAGCACCTCCCTCCCCCTTACTTCTCTATTAGAAAAAGGTGACTTTTAAAAAAGTAATTAATTAAAACATAATATTGTTAATGCAGCTTTTGAAGCAGTTCAGAAAGAATCATCACTGAAAATTACGAGTTGAGCAGCAAAGGAAACAGCACACCATAGGATTTGTTGATCCAAATTACTTGGTTACCAAATGCCAAACAGCTGCTGCTTTCTGCTGCCTGTGCAGCATTCTTGCCACGAGATGTTTGTGTTTAGAGTGTACCCTTCTTTCTTGGAGCAGGGATATTCAGCATGCCTCCCTTTTTGTGGCAGACTGGAGGAATACATACAGACTTAAACTAGCAACACCTCATAGCACTACTGTAAATTTTCACTGCCCTGAATGCTAGATAAATAAAAAAAGTTGACTAACAGAATTCCACTGGAGTACTTCCATGCTGGAAAGGCCGCTGTTGTCATGGAGTGGGGAGATGGACTTGTAACAGCTGTAGATAGGACTCCTCTTTGCAGTGTCCCTCCAAAGGATTTCCAGAAGTACCATAATAAATGTATGAAAGTCTTTTTCCACAATGATTTCCACTAAGAAAATTTTTCCAAACCCCAGACTACCCTTGCCTGTCTTTTGTCCTACTCCCTTCGAAGGGAGAAGGTCTAGATTTGCTTGTTGTGTATGGACAGAATAACACTATCAATACACACCCAACTCTTTGGGGTTTTCCCCCTTTCCCTCAGGGGAGCAGTACTAGGGTAGAAGTCTTCGTACGGCTTAACCTCCCTACGGTGTCTTGATTTAAGGTAAGTCCTAAGGCTATTAGAGATGCTGTTGAAGTCATAATAAGGTTTGCCCCAGAACACACATGTCCATGCCTCAGGAGTGTCTGAGACAGGGAGTTACCTTTTATGGAACAGACTTGCCTCTCCTTTAACCTGAACATGAAACAAAGGTTATTTGCCTTCCTGGCAGCTGGGAAAGGTGATGCAGGCCGAAGCCAAGCCCCCATCACCCAGCCCATGTTTTATTTACAGCTTGCAGTCTTCTAACATTTAACCCTAGCACTTGGAACAGCTCTGGGAAGCTACTGGATTTCGGAGGTGAATTGCTGTGCACTAGGGTGGTCTTTTCACCACTTGATTGGTTGCAGACCACCCTCTTTAGCAAGCCTCACTTAGCCTTTCAGGGTTAAATCAGGACCTTTGTCTTCTCTGGCTAATTATTAAGGCAACATAAAGCACTTTCAGATGGCAGCATTGTATTCACGCTCACTTCGTTACCAAAAGAAAAGGAATGTGAAAATATTTCAGCATAAATAAGACATGAAGCACAGAGTAAGGATGACAGATTAATATTTCCCAGAATATTTGCTCATTTCTTCCATATTTGCATAAATTACAAATGATACAAGTCGTCCTGCTGACCCAACAGATTAAAATGGCTCAGTTGCACATTTTATGAGGACACACTGGAATGAGGCATCTTGCACAAACCCTCAGTCTGCCTTAACACCTGGCTTTGATCCAGCATCCTACTTAATTTATTTTGGTACAATAGACTGCCAAATGAAAAGTCCTAAACTGGGTCAGACAGTATTCCAAAATAACATATGCCTGTTTTTTTGAGGTTTGTTTTGGGGTTTTTTTTTTGTGTGTGCCCTGTGAAGACTGTTGCAAAACTGCAGATTCTCTGCCACAGTCATCCTGCTGTTACACCTTGTGTGCAATCACAAAAGGGGGAAGTACAGTTTACACAGCTCTCCTACTTGTGTACACTGAACATGAGTTCAATTTAATCCACACCTGCTCTACGTTACTTTATTCTTCTAAAGCATCCAGTCTGGTCAAGGCAGTCTTTTAGCTTAAGTGCTAAATCAGTGACATTTCCCTCTTCCTTTGGGTCTGAGCTCACTGTTGACAAAAGCTTTCTGTTAGGAATCACATCAGTCAGAATTGCTTGAAAACTCTGCTGTTGTGGAATGTACACCTTGAGTGTGTTCCAGAATGAAACAAGGCGCCCCAAATCATCTGTTAAAATACAGTAGCTCATTACTCAGCATGTCAGGCACTTGTTGCATTTGTCCCAAGACTGAATGTCTAGGACAGAGGTAGACTTTATTTCAAGTGAAGAGTTTTTCAGATCTATGTCACTGGAACGAGTGAATTCAGGAAGACATTAATTTTCAAATCCCTTTATGCTAAGCACATGGACCCAAATTTTAATGGCAAGGTAGGTCAAATCTGATGTACTCAAGTGCGGGTGGCACCTGGTCAGCTAATTCTGTAAGGAAGCCATCACTTGGCATTCCCTCTCACACGGCTTCCCGTGTTGAGGAGAAAATGCTGCCATTCACAGCAGAGGAAAAAAGCTTTCACCTTAACATCAGCAAGTTTGCAGATGACACCAAGCTGAGTGGTGCAGTTGACACGCCAGAAGGACAGGATGTCATCCAGAGGGACCTGGACAAGCTGGAAAAGCAGGCCCATGTGAACCTCATGAGGTTCAACAAGGCCAAGTGCAAGGTCTTGCACCTGGGTCAGGGCAATCCTCGTCATCAATACAGACTGGGAAAGGAAATGATGTGATAGAGAGCAGCCCTGCAGAGGAGGACTTGGGGGTGTTGGTGGAGAAGAAGCTGGACATGAGCTGACAATGCACACTCACAAAATGCCAACTGTATCCTGAGCTGCATCAAAAGGAGCATGGCCAGCAGGCCAGCAGGTCAAGGGAGGTAATTCTCCCCCTTTACTCTACTCTCATGAGACCCTACCTGGAATACTGCATCCAGTTCTGGAGTCCCCAACACAAGAAGGAGATGGACCTGTTGGAACAGGTCCAGAGAAGGGCCACAAAGATGATCACAGGTCCAGAGCACCTCCCCTATGAAGACAGGCTGAGAGAGTTGGGCTTGTTCAGCCTGGAGAATAGGAGGCTCTGGGGAAATCTTATTTCAGCCTTCCAGTACCTGAAGGGGCCTACAAGAAAGCTGGGGAGGGACTTTTTAGAAGGGCACATAGTGATAGGACGAGGAGGAATAGTTTTAAATTGGAAGGGGTTAGATTTAGATTGGATATTAGGAAGAAATTCTTCTGAGTGTGGTGAGGCCCTGGCACAGGTTGCCCAGAGTAGCTGTGGCTGCCCCTTCCCTGACAGTTCTCAAGGCCAGGTTGGATGAGCCTTGAGCAGCCTGGTTAGCAAGAGGTGTCCCTGCCCACGGCAAGGGGGTTGGAACTTGATGACCTTTAAGGTCCCTTCCAGCCCTAACCATTCTATGATTCTATGAACACTGTTTGCCTGGCTGCATCTGTCTTGCAGACCTTAAAATTTGTCCACACATTTTCTTCCACCCAGGCAAGTCATCTATGAGCAAAGCATCTCCTGGCAGTGAAAGGAAATGGAAGACGGTCACAGAATATACCTCCTTTTTTCCTAGTCTGTGGACAGCAGATGCAAATGGGGCCCAAGGAACTTCTTGGCCACCTATGAAACTTGTCCTCACAATCCCTGCTGTAAACTTCTCCCCACACCACAGAGAGGGCCGGCCAGGTACTGGGGTTGCTGATGGAGCAACACTGCCTGACCTGGGGCCAGGCTACTGTCAGGGCTGTGAGAGCATCCCCACAATGGTACAAAAGGTAAAGATGGAGGTCTGAGCAGGGGTGTTGACATGTGATCATTGATGTGTCAAGGATTC
This sequence comes from Laterallus jamaicensis coturniculus, assembly GCA_022605575.1. Taxonomy (NCBI): domain Eukaryota; kingdom Metazoa; phylum Chordata; class Aves; order Gruiformes; family Rallidae; genus Laterallus; species Laterallus jamaicensis. Next base: position 3,505,202 of record JAKCOX010000010.1, read on the forward strand.
AAGAAAGAGAACACCAGCCTAGAAATCGTAAGGGGAACAAACAGAGCACAGCTAGGTGGGAGTCACCGGGCTGAGCCGCCAGTGTGTGGATGCAGGCAACACTTTCTGGCACTCAGTGTCCCATGGAAACCCATCCTGCCCTTAGGACCAATGCCTAAATGACCGTCATAGCCTTGCTGGGGTGGTCAGCACACTGACATTTTGCCTACCAGCTCACTAAGTCCCATCTGCCTCTTGTTCATGACAGCCAGGGAGGAACTGCTTTATGCTTTTGTGTTACGTATACCCTGCCTGCCGCACCCCTTTGTAGCCAGAGTCAGATGTGTGCACAAACGAATCCCAAAGAAGGGTCTTAACATGTCTTATGATCACTGAGCAACCAGACTGGGTAAGTCACACAAAATTTTGGCCCTTCAGGAGCAGTGTGACCTGTCTGCAGAAGCATGATCCTTGGGCATATGGTTCTGTGAGCAGGAGAGCTAAGGATCCCACGTAATCATGTATTTCTAGATTATGGCTGGCATGGTCAATTTCTACCATTCTTCCTCCTATATTCATACAGATTTTAAGTTATTGCCCCCTGTATCGTTGATATCTCAATTTGAGAATATAATTTTGTTCTTAAAAAATGGGACATAAGCATTCCTTTATAGCTTAAAACCATCACCTTAAAACCAGGATACAACTACAGAATACATCACAAGGATTTGTGTTCACCCTTAGCAGGTGCTCACATGAATGGAATAATATATCAACGGAGTACTCCAACAAACCTTTGGAAGTATTTGTCAAATTTGAGGGGGGAAAGAATATGTCTGAGACCTCAGCCTTATGTGCAGGAAGTCTTATGAGTTGACTGAGCTCTGGGGTTTGCAGGAAGAGACACTTAAGCCAAATGTGTCTGCTGGAGGCTGAGTAACTCTCTGGAAATTTGGAAAGGCATTTTTTTTCATTCCCAGCTGAAAGGCTCTATATACCTCTAAGTGCTAAGGATTTAAACTATGCCAAAGGAAGAAGGGGAGAGGTTATAGTATTGTAAATTAAGGAGATGGCAAAGAGGTTTCAAATAAATGTTCTTACTTTCAGTCCATAAAAAGAAAAAAAAAAGAGAGAGAAGGACATGACAAAGTTTAGGTACAATATATTAACTACTCTTTTTGCAACCACAAAACATCTGAATTTCCAAAAATTAGGTTCTCAAATTAATTTGTTTCCAAGCTCATTAAATTTCAACGTTGTCTCATTAGAAAAGTCATTTTTCCTGGTATTCTGAGAGAAGACATGGTACTGATTCCTACAAAAGACAACCTGCAACTTGAAGGCTGCAGCCGTGTATAGCACAAACCGAAGCACATCCTTTCTTCTTTTTAGTGTTGTCTTTTAAAGCTTCATTCATAATGTAGGTCAATACCATGGAAGAAACATGCCATTTTCCAGCCTAAGGTTTGTAAATTGGGGCTTGCAGATATATTACATCATGTAAGGGTATAAAATATTGATTGCTATAATAAAAGCTATGACGGCTGGTAGTACACTTAGAATGCCTTGCCTGATAGTGTTACATATGTAAAAGATTCACATCCCCACACGGTGCCAGTTATTAGAATAATCTCTTGAGAAAGCTTGTAAAAAAGTGAAAAAGCAGTCCATATGGCATTCGGCATCGTGGCACCTTTCTAAGCTGCAAGACTTTCCTGAGAAGCCGCAGCTTTTTTCTTTACACAGAAATCCTGTTTACGCATCTGAAGTGTCATTGTTTTCACCATACATATATGGCTGCCAAGTCAGTATCTTACAACCAGAAAAACAGCGGAAGACTTGCACGCTGTAGCCATGGAAGTGGTGGAGAAGGACAGAAAATGTCCACTCCTTGTTTGTAGGCAGCAGCCTTTCCAGGCAGCGCTGTGAACAGCAACTGAAGATTGTATTTACACTGAGTTTCCCTGGTGACCGCTCTCTAAAGATGAGGCAGGCCTTGGCCTAATGAAGTGGCGAAGGAGATGTCCTTCAATAGGTATTGACCATGAAATGTTACCAGGAATCATTAAAATAACGTTTTCCTGTACCTTCTTCCCCTGGTTTGTTTTAATTTATGCTGCTTTCTCTCATTTACTGGATACTCAGTGTTTAACCTATGGACAAAGTGATGCTAGCAGTACCTACACTGTATAAAAAAAGATGTCCAGTATGTTTCAATATACTGGCACAATTTCCAGGTTAACAATTTTCCTTCCTCAGAGACTGGAAAATACAAGGGACATGAGCTGCTGAACCAGGCAGAGGTTTTGTCCCCTCGTCCCTGCCATCAGCCAGTGCTGATAGCTGGCTAGGAAAGATACAAGGAGCCATTTCTTGGCTAATCTGGATGGAAAAAAATTAACCTTAGCAGCCAGAGATTGTTTAAAACCCTGCAGCACAAGTGGTGGGGTTTTTTCCCCCCTCCCCCTTATTACCTGACTGTACTTATCCAGTCTATGCAGATGTCATTGTTTTCAGTATTGTTTAATATCTTCTCAACAGAGCACTGTGACAGTTCCACCCCTGTGGAAAGCCTTGCGTTGCAGTTTTTCTGTTCTATTCACTGCTTGCTGTGCCTGAGACCACAGATGGCCACAGTCCACGTCCTGTATTTTAAGTGGAAATGGCTACACTACTCCCTTTAATGGGTGTACTAATGATGCCATTAAACCATCAATGTGAATTCAGAGCTAACAGGTAAAACAGTGGAAGAGCAGGACAGATGTGCCCAGTCTCACCTCCAAGCTGGCAGTAACGCTTTCATGGAAAGAAATGACCGCTAACACAACACCTCCACCTTTCTGCCCTCTCCTCCTTTCTGCTGAAATGCCTGGAAGTTCTGGGGGGTCACTGCTTTTGGGAAACCTGAAAGAGCTGCATTATTCCACTTTTTGCAACTTTTGTTGTGGTGTCATGAGACCATGCAGTAATTTTTTGAAAGACCTGATTGTTAAACTGCTGTTCAGTATAATTGATAAGATGGTGGCAAATAGCTGTACATCCAGGTGGAGGCCAGTAACAAGTGGTGCCCCTCAGGGGTCTGTCTTGGGATTGGTGCTCTTTAACATCTTTATCAATGACATTGACGATGGAATTGAGTGCACCCTCACCAAGTTTGTGGATGATACCAAGCTGACTGGTGTGGTCGACAGCCTAGAAGGAAAGGAAGACATTCAGAGGGATCTTGACAAGCTGGAAAGGTGGGCCTGGGTGAACCTAATGAGGTACAACAGTGCCAAGTGTAAGGTGTTGCACTTGGACTGGAAGAATCCCAGACATAGATACAGACTGGGAGAAGAGCTTCTTGAGAGTAGCCCTGCCGAGAAGGACCTGGGTGTCATAGTGGGTGAGAAACTTAACATGAGCCAGCAGTGTGCTCTTGCAGCTCGCAAGGCCAATGGTATCCTGGGCTCCATCAGAAGAGGGGTGGCCAGCAGGGACAGGGAGGTGATTGTCCCTCTCTACTCTGCCCTCGTGAGGCCCCACCTGGAGTCCTGTGTCCAGATCTGGGGCCCCCAATACAAGAAAGATGTAGAACTGTTGGAGAGGGTTCAGGGGAGGGCCACAAGGATGATTAGAGGGTTGTAGCACCTCCTCTACAAGGAGGGGCTGAGGGAGCTGGGCTTGTTCAGCCTGGAGAAGAGAAGGCTGTGGGGGGACCTCATTGCAGCCTTCCAGTACCTGAAGGGAGCATACAAACAGGAGGGGAATCAACTTCTTAAAAGGGTAGACAATTGCAAGATGAGGGGGAATGGATTGAAGCTAAAGGAGGGAAGGTTTAAATTAGATATTAGGGGGTAGTTTTTTACAGAGAGAGTGGTGAGATGCTGGAACAGGCTGCCCAGAGAGGTGGTGGATGCCCCATCCCTGGAGGTGTCCAAGGCCAGGTTGGATGGGGCCCTGGGCAACCTTGTGTAGATCCAGGCCTGGAGGTTGGTGGCCCTGCCTGTGGCAGGGGCATTGGAGCTCTATGATCCTTGGGGTCCCTTCCAACCCAGACCATTCTATGATTCTATGATTTGTTTGCAAATTAACAGAAACCTAATAGATTTTCAGGACAAGAGGTACCATTATACTTTATTTTCATTACTGCTGCTTGAAGGCTCATCAAGCAGCTTCTATCTCAGGCTCATCAGTGATTTGCTGAAAGCAGTTCTGCAGCTCAGATATGAATCCAGAACTGAGAGCTGCTGAATCCAGAGGAAACTTCTTAACTTGCCAATTACTTTTCATGATAGGCATGGAAAAATTTTCTAGTTTTGGTGTATGTAGCTGTTGATATCATGTTACTGATCTCACTTCACCAGTTTAGGGTTCAGAAATCACTACAAGGAAGTAATCCATCTTTTCTGTGTTGAAGCAAGTGGACTGCACTTCTCCAGAGTGACATATAGTTTAACAGGTAAGGCAAAGGCCACGCGCTCAGGCAAAGCAAGACAAGGAATTCCTTCCCCACTTCCCATGGGCAGGCAGCTGCTCAGCCATCCCCAGGACAGTGGCACTCCATCATGCGTAATGGTGACATGGGAAGAGAAATGACATCACTCAGAACATCCCCCCTTCCTCCTTCTTCCCCTGCTGAAGAATTTACCAGATTGGTGCTGAAAGCAATGTTGTTAACACAGGGATGTTTTCGTCACTGCTGAGCAGTGCTTACACAGAGCCAAGGCCTTTTCTGCCTCTCACCCCACCCTACCAGGGAGGAGGCTGGGGGAGCACAAGGAGTTGGGAAGTGACACAGCTGGGACAGATGACCCTAGCTGGCCAATGGGATATTACATACTATATAATGTCATGCTCAGCATGTAAGTGTCTGGGGGAAGCCCGGGCCTGGGGAATGAATTCTTTGTTTCACTTTGCTTGCATGCTTGGCGGTTGCTTTACCTATTAAACTGCCTTTATTTCCATCCACAAGTTCTCTCACTTTCACTCTCCAATTCACTCCCCCATCCAGCTGTGGGGGAAAGAGCTAACGGGTGTGTGGGCCTCAGCTGCTGGCTGGGGCAAAACCACAACGAATGTCAATGAAACCTGTGGACCAGTGTGGAAGAGTTAGTATGGTGTAAGTCAGTGCAATGCAGGAAGAACCCTTCTCTGACAGCCACAGGATTTGTGTGGCAAGTAAAGCACAAATCAGTCACCAAAAAGCCTCACTCATTAATGCCAGCCTGAAGATCTAATTCTGGGGTCTGCTGATGCCTCTGCTTTGTAGGGTTAGCTAGGTCCCTGTTCCTGCCTGCAACAGGCAGTGGCTGCCTCAGCAGTGGCTGCTGAGTATCATTTCCTGAGTGCCTGACTTGAGACCACAAAAAAACTTGCTGAAACTGGTGGGAGCCGGTTCTGAATATATGTATTGTGATGTACACATACGGATCCTTTCGTACAGAGCACTGATCATTTTGAACTACTTGCATCTTAAATTCTCAACACTCCAAGTCCCAACTGAAAAAAACCAAGGTAAACTCCCACAATCTTACTTAAAAGTTTTTAATCCACTGCATAGAAATACAGCGATGAGCGGCACCGTATTTAAAAGTAATACATTACAAGGGTCACGCGAAGAACTCAGGGATTTTGGTTTCAGAATACTTTGAACTGTGTGATGTTTTGAAGTACAGTATATCAAATAGTCACTCATTAAGAGCACAGAATATCTTTTGTGCAGTGAATGAGGCACAGGCAGAAGGAAAAAAACCCACCACATTTATACCTAAAGACTGCATCATAAATTGTAGGAATAAGGGGGCTTGATGGAGTTGGTACATGCGACTTTGGAGTTCTTGAATGCAGGTTTATTGCTAAAGTAATGGGATTTTTATATGGTGCACAGAGTTAGGTCTCTCATGGTACTCCAGCAACCATAAACGCTGTCTCCATCTCACTGTTGTCAAATGATTCCATCAAGTGATACATGTTGAAAAAGGGAACAAAACATATCACAAGAACTTTTTCATCTTTGTACTAACATATGTAGAGCACACAGACATTTTGACAGGGTAGCTGTAAAATATTATTAGCTTATTTCCATAACAAAAAAGCTCTAAGTTCCCTAAAATATCCCCATGTAAGAACTGAAACATCTGTTTTTATCGTGTGCTTATTTTCAAAGGGAAGTATGCAAAATAATTGTGTTTAAAGCAGAATAAAAAAATAGTAACTTGCCAAAAGCACTTACCCAATGTGAAATCCTTTACTTGCTCTGAACATAAATTGCTTTTATTTTGAAGATCTTTATATGGACTGCTGTTAATACCCTTGTTTCCTCTTTAGGTCAAATCAAAAAGAGGTAATCAGTCTTTATTTCCACAGGCCTTGGAAGATACAAAGTTCCAGAAAGAAGGAGGATTGCAAATCTGAAGTAATTCAGGACCACATTAGCTTGGAAATTGAGCACAGAAATAATTAAGTTTGGGATGTTTGCAATGTGAAGATGCAAAATTAAATTCTTATATTCCACCAGCTATTTTTTCCCTAACAGAAATTGCTGGAAGTAGCAGAGAAATACAAATACATACAAATATGAAACTCAGCTTTTTGGTGATTCAGCAGGTCTAAAGACCAAGCATTGGGTAGTCTGTGACTTTTTAACAAAAAAACCCAAAACAAACCAACAAAACCAAACCCCACAACAACTGCTGTCCTCAACTTTTCAGAGTTTTGCTGAGGATACAGCATCCTGTTTATGGCGCTACGAATGAAAGCAGAATAAACTCTGCCCTGAATTAACATCCTGGACAGATTTTTTTTTCCTTAATTCTGTTTTAAGAAATAGTTCTTGCTTATTTAGAAGATCTTCTGAGGCATAATGGGCAATAACATAAAGTATCCAGTATTGAAGGTGAGAATGGAAATAATGGAATTTATAAAGTGCTCAGCCTGTTTTGCATAAGGTAGGTGTTCCTTTGACCAAGGTCCCTGCTTTAAGACACGTGCTTCAGTACTTTATCCAAATAAAAAAAAAAGAAAATAAGAAGAGGGAGGGGGAAGAAAGAAGATTCCCGCTGTAGAGGGATGTCAGTCACTCTCTGGTCTGTTTTTTGCAGTTCCAAGGTGTGTTCTTTATCCTCTCACCCTGAGGATGCCCCAACAGAAGCTGCCCAGCAGCCAAGGGGAGCGGTGCTGAGCCCAGTGCTGTGCTCCCACTGTGCTCCCCAGACAGTTGGCATCCGTCCCTTGGCAGCCATTGGGGCCATGATGTGCAGGGCATGGCAGGGAGGGCAAGTGCAGCCTGTTCATAGTCAGGTACTACATACAGCAAGCTGGGCATGTGGAGAGGGGAAGTGTTGGGAAAACATGTCCTAGGCAGCTGGGGTAGGGACTTGGGGGCGGGGTGGTCACGTCTCCTCTTTTGTTTTCCTCTGGTCTGGAGTTTGTTGGTTGTTTTTTACAGTTTCCATCTCAGTTTTGTGGGAGAGATCAAGTTAATCCCAGCCACCCACCAAATGGTGGCAGAATTCAACTTGGATCGCTCTTGTGAATTTTACCGCCTTCCCTCCGCCAGATCGAAGCAGTCCACCAGCACGTGTGTGCTTTCTGGCTGCAGAAACTGGTCTACAAAGCAAAACAGAGCAAGCAAATAGTCATATTGAAAGTACAGAAATGCTGCCAGAGGCACAAAATCCACAGGGCACCTTTTAAATTACTTTTTAATACAGCTGTTGCATAATAGATTTTTGGATGGGGGAAACAGAATTTTCATGCCACCTAACCCTTTTGTAATAGCTTCCAAATATACAGAGGCTCATTTCACTACATTAACTGTTTCAGCTTGCCCTACAGCATACTGCCTAGAGCTTTGATGAGGTCCTTGAGGTAATGAGCAGATCGAGAGTGCTTTAGTCCTCTAGAACTTTTCCCTCTGCAGACCTTTCACATTACCTGTTTGCATAAGCTGGAATGTTTGATAGCTCTTCTACCTAAGCATCTTTAATGGATGATAATATTTTAGTCAAAGACTGTTCAATGCATCACAGAATCGGAGAATAATTTAGACTGGAAAGAACTTCTGGATGTTTCTAATCCAAACTCCCCTTCAAAGCAGGGTGAAATTTGAAATTGCATCCGTGTCTCAGGGTCTCACCTGCTTTGGAAACCCCTCAAAGAGAAATACTTCACTCCTTTTCTGGGTGTGTGGCTGCAGTACTTAACCTCACTGTGAAAACTCATTCCATGTAAAATCAGAATTTCTCTTGGTGAAACTTGGGCCCCTTGCCTCTTGTCCTCCGGCCAATTTTATCTGCTCTGGCTCTAAGGTAGCTCTAAGATTCACCTTAGTCTTTTCTTCTCAGGGTTCAACAAGCCCAGCACCCATTACTTCTCCTCATACGTCATGTCCTCTATCTCTCTTACAGCGTGAATGGCCTTCATTGCACGTTCTTCAGTTTTCCAAGGTCTCTCTCACAGTGCAAGAGCCAGAGCTGACACCATACTTCAGATACAGCCTCGCTGGTGTGGAGCAGAAGGCAACAATTCCTTGTTGACAGTATTACCAATGCAGCCCAGTATGTGGGTAGCTTTCACCACTGCCGGGATGCACTGCTGACAGTGTCATGTTGGTAGAACATCTTATGTTCTGCTTAAGTACCAATCTGGCTGGTAACACCTAGGACATGTTTTTTTATATACATGAGTATATTTTCATAGATATATATGAAAAACTCCTGGTGAATTTTTGAACAGAAGCTATTTTGGGTAGAGGTGAGTTTTATCTGGTGTTCAACATCCTTGAGCCACAGAGGACAAGATAGCTATTTTTGCAAGTCCTTACTACGTGAAAAATTTCTAGAGAGCACCTAAGTAATTTTAAATATATTATAGTATATTGAAAGGAATTTAACTCTCTTTGATGGATAATATACACCAGAAATAGTTTCTTCACTTAGCTTTTGAGATAGTCCTTAAAAAGGACATCATTACTGGATTTTGTTTTCTTCTGTGTTGCTTGTTACAAGTAAAACATGTTTATGCGTGTTTCTTACAAGGACCAACATGGGTGGACATCTTCTTTCCTGTCCCACAAAGGCACTGGCAATAGTTCCTATCCACGAGTTCCAAGAATAAACTGAGACCTGACAAGGAAAAAGCCTGGGGTGCATCCTTTTCCCAAATCCTGCTCTGATAGCTCATGGCATGCAGAGACCCTGGGGGATGTTCAGAGCTGTGTCACTCCACCACCCTGCAGACACCAACCCAAGGATAGTGGTCCCCATTCAGCCGCACATCTCAGCTGGGGAGTGAGTGCTATGTCTATGCAGGTCACGCAGCCTGCAGGAGCCAAGCACCAAAACCCAGACGCAAAAGTGACTTTCCTGTGGTGTCCCCATGGGGGTCACAGGGTGCAACTTCCTTCAGCAAGTGGAGACCCTGAGCTTGAGGTGAGCAGCAGCCATACCTGCCATTTGCAAGATGTCAGCACAGACGTGCAATCCAGGGAAGTACCTGATCCTTTCAGTCTAAAACTGACAACACAATTACAGACTTGATTACCACCTGACATTTAGGTAAATTGCTATCCCTTTTTGATGTTTCCCTCTCAGCTCATGAACTGAACCTAGTGATTCACTCTGAGCTATGTAAACCCAACAGAAAAAATGTCAAGGTTGAGTTTGTTAGGGAGGGTTACAATTTACGAGTCAATAGATGTGCCCTAATGTGAGTAAAAAATTCTCCCTAGAATTATTTTGTTAGTTTTTTTGGCAAATGGAAGCCAAACATTCCCTCCAATGCTTTGGAAAACACGTCAGAATTGCTTGTTGCTTGCATGTATATGATCATCAAAAGAAGTGTGGCCAGCAGATCAAGTGAGGTGATTCTGCCTGTCTGCTCTGGTGAGACCTCACCTGGAGCACTGTGTCCAGCTTTCAAGCCATCAACACAAGAAGAACATGGACCTGTTGGAGTTTGTCCAGAGAAGGGCCGCAAAAAGGGCCGGAGCACCGTTCCTGTGAAGACAGGCTGAGAGAGTTGGGGTTGTTCAGCCTGGAGAAGAAAAGGCTGGGGGGAACTTATAGCAGCCTTCCAATATCTGAAAGGTGCCTATAGGAAAGCCGAGGAAGGACTGGTCACAAGGGCTTATAGCAACAGAAATGGGGGTAATGGTTTTAAACTAGAAAATGGTAGATTTAGGTTGGATATTAGGAAAAAGTTCTTAAAAATTAGGGTGGTAGATCACTGGAACTGGTTGCCCAGAGAGGTGGTGGAGGCCCCACCCCTGGAGACATTCAATGTCAGTTAAAGGTGTCCCTGCTTTCTGCAGGGGGGTTGGATTAGATGACCTTTAAATGACCCTTCCAACCCAACGTATTCTATGATAACCCACCTCTGCAGGAACCAACAGCAGCTAGGCTGATCGTTACATTCACAAAGGCAAATTCAAGAAACTGTAGCCTTTCAGTTTTCCTAAAGGTAGCACTTTGGCCTGTCTATGGCATACACTGGTTCTTCTGAGGTCATGTTATGTCTGTTACAGGTTACTTTCTCAGTCTGTTGGGTTTTTTGGTAACCAGGAGATGGACAGCACTACCTGGTAGAAGTCTGCTGCAGTTCATTGAACTTCCGCTCTGATTATGACTACTGACAAGGTCTCCCAAAACAAAAGGTTATTAGCAGCGGCTATTTTTGCTTTGCCTCAGGACTATAGATCTTTGCAACCAGGAAATGATCCAGAAATGCCTGCAACCTCATTTTTTGGATGGGTGAGGTTGGACATGTGTGCAGGTCTGAGGAGAGACAATAAAAAGAGAGTCTGTCTGCTAAAACAAATTTGGAGGCTTCAGATTGCAGATGGGCCTGGCTTGCAATATACCTGACACACTCATGAGTGTGAAACCACCTGCACTGCATGTCACAGAACCTTCTTTTTCCATTGGATGCCCCTCTTTTTTTTTCCTCTCTGTTTTCAGTTAGTATAGTGCATTTGTCACTGTCTATCTGAAGTAAATAGAAGGAAGTAGTTGTGGTGGTTTTGGCCCTAGCCAGAGGCCAAATACTCACCAAGCCGCTCGCTCACTCCCAGAGGAGAAAAAGGCAGAGCCACCGTGGGTTGGGATAAGGACAGTTTACTGCCAAATATCAAAGTGAATACAGAACAATAATGGCTTGTTACACAAACACCCAGTGCTAACACAGAGTACCTTATTGAACTGATGCTTACAGAGGGTTGCCTGACGGCAAGAACCGACTGACCCGACATCCCAGCCACACTCCAACTGTCCTAGAGTCAAAAAACAGCCCTCACCCTTCCCCAACCAGCTGCTTTTATAGGCAAGTGGTGTCAGGTGGTGTGGAAAACAGCCCCGGCTAACTTAGCTCACCTGGGCTGACTCAGCTCACCTGTGTTGGCTGATTGGGAAGGTCAACCCTGGCCTGGCCAGAATCAGGACAGTAGTGGAGCATGCATTTTTTTAATCAAAGCAAACCTATTCTATGCTTCTATGAAACCTGCCCAGCTTTAAGATTGACCGCTGTCCATGCAAGAGAAACCAGGAAGAAAATGAGGCTGTAACTGCGAACGGAACCTGATGCCCCTTTCACCGCAACTTTCTTCACCATCATCTTCTGAGATGTCCATTGTACCAAACTGTTGAATAAAAAGCATCCTTCTGCGCAAGTAGTCTGTTTTTAAGTGTTGCTGAGAAGTGTTTTAAGATGTGATCACCAGTACATTTCTTTGAGGTTTTTATGGACACACATTTTCCCTGCAGGCTCCTATTACTCTGTTCTTCAAGAACACTCATAGAAGCAGCATCGTTTTTACCTTGCTGACAAGGCTTGTGGGCATAAATTAACACACTAATTTGATGCAATGGGATATAACCACAAATAACATCTTTGCAGGACTTTATTAATAAAAGGGAAAGAAATAAAAATCACAGGGGTTTGCATCTAATGTGAAAGTAATCACATTACCATGTGGTATAATGTTACTTAAACTTTTTGTTTCCCAGCCATGGATTGAAATTCAGTTCAGTCCTTCATAAGACCGATTCCTTACACAACACAAAATAAACTCGGTGACAGTGACTGTACAGGAACCAGACTTTCTGTTTGGCGGCAAATTTTACAAGTTTAACAGAAAGTTTAGAAAATAACTCACATGGAAAAAAAAAAAAGTCCTCTGTGGTAATAAAAGCAAGATGTCAACACTCTGCAAATGAATTTTTAAAGTGGGGCTAATACAAAAATTCTTTTCAAAATGAAAAACTAAATTACTCCATTCTGGAGTTGTCCAAAAGAATGTTAACAGAAATTCTTTCCCCTTCTTTATGAGAACTGGTGTCAGAACTTAGTATTTCTTTAAAATGTTGCTGGTTTAAGCAATCGATAACTTCTGATGGGGAAAAGCACTGCTGGTAAATTTCTGATCACCTCTGAACAACAGGATCTGCAGATAAGAAGCAGTGGGATGCCACCTGAGTGTTTTTCAACTGAAGGAAGAAATCATTCACATGTGTGGTCCACCTTTTATTTTACTAAGTATTTTACTTAATTTCTAGTTAATTCATATTGATTGTCTCACTGCCAGCCTTCTCCAGAGTAACACTGAGTAGCACTGTAGAGTCTGGAAAGTTCTGTTTGTCAATGCAGTAAACGGGCTACTGTTCTTCCTGCGTGAAGGAACGAGCTGTATGCATCCATTCAGGGCAGAATTACAACATCCTTCATTACAAACCCACCATATCCCACTGTTACCTGAGTCATGCCACCTTTCCATTAGCTCAGGCATAACAAAAGAGGCTGCCTGGGTAGTTCAGGGAATTGTTAATGGACTAAACCCCCTTTCTATGTAGTTCATCGGTTTGGACAGCTGGCTGTTTTCAGCAATCACAAAGAGTTACTATAACCCATTGGCTTGTTGAAAATCCCTTGCTGGGAAGCAAATTGTTAGTGTCACCCAAATGCCAGTGAGAGGGCCACAGTGGCAAAACCACCAGAGAAGCTGGAATACCCCAGCACCTTCAGCCAGGACAGCTGCAAGCATGCCAGGGGACCCTGGCCCATTGCGCGTGGGGATCCCCCACAAAATCTGGCTCAATGGTGCAACATTTCCCATGGAGCTACTACCAGCAGGGCTGCCCTTGGAGCTGCACCTGCTGCACAGCAGTACTAACGGAGAGGGGAAAACAAGGCTATCTGCAGGAAAGGAAAGCAAAGTGGGACCTGAGCCCTCTGGGAAGGTGCCATGGTGGCTGTCCCCTGGGAGAATGAGGGAGAGAAGTAGGTGAAGTGACCTGGGGTGGTGTGGGGAGCTGAAGGAGCTGTAACCTGCTCTGCCTTGCTCCCCTGAGACAAGATAGAGGAAGCGTGGACACATCTCATGCCTGAAATATAGTACTCCAGAGAAATTTCAGGTGTTTGATTTTTCCTAAAACTGAGCTAATGTTCACCCAGTGTTCAGATTCATGCTGCCATTTATTTAGCTTCCTCCCTGCCAAATGTTGACTTTTGTCCTTTTAGGCTTTTCAAGTTTTTTTGGTTTTGTGTTTTTAATTATTTTCTCTGGACTGGTGGAAAATGAATCCATGACTGTTGCATGTGATTAAGGCAAGTGCATGGTTTTCTACTTCCCTTTTGTTCCAAAGAATGCAGGAGGATTTTGTTTTATTCACTTCCTCCAACAAACTTTCTAAGTTCTTAGTATTAATACAAAAGGCAAACCTGGAAAATTTCTGTCTGGATGGTAAACACTGTAGCAGGCCTGGTATAACTGAAAGCAAAGGTTTTAAACCTTTAAAGGTTTTAATTCTGTTTGTTGTGGTCACTGCAGGTTCACCAATAATGCAGTCCTTGTACAGTACTGCTTCACATTCCTGGGGAACTCAGAGAAGAAATTATACATATGAGATTATAGATGTATATGTATTTAAGGTTATAGATGTATGTGTATATCTCATTTAGAATAGCCACAAAGGAATCCTTGGGAATATGACTGGGAATTAAATGAGGTAATTAGTTCTATCTCATTATCATGCTGGAAGTTGTGTTTTCTTAAGCTCTTATGTTGCCATCCTGTTTCTGATTCCACGTGATCCCAGACCCTGAGCACTGTGTGAGCATTATCTTCATATCCCAAAAGGATGAAGAGATCCTTGTGCCTGCCACAGGAACCTGCAAATGACCCCTTATTTGTGGGCTAGGTGGAAGCAAAGGAAGTTGCAGCCAGGTTTCAGATGCCTTAAGGGGAAAAGATGCCTGGGATTTGAATCCAAAGCATCTGTTCAGGAAAAATGCATCTTAAGGGTTTTGCTGCCAGGCAAAACTATTTGGTTTAGAAGTTGGAGCTCTAATACAGTTTTCAACAGGACACTCAATGAACTGGGCTTCATAAAATAGGCAATAAACTTCTTGGCCTGCTTAACAGTAGTATCTATGGTGAACTGATTGCTGCCAACACTACTATCCTTTAATAACCTAGAGGTGAGTGAAGAGTTTTCAGTGGGTTCTGTGGATGCTTTTCTCCAAAGATGAAGAATAAAATTACTTTTCTTTCCCAAACGTTTGACTCCTTTCTTCCATCACAAAAACAATTTAAATTGTTCCAGCCACAAATGGAAGTGCTTACAATAAAACTCCTTTCACTGGAAATTTTCCATCAAAGAAAATCCTCCATTCGCTTGGTAGTTCATACTGATTGATGGGGGATAACTGGGCCCAAATTCCCCAGTGCAACTGGTATGTCTCTGGGCTTTTTGAAAAAGTTGTTATTTGCATCCTAATAACTTCAAGCTATATTTCTACAGTGCTGCACACAAAGGAACTTTCTATGTAGTGTGAATGCTAATTATGCAGCTCCAATTTTCTATGAGACATATGGCAATAACTGTGGCACACACTTGATTTATCTTTTCCCCGATAGTGGCATTGCATTAAGAACCCTATGTACACGCTGAAAGAAGGAACGTGGGGAAGATGTGCTCACTTTTTACTCTGTTGACACCACCTTTGCAATAGCCTGATGAGAGTCCAGAGAAGGGCGACAAAGATGATTAGGGGTCTGGAACATCTCCCCTATGAGGAAAGGCTGAGTGAGCTGGGTCTGTTCAGCCTAGAAAAAAGAAGACTTAGGGGGGACCTAATTAGTGTTTACAAATACCTTAGACATGGGTGGCAGGGGGAATTGGCCAGCCCCTTTTCAGTGGTCTGTGGGGACAGGACTAGGGGCAATGGCTGCAAATTGGAGCACAGGAAGTTCCGCACCAACATGTGGAAGAACTTTTTCACAGTGAGGGTGACGGAGCACTGGAATAGGCTGCCCAGGGAGGTGGTGGAGTCTCCTTCTCTGGAGATATTCAAGTCTTGTCTGGACGCCTATCTATGTAATATGAGATAGGGAGCCTGCTTTGGCAGGGGGGTTGGACCCGATGATCTCTTGAGGTCCCTTCCAACCCCTAAGATTCTGTGATTCTAGAAGGCTGCCTGAACAGGCTGGTCCTGCGTTAGGATTCAAACTGACTTTTGCTCTGTTTTCCTGCACCCCAAGTTTAAAAGGAAATTTTCCAGGTTAGTATGCAGAAGGCATACCCACATGTTCCTTGTCAAAATCACTTTCTGAAGGAAGGATTTCTTCAGCTATTGTAATCTCAAAGCCACCCAAGGAGGGAGGTAAATCATTGAGAAAAAAAGGCTGTGCTGAGCTAGAGAAAGAAAAGACAATATCAGCATCTACTGCAAATTGTTAGTAGCCTCTGTGCCTTCAAAGGAAAATATCTTGCAAAATCAAGACTTTGCTTTCTGCTTGTAAGAAATTATTAGAAAAGCTAAAATAAGCACAATTAGCAAATCATACAGAAGTTAATGCAAGTCCTGGAGAGCAAAAGGTTTTGTCCCTGTTTTAGGCTGATGGATTCAGCATCTGATGATTTGTAAAACCACAAGAAGCATTGTTTTCTCTACTCCATTGTGCCTTTGATTTCTCTCCTTAACTGTTATTTATTTATTTGTTCCACCTATCGTGACTCTGGGTCACTTGTGATGTATGGAGCAGCACAGCTCTGAGCTGGCTGGCAACAGTTCCTAAGTGGATCTCCCTAAACAAACTCAGAATTTAACTCTGCTGACCACGGTGTTCCTTGTGTGAGACCAGCAGACAACCTGCATTCTAGGGGCTGTGATTCTTGAACCATGCCCATCCCTTCAGTGAGCCAGTGCCATACACAAAGCTTGGTAATCCTGGGGGGGGGGGGGGGTACTGCAGAACATCTTTGGTTTGGCCCTATGGGACTTTTTTGCTTAGCAAAGGTCATGACCTCCCTCCTTCCTCAACAGCTGTATCACTGCTCATCTTCCACTTCTAGAACCTTCTCTGCCTACACATTCTCCCTGTACAGCACTTGGCCTCTCTCTGCCAGTGGGATACCTGTCTTCTGCATGCCTTGCTTCCCAAATTGCACCATGGCAAACTGAGGGTCTTTGTCCTAATTTCTTTGATGCTCTGGGTAAGGGATGACTTACAACAAACTTGCTAATGAAACAACTAATTAGGCATGCTTAATATAGTGAGGGCACTAAATAGTGTGATGTTGGGCCTCTCTGCTATTGAAAAAATGTTTATGACTGGCACACCTCAAAGTAATTCCTCCAGCAGGCAGAAGGATGATGGCTCATATGGCAGCAGGCCTAGTTTTTTTCCTTTGACTGCAGAGGACTGGAGTAATACTTCCAATCTGGTTGTTACCAGTCCATCCAAAGGTTCCCAGCCTTTGGAAGTGATTTTTTCCAGAAGGATGGAGGTATCTAAATTTGAAACACTAGAGATGTGGGGAAAAAGGGGACCTTCTGAGTGCTCCTGCTATAGCAAAGTTCTGACATCTTCCACTGGTAAGAGATAGTTCATAATTCTGTACCAAGTTCTGGTTTTCTGCTCTTATTTTTTTTTAAAAAGCCTTTTGATCCTCTGAGGATTTTTTAACATACACTCTGAGTTTCATTTTGCTTTTGAAAATCCCACAGAACAAATGCTGGGTGTTTTTTCACGCAGTAAAAGCTATGAGAGTCTGGTTGCTAAATAAAGGTCATTCCCAGAAAGGAGAATATTCCCTTGCAGAAAACACTGCAGATTTTTTTGCACCTAGATCTGCCATCTCACTGAACGAGCAGCAGCTAGAGGTATCCTTCCTGGCATCCTCTCTGCCATGCTATTTGGGTGAAAGTGGTGGCCCATTTCCTTACTAATGGCTTCACAAGAGCTGCTGCTGCTGCATTGACTGAGGAATTTGCTTGGCTCCACGTGGTGCAACCATGGTGGAGGAAACCTCTGTTTCCCTCCTACCTTTAGCCTAAAGTCTAAGGTACAGTCTTGGTCCAGGAACAGGAGAAGGATGTTCCTACGGAGATAGCAGAGCCCACTCGTTTTGCTCTGCAAGTGGGTGATCCTCACACTGAGAGACACAAGCATTTAGTAGCCAGGGTTCGTCATGCATCCTTAGGTCATGTAAGTGTTGTTAATATGGATGGTCTACAACACTACCTTGTGTTTACTGGTGCCCCTGTATGCAAAGGAATGAAAAATATCTGCTTTGAACAAGAAAATCTGGATACTGGGCTTCTTAAAGGATCCACTAGGAACAGACTGGTCTAAGCTCTGGAGCCAAACCCATTCCTAGCTTAGTTTCATTGCTGTTCCTTTGAAATATGGGAGACACGAGTTTATGCTGTAGTGTCTTTATGATACTATTGTTAGTGGCAGGTTCAGAGACTAAGCATTTTCCCAAAGACTTGCACAGTTTTCCTTCTTTTTGGGAGAAGTGCATTAGTACCACATACATTAAAGCATCGGGGGGCAAGCATCTGAGACCAAATAACTAACAGAAACAAAGCCAACACTGTGATCATCTCTCTCTCTCTCTCTCTTTATTTTCTTATTCTCTGAAAATTGGTGGCAGACAGAGAGAGATGAAAAAGTTAGATTATGAGATGTGTTTTTCTCTATTTAGAAATATTGACTTTTACACATTGCTGGATGTCTGTGAGAAATGGCATAAATTGGAATACAACCTGCCTATGTAAAAGTAACAGACAACAATGATGATGCAAAGAGTAAGTCAGATAATTCTTTTTTCAAAATTGCTATGAAAAATAGATTACATCTTTGTAATAAATCCATGATCCAACGCTTGAGAAAGTAAAGTTAGTTCTGAAATTATTACTGATTTTTTTCTTTTGGCTTGTAGAACAAACAGTTGTCATTAAACGTCAAAAGTCTTTAGCTGAGTCTTTTTGAATCAGTGGGAAGCTTTCTTGATTTCTGTTGTGTACCAATTTCCTTCATAACACTTGTCCTTTCTTTTCGCTGTTCTTTCTTCATTCAATTTTTGATGTACATGTAGGAATAGGAGGAGAAACAGGGGGAAATCATAGGAGATACAGCATGGCTACCATGCGTTTTCAAACGTTCTACCTCCCTGGAATATGAATTTCTTTTCAGAGGCCTCATGTAAAAATCAACATTGACTTATGCCACTTCCAATTTTACATCTAAACCGTAGCATACATTTATGTCTTTCACATTACAGTACTTAGTCTTCAGTAACAAAGGGTGATAACTGATCACATTTCAAAAACCAGTATTTTGCTTTTGTACACAGAAAAAGCACATCTTAACTTCTCACAGCAATTTAAAAATAACTGATCCTCTGTTTACAGACAGGGCAACTGAAACATGGACGGGTCAAAGGATTTGCCACAGAGATTTATATCCACACCAGATCTGGAAGTAAAACTTAAATTTCCTGACTGAGCACTGTGTTATAAACAAAATATAGACTGATCTCACTTTTGCATGTTGATGTTTCCAAACTCACATGCAGAGAACTGCTGTCAGAGAAAACTGATGCTGCTTGTTTAGTGCAGAAGGTGAAGAGATCCCATACCCTCTGGAAAAAAAAAAACCAAACCAACAACAAATTACCAATTGAAAGTACGTGGAAAGAATTTTGACTTCGAAGAGTATTTGAGAAGGTAGCTGAGTAGTTCTTCTTGTGCACATCTCCTAAAATAATTTCTCCCCCTCCCCACCTGAAATAATAACTTTGCAGAGCAACGGAAGCAGATTAAATATACGATATTTACCTACGTACTACTGAAACAAATGCAGGGAGGGTCTCTCTTGGTGGGCTGTACTGCCTGCTCTGTAGTCGTTGCTGATCGTTAGTCTTCGCTTTTTATTGTTTCTGTTTCCTCAACTTGTTTTTCACAGTGCTTATGAGTGTCTGTTCTGTTTTCTCAGCTGAGAGGCAGACATGCTTGCCTCAGCTGCAGAACAGCGACCTGGGGGTAGGAGGCTTCTTGCAGACTTGACATGGTGACTGCACTGAGTGTGATTTCCCGTTGGCTAATCTCCTCCCCAGGCATGGGAGCCTTTCCGCGCTGGCTGTGAAGGCAGCGTGCCCACAAGTGGCAGGGGTCCGAGTGCTGGGTCACTGACAGAAAACAGCAGCCCCGCACAACCAGCCTGATAGCACCACCAGTTGGGAAACTGGAAGGAGGCCTGTTCTGGGGAGACACTGAAAACTGATCAATTCAGAAAGGCTTTGTATAGAAGGGCTTGCACAAAAGACAGAAGGGACAAAGAGAATTGCCGATCCTTTCCCAGATTGCTGGCAAGATGCGGAACACATCCCAGCATCCTTGAGCCTTGCCTCCTCACCCTGGAATGCTGATGTGAGTGTACACCTGTGCCTCTGAGGCGAGGTGAGGTACTGAGGCAGGTGCCCTGGTCAGGCCCCACCTGGAGTATTGTGTCCAGTTCTGGGCTCCCTGGTATAAAAAGGACAGGGATCTCCTGGAGAGAGTCCAGAGAAGGGCTATGAAGATGATTAAGGACCTGGAGCATCTCCCCTATGAGGAGAGGCTGAGAGAGCTGGGAATGTTCAGTCTAGAGAAAAGAAGACTAAGCGGGGACCTAATTGGTGTTTATAATTATCTTAAGCATGGGATGCAGGGGGAATTAGCCAGCTCCTTTTCAGTGGTCTGTGGGGATAGGACAAGGGGCAATGGCTGCAAGTTAGAACACAGGAAGTTCCGCACCAACACGCGGAAGAACTTTTTCACAGTGAGGGTGACAGAGCCCTGGGACAGGCTGCCCAGGGAGGTGGTGAAGTCTCCTTCCCTGGAGATATTCAAGACCCGTCTGGACACCTGTCTGTGCAGTATGAGCTAGGGAGCTGCTTTGGCAGGGGGGTTGGACCCAATGATCTCTTGAGGTCCCTTCCAACCTCTACAATTCTGTGATTCTGTGTACTTGCTCCACATGCATTCAGCCAGCATGCAGACAGGGAACAAGTTTCAGAGTTGCTTGTCCTCTGGCAAGAGCAAAGCACAAATTACAAATTAGCAGCAAGGCAGCTGTTTCAGGCCACTGGCAGACAAGAAAATCACCCCTTGGGAGCTGGTTTTGTGAAGGGACCCTGAGGTCCCCACCACACGAATGTGAAACACCTGCCTGGGTGTCAAGTTTTTGTTCTGCACAGAGCTCATAGCTGACTATAGCAAGCATGCAAAAGAGGACTTAATTTTTACCATGGATTTTTGCTTAGCCTATTGGAGGTTTTATGATTCCTTTTCTTTAAATATCCAAAATAAATGAGTTAAATATTAGATGGAAACATGTTTATTTCCCCTTTCGTAAGTACACGTGCATCTCTGCTCTCTTGTGCTCTCTCTTCCTCCCTCTCTTTTGTGTTCACATCCTCCCAGACAGTTCTTGTGCTCTTTAACAGGACTTTTTTATTCTTTATAAAATTGAGACTTATAAAAGAAATAAATCTTGCTATTGTTCTCCTGAGGTGCAGCTGTGTTAAACTGTAATCATGGGAGTTGAAACAGGTTTCCTCTCACAATAACATTTATATTCGTTTCCTGACACTCTTTCCTACTAACATGAGTGTCTTCAGCTGACCAAGGGGAACAAAAACCCTCTGCTGAGCACTTCTGAAGGGAAAACATTACTTGCACAGCACAGAATAGATACTGCTATATTACAGTATTTTAAAAATTTTGTTGCACTGCATAAAGATCCACTAGATCCACTAATTTCCAAGTTAATATTTACATTTTCCCGTTTCTCCTTTTCTGAAATTTCTCCTACTACTAAGGCATCTTTTCTTCAATGAGGGTAAGGTAAGCCAAACCTTACCATCTACCTTAGCTGTCCTCTTACTTAAGGATGAGCATAACAGTGGATTAAAACTTCTAAAAAAAGAGATTAAAAAGGGCTTGAAAAGTCTCATAAAGATGGAAAAACAGGAGACCTCCAGCTCATTGGTGCAGTGCTAAGCAGTGTTTACATTATGTAAAGGACTTCTCAGTTTCTCATACTGTCCTGCCAGCAAGCAGGCTGGGGGAGCACAAGGAGTTGGGAGGGCACACAGGATAGCTGACCCCAGCTGTCCAAAGGGATATTGCATACCATATGATATCCTGCTGAGAAAGACTTGGGGATTCTGGTGGATGAGAAACTTAACATGAGCCAGCAGTGTGCTCTTGCAGCTCGCAAGGCCAATGGGATCCTGGGCTCCATCAGAAGAGGGGTGGCCAGCAGGGACAGGGAGGTGATTGTCCCTCTCTACTCTGCCCTCGTGAGGCCCCACCTGGAGTACTGTGTCCAGATCTGGGGCCTCCAATACAAGAAAGATGTGGAACTGTTGGAGAGGGTTCAGAAAAGGGCCACGAAGATGGTTAGAGGGCTGGAGCACCTCCCCTTCAAAACTTTTTAATAGGGTAGAGAATGGCAGGACAAGGGGGAATGGATTGAAGCTAAAGGAAGGAAGGTTTGGATTAGATATTAGTGGGAAGTTCTTTACAGTGAGAGTGGTGAGGTGCTGGAACAGGCTGCCCAGAGAGGTGGTGGATGCCCCATCCCTGGAGGTGTCCAAGGCCAAGTTGGATGGGGCCCTGGGCAAACTTGTGTATATCCAGGCCTGGAGGTTGGTGGCCCTGCCTGTGGCAGGGTCACTGGAGCTCTATGATCCTTTGGGTCACTTCCAACCCAGACCATTCTATGATTCTATGTCATGGGCTGTGTATGAACTAGGGGGAAGGCTGGCTGGGGACTGCCACTCAGGGGCTGGCTGGGCATTGGTCAGTTGGTGGTGAGCAACTGTTTTTCCTTTATATTACTTATATTTTTGGGGATGTATTTATATTTTTATTTGAACAGTATTAGTTGTTACTATTTTACTTTATTTCAATTATGAAATTGTTCTTAACTCACCAGTGTTCTCACTTTTATTGTCCTGATTCTCTCCACCATCACACTGGGGAGCAGCTGTGTAGGGCTTAGTTACCAGCTGGGGTTAAACCATGACAGTGATATGTACATAAATGTGATACTCTCATCTTGGAGAACAGATGCTAGAGGTTGATACCTCAGTGGCTGCAAGTTGATCTTATCCTTTTGCAACAAAAGGATGTATTTCCCTTTTTTTATATACCCCTGAATAAATGATGTTTACAGAGCAGCCAAGATATTACAAATATTGTTGAAAATGGGAAGGAGTGAGCTCTTCTCACTTTCTTTTTCATATCAGAATGTGTTGCTATGGAAAGCAGTATCTATTTTAGATAAGTGTGAAAAGCCATACAAAGAACTAATTTTGTTAAGGTTAATATTTGTAACCCATAAACTGTCTTTGTTTGTGTATGAGACTTCCAAGCCCTTCAGGAAAGGCTGCATAAGTATATATAAACACAAAACAGTCACATCTTGTGTTTGCATCTTCTATGTCTGCCCTGCAGCTGACACATCCCCCTGTATGCTTTAATGAAGACTAAAAGCACTGTGAGCTCTTGTTATTATAACCTTTCCTTTAGCACAGGGGAGAGCCTGGATCCGGTACTGAGTAAGAAAGAAAATAACATGAGAAGTTGCATTTTTTTTTTTCTGCCTTTTTTTTTTGGGGGGGGGGCAGGGAGGGGAGCGGAGCATTTTTTGGGGGGGTTGGGGTTTTTTTGAGGGGAGCAGGGTCACGAAAATGATAATCTGCACGATGCAATGCCTGGGTAAACTGCTCATGTAGAAAGAGCTGCCAATAGAAAGAACATCTGCAAGGGTCTCTGTACTATCTCATTCTCAACGTGCCTCTGTTATTATACACCAAAGAGTACTTTTGGCAGTGTGCTGTCACAGACCTTTGCTGAACGTAATCCTTAGGGGCAGCACAAATGATCCAGTCAGAGGATATCTGACCCAGCTGGTAAGTACCTGCAGAAGTGACTCAAAGCTGCTCTTCTCTCCCATTTCCACACGTCTGCAGCACCATGGGAAGTTAACTGTTTCCAGTGGTTAGTGGTGTTATTCACAGTAAGGTAGAAACAGAGACCTTGTACATGTGGCCCATAGGCAGTATGAATTCCTCCTTGTAACTTTACTAAATGACAATCAGCAGAAAGGAAAAGGAGAAAAGAGGAATTACTTCAAGTTTGAAGAGGAGAACAGTCTGTTGTCTCTGCACCACTTCTGATAACTGCTTTATTTCTTGCTCCAAGACAGATATGTCTAGAAAAGAGCATTGTGGTCTCAGCCTTCTTGTTCAGCCTAACACAAGCACAGCTTAAGGAAGGTATTTGAAGCCCAGGGCAGTTAGAGAAAAAGCAGAAAGGTAGCTGCAGCTGGAAGAAGGCATTTTGGACAGGCGGCTTTAGAAATGGGAGGGCAAAATACCACCATTGAACCTGTAAGAGCTTATGGGGTAACAAAGGTGTTAAGGGAAAATATAAAAAGCATGAAACTGACACAATGATGGAAGAGGAGAGTGGAGAAAAGGAAAATTATTCCAGTTAGAGAAAGTATCTTTTTTTTGGTGAATTTTGTTTCACCTAGAAGGGAGTAGGAAGGCTGTTCCACTGACATCCATGGCAGCATTTGACTACTGTAGAGTACTCATAAGCAAAGCTACTTATTTAAGCAGAGCATTAAATGGATTTTGGAGCCTGACTTCAGGAGTCTTGGATGTCACGTTCCTTGCATGCTACATAATATTTACAGTGCTCAAATACAATCATCAGCAGTGTATTGAAAGACAATGGCATGCTGGAGAAAAATGCCTGGCACTAGAAATATATGGCCTGGCTTCAACTCCACGTGAAGCTGCAGATTACTGAGGTCCTGGGAAAGATGTTCAACATGCATTGAATGTGTGTGAAGTCCTTTAGCATGACTAACTGGTTTTAACATTTGTGAACTTCTGTGAGATCTACAGAGGAAAAAAACTTGGGAAGCTTGGGAATGTTCTGGTTCCAGCCAGGCCAGAGTTACCTACCCAAGCAGCCAGCACAGGTGAGCCAAGTTGGACCAGGCTGTTTTCACATGACTTGACATCACTCCCCCATAAAAGGGGCTGATCGGGGAGGGGCAGCGGTCTGTGTGGCTCCAGGACAGTTTGAGTGCAGCTGGATGTCAGGTCAGTTGTGTCGGTGCTCTCCTTGATCGGTGCCCTGCCTGCTTTGGCCCACACAGGGTCAGTCCTGCAGCACCCACCGAATGACAACCATGAGTGATCAAAAAGCAGTGATCAAGAATGCAGGCATGTCAGAAGAGATGCACCAAGATGCTGTGGAGTGTGCAACTTGGGCCTTAAGAAGTACAACATCACTGCTCACATAAAGGAGTTTGACAAGAAATACAGTCCCACTTGGCACTGCATTGTGGGAAGGAACTCCAGCAGCTACATGACTCATGAGACCAAGCTCTTCATCTACTTCTACCTCGGCCAAGTTGCTATTCTCTTCAAGTCTGGCTAGAACCACAGACTGTTACTGAGACTTGCAGTCGGTTACAGGATTGTGTGCTGACTCCTTTGACTAGTTACTGCAGGCTTCCTGAGGATGCAGACCTTGATCTTCAAGGGCAATGGCAGGGATTATGCTGTTATGGATGATGTTATACTGTGGATATAAAAAGGAAAAAAAATTAAAATTATCCACCTGTCGTAGTTTTGCAAGGCAGGGTTCTGGTGCAGGAGGGGTGGCTGCAGGGGTGTCTTCCGCATGAAGCAGAAGCAACCAGAAGCTTCCCCTAGCAAACACCAGCCAGTTCAAGGCTAGAGTCATTGCTGACCAAGGCCGAGACCATCAGTGACAGTTACAGCGCCTCTGGAAATCACATTTAAGAGAAAAAAACCTGCAAGAAACCACTTTTTGCCACCAGAGAAGGGAGTGAGAGGATGTAAGGAAGTGTGCAAACAGCAAGGCCAGGGAAGGGGGGAGAGGAGGCACACCAGGTGCTGGAGAGAAAGATGTCCCTGCAGCCCATGGAGAAACCCATGGTGTCCCCCCCAAAGCCCATGGAAAAGGCTGAGACCCCACCTGCAGCCCATGGAGAGGCCCCATGCTGGAGCATGTGGAGATGGATAGAAGACGCTGACCTGCATTGGAGCAAACCTCTGCCAGCACTTGCAGCCCATGGAGAGAGACAGAGACATAAAGAAGAGCAAGAAAGAGATATACATGCCAGAGGAGGTTTGCTTGGGGGAAGGCTTGTGATCCCATGGAGGACCAGGCTGGAGCAGCCTGGGCCTGAGAGACTGAGAGACATTCTATGATTTATGACTGCACTCCATAGCAGTGACCCACACTGGGGCAGCTGCTGAAAAGCTTAAGCCCCATGGGAAAGGACTCACATTTGGAGAAGTTCACGAAGGACTGTCTCCCGTGGGTGGGACCCCATGGTGCAGCTGGGGAAGGGTGTGAGGAATGATCCCCCCCCCCCCCCTACTCCCTTCCCTGGCCAAAAAGGTAAACAACTTGTGAAGAACTGACTGAAACCCCCTTTCCCCCAGTCCCTGCCCCTCTCCGTGCTACAATGGGGGGAAGAAGGGAGTGAAATCATGACTAAAGTGAAGTCTGCTAAGAAGGTGAGGGTGGGAGGAAGGTGCTTTAAGATCTGGTCGCACTTCTTATTATCTGATTCTGGTGTCACTGTGTGTGTAGTGTAGTGTAATAAATGACAGAGTTTCTTTCCTTTATTCTGTGTTGAGTCTGTTTTGCCCATGACATTGATTCTGGGATGATCTCTCCCTCTCCCTGTCTTTATCTTGACTCCTAAGCCTCTCAATACATATTTTCTCCCCTGTCTAACTGAATAGATGAGTGACAGACTGACTTGGGTGAGTGTCTGGCCTCCAGCCAGGGCTAAACCACCACACAACCCCTTTTTCTGCACCATCTACATCATGCCCAAATATTACATTTTCAGTTGATTCAGGTGTTCATAACGTATCATTTATCTATTATTTATACCATCTTCCATGGACTAGTTTGTTATACAGCAACAATTTCGCAGCTGTCCTCACCTAAAATTAAATCCCCTTGGGGCATGCATTGGATTTCCTGATCCTTTTGCATTACCCACCAAGTGCACCCATACCCATGAGCAAAAGCAATCTCACAAATGGGTTTGCCTTTGCCTGAAGCAGGAACAACCCAGACTGTATTCCCCAACAACTTTTTCACATTCACTATAGGGACTTTATCCCCCTCCACAGTCTGTGGCAGTTTTGATTGTGCAGGGCCAGCTCTATTGGCAGGCCCACTGGAGTTAAATAACCAGGCAGTCTTGCCTAAATGCATATCCCAGGTTTTTAGGGTTCCATCACCCGTCACTTTCAGCATAGTTTTTAACAGTTCATTGTACCTCGCAATTTTCTCAGAGGCTGGTGCATGGTAGGGTGTATGATACACCCATTCAATGCCGTGTTCTTTGGTCCAGGTGTCTATGGTTGGTTCCAGTCACTTCTGAAGCGGCTCGAACCCCTTAGTATGCAGCCAGTGTTCCCTCTTCTGTTGGAGTGTAACAGGAAATGAGTCCTATTGTCGACTCAATTTTTTTTGGATTGCCATGTCACCGGAGAACTTGCTTCTCAAGACCCAGGACGTGTTCTGGGCAGTGACATAAGGCATGTGATAAGTTTTTGGCCTGCTGGTGGTTGCTGCTACCATTGTGAGCACATTCCACTTGTCTTGGCGTGTCTGTGGGACAGTTATGAGATTGATCTGCCAGGCCTCTCCATATGTGTATTTCAGCCATCATCCTCCATACCACAGAGGCTTTAACTGCTTGGCTTGCTTGCTTGAGGCACATGTTTCACATTCATGGGTGACCTGCTAGATAACATCTATAGTCAAATCCACCCCTTGATCATGAACCTATCTGTATGTGGCACCTCTTCCTTGATGGCCTGAGGCGTCATGGGCCCAACGAGCTATAAACAATTTCCCCTTATGTTGCCAATTGAGGTC
Source organism: Laterallus jamaicensis coturniculus (assembly GCA_022605575.1). Taxonomy (NCBI): domain Eukaryota; kingdom Metazoa; phylum Chordata; class Aves; order Gruiformes; family Rallidae; genus Laterallus; species Laterallus jamaicensis. Next base: position 3,532,451 of record JAKCOX010000010.1, read on the forward strand.
TACTTAAGCCATTTCAATTGTAGTAGCCTGATCAACCTACTGGTTGTTTTGATGGTGTTAAATGGCTCAACTCTTGGGTCTGTGAGCATCTACACCACATCCCTTTACAGTTAGGCTCTCTAGCTGGGCCCAAGTATCTTGACACAATGGAGCAGCCCAGATGGGTTTGCTTTTTGTCCTCCCAGTTGCTTTGTTTCCATTGCTGCAACCACACCCATAGGGCATTGGCCACCATCCATGGTCAGTGTAGAGGTACAATTTCAGCCACTTTTCTCATTTGGCAATATTTAAAGCCAGATAGATGGCTTTTACCTCTGCAAACTGGCTGGATTTGTCTTCTCCTTCAGCAGCTTCTGCAACTTGTGGAGTCGATATGTCAGCCTTCTACCTCTGATATTTTATGACAATGTGACAGGACCCATCAGTGAACAGGGCATATTTTTTCTCCTTTTCTGGCAGTTCACTATATAGAGGGGCCTTTTCAGCGCGTCACTGCCTCCTCTGGTGATGTTCCAAAGTCTTTGCCTTCTGGCCAGTCTGGGATCACTTCCAGCATTCCTGGGTGATTGGCGTTTCATATTCAAGCCCACTGCATAAGTGCAACTCACTTGTTCCACATACCATCAGTGGCATGGTGTGGGGAAAGGACCTTCCCTTTGAACATCCAGCCCAGCACTGGCAGTTGGGGAGCCAGGAGGAGCTGGGCTTTGGTTCCACTCACTTCTGAAATGGCTTGAAACTCTTCATATGTTGCCAGTTTACCCTCTTCTGTTGGAGTGTAACAGGCCTCAGACCCTCTGTAGCCCCAACCCCAAAACCCTAGAGGTCAGCCTCGAGTCTCCCCTGATGCTTTCTGCCAGACACCCCAGGTAGGGCCATTCTCCCTGGCTGTGGTGTAGAGCACATTTTTTACATCTGGCCCTGTCCGGATAGGCCCAAAGGCTACAGCATGGACTGTCTCCTGTTTGATCTGCTCAAAGGCTTGTTGCTGCTCAGGGCCCCACTGGAAATGGTTCTTCTTCTGGGCTACATGGTAGTTAGGGCTCACAATGAGACAGTAGTTCGGGACATGCATTCACCAGAAACCCATGATGCTGAGGAAAGCTTGGGTCTCCTTTTTGTTGGTTGGTGAAGACATAGCTGCTATTTTATTGATGACCTCCATTGGGATCTGACAATGTCTGTCCTGACATTTTTCTGCTAAAAACTGGATTTCATGACCTTGCTTCATTTGATAGCAAAACCAGCTTTTAGCAAAGTCTGGATTATTTTCTTCCCTTTCTCAAAAGCTTCCTCTCCTGTGTTGCCCCACACAGTGATGTCATCAATATACTGCAGGTGCTCTGGGGCTTCATCCTGTTCTAATGCAGTCTGGATCAGTCCATGGCAGACGGTGGGGCTGTGTTTCCACCCCTGGGGCAGCCGATTCCAGGTGTACTGGACTCCTTTCCAAGTGAAAGCAGACTGTGGCCTGCACTCTGCCACCAAAGGGATTGAAAGGAGAGCATTTGCCATGTCGATTGAGGCCTACCACTTGGCTGCCTCTGACTCCAGTTCATACTGGAGTTCTCGCATGTCCAGCACTGCAGCACTCATAGGCAGCATGACAGTCCACTGCCAGCCACCACTCTCCACTGGACTTCCACACTGGCCATATGGTGCTGTTGAAGGGTGAGAGGGTTCTGCCAATCACTCCCTGACTCTCCAGTTGATGCATCAGTTTCTGAATGGGAATCAGGGAGTTTCTGTGGTGTGGTATTGTTGTCTGTGCCCTGTTGTGGTAGCAATTGGCACATGCTGTTCTTTGTCCTTTCGCAACCCCAAAACAGAAGGGTCTTCTAATGGTCCAGGCAAAACAGACAATTGTTCAATTTCCTCTGTCTGTAAGGCAGGTATTCCAAAAGCCTACCGGTACCCTTTTGGGATTTTGAAATACCTCTCTGGAGGAAGTCTATGCCCAGGATGCACAGAGCCTCTGGGCCAATCACAATTGGCTGTTTTTTCCAGTTATTCCAGGTTAGACTCACTTCAGCTTCCAGTAAAGTCAACTGCTGGGATCCCCCTGACACTCCAGAAGTGTAGATGGGTTCTGACCTTTCATGGTTTGATGGTGTCAGGGTACACTGGACACTGGTGTCTACTAAAGCTTGGTACTCTGGCGGATCTGATGTGCAAGGCCATTGGATCCACACAGTCCAATAAATCCACTTGTCCCTTTCCTCCACCTGGTTGGAGGCGGGGCCACTCTAATGTTGCTCATTAAAGTGCTGTTCACTTCTTGCAAAAAAGACTTAGTGGTTCCTTCATGAGGATCACAGGTACAATCACACAGCCTGGTGGGCTGTCTACTGAAGACTGGTACAGAGTTCTTCCTGGAGGAATCTCTATAACTGTTTAGCCTTGCAGCTCATTTACTTGGGTAGGCTGAGGTAGATTTCCCATCCCACTTCCTCATGTCTTGCATTTGAACAGATAAAACCACAGGATGCCTCGTGGTGTGTACTTTTTATAAAGACTTTCTGGAACAAGGGAATGCCACTTCTGATAGCTGAAACTGTGGTCTGTACAGATGGGCAGTAGGACATGTCCTCTTTCAGTTGCTGGACCTTTCAAGACAATTTCTCCACAGCAGAGGTGAGGCAGGAAGAAAGACTTTTCTTTGTATTTCCAGAGTTGGACAGCCACCTCATCCACTGTTGGTGCTTTTTCCTTTCCCCAGTCTATTATGGCCAGCAAGCTGGCATATGACATTGGTGCACTCCACGCAAACTTATGCTAAATGGGTCGGGAACGCTGGACTTCATCAGGACCAGTGGGTAGCTGCGGATCATCAGGATCACAGTAAACCATCTCTCGCACAGCTAACTCCCTCAAGTACTGGATACCTTGCTCCATGGTTGTGCACTTGCCTGGCCAACACACATCTTCACTGAACAGGTACCTTTCTCTTACACTTGATAGAAGTTGCCTCCAGAGGCTGAGGGCTTCAGACTTTCTTCCAATTGCCCTGTTAAAGCCTCCTTCTCTGAACAGGGATCCCAACTGCTTGGCCTCCTTGCCTTCTAATTCCTGGCTGCTGGCCCCATTGTCCCAGCATTGGAGTAGCCAGGTGATGATGTGCTCCCCTGGGAGGTGGCTGAAATCTTTTCTCATGTCTCTCAGCTCACTCAAGGACAAGGACTGAATGATGATCTCCAGAACTGCCTCTTCTCCAAGTTCTCATGATGGTCTTGGTTCATCATTGTCTTTCACAATGTGGACTGATTCCTACTTCTGTATAGGGATGACTGATATTGGTACCAGTTGGCTTTCTGCGTCAGCTACAGGGTCAGCCTCTGAAGTTTGAGTATCCATTGTTGTGGGGATTGGAGGAGGTGCTATCTCCAAGGTCTGAGTAGCTGTTGTGAGGGTCCTTTCTGGCTCAGGCTCAGTTACAGTGTCAGTTTCTGAGGTCTGGGTAGCCACAGTGCCTGTTGCAGGGGTTAGAATAGCTGCAGTGCCTATGGGTCTGTTTTTCTTGCCTAGATATTTGCTCCTACCTTCCCATACGCCATGCCATCCTGACCCTTCAGCTCCAGGAAATGCCCACATATAAATACCCTTCGAGGCTCACAAACACAGCTAACCTCTTGTCATAAATCGGTATCACACAGTGCAAAGGAATTAGGAGCCTGCCTCCCCTCCCTAAGTTGATAAACAACAGGACAGGGATTGCATAAAGTGGGTGTGGGTTCATGTACCAGAGCCAGGTGACCAAATGGAACATCACTGTGACCAGCACCTCTTTGAATAACATAGCAAACATTTATCTCAGCTTAACACAATTGGGTCAGAGCTACCATTATCCCAACCCTTCATGCCCCACATTGGGTGCCAAAAGGGACTGTGGTGGTTCGGCCCCTGGCAGCAGCTGAGCACCACAAGCCGCTGGCTCACTCCTCCCCAGGAGGAGACACACAAAGCCCCCTGGTAGGATAAGGACAGTTACTGACACAGCACCTGGGAAAACAATGCTTGGGACATAGTACATGCTCCTGATGATAACGCAGCTTCCCAGACCTGATGTAACACTGAGATCTGTGCTGAGCTCACGCCAGACCCCACTCAGACTGCCCAGGAGCTGTGCAGACCCTACCCTCCCTTCCCAATCTCTTTTGCAGGGGGCATGATGTCAGGTGATGTGTAAACAGCCCGCCCAGAGCCATCATGGCTCACCTGTGCTGGCTGCCTGGGGGAGTTAATTCTGTCCTGGCCAGAGCCTGGCTGGATGTATAACCCTTGCCAGAGTCCCCCAGTCTGCCAGCCATCCACACATCTCTGGCGTGACTCACTCCTAACTATCTCTTTCCCCTACCAGCCCGAAGCTGTGTGTGTGCCTGGGCATTGCTGGAGGCGGAATTGTTTTTGAAAGTTTGAGGAGAAAAAAGTGTCACTACACCACCATGTTGGAATGTGAGATGAGAAGAAGGAGGAAGAGCCCTAAACAAACAAAAATGAGCAAATGAATCCCAGGGATTTTATGTGAACATCTGGTAGTACCAAAGCCACATGAGGCCAAAGTCTGAATTTCTGATTCTAAGAAAGGACTTAATGAGTATAATAAGCGCCGCTGATTGTCTCAGTGAAAGATGGCTGTGATTTAGCAAAAATGAACCTTTGAAAGCTGTCGCTTCAGTGGTTCCAACCATAGCAATGTTTTTAATCATGATTCCCCAACTTTCCAGAAGAAGTTCATGTGCTTTGTTCATGTCTGGATGGCTAATTAGTCTCCTTACTAAAAATACATGAAGTTAAAGCTGTTGCCCATGGTTCCAAAAAGCTTCTTCCTGGTATTTTAACTTTGGCCCTGACTTCACTAAAGCATAAGGACAAGGTCAGTCTAATTGCAGTTACCCAAATAAAGGTAAGGAGGCATTTATAGGTTTACAAGAAAGCAGATTGAACCTTTGTGATTAATTTACTTGTTAATTACTGATTGCTTAATGATAGTGCATTCTCTACCTATGATACAGAGAAAATGTCTAATTTTAGCACAAAGGTGACATAATGCTTTCTCCCTTCAAACTACTGAAGTCACAGAAAACCAGCTTTATCTGATTTGGCCTGAAAATTAGCAGAAAAATGTTTGTATAAAAGCCAAAACCTGCCCTTGGATGCAAGCACACACCGCTTGAGTTCATATGGAGACCAACGTCTGTATATAAAAACAAGAGTACAGGTTGCCTGGTTTGGGTTAAAATGCAGTGCTGCTGTGCTGTCAATGAAGAGATTATCATTCAGAGATGATCTCCTTCCCTAGCACTGATTTAAAAGGCTAAAAAAAAAAAATTAAAAATTCCAATCACCCTACATTAATATGGAAATGTGTGCGTTTTGAGCAGCACAATGGACTTTGATTTAATAAATCAAACTTGAAGGAATATATTTCTTATGCTACTTGTAAAATATTTCATAGGAAATACTGCTCTGGTTATAGAAAGCTGTCACGTTAATACTGATACAAAGAGCTTGTCTGAAAACCCTATAAACTGCAACTCTGTGGTTTTGCCCTACCTATGCACTTGTCCTGTGAAGTGTCAATGCAAGTTACTTCATGGTAACTTGAATCCATATAAGCGGATCGATATCTGTCATCAGCTTTTTTGATGTTCATCCATCTTGTGTCAAGCCATTTTACCAATAATGACCAAATAAGCCAAAGTAAAATACTACAAAGTGCCTTTCTTTGTGGTACTTACAGTGAAAAAAAGGATAGGCAACAGTTAAATATTTCCAGGGAACTGTGCAGAATATGTTGCGAGCATTTTTTCCGAAGTGCAAATGAAAAGACTGTAGTGTTGTTTCCTTCTTAAAACATTTTATTCCTTCTGAAGCACCCCCATGACTGCAAAATACAGGACCAAGGATATAAAACATTCACTGATCAGAGTTCCGTCTGCTTTCCGTTTCTTTGCATATGTGTAGTGGTAATATAGTTGAAAGACAATGTATAAGTGTCAAGAGAAATACTCTGGAATGTATGTGCCAGCGATGGGCAGCATGATCTGGATAGTGTGAACCACTGACGATGTATGAGAACAGTAGCTTCGCTGATTTTATTCTCCTGTGGATTTACTTTGGTCTAACAAAATGTCAAATTTTACTAAGTACTTCACACTTAGTTGTAGTACACTGTCCAGGAAGTAGTTGGGGTAGAATTAGAGGGTTTTTGTCTATTTTTTAGTAAGTGGTGTCACAGTGTGAGCCAGAATGCTTCCTTCCTGGGAAGAATCCTGGAAGTGAGAACATCACCTTGGCCAAAGTGTTTACCTGATTTCCCATAATTAAAAAAAATATATATTTTTTGTGCACTAAACCATCTTCACCATCTTCTGACAGGGCAAAGCATCCAGATTTCATAGTCACTGACTAAATCGTGGACATACCTCTGTAGCAGGGGAATTATTTTAGCCTTGCCCTCTGTGAAAATCAATAAGGATTATACGAATGATACAAAGTGGGTTGGATTTTGTGTAAGAGCACAGTCCAGTGACTCTACACTGTGGGTATGAAGCTTGTGAGTATGATTTTCAATATAGGCCAAGTGGAGGCCTTCAAAGTCAGTAACGTTTTGTGATTTTTACCTGTCCAGCACATGACAAAGGGCTGTTCGCTGTCCTCATGTTATCCCACTTAGGGTGGATTAGTCAGCAGGAAGCCATTAGAAGAGAAAAGCGAGTGGAGGTTACAGGGCTGGGGGGCGAGAATGAACTTGCTCAGTAATGTAGAGTTAATTTGGATGTGCACTGGAGAGAGACCGCAGAAGTCTGAGACATCTGTATTGCCTGGGTGGGCAAATGATGATGACACCAAGAAATCTCTGAAGGGACACAGTAGGCTTCTGAGTCACTGAGCCAGGACACTGTAGCCCTGCTAAGTGCTTTGCACCTCCCAGATGTTTACAGGGTATGATTTTATGTGATCTATTGCATGTGTTTCATATTCAGCAGATTACGATCAAGTTGTTGAATAGAAATGAAAAAAAGAAAAATTAAAAAAATCACACAAATGTTCTTTTAAAGCTTGTTTTCAGGAGTTCTGCTTCCTTTAGCAAAGTTATTGCCCAGAAAAAGCTTCCCCCTATTTGCAATAATTCTACTGATGGTACTGCTCATGGGCACTGGGCCAAATATCTGGCATAGTAGCTGAATATAAACTGATTAAATGATCAGTATTTAACATAACATGCTTTTGTTCTTGTAGCTGTTTAGTGGTATGCACACAAAAAAAATACACAGATATGGGTACATGCTTATATGTTATTAATGGTGGTGGAAGGTCCCTGACAAGTTAATCCCAGACTAGCTAAATGAATGTAACCTTTAAGCCTATGCCAGTTTTTCTACCCTCTATCCCAAATATAACAGTTAAGGATGTTTTTCTGCCTGGTTGGTTGTTTTTGTTGAGGCAAAATGAAACTCTCATTCTTTTGGAAAAGCTTTGAGCTTTGGGAATCTGTTTCAAAAAAACTATTTGAATGAGAAAGAAGAGATTGCAGCCAAAACTTGCTAAAAGCTGCCACCTGGACCTCGAGGCAAACTCAGCCCCAGTTCACCTGCAATCCAAATAGGCAAATGTGTGAAGGAAACAAGCTCAGAAAGAAAAAGTGACTTTTCCACTGCTGCTAGGAGCAAAGCCCAGCCTTGGAACAGAACAGCTGTCTTCCTGCTGACCTCTGCCTGTCCAAAAAACACCCTGATTTTCAGCCAAACTTAAAGCTAACATGGATGTCTCTGAGGCAACACACAATCTGTATGTTATACTGCAGCACATCGTATATACCAACTCATACTAGTAAAGTACGTGTTTCCATGTGTAGTAGTGCTTGTGGAGCCCTTCTTCATTAGGCAGGCACTGAACTCTCTGTCCTACTGCTGACCATTTTCATGCTGTTTCAGGAGCAACTGAAGTGCTTCAAACAGCATTAAGCAGATAAAAACCTCTTTAGCTCCTCATGTATAACAATAAGATTAGATGCATAATTCTGTACTAAAGTAATTTGTTACTTGCACCTGGATCCCAAACACTCCCATGTTTACCAACCCTTCTGCTCTTCTTGTTCTTTATTTTAGGTAGCTTTCACTTACCAGACAAAGAGAGGGCTGGCTCTTTGTGCTAGGTAATGTATACATTTTCTATGAGCTTGCGTATGAAGTTCATAAAACATTTATAATGTTTGTATATACTTTGTCCACACACTGGATGCTCAGAGAGGTGGTGGAATCTCCATCCTCAGAGATCTTTAAAAGCCATCTGCCTGGGCAGACTGCTCTATGTGGCCCTGCTTGAGCTGGAGGGTTGGACCATGTGACCTCCAGAGGCCCCTTCAAACCTCAGCCATGGCGTGATTCTGTGAAACTCAGCAGAGAAAACAAATTAGACCTGTCCTTCCTAAGATGCATATGATATATAGAGGCAGACAGATAAGAAGGCAAGGCAGAAAAAAGGGTGAATGAAGAGTAGTTTCATTTCTCTTATATTTACAGGGCAATGTAATGATTTACTGAAGGTTGCTACGCAAAGCCCAAGCAATTCTAGGGTGTAAACTTGGATTTCTTGAAGCAGCGTGACAACCATCAGCCTGACTCAGTTTTCCTGACCTGGAGATTTTGTTCTCTATCAAAGCAGAAGTGTTACCATCCTGCTTTCAGTTTTGGTTTTGTACCCAAATTCATCTCTGCTCACATGATTGAGAAAACATCTTACCTCACAAGATGGTGGACTGCTTTACCAGACACTGACACTGAAACTGAATTCACTTGTGTGCTGTGAGTCTTAAATGATGGGAAAAGGCTCCTCACTGGCTCTCTACAGAACCAGACTCAGTGGTTTAAAAAGCCAAAGACAAACCTTTTCGTAGATGGAAGCAGCTATGTGTAAAAGGGAGCAATGGACCGCTAACCTTTAGTAATAATTTAGTTTTCAATGACTTTGAGGTCTTCATTTTTCACTCCTCCTGGTGCAATTATTTTAACTGAATTTGGACATAAGGCAAGTGATTCATGTGAGGTAGTAATTTCTTTTACAGGAGGTGAAGAATAACAAGGAGAGCAATAGTAGCCAAAGGAATTAGAGCTAGAATCTGGAAACCATGAAATGCGGTGTCTGTGTAAACCTGATGAGAACAGATCTTTTAATCAGAAGTAGAGCATGAAAAATTCTGCTGGGAACAGACAGAAGGAAGATATGTTTAAGCTCTTGCTCCTGAAAGATTTTCCCTGAAGCAGATTTGAGAAGGAAGAGGAGGGAATAACAAGTGGTTCCATATGACTTCTTTTTTGGAAATTACTTTTTTTTCCCCTAGACTATCTCTGCTGAAATCAATTTCCCCTAATGGAGCTGCCCCAACTACTGTTCTTTATTAAGGAGCCAGGTGTTCTGCTTGGTCTGTTTTGAATAAATGGCAGGCTATTTCTAAAAGAGAATTTTTCATTCCTACTCTGTCATATTTATTTGGTCTGTTCCTGTTTCAAATTGATGACTTGGCTAATCTAAAATTAAAAGGCCTACTCTGAGCATTCTCAGCTCTTGTTGGCTTTAATTAGAATTTTAAAGTGATATTATCTTCCAAGACAAAGTTGATCTTTATAGCATCCAAAAGATATGGTCGCAAACAAGAAACTGACGGGTTCTTCTCAGACAAAGAAGCCGGTCAGGACTTTTTATATGGTTTTACAGTACAAAGCGCAGTTTCTACAAAACAACACTGCAGCAGGAAGCTTGCAGCTTGTCAGAGACACGGCATGTTGATGTTTCACACAGAGTCAGCCCAAGTGGCTTTGTAATATTCTCGTTTGTTATGCCAAATATTCCTTACGTGTTCACTAAACCAGTATGGATTTCCCCACTGTGGCAAACTCCGTTCAGCTCCGATGCTGTGTTGTCCTTCCCCCAGCTGACAGCACACTGCCATCTGACTGCAGGGACAGCACTGGAGATGTAATCTGGCCCATAAAGCCCTTTGGGAACATCTAATTAACCTCAACTCATGTGGTCAGTCACACAACAGGTCTACTTCCATGAGCAGCTGCATGAGTCTGAGTTTTGGAGTTCCTGTCCAAATAAAACCAGCTGGAGGTAACCTGTATTTTTGAATTCTGCATCCTGACAGCGATGTATACAATGACATGGGCTTGCAGAATGCCCATGAAAACTGGGGGTGGCCAGACTGTGTAGCTAAATCCTATTTAAGACTTCTAAAAGATGGGAGAGCATCAGCTCTCTTAATACGGAAAATACTGAGCAGTGAGAGGTGATTTCTCCCTGTGGCTTACTCAGTGGATATCTCTGGCTGCTCTCGACTATGACATTAACTTTATAGTGTTTATCACTCCCCTGACTTCCCATCCTTTTTTATTTTAAACACTTGTTTCAGTCATTGTTTGTGCTATGCTGTAGGCTGAACTGCAGAGCAGAACGAGGATTTGTAAGGAATGGGCAAGTGTGATATTTTTTTAAAAAAAATATTTAATTTAAGTATTTAATCATCCCCAATATTTAACAGTCCACAGCTGCACGCAGTCACATGCTGCCTTACAAGTTGCCATGAATAAGCTAGCACAAAATAGCAGTTCACTTTGCACTGCCATTATACCACTTACTAAGAGAGAATAAATTCATGGCTGTATGGGTGAAAGCCATCTCAGGAGCCTGAACGATTTCTGGACTCCTGTAAGAGAAACACGCAAGGCACAGAGCGCCTTGGTGTCTCCATTGCTAGGAGTCAAATAATGACTATTTAGAGGCATTCTATTATATTACAGGAAAGTATCTCAGGGTAACCTGAACCGCTACAGTCGTTAAAAAGAAATTCCTTGAAATATTAGTCCATTTTTATTGTTTATGTGTTGACTTAACTCAGATTAGAAGGTCAGATCACTTTCCCTTTCTGTCTTAGTGAAAGATGAATAGTTTAATTTTCTCACCAATATTTTCAGTTGCATGACCCAACAGAACAGCAGCAGGCTGTCCAACCTTCTCCTTAGCACCGCATCAATGTTACAGTCATTTCCTGGTCATTTCCTGGCCACCATTTACTATGTCACTTAACTCTCCTGTCCTTTCAGTTTCTCAGGCATAGTCCTCTCTAAATGCTGTGTGCTCATAACTTTTTGGCTAAATAGTGGATGCCTGGCAATCTTTCCCATCCCCCAACTGCAGCAGTGATACCAGGAATGCTAGACCATGTTTGGAGACTGTCATTTCAGCTGTAAATACCCTCTGTAGGTCAGACAGTTCAAAGTCCACTGGGATGGAAAAGGAGCTCGAGTTGCAAATGCAATGAAGTGAAAAATCATTGTTTATTTGTATCTGTCTGAGGCATTTCTCTGGTGCTCCTTTCAGCTATATGCCTTTTGCAGAGAAACTGCACGTGTTGTTATCACAGAAGCAGGGCTTATAGTTTTGCACAGCTATAAAGCACAGGCGCAGTTGCAGAGTCTTAATTTCTGATATAAATAACATGCACCAGAGAGTTTGGCTAAAGACATGTTAATTTCTTAGCAATAACAATGCTCTTGAAGTTTATGGCCACTGCAGAAAATACAAGATAAAATCCCTGCTGTACGTCCTGTCCCAAAATGTAACAAAGCCTCTTTGTTTTTCCCTTCTTTAATCTTTTGTATGCTGTGTTTTTCTTCAGGGCTTGCTAGACTCTTTGGTCAGATACCAGTTTTGTGTCAGTTCTACTTTAACTTCAGACTTTTTGTGGGGCTACTCTTTTCTTTAGGTGATTTAGAGAACACACACACACACACACACACACGCAACATGTTTTGGGATTTTTCACCCTAAAAAGGCTTTTTGCCTGTGTAAAAAATGCACTGCATGTTTCAAGGAATCTGTTCTTCTGTATGCTTCTGTTCCTACGGGAGAAGATGAGTTAAAAAAGAACAGCTGAAAACTGAAACAATCAAATACAAAAACGTCTTTGCTCGCTTAGAAAAACATTCACAAGAAAGAAGAGGTTTATTTCCAGGCTGAAATGACGTTCACACCTTGTTTGCTTGGAAGCGTCTTGCTCTTTCAATGGCACATTTTGGTTGGTAAACAACCATTAAAATTCTGAGCAGATCTGCATAGCTTGCAGGAAAACCTCTCAAAACAGCTGCAGCCTCCTTTCGGCAGATGGGAATTAATAATAGCCTTTGTTCTACAGGCTCTTCCGCTTGCACACACAGAATGGGGCGAAAGCTGCCCTCCCCTGACCACTGGTGCCCACGGCAGCCCGACCCGAGCTGCAGTGTGTGCTGCAGGTTGAGGATGAGCAGGGGAGGGTGCGTGTGGCATCAAGCTCTGCCTTCCCCCACCTCCCTACCCCCCGTCCCCCGACCCTGCAGATAGCAGCACCGACTCTAGCTGGTATCTCTCCCCTTACCTCCCTCTCATCTCTCAGGGCAAGTGAGTCCATTGGGGATGCTTTTTGTGTCTGCAGTGTTTCTAGGAGGTGCACATTTGGGAATGAGGGTACAGCCAGGTGTATGGCCAAAACGCTACTGTGGGCTTGGGCCTTTGGGCAAAGGATGATGACCCAGCACCACCTCTGCTGCTATGCAGCACGCAGGTGGTGAGACCTCCCTGAGCCCTGTGCACATAAGCAAGCCCCAACCCATGACACGCAAATAGCCTCTGTGGATGGCTACATTCATGAGGGGTGTGGAACTGCACCAGGGCATGAGTCTAGCTGGGCCACTCTATATTCACCCAAAATTTATTACTTTGACTGCAGTAGGTCCAAATTTCAGCTAAAACCTCTGGCCATTCCCTTTACCCTAGGCTTGCTACCTTGGCACTAGAGTGTCTCCTCTTTTGGTGGTGGGGGAATTGTCAGCAATGTCTCTTGCTTCCCAAAGCTGATCTTTGTGAGTCCTTGAGGCCGCTGGCAGGCCATCCAAACCGAGCTTGGCCACTGTGTCTGTCATCCACACTGAGCTTGGCCACTGAGTGTGTCATCTGGCGCTGCCTGCATCCCTGCTGCCTGCATCCTGCCGAGCATCCCTGTGCCCTGGGCTTTTCTGCTCCCAGCCCTCACCCCTAGCCCCATGGATCAGGCACCAAACCTCCAGAGAAGCCGCCAGCCCCTTGCAGTGCCCGGAGTCAGCATTGCCCCTGAGACAGCATGGCAATGAAGAAAAGAGGGAAGCTTTGCAAGACGCCGAGACAAAATGTTCTTGGCTGAGCGCGCTCATCTGTGACCGGAGCTCCTCGAGGAGATGAGACCCTGCCAAAATCCCCGGGAGATCACAGCACGCTGCAAAATCTTTCAGTTCATGGCCACTTTCCCACCCTCCCTGAACGGGAGGAGAAACAAGCACGGCACGGCGCAGGCCGGGGTGAGGGGCGGCCCCGGGGGGGTCTCCTGCGGGAGGACCACAGTACCCTCAGCGCGGCGAAGGGCAGAGCGGAATCCCGCAGCAGCAGCAGCAGCAGCAGAAGGAGCAGGAGCAGGAGCAGGAGCAGCAAACCCAGCACAGCAGCACCGAGGCCCAGCTCCTTGCCGGGAAGCCGCCGCCCGGGCGCCTCTCCCCGCTCCCCATTAGAGGGTGCTCCTCGGCCGTCTTTCGGCCGGGCGGAGGCCCGGGGCGGCCCCGGATCCGCCGCCCCTCGTTTAAAAACCCTCCGAGGGGGCTGTGTCACTCGGTACTCGCAGCCCGCGGCGCCTGTGTCAGCGCGATGAGTGACGCTCCCTTGTATGACCGCGGAGGTGCGCTGAGTTCTCTTAATTTCCCTCCGCCGCTATTTAGGTAACCGAAAAGAGGTGCTTAAATACGGGCAGTGCCGTGCTTCCCCCTCTGCCCAGTTTTACAGCACAGACCGTACAAAACTGCGCTGCTGCCTGCAAGAAGCTGCGGAACGCCTCGCTGAACGCGCAGTCCCCTCTCGCCTGTGGAGTGCTGAGGCCTGCTGGACTTCATAGGCCTTTTGATTAGAGGAGGGGAACACGTTCCCCGACTGTTTTTAATTTCGATAATTTCCTTGCATTGTTTGGAATTGTTCCGGCTTCCTGATTTTTGTATGCACACCAGTGACATGCCTGTGCCTCAAAACCCGTTTTACTGCCAACTGATGCCCAGCTGCACCAGAATGTGAAGTTCGGCCTTGGGCGGCGGCAGGGGCGTCTTGCAGACGAGCAAGCAGTGCTCTTTCGCACAGTAAAATCTCAGTCAGGCTGAATTTTCTTTCCCCATTCTCCTTACCTGCCTCTGCTGTGATGTTACACACACAAAAAAAAGGAAAAAAGTAACGTGGCTTGAGAATTAGTGCCACGTGGATCTGCTGTTTTCCTCCTTTGTGAGATGGAAGCCCGAAGGATACTTACACTTTTTGATGATAGGTTGATCGAACTATCAATTTATGGACAATAGAATGCATTTTTATGTGGCAGCATGATGTCTCTGTCAGCATCTGGCAATATAAGGTGTATTCATGACTAGGTAGGCATTGTGCTTGGAAGGGAATACCTCCACTCTCCGTTACTATCATTCAGTGTTTGCATTGCAACCGCCTAAGGCTGCAGTCTACAGCGTGAGACTTGCAGTGTTTTGGGAGTTGCAAACGTAGCTTTCAGATAAAGCTGGCTTTGCTAATTTTCCTCATGGGCACCACCGCAGCTCCCCAGGCAAGTCCCGGTTGTCCTCCAGATGCCAAAGTCTGCAGGGGATTGGCAGGGGGGCAGTAAGCAATTCAGGCTGATCACCATCAGTAGCCATCAACTGCTGTTGCTCTTTTCTGGTGACTCATATAATTGCCTTGTTTGGCTCCATTTTATCAACAGAACAAACATTGCTTCAGTGGCAGGAGAAAGGGAGTAGAAGTGAACGGAACATGCCTGTGATTTGTAAAGGAAGAAGAGTTCAAGAGGTTGTCTTTCAAGGGTGACAGCTTTGCAGGTGCATGGGGTGGCATCCAATCAAGTACTGCACCCAAAGGGAACTCGAGATAATTTCGGGGTAGGTTCATATGAGGCCTCCACTTTTTTACAAACTCATAAACATTTAGTTTTACACCTCTCATAGCTACCTGAGATGTAAGTTAGGAGGCAGGAATCAGAGAAATAAACCCCAAATCCTTGCAAAATTCATCACAAGATGCACTCTAGGTATGATATGGTTTCCTTGTAAGTTTGCTAAAGGAAGAAATATATATGGAAATGCTAAGAGAAGTTTATTTTCCACCTAACAGGAAGAAGATTAGTTTACTGGGGTACATACTCCTATTCATTTGATTGAGATTGATTATATATAAAGATATTCACACATTGCTTGCACTACAGGACACATGTAGCTTGTCAAGGACTTCTAACTGTGAAAACAGTTGCAAAACATCTGCTTTGCTTTTCTGGAAAAGTCTGTTCACATTTCAGGGAAAAGTCCCAGAAGAAACGGTACCAAAAAGGTGAAAGAAGGAAAAAATACATTCTCTGGATTTTCTGTTCTGCCTTAAAACTAACACAAATAATCAAACATGTCCAAAAAGTTACACCGCAAAGAACTCTGTCATAAAATGGAAAGCCTTATGTTTCAGGATCAAGAATAACAAAATCAAATAACCCAGCCTCCTGGATGGTAGTTGGGAATTGAAGGAACCAGTGTAGATAGAGTAATTGGGCAGTGGGTGATTTCAGAGAACTGAGGACAGCTAAAGCCAAGTGAATGGCATCCATGAGATATATAAAAGGGTTTTATCAGTATGCTGGGGGAATAGCAGGACTCGGTAGAAAGTCCAAGTGTTGATAAATTGGGATGGAGATTAAATTTACAGACACCTAGCATGGTTGAAACACTGAACTTGGTTTTGCATTCATCTGAAGAAAAATAGTAGATGAAGTGGATGGAAAAATCCCAGTAATGGAAAAAGGAATAACCTCCTAAAAAAACCACCCAAACCACACACACACATACACACACACATGTGAAATGATACAGGAAATCCAGGCACTTATGGGTCACCTAGAAGACATCCTTAGGTGTTTCCTGAATAATTTTCTGCCACTTAAAACTATTTGAAAGCCATAGGCAACTGTGGAAGTCCTGAAAGATGGAAGCAGCAGAAAGGAAAGGAAATATCACACTGCTTTTCTATAACAGAAAGCAGGCTAATTCTGTTGACAGCCAGAATGGGCCTATGGGTCTCAGGTCTTTACAAAGGGCAGAGCCCGTAAGGACACTCTGTCCCCTCTTTACCCTCTTGTCACTCTCAGCTCAGAGAAGCGCATCAAGCTCAAACCCGAGTTTACCTCCAGTGATACGTAGCTTAGGTGTAAGTGCTCACTTGGATCTGCACCCCTGAGAGGAAAATAATTTCTGAGTATTTCAAGTCAGACTCTTGGCACTGGAAAAGGAACATGCAGATACACAGGAGATGCTGGAGAAAGAGATGAATGGGATATAAATACTATTTTGCCTGATATTAAACATCCGGGATTAGCACAGCAAAATGCAGATGATCTGAAAACTCATAGAGTGAAAATATATTGGTGCAGCACACCACAGCTTCAAGAGTAAAGCCAAAAATCTGCAGCAGTATAAAAAAAAATACAAAAATAAAAATAACCCTTTTCCTCAGGCAGGATGCCATTGATTTTGTCTTTTGTATGCTGAATAAACTGGGGACAGACAAAAGAAATCATGAGATTCATTTGCTATTTTTAATATACAGCAATGAATTTTAGTCCTTAAAGTGCCCCAGAGGGTGTAGATGATGTGGAATAAAGACATCCATGGAAATTCAAAATGATGAACAGCTCAACAAAAACGTGCAATCTACTGGCATTATGAAGAATATCAGGATATTATTAATTGTGGTAATTTTTTCCTGTTCCAAGAGAGAGCTTTTCTCTGTTGGGAATGTAAATATACTCACTGCAGCTTTATTAAAGGATTTCATAAACTAAGTTTCATTAAAGGGAAGATCTGCAGCATTTCATCATGCCTTTAATGTCTTATTTGGACAGATCAGCTCCTTGATCTAAGCTTCTGATACTTGTGTAGCCCGGATTCAGGGAAGCATTCATATTCAGAAGCAGTCCTTAGTATCAAGCATAGACACAAGTGATTTTCTAAATGGGAAAGGCCTCAAAGACATAAATTCTTGCTTGGCTCAGGGGTTGCTTGTGGTCTTTTATGATGCTGTGAAATAGAAACCACTGTGATGGTTACTGAGGTGTGAGCTGTGAACTGCAGCAGTTTCAGCTGGAGGTGCCCTCGTCTGAGCTTCTGAATGCCCTTGGATGGCCCGATCCCAAAGTAACTGTGACCTGCTTTTACTTGACTTGCTTTTCTTCCTGGAAGATGTAGCGATGCATTTAAAAAAAGAAAAGGCAGGGTGTGGAGGGGGGTACATATACAAACCTTGTACTTCAGTTTTTGAGTAGAGGGGGGACTCTGCTGGTCTGCCCTGGGAGAAATTGCATCTTGTGGGAATATGCTGTTCGTGTGTGGGAGGAGGCTTCCCTTCAAGTAGTGCTTTACAGCCATGGAGTAATTTGGCCCATGTCCGGAGAGCAGCATTTCCCTGACTGGAAATCCGAACTGCTCTTTCTTGAAACCAAGTAGCAAACCCTTTTGGGAACACTCAGGATGTGTGCACAAAGGGACACAGGCTGGGTGAGTGAGGTCAGGTACTTCTGCATAGTATGATGATCCCTGAAAGAGGATTTCTTATGGGATGGGATCTGCTATTTTATTTCTCACCTTTTTTTTTTCCCCCTGGTAATTATTTTGTCTTTTCATTTTTGACCATCGAATTATGAAGTGGTTTGTGGGTTTTGTTGACTTTTGGTGGGGTATTTTTTATGGTTGCCTTTTGGATTTCATAGAAGCATGGAATGAGAGAATGTTTAAAAATACTTTAAAATGAATTCTAAATTAAATCCATCTTCAGCGATTCGATTGGTAGAAAATAAGTACATAGTGTTACAAGAGGAAAGCTTTCTCATTAGGCAGTTAGGTGGGAAAGTATTTCACAGTCAAATTGGTTTGCAAATCTGCTCCCCATCTTAGCCCCTGCCACTACTTTTCTGAGCCCTTGGACACGCTGCGTTGCTTCTTAGGGTTGTGTTTTGACACTGGTGTGCTTTGCCTGTCCTAGCTATTTGGACTGCAACCTTTGAAGGCCAGAAATTTTAAAGTGGGATTTTAAAATTTTTTTTCCTTTAGGGGTGTTACCTAGGTATCTACCCTCTTGTTTCATTCAGAAGAGCTGAGAGGAACACTAAGCCAGACTATGTTTAAAATTGCCTGTCTTGTGCACCCTTATATTGCTGACATTTAACTTGCAGGACAAGTTTTGTTCCAAAGAAAGCCAGCCAATACTTCTGCTCAACTAGGGTGGGGCAAATTAATCTACCAATTTACATAATCTGCCCTAACTTTCAGTATCAATTCTGTATGCGAAGGTCATTTCTTTTAAAATCTTAATTTGCAGTGGCGAAACAGAAGGATCAGCCTACCCTTGGTCTCTTGATCTGTTGGATCACAGGTAGGTTGGATCTGCTGGTAGGTGCTGAAGGTTTGGGTCTTGGAGCAGCCTCTGCTCTCCTGGATGAAGACTGGGGGTCAGCAGGAAGCAGTCAGGGCATGGCATGGCCCCTCCAATGGGCTGGGCTGGCAGTCGCGAGGGAGAACCCCAGGGTGGTAGGGATCTGAGTAGTTTAAGGACATGGGGGAGGAAAGAGACACCCACGTGTGGGGTATGGTCCTTCCTGCTGCTGAAGCCGGACAGGGGAGGAGTGCAGGGCCCTGGGTTGCAGGGAAGGGGAAGCCACTTCTCTTCTGCCTCTCCTGTCTCTCCATTTTCCCTTCTCTTGCCATCTTTTCTTCTCCTCCAAGTGTTTCTCCCTCAGCCCCCACAGCGCCACAGGAAACCTCACCCACTCTACCTATTTTTGCGCGCTGGCGTGTGGGCAGGTATACCTGCCCTGCGCGCCTGAGCTCAGCGCTGCATCATGGAGCAAGCACTTTTGTTCAGACCTCTTTTTAAAGCTATTAAAATTTGTAAAAAAAGAGAAAAGAAACACGCACCCTGAAGCCTGAATAGCAGCATTTCTATCATCTGTTGTCATGACACACAGCTGACGTGGGAACACGGCAGTAAGGCTGACTGCTAGATGGGTTTAATTTTGGTGCAGAAATTTGCTAGAAGAAGCTTTCAAAAATATCTCTGGGTGGGAGGAAAACAGGTGGGTGCTGGTTATGTGTATGAAGCAGGAGGAAATAGTTGTCAATCTTACCTAAGCATTACTCCACATCCATCAGCCCTTTGGTACCCTCACTTACTCGACAGGGAAATAAATGATACTGTCTCTCTCTGTTCCTCTCTCCTATTACTTCTCTAGAAGGTGCTAGTGGGCCACAGAGCACAGGGAGACAGAGCATGGGATTACTGAAGAGAACCATGGCTGTGTGAGTCAGAATGCACCTTGCCTGCTCAGCCTTGGTCAAGATGTCTATCCAGGAAGGGTATCTCGGTATTATCCACTGGAGACAGGTGATGGTGAGATCAGTCCAGGAGAGGCTTCTGGGCCGATAGCATCTAAAATGACAACTGATGTTGGACGTGGGTGGCAAGTGACATGTGGTTTGTAGGAACTCCTGGAGTAAACCTCATGTTTGTGGTCGTTCATCAAGGTGAGCAAATGGAGTGGACTCAGTAGACCAGTGGATCCATTCAGCTCTGTGTTCCTGTGCCCCATGAACACTTTTGTTCCAAAAATGTCTTGTTCTTGTTCTTCTTTGTCATTGTGCCTAAGTAAGACAGACCTAGTCTGGTTTTCAGACATTCCTGAGCAGTCACAGCTTCTGCTGGCTATGAAAGAGTGTAGGTGTTCAGAAATATTCTCTAAAAATCACTCTGCTAACCCATTTCAAGCTCATTTTCTTCTACCGCAACTACCCTCTATTAGTGCATTTCTCATCTTTGTTAGTCATCTTGACTAATGACTTTACTCATCTATACAAGTTTACTCACCCATTTCAGTACTTTCCTAGATCACAGGAACATTTTGTGACTTGATTAAGTAATCAATTAGAAGCTCAGAGGTCTTTGAATGAAAAGTGTTCTGTTTTATAAGAGCAAAATACTATGATTACATGACTGGAAAACATAATTCAGTGTAGGGGCTTTCTCCTCCATGCTTAGTGTTTGGACATCCATGGTAATGACGGTGGCAAAACTGACTGCAACTGCCGGTGATGAGAAGTTTGAAAGAGGACATCCACACTTGCAGTTTGATTGTGTGGACTGAGGTGGAGGCAGAGGAGGAAGAGGAAGACCTTATTGGAGAGGAGGTGTTCTTGAACAGGAGGACACATAAGTATGTGTGAGCAGGGTAATTCAGACCTCCTCTTGTGGAGTAGAGCTTCTACCTAATGCAGTCACAGAGCCAAGGGAACTACAGCATTTTCTTTTTAGCCCATTTCCATGGTGGTTTTGACTTGGTCTGAAAAATCTGGCTTGCCCCCTACCACTGCTACTGTTTTCTCAATATCTGAAATCGTGGTTTTAAATTCCCCCTTTAGGAGTCCCAAATGAGAAGCCTCGTGGAACAGAAAACTTGGTAGCAATGTATCCTTTGCATCCTAACTTGGTTTTTTGGTTTGGGTCCCGTCTCTTTATACTGCTCTGATTCTCCTACTGCTTTCTGTTTCCAGCCTCTGAATATCCCATAATGTGCTCAATAAAAATTGAATAGTTTCCACTTAGAATTCTAAAAATGGTTTGCCATTTCCAGAAAGTGACAGCACCAATATTATCGTCAGTCTCTTATGCAAATTGCCACCCTGTTGCTACTTACCAAAGTATTTCACATTTCTCTGAAATCTGACTCCACACTCTTCCACTCAGAAACCCTGGGAGTCTTCACCTTCCCACTGGAGGTGCCCAGACCATTGGTGTTGACCTGGCTGCTGGCCAAAGTATATGTTAATTATGTAAGTTTTATGAGATGTTTTCCACTGAGGAGCTGTTCTTATCAAACTCCTCCTGCTGCAGGGTACAGGCGTTTGGTTCAGTCCATCAGAAGATGGCATGCCATGCCATTCAGTGTTCGGTGCAATCCTGGAAAGCAAGGCTGTGTTTGGTAGGTGATGTTAGGTCTACAGGTTGGAACTTGGATGGGCTACATGGCATGCTACCTTCTGTTATGCAGATAAGAGAAAAAAGAGACCCAGGATGGTTTGTCTGAATTCTTGTCACACTTCTCTTTTGCTTTGCCTTCCCTTCCCCTTCCCCTTCCCCTTCCCCTTCCCCTTCCCCTTCCCCTTCCCCTTCCCCTTCCCCTTCCCCTTTCCATTCCCATTCCCCTTCCTTCCTTCCCTCCTCTCTTCCTTCCTCCCTTTCCCATCTAAATTCTAGGGGCCTGGGAAAAAAAAATCAATTCTGAGTTTGCCATTGGGGAAGTATAACCATCTGGGAAGAATATATCCCCTGGCTGTAGGGGCAGTCTAGCTTCCCTTGCAAAACAAAGACACTGATTTTCCCTTCCTCCTAGTTGTCACACTTGATGTAATTTTTCCAAGCCACCTGGAAAAGACAGCCTGGACTAGCATTCTTTCCCCATAAACAAGCAGCTCTGCCTTCAGTAGAAAGGTTGCTCTCCTTTAGGTGCACGGCAGCCATGCGCTTTCCGTCAGGATGCCCTAAACAAGGAAGGACTCCAATCACACTTTTTAAGAAGCATGTTTTCTTTGTAGACTCTCCGCTGCCTGCTACAAACTGAAGACGAAATGACTGCCTGTCTGAAGGCAGCAGATGTCTCAGAGATGTAAATGCCTTGCCATCCCTGAATCAAAGCTGCAGCATAGCTGAGTACAGTACTGTATAAGGACAATATTGACTCCCTTTTTGTTTGCTTGCCTTTTGTGTAGGGGGCTGAAAATGCTGGCGATGTTTAAAGACCTCTTTAGAGTCATTACAAGATACTGTGCAAATGTAGTAATTTTTCCCTGGTAAGCAGGCATGAAATGCATGCTTGCTTATCAGAATGAAACAGTTCCAGGGGAGGCCTTGATGTCTGTCAGGTGAGTCATCTAATCGCAAGATTTAATGTATTGAACTGGGTAAATAAGTCACTATTTGGAGATGTCTAAATATACATTTCCCTGAGAGCTTTGCCAGTCTCTAGGGTAAATAAGTCATGCTTGTATAAAGATTTTTTTGTTGTTGTTTAAAAGATATGATTACCTGAATAAATAATTGTGGTGTAACCGGGTAGTGCGCACACCAAACACGCTTAATTCCATATGTTCTTCTGTGTAAAAATGCCTATTGCCAAACTGCACCTGCCATCTAGGATTTAATAATCTGTTGTAAGATATTTCCCCCTCCTACTTTGGAGGAAAAGAGAAGCAAAATAAAAAAACAAACCAAAACCAAAACCAGAAGCAAATTTCACAGCTAACAAAATTGCCATACGTGCTAGGAATGTTTAAATTGTAACATGACCCGACAAAAATCAGGAAATTTAAACACAAACCCATCCCTGTGTCCTTAATTCACCCCTTTGTGATTTTTCTTATTATCATGCAGGAGAACACAGCCATTTCTGCTGTGAATCTTTGCGACACTGAACTTCCCTGCTGCATTTTCAAGATGACTTACTCTGGCTGTTAGCTGCCTCCTGAATTGCTACTGTAGGTCATCTAGTCCATCTCTGCAGAAGTGCAGTTAATCCCCACTGCACATTTACAAGGGGCTATCCCACCGAATGTTAATGTCCTGTGTGAGCTGACTTTGCTTTACCACCAAGTTATTTTTCAGGCTAATAATATGGTTTTTTGTTTTTTTTTAAAGAGAAAAGATTCAATCGGGATCTTCCCTGTCATCATTCATTTTGTACTACAAAGGCTGTTTGGTGTTTCCCAACAGCTGCACAATGTTCTTTGCTGCACTTTCCTTTTCCTTCCCAAAAGCCAAAATCTGGAAGTGTGGTCCTCTTCTCTAACTCTTTGGAGCAAGGTGTTTGACCTCTCTTTTGGGGTGTGTCCTTTTCCCCCACATCCCCCTTACAGGGTTGCAGTGCTTCACCACCTGCTTGGGAGAACCGTGCCCTCAGATTGCCTGCCTGGCTGGGCTCCCTCGCTCCCCAGCACCAACTGGCTTAGTCACACGTAGTCACATCAGGGTAGGCTTAAGAGGAATTTCCTGCTTTAGCCCATGTTGGTATGTAACAGAATCACAGAACCACAGGGTTGGAAAAGACCTTTAAGATCATTGAGTCCAACTGTACCTGTCCCCTACTAAACTATATCCCTAAGTACCTCATCCTCCCGTCTTTTAAACACATCCAGAAACGGTGACTCAACCACCTCCCTGGGCAGCTTGTTCAGGGCCCTGACAACTCTTTCAGTGTAGAATTTTTCCTGACATCTAACCTGAATCTGCCCTGCTGCAGCTTTGTGCCATTTCCCCTTGTCCTATCACCTATCCTAACCGCTTGGCCAAGTCACTTCTTTCTCAGTTACGCAAGGGTTCTACCAGCTTGCTTGCTGTCTGTGTTCTCAGTGACTCCCTCCCTCTCCGTTTAATCTTTGCTAAGCTGGGGAGGAAGACTAGAAGGAGGAGGAAGAGAATATGCTTTCACAACTTTTGTTTTCATTGAGGTATAATATGTAAATTACAAAGAGCACCAGTGGGAACGTACTTATTAAAAGTAAGTAGCAGTATGGCTTTGTACAGCCAACCAGCAAGAAACTGAGGATACCTTATTGCTGCAGAGTCCACTCTGCTGTTATGAAGCTGGGAATAAAGTGCAGTCTGCTATTTACTGTCAGCCTTTAACATTTCATTTGGTTTATTTCCCTTTAACCATAATGTGAAACCGAGCCAGGAAACAACTGCTTCTTAGCCTTGCTAACTTTATTGTTCCTGGCAATTCTGGCATCCAGAGGAATGAACCAGGGACAGGCTGATTTTGGAGACTGTGGTGGAACGTCTGTTGTAGTTCTTAGATGCTGCTTGATTCTGAAAACAGGTATCTGGAGCTCAGATCCTCCATTGGTTTATATGTATGCACAATTTTGCTAGGATGCCTTGATTTCATTGATAGTACAAATATTTAAATGCTAAGCACAAACATTTCTATTGTTATTAATAGTATAAGGAAGAAAGGGAAGTAAAAGAACTAAATTACCTGTCCTTACTTAGACAACAGAGCATGTTTTTTCTGTTTGTCATCTTACATCTTTTAGTGCTGAGCAGCCAGTAGTAATCCATAAGCATTTTCTTCATTATTTACCCTTTGTAAAGAACAATTGCATCCCCATTCTGCAAGCAAGTAAACCAAAGACAGAGACTGCACCTATTTGGCTAGCGTTCAGGTAACTGAAGCAGAGGACAGGCTTCTTTCTCTGACACAAGAGCAGAGCAGAACAAGATTAATTTCAGCGAGCCAGTGCCAGAGAGCACCACAGGAGGGAATATTACGGTTTTCCAACCACTTCTGTTTGTGCCTGCATTGTGATCCAGGGCTAGCTGCTGCAGGGACAGGGCCTGCAGGAACGTTAATGAAATTCTCTTTTAAGTGTGTTCATTGAATTGCATTACCTCACTGTGGTGACACTTATTTTGAAGCACGCCTTAATTCCGTTTCTTTTAATACACTTTGGAGTGTAACGTGGTTTACCCTGCCCAATTTAAATTCACACCTTGAATTAGCTCAGCTCACCTCTCCTCAGCATCCCCCCATAAGCAGGGCCTAATTTTGGGTTTTTTTTCTAAGCCTTGAAGCCGAATTCTGCCTTCTCTTGTCAGTGTGACTCGGAGGCTCCTTATCCCTGCGCTTCCCGATGGCGGCATGCCCTGCCACCACACAGCTACTTAACCAGCTGCTAAGCAGCTTTCGTCTGTGCAGAGCTGCTTTGGAAGCTGCTGGTGAAAAAGAAGGTAAAAGAACAGGCTGAAATATTAATTCACAGAGTAAAAATGACAAAGTGATGGAATAATTACAGGCTGAAAAGTCCCCGAAAGCCAATGTGACCACCTGTGGGACTTGTGACAGTTACATTAAGGTGAGGGACTGAAGAGAGGGTGGAATTACGAGCTTTTAAGAATCATTTTCCCTGCGTGGGGAATGCGGAGGAGCTCGGTTTGCACTTGGTGGCAGTGCTCTCCCGTGCTGCTGGCAGCCCTGGCCGCCAAGGCTGCTGCTGCTGCCTGCAGAAGACATGGAAGCAGGAGTGATGGTTCTGCACAACCGAGGGCTGATAATCAGCCTAATATTGTTTTCTTAATTAATTTTAAATACTGTTTCTCTGCTCTGATAGAGCTCTGCTGTTTTAGAGCTTTGATTGCTGTCTGCAGGACTCCCTGAAAGGAAAGAAGGTGGTGGAATTGTTTGTAGCTCTGTACAGGGGGAGACTCTTTTATTCTTCCTCCCTCCCTCCCTCCCTCCCTCCCTCCCTCCCTCCCTCCCTCCCTCCCTCCCTCCCTCCCTCCCTCCCTCCCTCCCTCCCTCCCTCCCTCCCTCCCTCCCTCCCTCCCTCCCTCCCTCCCTCCCTCCCTCCCTCCCTCCCTCCCTCCCTCCCTCCCTCCCTCCCTCCCTCCCTCCCTCCCTCCCTCCCTTCCTCCCTCCCTCCCTCCCTCCCTCCCTCCCTCCCTCCCTCCCTCCCTTCCTCCCTTCCTCCCTCCCTCCCTCCCTCCCTTCCTCCCTCCCCTTCCTCCCTCCCCTCCCCCCCCCCCTCCCCTCCTCTCCCCTCCACTTCCCTTCCCTTCTTGACTGCCCACTTCCCTTCCCTTCTTCACTGTCCAGCTTTCCATTAGGACAGGACAACTGGTGCTGGAGATCAGGCTCATTGCAAGGTCAGTGACAGCACCAGAAGGCACAGGCTGGTCTCAAATGAAACTGTGGTCCCTGTGGGACTCACTGAAACTCCAAGGACTGAGTGTAGTAGACCTGAGCTGTTGCCTCTCTTCCAACAAGACATCCATGGCATCATAGCTGTGGAGAAACAAAATGGAAATATAATGTCCTTCAAATGTCCTGTTCCTTGAGTAATGGGTATCCTGGATTTTGACGGTGTCCTCACAGATTCTGCTGTTTCTGACAGTCCTCCAAGCACCTTTTTAGCATGAACTCACTGACAGCCTCGCAGCATGTGGCAACGCAGGCCCACGATCCCTCTGAAGTATTGTTACCTGGAGAAAAGTAGAGTGAATGTGGTGTGGTCAAGTCTTAGCACCTTACTATGAATTTCATGGCATTAGATGCTTCTCTCAAAGCTTCAGTCTGCATTCATATGGTGTAGGGAGAAGATCTCTCTTTTTTCTTTTCAAGGCAATGTGTGGCTTTCCTGGTGGTGTGAAACAGCTTGCAAATGTGAAAAGAGAGATGCTGTTATGGTAGGAAACAAATTCCCACTATTTATCTAAAAAAATGCAGGGCACTTTAGTCTCATGATTTTTGCAGGCCTTGGATGGTTAGGGGTCAAAATTAGTGAAGTTGTCTCTGCTGCAGCCACACAGACACGTTTTTAGCTTAGTAAAATAAAATGTGTGAGACGGTGCAGCTGCTCCTGCAAGGTACCTTGGCTGGTAATGTACTGTGGTGGAAAGAACTATGCAAATGGAGGATAATAATGTTGGAGGGGGGAAAAAAAAGTCAAGACTGACCACGTGTAAGCACAGGATGGAGACAGAAAGCCTTGTAAAAACTGGAGCAGAGGGAATCTGGAGGCTTCCTTGTAAAAGCAGTGAGAGAGGGAAGTCAAACAGCTTTTTAAATGGAGTTAGATTTGTTCCTGAGAAGGAGGTGAGGTTCATGAGAGCAGGCAGAGTGACACAGGATGGTTCTTCTAGTCATACATAGAAGTTGATGATGCACCATGCAAGTTCGTAGTCCATGCTAGTTGCAGAGGTTAAACATTCAGAGCCCAAAGGGGCCCAAATCACAGACAGCATCTTCCTTCCCATGACATGCCATGAAAGGGGAAGTTCCTGTGGGCTTTGTGTCTGGTCGTTCAGCAGCAGACATTGTTCATGGCTTTGTGTATCAGCAGAGATGAGCCTCACTGCTTTTAAAGTTCGGTGGACCTCCTGATCATCCCAGCCCTGGTAGTGAACAAAGGCTGTGAAATAACTTGTATCCTCTATTAGAGACAAACAAGCAAGAACAACACCACTTAAGGAAGCAACATAAATAATGAATGAGCAGAGAAATATGGTCCTTTCTGACAGAAATGATGCTGGTTTTAATTTGTGTTTATGGCACCTAAAGTAATGGGCACATGAAATATGCATGGAGAGAGAGAACTGGGAGAAAAATCCCTGCAGAACCTGACCACAGTGCCCTGGACCCCGACCAAAACTTGTGATGGGAGAAGAGTAACCAAGAAAAAGAAAGCTTCTGTAGGAAGGGAAAATAGTAAACACTGGAAAAGTACGGTGCATGCCTTTCTCTGATGCCAGCTGCACAACTAGAAAATCAAAACACTCTAGGAATCGAGTTCAAAGTGTAAAGTCACCTACTGAGGCTGTCTTTAGCACTTGGCATAACGGGGACGAACCTTCATGGAGGGAAAGGCAGGGTCTCAGTGCTGCTTGTGTGTAGAAAGTCTGTGTTTAAAACGTCCAAATCCCTCTGTCAGGACTCATTCTAGGGGGCTTTCTTCTAAATGTAAAAGTAGTATGCCATGAATCAGATTAAAATAAGGATGTGGCCCATCATCTTGAATCATCCCCTGGAAAATTAAGTTAGGTGTAATTAAGTTTTCTCCTGACGAATATTTTAGAAAATTGTAAAGTAAGGACTAAAGTTGTTTTAGCTTTCGTAGCTGAAGTTAGCTTCTTCCTTGACTTTTTAAAATCTACAGAGGTGTTAATATTTCTGAATATGATTGGAGGGGTATAAAATTGTACGGTTTTGAACTGAGCTACTAAAGAATGATGTCCCAAGGCTGCAGTCAGCCAGCCTGATTACAGATTTTTATTTTTTTCCTAGAACAACAGTGCAAACATTTTTGTTTGAGGTTGGCCATAAAATCCAATTGACCCAACGTAGCACATTTCATTTTCATTCCAGGAAGCAAGAGGCTAGCTTTCTCAGCAGCGTTTGAAGTGGAATGGGGTACAGGTGTCATGTACTTGAATTTAAAATGTGGATTTCTCTAAATTAATATTTCCACAAAGGTGAAATGGTACTATAGATTTCGTAACAGGACTTCTGCCTATAATAACAAGGTTCTTGTACTTTCTCTTCAACAACTGCTCAAAGCCATGTTGCTGGAACACACCAATATGTGTGTGACCTAGGTGTTAAAACTGCATCTCCAAGGACAGTGCCTTATTCGCTGACATGTTATAGTTGGGAATCATTAAAAGATTCTGCTGAAAATTGTTATTCCAAAACCAAGTGAAGGATAATAGTCCATGGGTAGGTTGTTTTGAGGTTTGCACGGCAAGGTGTTGGTAGTGGTGGTGGGGGGTGCTGAGGAGTGCCCAAGAGATTCCCCTGCATCCTGTGGAGAAGCCCGTGGTGAAGCAGATTGTCCCCCTGCAGCCAATGGAAAATGATGGGTGTCATGGTTTTGCCCCAGCTGAGAACCAGGCACCATGTAGCCGCTACCTCTTAAAGAGGGACTGGGGGGAGGGGTGGTGGTGGTGGTGGAATTGGGGGAGGGGGAAAGAGAGGGAGAAGAAAACCAGAAAAAACAAAACCTCACAGTTTAGGATAAGGACAGTGTACTGGAATAGCAGAGAGAGAGCTAATAACAGGACTTTATAGCAAAATGCACAAAACTGGTGGTACACAATGCAGCTTCTCACCGAAGCAGACAGCTCAGGCCGTACAGCCCAGGGCTGTCCCATAACTGGATCGTCGCCAAAACTGTGCGTCCTGGAGCCATGTGTTCCTCCCCCACCAGTCCCCATTTATACTGAGCATGACTTATTTGGCATGGAATACCCTCTGTGGCCAGTTCGGGTCACCTGTCCTGGCTATGTCACTTCCCAGCTTCCTCAGCGCCCCCCACCTCCCCATTAGCAGAGCAGTATGAACAACTGAAAAGCCCTTGACCCCATGGGAAACAACTAAAACATCAGTGTGTTATCAGCACTGCTCTCATCTTAACTCCCAAACACAGCATTCCACTGGCTGCTAGAAAGAAATTTACTCTATCTTGGCCAAAACCAGGACATTGGGGAGTAGACATTCCACCTGCAGCCTGTGGAGGACCCCACACTGGAGCAGGTGGAGAGGCACGAAGGACGCTGTGACCTGTTGGGAAACCCCACACTGGTGTAAGCTCCTAGTAGGACCTGCATTCCGTGGAGAGAGGGGCTCATGCCGGAGCAGGTTTGCTGGGGGGGTGGCGGGACTTGTGACCCCATGCGAGACCATGGTGGAGCAGCCTGGTTCGGAAAGTCTGCACCCCATGGAGGAGACACATGCTGGGGCAGTTAATGAAAAAAAAGAAAAGACAAATAGGTCCATCTCTAATGACAAAACCCTTCGTTTGCAAGAACCTTTCACAGATAGCACAAGAATTTCCTGTTAGTGTCTTTGGGGCCGATCCTTGTGTGATACAAGTTGTTACACTGTGTAACCCAATCTTTCTCCTTTTTCTGATATTTCATAGATTGTCTTTGAAGGGCCTCCATTTACACAAAACTGAACTCAAGCTAAGGTTGTGCCAAAATGTATCAGAAGTTTACAGGCTTGGATCATGACCTGGTGGAAATCTGTGTATCTCCACAATTTTAGGTGGTTTTTATAAGCATTAGCTGGGCGAGGCAGTTCAGGGATGTGGAAAGAGTTCAGGTTCCCTGTGCCCACATTCTCTGACCAAGATGTTTCATTCTCACCTGTTCCTTTTCACAAAACAGCCCATTAAAGCCATCCCATGACCTTAGGTAAGGACTGGAGAGCAAGTGCTTTTGCAGAAAAGCCTCGATGAGCCATAAATGTGCTGGGAAAGTAGGGAGGGCAGTAAATAAGACCTCCTTTCCCAGAACTCTGATGCGAAGCATGGGAAGGCAAAACTGTTGTTCACTGACATGCTAACTTTTGACTGTGGATTTCCTATTCAAAGTTCTCCTGAACAGAAAGCTGTATACATAATAATTAAAAAAAAAAAAAAAGCCAAACTCCTGGCAGAACTTTACAAGCCAATTAGTTGTTCTTCAGAAGGATATCTCTGCAGTGAGCATGGATCAGACCATGCTATGAGATAGATGTATTGTGTTAATATCCCTGAGTCTGAGAAGTTAAACAGCTAGATTGTATTTGAATGCCTGGAAAAGCCACACACCCTCCCCCAGCACACAGGACCATATTTTCTGTTGCATTGTGCTCCACAGGACTCCCGAGCTTATACCAAAACAGGAGAATTGTTGCTCTGGAAATCCCAGGTTGGCAGTAAAGGCAACAAAGCTAAGTAACAGAAAGGGAAAGCACAACTATCACTGCAGAATGGGTGCTGTTTCCTAAAGAAAGCAGCGAGGTTCGTTCCAGGGCTTTCGCTTCCTTCTCGGTTGTGTAGTAGTGCGTAGCTGTTGCCTTGAGATAAACAGCAGCATTTCAGTGCCATGAGAACTTTGTGACACTTGTGGACAACAGAGCCCCTGATGAGCCTACAGAAACCTTTCCAAACATAGCGGGGCTCTGTTTAGGCTAGACCTGCTTTGAAAATTGTCCTGCGGCCCTTTCCATGTGCAGTTTAAAACGGGTAAGCTGGGCTCATAAAGCCAATCCATCTCTGCTGATCAGGTAAATGAGACATCCTCAAGGTCCCCTTCTGTCAGACATCTAGTTTTTAAAACTGGACAACCACCTCAATAGTGATAAATTCCCAATATCCCACCCAAACCTGTGGTGGGTGATGCTGGCTGAAGGTGTGGTCGATTTTGTGGTGCCAGAGTAACCCTGTCAAGGAAGAGTATGATTCTGGAGGGTGAGGACTGGTTGTGAGCTTCCCAAGGTTTCTTAGAAACACCTGGAGTGGATTCTCTTTTCTTATGCAAGAGGAAAAGGTGGTGTCACAGATTTTGCACCACAGGTAAAAGTCAGCTGTGCTTGCAGCATCTAACGCCTGCAAATTCTTAAACAAGGGTTAACAGGTCCAACACCTTTGCGTTGCTAAAAGCAGAACCACGCACCATTTTGCAGATACAGTTACTTGGAAGAGCTGCTTAACTGATTTTATGCTGTGCTTCAGCTGAATGGTTTTCAGCTAGAGCAAGGAAGAAAAGCACAAATCAGACTTGTAAAGAGACACTGCAGCCCCAGTTGTATCATATGCAGCACTAAAATAAGCAGATCTTCCTTTGATAAGGCGCTTGGATTATTTGAATGTTGACCAGGAAACAGTCTTCATGGAAGAAATGACTCTTTCTTTGCAGTGGGAAGACAGAATTTCCTGGAACATGGGCAGGGCAAGAGCTGAAATCCCTGATGAGTGTTATTAGGGACATTGTTATGCAAATGTAATATGTTGTAGCTCTTTGGAGGAGGGATTTTCCTGCCACAAGAGACTGTGCTATTTTAACAGTTATTTCAATAAACATGCCTAAATACATTTGTTTACACAGTTTTCTGTCCTCTTTTGTGGAGCAGGAAGTTTAGGAACATACAGGTTTTGGAAAAGCCGATATGGAAATTGCACTGAAAAGACTTGCTTTGAAGTAATGGCATTTTCCTATTTTATTATACTGAAATGCTGGAACACTGATTTGAAACACAAGGTTTCAATTCTGCATGTTAGTTCAACAAGATTTTTTTCTTAAACCTTTCTCTAACATCAGGAAATCAGAGTATTGGTAACATCAGCAAACACGGTCCCCCAAAATACAAAATGTTGTGTGTCCCTGCTCTCACTGGGAAAATATCTCAGTGGAAAGAATTAGCTGTTGTCACAGTTCATAAAAAAACATAATCTTCCTACTGACTCTAACTCTTTATCACTTGCCAGGACAGGACATTTTTCTGTCTTGTACATTTCTTGCATCACACAGTAGAGAAACCACTGTTCCTGCTCCAGTTGTGTGGGGAGAAAATTGAAACTGGAAGAGCACCCGAAGTCTAATGGAGTTCTGGAAATCAGTGGGGAAGGCTGACCTTTTGCATGTGGGATGAATGTATCACACAGCAATTTCAGATCGGTGCCAACTCCAGCACTGTTGGGGTTTTTTTATGTAACCACTGATTGGCCATGAGCTGGACCAAAGCTGCCAAATTCATTTCCCAAAGAGGCCCAAGTGACACAGGCAGGGATCGGCCCTGCCTCCACACAACTGCAAGGACATGAGGTGTGCATGCTGCCAATTTCATTAGGCCTTGGAAACTTGCCTGGCATTAGGTGGCTTGTGACTATCGAGTTATTTATCATATCATCAAGGATAAAGCAAGGGCTAATTGATGTCTTCCGTAGCAGATCCCAACACTGCATGTTTTTCATGAGTGAGTCACAGAGTTTCCTCAGTGCTTCAAGGAACCCGGCTTCTCAGTCTGGTGTCTTTGTTATCAAAAAGCCCCATTCTTCCACTCAAGGCTGCCAAGCTGTGAGAATATCCTTGCCATGCATGCCTACAGATCGGGGAGAGAGCCACACTGTGCAAGTGAGCCACCCTCACTGGCCAGGTAATGCAGGCACAGCCAGGTCTCAGAGCAAGCACCAGGAAAGCTTTGGTTGGCTTCTGTCACTGTAGGAATGACAGGAGGGGAAGGGACAGTGTTAGGACCCAAAATGTTCTTTGTTGATCTGAGGTAGAAAGCTACCACAACCTTTGGAGAAAGCATGCTCCCAGTAGCTCTGGCTTCTGTCTGGGAGAGAAAAGAGTGTTTTCTGTGTTCATCATGATGTGATGGTACTTCTGATCCTGGACAAGTCAGAGATGACTCAGAAAGACAAAAAACCCAGCAAAACCTATCCAGAGAAAATGTTAGGTTACAGTTCAGATTTTTCATATTTTAACTTAGTTGATTAATTTTTTTAATTCATCTTTCCAAAAAGATTTTTAGTGCACAAATTGCTCAGGGTGTCTAAAGAAATAAAGGTGTGGGGTTTGGAAATGCTTGTTTTAAGTTTTGGCTCTTTCACTCCCTTGTGCAGTCTCCAGCTGGCTTATTCATGGCTCAGTGCCTCAGATGGTTCATTGGTGAGGCAGAGCGACAGCAGTGTCCACACAGAAGTAGCGATCAGAGGAGTAAAAACATGTTCCTAAACACGTAGAATATTTAAAAAACAAAATAGAGTAAATGCAAAGAAGAAAAACACGCATTTTTTATGATGCAGTGCCTATGTAACGGGCTCTATGTAGACCTCTGCTAGCTCCTAGTGACTTTGCGAGGTCAGGTTTTAGTCTAGTCACCAGTCGGCAGCTGTCAGGGATAAGCCGTCTGGATAGGTATTTGTGTAGCTTAAGATGATGGTAAATTACTTGGTTTTGATGCCTATGTTTGAAGGCTAACTAAGTAGTGGATTGACTGTAACATGGAGCACGAAGGGAAAGAGGTTTTTTTTGTCTGTGGGGGTGTGACTCCGAATCTATGGCCAACTGTTCTGCACAGCTTTAAAAAGCCAAAAAGAAATTAAAAACTCAGTTGAAGAGATATCATTCTTGGTCAGTGTTATGTGAAATTCAATAAGGGACTGTGAGCACTCTCTCTCACCCCTAAAGAAAGGCCCCTGCTGTCCTCCTAGACATGAATCTTCTTTAATGACAACACTACTTTGGGAGCCTCTGGGCCAGTTTTGAATAAAAGTGACCTGGTTTTGTTTTCACGCTGACATCCCGTGCTGTTTTATGTGGCTTTGTTTCCTTGTGTAACATTTGCCACGTTAGAACTTGTTAAAACTTAAAGTTTTGGGTGGTTTTTTTCTCTTTTTTTGTGTCTTTTTTTTTTTTCCCAGGGAGGCAGATATAAATATTAAAAGCAGGCATGGATAAAATAATAAACATTCAAAACTGTGAGCTTTGAATTGTGTTTTGTTTTGGAATATATTTCTCCAGCATGTGCAGATACATGATTTTCCCTTGGTACTGAAAACCAGGGGAGTTTCTGCAAGTCATCTGACTGCATGGCATGGTGTATGTTATACAAACCCTTGCCCAAACTACGCTGTCAGGAAAGGTCTCCCCCTCTCTCTGACACAGAATGTGCTTGTTTTAGAAAAACAGAGCCGTGTAATTCCTAGGCTGATTTCTGCTGGGAAGTGACTGACAGCTGAGCACGTGGCCATTGTCTTGAATTAGCAGGTGTGTACCCCTGGGGGGGAAGAGGGAAAAAGCACACAGGTTTTGTGTGTGCTCACTTGTTCATACCCAATTTCTGTTGTGGTGAGTCTGGCTCTCTGTCAACCGTATCTTCTCAGCCTGACACGGAGCTGCTATTTCAAACCCTTTCCTCGGTTCACAGGGATCAAGTCCTGAGAGGTAAAACAATGCTGGTACTCACCAGAGGTAATTCGTGCGGGGAGCCCTTTTTCTCTGTGGGCCCCTGGTGTTCAAGTGTGGCTTAAAGCAGAGCCGTTCCTGGGGAAAGCACTTGGTCGTGAGACAAGGTGCAAGGGCAAAATGCTGCCTTGGTAGCATTTTACCAGCATGTATACCCACTGGTATACCCTGCTGTATACCAGCATGTAGTGTAGCAGATGGTGTAAACTGGTATAAGCCCTGTGCAAACAGCTGTATTCTTCTTTCTCCTAACAGAGATAAAGACATAAGGAGTTAACAAAAGGTTCTTGTGTCACCTCATAGATTATTCGACCCCTCTTATGTTCAGTAAGAAGTGATTCCAGAGGAAAAAAACCTACAACTGTGTTCTTATGATATGTCTGATAGGCCTGATTTTGAGAGGTGTTATTTAAAAATGTACTTTCCACTCAGCTCTGTAATTTTTTTTTCTTTACTGTAATTCCTAATGTACAGCAGAATTAAGTCAGTTCCAGCTGCCACTCTGCAGCCTGTGTCCAAGTTAAGCTAGGCTTTGCTTTCCTTTTACACAGGAGTTGACAGGGAAGAAGATCGGAACACTGCTCAGAAGCTTTGCTGGCCAAGAGCACACTCCCAGAATTCCCAGAATTCATTCCCAGATCTTCTTTCCCGAAGAAACCTGCCTCTTTTTCCAACATGTGTGAATCAGCAGCCTGAAGTCAACGAGATTTGCGATATATCCTTTGGGAGAAACCACTGCAACAGGCGATAAACACTTCTTGTCGTATGTCATCTTAGCTTTAACAAGGAAGTGAGGTTTCATGTTAAAGCAGTGGGCATGACTGTAAGATTATCCATTGCTCTTTATGGTCGTGGCTATAAGCTTCCACCATAAGTTTTGGGAAATTATCCCTATTTCTCACCTGCAAAATGAGAGTAAAATAAAAACCTGAGAGTAAAATAGGCACTCCTCAGTGAGCCAGAGGAAGGGTTTGCCTGTTAATTCAGAGTTATGGAATCGTTTTGGTTGAAAGAGACCCTTACGGTCATCAAGTCCAACTGTTAGCCTAGCACTGCCAAGACTGCCAGTATCCTTGCAGGATACAAGAGAAGACTTCTGTATTCGTAGTGCCTGAGTGCTGGTGCAGGGGTCAGCAGAAATGCCTAGAAATGTTGCTGCTGTTGTGGTAGGAAGTGGGTGCAAAAGTCTTACAGAAGGGCCTGTGTAACTGCATTTTTAACCTGCGGTGTTTTAGAAGTGTCAGCTTCCTTTTGGGACTTGGCAGCACCATTAGGTTGCTGGACTCTTAATATAATTGCATAACCCACGAATTGGGCAAACATCCAGTTTTGAGGTTTTCAGACTCTGTTGATGAACTTAATCACAGTTGGAAAAGCTTTGCCAAATGAGTATAAAGAGGTTTATGCAGTGTAGCCCTCTGCCCAGGCAGTGTGGTTGCTCTGTGGTTGAAGTATTGCAACTGAATCAGCAGTTCAAAACCCTTGAACTTTGCTGTTCCACTTAAAACTAACCCCAGGTTGCTGCTGTTCTGCGGGATCTCTCCAGGAAAAGTACATATCAGTGGAAGGGGAGAGAAAAAAGAAAAGAAAGAACAAAAGGCTTTTAACTTGCGCCATACATGATAATGATGGAGTGCCTTCAAAGAGCACTGGGGTTTTTGAAAATCACAGGAGTGCAAAGAGGTCACCCATAGATATTTGAATTATTAACACATGTTTAACCATTAAAGAAAGATGTATTGATAGAATATCAATGTGATTAATTATTTAGTTACACAAAGTATGGCAAGGCAAACAAATTAAGTAGTCCCCACTCTTTGGAAAGGATGAACCTTGAATAAATGCATCATAAAAGGGTTTGTTACCACAAGGCTTGTTAATAACAGATGATCTTACAGTAATGGAACATGTGTACATGTTGGTAGTATTTATTTTGATTATAAGATGAGCCTTCAACAGTTGATCTATAGTGAAGTGGATTGAAGAAAACCGCAAAGAACCAACTTTGTGTTTGATGGGAAATGTGGCAGCTGTTTAGCTTGTGGTGACCTGTTAAAACAAACAGGTTTTCAAAGGAAATGTGTGCAGCTATTTGGAGAATAAAATCTACCTAGTAAGATGTCTCACGCGCAATGTTTTCTGTGCCTGTATTAGGTAGCCTTGCCTGCATTGCTAATGCAGATTCTGTGTGATGGAGAGAACAACCCTCCCCTAGTCTTTGTTGGCAGGAACAAAATATTGTGCTGTTGGAACCTGTAGCTCATTATTTTTTGGTCAGCTGTGGCAAATAAAAGCTTGAAGCCTTGCATATGTACTTTGCAATACACTCATGGATGAGATTGCCTCAAATTTTTATTCCAGTATATGGTTATTGCATAATTTCTTCAGTTGCTGGTCTTTGAATAATTTGAATAATTATTC
This sequence comes from Laterallus jamaicensis coturniculus, assembly GCA_022605575.1. Taxonomy (NCBI): domain Eukaryota; kingdom Metazoa; phylum Chordata; class Aves; order Gruiformes; family Rallidae; genus Laterallus; species Laterallus jamaicensis. The sequence continues at coordinate 3,569,294 of JAKCOX010000010.1, forward strand.
AGACAATCCAAGTAGATTTTTAATATGGACTCCACAGAATTACAGTATTTTCTCTGTGTGCATGATGTTGGAAACACTGTGTTAGCAAACACAGTTTTGGGGAAGCCTGGTAAGGCCTGCCTTTATTTTACTTCTAGTGTGTGGGCACTCGTTACAGCTAGGTGCTCAATAGTCAGCAGTGTGCTTCACCAGTAGCAGAGTGTTGGGCTGGGTGCTTCACACGCGCTGCTCTGCCTTCAGGGGCCTTGCCACAGCAGGCTAGCTATGGGCTAGTGCTTTCCATGCCTAGAGGGAAGCTGGACAAAGGCTGCTGATCTGCGTGTATCGGTATCTGTTGCTCCCTTGGTTGAGGCAAAAATGAAAGACTCTTGCTCCATTTCCTATCAAGTCCTCTTCCTCAGGCACAGGGAAGGCTATTCTGTCCTAGCCATAGCCCTGATGAAGCACTCACGATGATGGGAAGGAAATGACTGCCCACAGTCACCAAGAGGGCAAGAGCATCCAAGTCCACTGGGGACGGGCAGAGCGCCTGCTGCACAAGCAGGAATCAGGAGGATTTAGGTACATCAGAATATAACCTGAGGAGTAAGCTGCGCTGGGACATGAGTACCGAGTTACACACACCTCATTCATGATGACTCCAAGATGGGAAAAGTAATCTCAGCTATTTGGATGCCTTATTTTTGTATCACTGTACTTTTCCAGATGCCAGAAAATCTACTTTCCTTCTACTGTAAAGGTGTGAGATAATGTTTCACGAAGCCAACTGGACAACCCATCTGGAAAGCTAGTGTGCATGGAGAGGAAAGAAAAAGTGAAAAATGCAGAAATTTTAAAAAATTAAAAATCAGGCATCTGTAATCAAGAATCATACAAGCAATTCTCATTCTGCTGACAATTAAATGGGAACGTAAACAGGAATACATCATATGACTTTTAATCTCTACAGTGTCCGAAGAACTGTATCTGAGACATTTTTATTGTTTTGTTTGGTTTTGATTGTCAGCTGAAGGTTTCCAGCTTCTAAATTGTGTGCATAGTATCCAGCTTATGTATTAGTATACAAGCACAGTGATCATTCTGTAAGTCACGCCACAGCTTATTGCTCCGCTTTGGCAATTGCAGTTGTGCAGCAAATACAGGGTAGCAAATTCTGGGCTCCCTGGGAAAATCAGGCTGGCTCAGAAGGAGGTCTCCCATGTGTCTTGCTCAGGACAAGAAGCTCGTGGAAGGTGTTGGGGTACAATTGAAGCTGCAACCATGTCATGACACCTTGGCTTTATCCTGGTGGAGAGCAGACAACCTTCTGTTCAGCTCCCTTAGCTCCAGCAGGGCTCCCATGGACCTTGTGCTCCTGGCCTGTCTTGGGGTGTGGTGCCAGGGGAACAGAGGCAATTTGTCATTCGTGGCCTTGGGATGTGAAACACAGGGAGGCTGTGGAAGTGGGCTCGTAGTGTCTCTGAAGGAGAGCTTTCTGTATCTTGCCCCATAATTTTAGGGAGCTCACTGAATAATTTAGTTATAATAGGCTGTAGGGACTTCGCACGTGGAAGACTTCTGCCAGTTAATAACACTTAGTACATATATTGCTCTTCACATCTGCAAAGCACTTTACAAACATTAACTAATTAAGCCTCACAACACTCTGGGGAGGTAAGTATAAGTAAGTTATTATTGTTAAGTAAGGAAGACTCTTGGCTTTCCTCTTAGTGGAAGTCTTGGGGGAGATCGTAATCCTCCATGCTGCCGCCCTTTCTGTTCCTTGGTTCCTCCTGTGACTCACATTTACAGAGTGAATTCAGAAATGAAGCCACGTTCCTGTTCCTTGTGATTTACACAAGGAATTTTTAAATACTCTGCAACTGCTTCCTGGCCTCCTTGCACCTAGTCCTGGTGGAGGCACAGACAGCTTTAGAGACTGCACAGCTCTTCTGTGACTCTTCTCCTAGGTCTCTTTCCTACCAGGAAATCCAGCATCTTGAAGGGCTGTGGTAATCACAAGTATGGTGATGATTTTTGTGGAGCAGTTAGAAAGCTCTGGGGAAAAAAAAAAACCACCCACATTTTTAAGAGCTGAGTATGGGGGAAAACACGTGAATCTGCTGCTTAGGAAATTGAGGCAGCCACTTTAAAACCTGGTGACATCTGGTGGTAAAGTTACCATTGGCATCAGCCATCCCGGAACATGCTTGTAACAAAATTACCAGGAGCCCCTGTATTTTCAGCAACGCACAGGTTTTCAGGGTGCAACTTCCAGGAAAGCTCATGGAAACCATGTGCCCAAATCCTGCACATCCAGGAACTCAGTGGGAAACCAATCTGCAAATGCAGTTCCAGTAATAGGGAAATGGACCATTACTGTTCCTTTCACCTTCCAGAAGACTTTTCCTGCAAATTCTGGACCAGTTTTTTTACTTGCATCGAGGTTTCTGGCAATGCCTCATGCAGGGATGCTCTGCAGAGAGAACTGAAAACTCTGACAGCCACAGCTGTGACCAGCGAAGGCTTTGAGAAGTGTACGCCAAATGTGGTAGAACATACCCCATGTGTCACATCATGCATTTCTGACAGGGGAACACTCTGCATGGCTCTGATGGCAGCTCCATTGGAAAAATCACATCCCCAGAAATCAAATCTTCGCTCAGCAGAGGATTTGGGGTTTAATATTTGTACTCATAATAGTGCTGTTAATATACCACATTAAACAGACACTTTGAAGCTCTGACAAGGGGAGTGAGAGAAAGCAGAATGGCAGCTGTTCTGACAGTCACTTTCTATTCTGTGGGAACCAGCTGGTTGCTATTATCACTTATTATTTACCATTTAAGCTAGACATGTTACCAAAAAAAAAAAAAAAAAAAAAAAAAAGGCCAGGGAAAAAAGCAAAAATGGCCTTTGGGGACTTCAGAAACTTTCTGTGGTCTGATACATATTTAAGTTGATGGTTTTTCAATAAATCTCTTCACTTCCTCCTCCTGCCACCTCAGCTGCCATATTAAAGTGATCAAGTTGACCACAGATTTACTAAACGGAAATATGCAGTTCACTTAGTCCTTAAACCACATAAATACCTAAGAGGGATTTCTCCAGTTTCCAGCATTCGTCTTGAAGCTACTGTTTAATGTTAAGTCATTAGACCTCAGGCTTTCTTTGCACAGCCCATAAGCAAGCACTTAAAATCTCAGCCATCTTCCACTACAAGGGAAATGAGTTTGCCTTGTGTAGTAAAACACCAAGGGCGATGTGCTAGTAACGCTGAAGAATCTTGAAAGGTTATCTGGTTAAAGGCACAACACGCTTGAAGACAATCTGGCCTTCTGGAGATCCCTGTTTTCTAAGAGATGCCTGTACCTGTGAGTGCTTAACCATGTGTTTATAAGGGAGCAAGCCCCCCTGCTCTTCACTGAGGCGTGGCTTGACTTCTGTGCTTTAACTGTGCATGTAACATTGTCTTCTCTGTTGTTTGAAGGGGACACCTGTGCACACTTGTGTGCAGGCATTTATTTACCAAGGGTGGGATGGGGGGGTTAGGGGGTGGGGGTGCAAGGGAAGGCGGGGGAGAATGAACGAAAATCACTCTTTAATAAAGGGTTTTACATCTGAAGTTCTCCCATTTGGCTGCCATTCAAACCGAGCAACCAGGGAGCAGAGCACTGTCAGAGCTGTCAGCGGGGACCACCCTGCACTTTCCCTCAGGCCCTTCATGCATGGAACAAGCTCCCCATAAAGACCACCCCATTCCGTGCTACCCTCTGGCAGGGCCCTTCTTAAAACTCCTGCCCATCACGACCTCTATAAAACACATGCCAAGGGCTAGCCAAACAATGGGTGTGGGGCAGCCACTGCTCACTGTGCCCATCTGTGCTGGCTTGCCAGCACGCTCAGCTGCTCCCACCTGCTTGTTACATCCGGCTGCTCTCTAGTGTTTCCTGACGGAACTCTGGCCTCCAGTAGATGTGTGTGGAGGGATGGAAGTCACCTCTTTGTGCGGCAGTGCAGCCTCTGGAGCAGATGGACATTGCTGCAGGACTGCCACCAACCTGGCAGGGGTTGGAGGAACAAACTGGGAAAGAAAAGGATGCCTTTTTGCTTTAGCTGAGGCTCACAAAATATTTGGATTGTGTATGTCATTGATGGTGAGGGGCAGTTAGCCACCAAGACAAGAAATCCATACATATTAACACAGGTAGTGGAGGCAAGTGAGGCTTTTGAGGCTTCTTCAAGGTACATCAAGGTGCTATTGTTTGGATGGTTTTGGGAGCAACACATGAAAAAGCCCTTTCCCAGACATGGTGAGGGGTACCTGAGATGGTCCCAGGTATTGCTGCATGCCCCCAAGGAGCTGAGGGTGCCTTGAATGGCACCTGCAAACACACGTGGCTCAGCAAGCTTTCTCAGAGGTACACACAGCAGTCAATACAACTTTGCCACCTGCCTGTCTTAGCAGCATTTTGAAGTTCAATACCTATTTGCAGCTCAGTTTTGCAAAAGGTGTTATCAGCCTGCCCTGAAGTGAAGTTTAAAAATACCTACTTTGCCACACCAAAGCAGTGCTCCTTTGGATTGAGGTTTTTGCTGATTTTCCATAAGGGCTGCCCCAAACAGCGTAAGGGCAGCAGTCTGTCATTCTGGGCTTTGTGGAGATTGAAAAAGGAGAGCTATGGAATTCTTTCTGTGTTAGCAAAATTTGCTTTTCTTCTCCCAAAGCATTTGTAGCGGAACCTCTTTCACTAGGGAATCTTTTATCAACACTTCGCTTTTGTTTTTCTAGGTATCATCCATTGAGTGTAAGTTTATACCTGCTTCTGCCCCTCTTCATGCACGCGCCTTTCCCGAGCACCGGCGGTTTTGTGTTGTTTGATTACCTGCAAAGTCCCTGTCCCTCATTCCTTCTTCCCATAAACTAACTTCTACCCCAGCTCAGAAGAGCTTTCAGCAATCATAGTTTCTGGGCAGTAAATGAAATTGCACATTCTTGCGTGATTCCTGTGTGATTTCTGTAGGCATTGCATGTACATTTCTGAGGGCAGCACTTGGCCTGGCGGTATCCTTTGCCATGTGCCAGCACAAGGGAAAATGGATTTGTACTGCAAAAGAAAACTCTGTCTCAATTAACACGGAGTGGGAGTACCTCACGCGTACACCGCTGAGCGCTGTGATTCGATGTGTTCACTGGGAGGACGGTAGTAATCTGCACAATTAATTTTTCTCTGAAAAATCACTCTTCAGGCAAGATTTAAATATTTATGAGTGATCCACGGGAATATTTGGTTTGCAAAACCTTTGTTTCCCTGGGGAAGTGCGCTTCTGTCAGGACCTGCAATTTGCAGTGAAGCACTATGTGTGCAAGAGGGGAAGGTGCAGTTCAAGCACATGATTTATATTTGCAGGACTCTCAAAATGTCTGCTTTATGTACACTCAGAATTTATCATCGTTTAATGGCTTCCTCACATAAAGCAGAAGTTTTCAACTTACTCGTTAGGAGGAATGGGTATATTTCCGTTATAAACCTGGAAGTGACATAGAGGAAAAACCAGGTTGAGGCCAACCCAGTGAGGCAGCCATCTATCCATCAGTGTGAGATTTGGTGTGGCCAGTAGGTCTGGGGGAGGTGATTGTGCCCCTGTACTCAGCATTGGTGAGGCCACATCTCGAGTACTGGGTCCAGTTCTGGGCTCCTCACCATAAGAAGGACATTGAGGTCCTTGAAAGAGTCCAGAGAAGAGCAACCAGGCTGAGGAAGGGGCTGGAGGGCAAATCATATGAGGAGTGGCTGAGGGAGCTGGGGATGTTTAGCCTGGAGAAGGGGAGGCTGAGAGGAGACCTTATCACTGCCTACAGCTAGCTGAAGGGAAGTTGTAGAGAGGTGGGCGATGGTCTCTTCAGTCAGGTGACAGGAGATAGGACAAGGGGAAATGACATAAAGCTGCACCAGGGCAGGTTCAGATTAGATATTAGGAAAAGATTTTTTACTGAAAGAGTTGCCAGGGCCTGGAACAGGCTGCCCAGGGAGGGGGTTGAGTCACCATCCCTGGATGTGTTTAAAAAAGGGTAGATCAGATACTTAGAGATATGGTTTAGCATATAGGATGGGAATGGTTGGACTCAATGATCTTAAAGGTCTTTTCTAACCTTGTAGTTCTGTGATTCTGTGACCTGAAGGTCCCACAAAGAACCCATACTGAACTATGGGGTTCAGCTCCTCTTCCAAGCCAAATTCACAAGGGATATGAAGTTGTTACAATCACAGACTGCAAATCCCAGGCTGAAGTTACAGTATATGATGCTTTTGCCAGCAATGACTGAGTCCTTTGTTTGGTTTCTGTGTTGATACAGAGCCGTAGACTCTTGTTTAGGTGATGCTGTTCCAGAGCACAGCTACTGCACTTGTTTTGCAGACTTTAGTTACTCAAAGGTGGCTTTTCTTTTAAAGAGAAGAGATGGTATTTTAACATGGGAGTTTTATATACAACACTAAACAAGCAGAAGCCCCATGGTTTGGCTACACAAGGTGAATTCTCCTGCAAATTCTTTGGTGGCTTCTTTTGGGTCTGGGTTGGAGATTTAAGTCCAGGGAACCCCATCCTCCTCCTTGAGCTCAGCAGCCCTGAGCCCAGCATAGCAGGCATCTGCACTACCTTTCCTCTCCACAATTCTGTGTTAAATATCCAGACAACAGCAGCAGGGAGAGTGCTGTTTCGATTAACATGAATTATTATATTCAACAGTTATGGTAAACTGTTATTTTAAGTAGAGTAGCTCAAAGCACAGCGTGACAGAAAGAACAGGGAAATTTAAGTGCCCAGTAATAAAACAGCCCTAGTGCCTAATCCTGAGCTGAAGCGAGCACTATGCTGTTGACAAAGCTAATTTCTGCTCAGTGTTACACCAGCCTAGTTCCCTGACATATTTAAAGTCCCAGTTGTTTGTAAGGTTAAAATTAGAGATTTCTCTTTTTCTGAAGCCAAGGGGGAAATACAGTGACTGAGGTAAAAGTTGCAAGGCCACTGGGGCTGTATTTCTGTTTGTGATTTTATCATTCAGGCCCTGAACAGAACAGCCCTGATAGGAACAGCCTTGCCGGTGTGCTTGACAGCGTGTTTCAGAAGGTGGTTTTTAAGCAGAGACTGGAAACAAAAAGGGAGGTAGTTGAGCTTCTGAGGACTCAAAAAACCAAGTCAGCTTGTCTGTTGTGTGAGGCACTCTCCTCTTCCCCCAAGGAGAAAGCTCTTAGTGCATTTCAGCTCCTGTGATGCCAGTTATGCTATGTTTCAGGTTTCTCGCTGTACTGTAAATGATATTATGTTAAAGAAGTACCTTTGGGTAGGAATACACAGGTGAAGAAAATGCATTTGATTAGAAACAGCTCATACTATTCATTGTGAAATGGTCAGCACTGCTCTCAGACACTGTTGGTTACCCACGAGCTCAGTTGATTCTCCCTCCTTTTGCTCTGGGTAATTGAGGTGTAAGCCTGCTTTGGCCCCGTATTTATACACTAGTTGCAAGCCACCGAGCACAGCAAATAAATCCACTCTAAGGCAACTGCCAGGTGTGAAAATTTTTGGCCAGATCTTTGGTCAGGTCTTCCAGTACCACGAGTCAGGTAAAGAGAGCCAGAGGTGACAGGAGGAAACATTCTCTGACGGCAGCCACAGAAATCCTGCCAGCTGACGGAGAATTACACAGTTCACTGTTTAGCGTATTGATTATCTATCAATACAGTAAAGTGAAGAAGGAGTTCTTTAGGTTGAGCTGTTTATCTGCGCTGGAAGGGAAAACTGGGAAGTTGAAAACCATCTTGGGTAATGGGGAAAATATTTAATTGCATTATTTAACTCTTTATTAGTTCATTGCAATTTGGATCGCTCCTGCTGACACTAGATAACACCCTGAACTTGTATCAATTTTAACACATGCCTTAGACATCAACTGTATGCTGCCCAAAGGATGGAGGAGATGATCTGAAACATCTTTCCATCCCTGAATTCCAGCTATGCACTGTAGCTTGCAATGAACCTGAAATAACAGAATTACAAAGGGAGCAACATTGCTATGGCAACAAAATATTTCTATTTTAAGTGATCTCAGTGTAAGAAAAGAAGCAACAGTGTGACTTAAACAGAAACAGACTTTGCAAAATAAGAAATGAAATAATTACTTTAAAATTAAATCATAATTTGTCCCCATTTGTGATGGCGTATCTACCTGAGACTCCCTTCTCTCTGGTATTTTCTGAGCTTACAGAAACATAGAACAACATTTTACAGCTTTAGAAACTAAGACAGGAGTGAAACGAGCCACTCGCAGGAGGCAGAGCAGTCCCTTAATAAAGCTAGCTACAGAATGTGCACGACTGAGGGTACAAGGTCAAGATTACTCCTTGCTTGTGTTAGGCTCCAATCTGAGGAGCCTGAGTAAGGAGTCCTTACTGCCAGGAAATACCTCCACATTCAGCGACGCACTGTACCCTTGCAGCACAGCTACGTCTTTGGCTGGAGTGCCAAGAGCATACTGTGGGGGCCTGCTTCTCCTCTGGTTTTTGGGGAGCACAACAGTTCTGTTTTCCCAGTCAGTGTCTCAATTAGTTCAGTCGTTGACAAGAACTGTAAAACTGCATTCAAGTGCTAATTAATGCCGTTCACCTACCATCCTCCAAGCCGCAATGAGTACGTCTCTGAATTCCCAGTACTGCAAGCAACAACGTCCCCTTTTCCTGCATCCTTGTTGCCGATAATGCTTTGCCCAAAGGACTAAATGCAGAAATTTCCTCTGACAACCCACAGCTTTCTAGTTGTCAGTGTAACAGAAGAAGGTAAAGCCCAATTCCTCAGCTCTCTCCAAGCATTTTTTATAGCAGATGGCTTGGCTGTGGTGGTTGTTTTTGTTGGTTTTGGATTTTTGTGGACTTTTTTTCAAAGGACAAAGCACTTTCCAAGAAAAATAGATGGATAAAAATATTTTGTATTTCTAGGTAACACTTTGTCTTCTGCACCGTCATCTCAGTGACTTTTGGGGTGTGACTGGCTGTTAAAGGCCAGCTGCCAAAACTCTGGAGAATGAGAGCAATCAGCAGCCTTCCAAAAATGCTCCTGTTATGATAACACACTAAAAAAGAAACATTTACACAGATAATTAAAGCAATTCATTATTTTCTGGAGAATGACCTTATGAAATTTTGATGTGGCTACTGGCTCCTGTTTATTAAGCAACATCTTTTTAAGGAGCAGAGATAAAATATAAACTATATATCTAAAGAAAGGGGGTACTACCTGCTTGTCAAAGAAATAAGATCAAGCCTGCTTGTCCAAAATTAAGTTCCGAAAATCAAAGATTCACAGAATTACAGGACATTAGGAGTTGGAAGGGGCCTCGAAAGATCATCTAGTCCAACCCCCCTGCCAGAGCAGGATCACCTAGACTAAATCACACAGGAAGGCATCCAGGCAGGTTCTGAGTGTCTCCAGAGAAGGAGGCTCCACAACCTCTCTGGGCAGCCTGTTCCAGTGCTCTGTGACTCAAGTGCTCTGCCCCAGAGCACTTCACCTGAGCCTTGACTGTACTAAGATACCTTGCAAGGCAGGGTGATCATGAAGTACTACTAGTACTGATTCACACCAGAAAGTCATCTACATCCCTGTGTCTGTTTTTCATGGCTGCTGTTATGCCTTCAGAGAATCTCAGCTGATGGGAAACACCAAGAAGGGACCTAGGGTATTCTGGGCTTTAACAACAAGGAAGTCCAGACTGTGCAAAAAGTTAGAGAGCTGTGAAGATCCCAACTGCATTGCTTACTAGTAGCCACTGCTATGCCACCACTCTTGTTCAACAGCACCTGCTGTGAAGAACTCCAGCATTCTGAAATCACCCGAGGCTCAGAGACTACATGGGCAAGGTCCAACCCGCAGAAACAAGTCATTAGGGTGTGTGCAGAGGGATACTGATTTGTCACTGAGAAACCAGGGATGAGCTATACAAAGCCATGTTGCTTCCTGCACAGCCCGGGGAGGCGGTAGAATCTGATGCTAGTGGCCCCACTGCAAGAGATTACAGGAAAGTTTTGGGGAAAGTACACTTGAGGCATATAGGTGATTCCCATCTTGAACGCATTATCTTTAGTAACCAAAGGTCTGTGGTGGTTTAGGCCTGGCTGGAGGCCAAATACCCACCAAAGCCAATCTATCGCTCCCCTTTTCAGCCAAGAAGGGGAGGAAAATATATATTGGGAAGCTTAGGAATTGAGGGAAGGACAGAGGGAATCACTCTGCAATTAGTGTCATGGGCAAAACACACTCAACATGAAGTGAGGGAAAGAAAACTCATTTATTAGACTACAGCTACATACCCAGAAAACCAGAAACCAGAGTCAGGTAAAGAGAAGTGCTGCCAGGTCTTAAAGCACCTTCTCCCCACCCCTCCCTTCTTAGCAGATTTCACTTTATTTGTTATTTTACTTCTTTCTTCCCCCCATCCCAACATGGCGCGGGGAGGGGCAGGGAATGGGGAGTGGGGTTCTGGTCAATTCCTCACAAGCTGCTTTCCTTCACAGACCTTAACACTTCTACTTTCCCCCACCCCTCCCTTCTTCTCAGATGGGGAATGGGGAATAGGGGTTTTTGGTATGTTCCTCCCGAGTTGTCTTCTTTCTTAGCCAGAGGGGGCACATTCCACACACACCCCCTTACCCTGCTGCACCATGGGATCCCACCCACACGAGACAGTCCTTCCACGAACTTCTCCAGCATGAGTCCTTTCTGTCGGGGAGTCATCTCCTCACCACACGCTTCAGCACGGCCCCCTTCCATGGGGTGCTGACCTTTGGGCCCAGACTGCTCCGGCCTGGTCCCCCAGAGTCACAAACCTGCCGTGGCATGGGTGAATCTCTTCACAGGCTGCAGAAGGTCTCTGCTCCCCGTCCTTATCCATGGGTTGCAGGGGGACACCTGCTCCACCACAGTCTTCTCCACGGGCTGCAGGGGAATCTCTCTCTCCAGCAGCCAGATTGCTTCATTCTTCCCCTCCCTCCTTTCCTGGCCTTGGTATCTGTACGGCTCCTTACATCTTCTCACTCCCTTCTCTGGAGGCAAAATGCCCCTGCTTACATTTTTTTTCTCCTAAATGTGATTCCCAGAGGCGCTATGACCATCGCTGGTTGGCTTGGCCTTGGTCAGCAGCAACACTGGCCTTGCAACAGCCAATGTTTACAGTCTGGAGCCTGCAGAGCGCTCCTAGCTGCTTCCTGCAGCAGCCGTCTTTGCAGCCCCCCATTCTCTGTCCCTGCTTCGCTATGCAAAACTGCGACAAGGTCTGAAAAGCAAGCAATGGATGTCATCTTTTCAGGTATACTCAACTCCTACAAAGGCTTCTGCGCTGCTGTTAAGGCAAGAAGCAGTTTGCTTTTCTATCCAGGCTAGGCTAGGGCTTGCTGCATCCTGCGGAGTCTTGTAAACTTAGGAGCAAACTGGATGATTCAAAGGCAGTTATTTTTGCCAAAAAATGCAAGTGATAGCTTAATTGGTCAATCAATTCAGAATAGGCTCTGCAGTGAAATAAATGGCAATTTGATTATGTGCTGCTGCCACAAAACACAATTTGATTTGACTTAAGGAAAGTGATGGGTTTTTCTTTAATATTTGGTTACAGCCTTTCAATTGAGTGTAACCAGGGGAGAGCAGAATTCTGAAATATTATGATTTCTCCATTTTAAACTTTAACATATTTAATATTTTTAAAATTATTAAATGACTTTTAAAATTAAATTGAGTGATTCAGGCTTGCAGAATAAAGCTTAATCTTTGGCTGTTCCATCTCTGTAGAATAAAGTGATCACTTCAGTAAATTTGGACTTTTAAAAAGTATATTTATTAAGCATCATTGGTAAAACTATCTTCATTACCTCCCTTTAGTTATGTTTTGGGCTTGTAGTTTGTTGTGGGTCTTTCTGCAGAAAAGACATTTTATATACTGCAGTAATTTTTTTTGCTTCAGAGCTGGACATTCCTAGAAGAAGTAATTGTATTCACATTGTGCCTCCTGTGGCAGATTCTTCTAAGCCAATATGGTTTTTTTGACCAATCAAGATTTTTATACCATAGCAGTTAATTTAATAGAATAATGGATTTTTAAAGTCTGAAGGGACTAGTCTTTCCCTGATTTGGCCTCCTCTACCTATCCTAAAATTTCATTAGGATTTCCTGCATGAAGCCCAGTGACCAATCTGATAGCCTGCTATGAAGACATAACCAGGTGGATAGATAATGGTAGGGCAGTGGATTGGTTTTACCTTGATTTCAGTAATGCATTTTACACCATCTCCTACAGCATCCTTGCAGCTAAACTGAGGAAGTGTGGTGGTGAGGTGGATTGTGAACTGTTTGAAGGAAAGAAGTCAGAGAGTTGTGGTCAATGGAACAGAGTCTAGCTGGAGGCCTGTATCTAGCAGAGGCCCTCAGGGCTCGGTACTGGGACCAGTACTATTCAGTGTATTCATCAGTGACCTGGATGAGAGAACTGAGTGCACCATCAGCAAGTTGGCTGATAACAGAAAAGTGGGAGGAGTGGCTGACACATCAGAAGGCTGTGCTGCCATCCAGTGAGATATGGACAGGCTGGAGAGTTGGGCAGGGAGAAATTTAATGAAATACAACAAAGAGAAGTGTAGAGTATTACAACTGGAGAAGAGTCACCACATGTTCCAGTACAGGTTGGGGACTGATCTGTTGGACAGCAGCATAAGGGAAACGGATTTGGAGTCCTGGATGACAGCAGGATGACCATGAGCCAATAATGTGCCCCTGTGGCCAAGAAGGCCAATGGCATCCTGGGGTGTAGTAGCAGGGGTATGGTTAATAGGTTGAGAGGGGTTCTCCTTCCCCTCTACTCTGCCCTGGTGAGATCACATCTGGAATATTGTGTCCAGTTCTGGACTCCTCAGTTCAAGAAGGACAGAGAACTACTGGAAAGAGTCCAGCACAGGGCCACGAAGATGATTAAGGGAGTGGAACACCTTCCTTATGAGCAAAGGCTGAGGGAGCTGTGTTTCTTTAGCCTGGAGGAGACTGTATGGTGACCTCATTAATGTTTATAAATATGTAAAGGGGAGCCAGGCTCTTCTCAGTGATGTCCAATGACAGGTCAAAGGACAATGGGTGCAAGCTGGAGCATAGGAGGTTCTGTGTAAATATAAGGAAAAACTTTTTCACTGTGAGGGTGCTGGAGCACTAGAACAGGCTGCCCAGAGAGGCTGTGGAATCTCCTTCTCTGCAGACATTCAAAACCCACCTGGACACATTTCTGTATGACCTACTCTAGGTGATCCTGCTCTGGCAGGGGGGTTGGACTAGATGATCTTTCAAGGTCCCTTCCAACTCCTAATGTTCTCTGACTAATGGGTAGAGGTAGAATAAACTTTTAAGCAGACACCTGCTCTTGATAAAAAGAGATCCTGGTGCCAGGTTATCTGTAATGCCTTTTAAGTTCTTCAAAGAGTCGCTCTTTCCAAGAATACAGGCTTCAGTCATTAAGTACAAACCTGTATTTGTAATCATTGGATACAAGTTCTTCATTTGACTTTGATGGACTTACTCGACTGCACCACTTACTATATCTTTCTGTGATATCTTCCCTGTTATTGGTAACTTCTTCAACCTCTGAGATGTAAGGTACTTTATCTGCAGTGACTTAATTTCTCCCAAACATCTATGAATTGATCCTTTCCAGACTACACCACGATTATGAAAATTACTTACAAAGTCTTTTAACTGGAGACCGCAGTTTTACCATGAGCAGCGATTCTTTCATTGAAAAGATGGTACACTAATGCATTGTGTTTGCATAAGATAGTCTTTTGAGGAATGTCTAGCCTCACTGTAAGTATCAGACTGCCTTTATCGGTCAGACTTTTAATGTTCTGAAAAAAACTGCTTTCAAGTTTATTGGGATCATCTGTTTTCTCCCATTTTCTATATAATCATGTTGAACTATAGTTTTATCTCAAGAGCCTGGAGTTACAGTCTGTAAGGGACTGAGTCTCTTTTCACATTTCTGTCTTCATGAAAGAAATTCAGTGGAAAAAGTGCATTTCAAAGAAATATCAGGCTGATTTAATTCAAGAGATTCTCCTACTGGAGTCAGTGGTGTTAGACAGTGATGACCAGGGTCCAGCATATTAGCTCTACCCTGGGTTGACTGGCAATGTTCAGAAATAATTATGTTTCTATAAGATACATTGTGTATACTTGCACTGCAGAAAGATGAGGACTTGCAAAGCATAGAGGAACCCTAGATAAAAAGCATCTTACAGTAAAACATCTCCCACTGCAGATGCTTTCAAGCTGAAATACATCACAGTGTATTTGTGCCACTCCTACTGATGATCATTTTTAATGTACTTCTCATGGAAAAACAATCTTTTGAAGACAAGCTGTGTTTGAGAGCAGCATTCTTGAGCTGAGGGGAATGGGTGAATAGCACAAAGAGATGAAGTTAAGACAATCAATGAATTTATGAAATATAAAGAGAGATGGACAGTGAAAAATTTTATGTTAACATCCCTAAATATAAAAGATGCATTTTTCTTATCTGATGTATCACCTAGAAGATAAATATGGTATCTGGCTCCCATGCAGGCTCTCCTTTGAGCATTTAGTCTTAGAAGTGAAAAAAAAAATTTTTTTTCATAAGCCAATTATAGAGGATGGGAGAGGCTATGAGTGGAAGAGCACTGTGTCTTCTGGTGTCTGTCTCAAAATTAATGTCCTGCCTTCCAACCCAATAGCTGATGTGGAAGTACCTGTGTCCTGGTGATAGAGTTCAATTTTCTTTCTTTCTGGTAGCTGGTGTAGTGCTGTGTTTGGGAGCTAGGATGAGAATCATCATGTTGATAATGCGCTGATGTTTTCAGTAGCTGCGAAGCAGTCTTTTCAGTTGTTCATATTTCCCTACCGATGAGAAGGCGAGGGGCACCCAAGAAGCTGGGAGGGGAAAAACAGGGGAGGCAGCTGGCAACTGTTTA
This sequence comes from Laterallus jamaicensis coturniculus, assembly GCA_022605575.1. Classification (NCBI taxonomy): domain Eukaryota; kingdom Metazoa; phylum Chordata; class Aves; order Gruiformes; family Rallidae; genus Laterallus; species Laterallus jamaicensis. Next base: position 3,584,308 of record JAKCOX010000010.1, read on the forward strand.
TAACTGGGGATGGGCTAAGCATCTGAATGGCAGCTGGGGGGCTTCAACTGCAGCCAGGGGTCACATACAGGATGAGTGATGGAGAGTGATGACGTCTGTCTTCTCAAGTTAACACATAACATCACTTCCCCATAAAAGGGGCTGTTTGGGCTGGGGCATTCCCAGAGTGGTAGAGCGGCTTTGGTGTCCATGGTGGAGCTTGTGCTGAAAAGGGGCTGTTGGGGGCGGGGGAGCCGCTTTGGTGGTCATTGTGGGGCTGAATGTCCCTGTGTCCATGTCGGGGCTGGAACTCACCACCTTAGGATTACAAGTCCTACACGCTACCACTACCCAGGACCTTCGAGCCCCAAGCTCGGTAAAATCACTTCCCCATTGTCGCAGTTTTGCAGAGCTGGGTGCTGGGAGAGAATGGGGTGCTGCAGAAAATGGCTGCTGCAAGAAGCAGCTAGAAGCTCTCTGCAAGCCCCAGACTGTAAACATCGGCTGTTTGAAGGCCAGAGTTGCTGCTGACCAAGGCTGAGCCAATCATCGATGGTCACAGTGTCTCTGGGAATCACATTTAGGAGAAAAAAAATGCCAGCAGCTGCATTTTGCCAGCAGAGAAGGGAGTGAGAAGATGGAAGGAGCTGTGCAGACACCAAGGCTGGGGAAGGGGGGGGGGAGTTGCTCCAGGTGCTGGAGAGAATGATGTCCCAGCAGCCCGTGGAGAAACCCATGGTGGAGCGGGTGTCCCCCGCAGCCCATGGAAAGGGCCGAGACCCCACCTGCAGCCAGGGGAGAGGCCCCACGCTGGATGGAGCAGGTGGAGACAGACAGGAGATGCTGTGACCCATGTTGGAGCAAGCCCCTGCCAGCACTTGCAGCCCATGGAGAGACACAGAAGCACAGAGATGAGCAAGAGAGAGATTTGCAGTGGAACAGGTTTGCTGGGGGGATGCTTGTGACCCCATGGAGGGCTGGGACTGGGAGACCTTGTGATTTATAATTGCCCGCCATAGCAGTGACCCACGCTGGCACAGCTGATGAAGAGCTAAAGCCCTGTAGGAAAGGACTCACGTTGGAGAAGTTCATGGAAGACTGTCACCAGTGGGTGGGGCCCCACGGTGCAGCAGGGGGAGAGTGTGTGAAATGAATGCCCCCAGCCCCGGCCAAGAAGGAAACCAACTTGCAAGGAAATGACCAAAGCCCCAATTTTCCCAGTCCCTGCCCCTCCCTGTGCCATAATGGAGGGGAAGAAGGGAGTGAAATCATGACTAGAGTGAAGTCTGCTAAGAAGGGAGGAGTGGGAGAGGAGGTCGAGGTGTTATAAGATCTGGAGAAGGAAAGCAGCTTGTGAGGAACTGACCAAAACCCCATTCCCTGCCCCTCCCTGCGTCACGATGGTGGGGGAAGAGGGGTGTAAAATCATGACTAAAGAGAAGTCTCCTAAGAAGTGAGGGATGGGAGGAAGGTGCTTAAATATCTGGCCACACTTCTCATTATCTGACTATAGTGCCACTGTGTATGCAGTGCAGTGTAATAAATGATTCTGGGATGATCTCTCCCTGGCCTTAACTTGATTCCTAAGCCTCTCAATACCTATATTCTCCCTGTCCAGCTGAATAGGGGAGTGATAGACTGACTTTGGTGGGTGGCTGGCCTCTAGCCAGGGCTAAACCACCACAGCCATAAGGGGGCTGTTTCGGGTGGGGCATTCCCAGAGTGGTAGAGTGGCTTTGGTGGTCATCGTGAGGCTCTTTGTGAAAAGAGGCTCTCGGGGGCATGGGAGCAGCTTTGGTGGTCACTGTGGGTCTCTCGGATGCGTAGGTTGGGGCTACAACTCAGGACCTTAGAGTTATGTGTCCTATGCTTTACCACTACAGCAAATGTTCGAGACCCAAGCTGGGGAACAGCCAGCTGGGTAACATCACTTCCCCATAAAAGGGGCTGTTTGGGGTTGGGGAGCGACTTTGGTAGTCATTGTGGAGTTGGATGTCGCAGTGCCCAGGTTGGGGCACAAACTCATGGCCTTTCTCTGTCTTGGAGCACATTGTGATAGACACACATCCTTCTTTGTCTTCGATTCAAGTTCCTCTCTGTGTCCATCGTATTCTACAAAATCGAATTCAAAATATCTGTATGAAACCAGTTAAGAACCATCCATAAAAACCAGAGGGCATAGGAGGCTTACACTGGTTCATGAGAAGACAACAGACACAGTATAAAGAATTTTGATCAGAGTGAATAGGTTTCATAAAGCACCTTCTATTGTAAACTGAAATCCATATTTCTAGCTCTGTATTGACTGTCTTCTGTCCTTTGGAAGAGAACTGATAAACAACATGGGCAACGTGTAATAAAGTACTCTCTGTTACCTGGGACTGTCATGTTTTACCCTTGCAGACAGCTAACAACCACACAGCCATTTGGTCACAACTCCCCCCACAGTGGGATGTTTGAGAGAATTTAAAAGGAAAATTGTAAAACTCATAGGTTGAGATAAAGACAGCTTAAGAGCACAGAAAATGAAGAAGGTTATTATAATGACTACTACTACTGCTAGAAGAAAATGAAGAGAATACAGAACAAGTGCTGCACAGCACAATTGCTCACCACTTGAAGCCAGTGCTCAGCTAGTTGCCAAGCCGTGCTGCCTCCTGGGATATGACCATGACATCATATGATATGGAATACCCCTTTAGCTAGTTTGGGTATGTCCTGGCTGTGTCCCTTCCCAACTTCTTGGGTGTCCCCACCTTCTCATTGGCAAGGCAGGAAAAAAGCTGGAAAGTCCTTGACTGCTCAGCAACAACTAAAACCATCAGTGTGTTATCAACATGATCCTCATCCTAAATCCAAAACACAGTGCTACACCAGCTACCATAAAGAAATAAAATTAAATTAATCCCTGCCAAAACCAGGACAAGGCCAAGAAAACCTGTGGGAAATTCTCTATGTGCAGTTTCAATGTTCAGCATCCCAGAGATTTCTCAGATATCAGCAGAAGTTCCTCTGGGCTTGATCACTGCACTCAGAGGGGTCATTTCCTCCAGCACTACAAGTGGGGACACATACTCATTATTATACACTTCACAGTTAGGATACCTTTTACAACACTCACTACATTGTAAAAACTGCTTGAGAGACATGGTAATGTTCAGCAAAAACCCAGGTTCCTAAAGGTTATTCCCCTATACATAGATCTGAGTGTTTCAACTCACTTAACAGAAACTCAAAATGTATCTAAGTCTAGTAAAATGTTATTTGCAAAGTGTCCTTGAAAATTACATCTTAGATTTTTTGTGGATTGAAGAAAGATATTTTGATTGTCTGGTGATCTGATAAACCTGTGGGACTGAATACAGGCTTTCTGGAGATTCAGCTGCTATGTTCTGTTTGAAAAAGACCATTGGAATATTTATCCAGTTCACATTTTTCTGCTTCCAATATCTTCTCATTATCTGAAATTCTCAAATTGCTAAGCTCAAGTTCAGGAAAATAACCTATTTAACCAGTGCAATACGCATCATTTCATCATCTGATCCATCATCTGTCTTGTTAGCTGGCTCATCCTGGAAAAGTGATGCCTATGATAGCCTCTCTGGACTTTGTGCTTTATTTCAGAGCTCTGATTTTGTCCTCTTTACAGCATATTATTAGAATTGCTCCCTCTTAGTTGGCCCCAGATGACCAGACTCTTAAGATACAACCACATTTGACACTCGGGTCTAGTTCCAGAATTACTGCAAGACAACCAGTATGTCCCTGCAGGAAGCTGTGAACAAGGGGGAATATGGTAGGTCAAATACCTGTCTGAAAATAAGTATTTTATTTTAGCAGCAGGAAAAAGGAAAAGAGAAAAATCTAAAAGATTTTTAGAATGCAAGAAGTCTGTCTTATTTGAGGAGTTGTTTGCTGAGTGCGTGAATAGAGGTTAAATTTTCAAGTACCCTCTGAAATCTGGGATCATCTTAATGCGCTGTTAGGCTCCCTGTTCTCCTTATGAACTTCCTCCAAGCCTAACCGAAATTCCTTGTTCCTTTACGTGCTTGGACCCGTAACTAAACTTGTTGAGCTTAGCAGGGAGCTGCAATAAAAACAGCAAATTGAATAGCTCTTGTACTGTGTCTGAAGTATCTGATAGGAAGTATGTATCTGGTTTCAATTCTCACTCTTCCTGGACACATTTCCTGACAATCCAGTTATTGAATTAAATCGCTGTATGAATACATATGCATGGAACAGACAGCTCAATAACCAATCCAACATATAATGTTCCTAAATTACTTCAGGCAAGTCCAAATCTATTACATAGGCAATTTCCATCTCTGACATATTTTGTATAATGTGTGAGATCTTGAAAGAGCTAAAATGAAAAGGATCGTTTACCTTCTATTACAGTACACCATATGAAATCATCTTGATCTGCTCATTAAATGTAGATGATACATATTATATGGAATTGCCTTGAATTGCTCACTTATTGAGGATATCTGTCACAAACAAGAAAACACACACACACTACACACGGAGCTGTGGGAACTACCTCCTGGGATAAGTCCTCTCCAGGGAAGGGAGCAAATCTGGCATGTTACCATGTTTGGTAAGATGTGTCATGCATCTCCAGCTCACAAAAAATGTGGTATCACCTACCTCTATTAAGACTCAAGAGTGCTAGAAATCAGTCAGGAAACTGGCTCTCAGACTGCTTGTTGAACTATGTCTTACCAAAAAAAAAAAATCTCACCAGGTTTTCTGCAGAATTTTGAGCTGGCAGGTGGAGTAAATCCTGGCATCATTCAATCAGCAGCACAATTCTCATATACCTTGGTGAAGCCAAGGTTTCGCACATGGAATGTCTGGTCACTCAATAAATAAATAAACAATAATAATTAAAAAACATAGCAGTTCAAAATTTAAAGATAACAAATTCGAAGGAACCCTTCGCAAGAACAGGTAGCTGTCGAGCCTCATCATAGCACAGATTGAAACACAACTTTAATAGGGCAGGAGGAATTACTACTCAGAGGTGGAAAATTATGAAGAATGAATGAAAGTAGGAAGTTTGAACACAGAGGTAGAGAGAGAGAGGGTAAGCTGAGCCAGTAAGAGTTACCTTGGCTGGCTAAACCCCTTAGCTCTATGACTCTTCATTTCATTGTGAATTAGGAAGACCTTGTGGTGCCCCAAGGAGGACATGTTTGAGCCTTGGTAGCTCCCACAACACCCCATACCTCTATGGTCACCTGTTACTGAAGCTCTGGGTGAGCTAAGGATTTTCTTTATACATATGAAAGTGACTTACCAGGAAAAGAATGTGAACAAAGTCACATAAAATGGAAAACTGTAGAGAACCTTACTACTGTGGTGCATACGTTGGTTGTGGCTGCCCATCTCCTCCTGCATCGCTGTGTTCATTCTTCTGTTTAAAATGCAGTTACTGTGCTATTGATTTCCTAGATATGTTTTTAAAAGCATTTAGGATTGGGCAATTAGTTACTGCTTAATGCAGAATGTCAAAACAGAGCTATCGATCCAACTAATTGATCAATTGATTCATTATTTCCTTCACATGCCTTGATGTGGACCTAGTCCAAAAGAATAAAGGAAAGTGAAAAACATTGGATGTTGCGAGCTCAAAACAGGGCAACAGAAAGAAGGAACAGTGAAGAGTGCACACTGTGAAGTGCATTTATTGTGACCAGGGTAGAGGGTATGCCCTTAACCGTGTCATGAGAACTATTTTGATATGCTGTCATTTTGTTCATTGTGAAGTAAAACATGGAATAATAATTATTAAAATTAAGGAATCATCTTTGAACCAGAGGGACAACACGGTGGACTTTATCTGGAACTGGGAAAAAGTTTTGGAAAGTATACATGACACAAAATAGGATATGAACAGAGAAACTGTTCTGGCCTTTTCTGAGATGAAGGGCCACTTCTTCAGCCTCATGACTGGAAGAGCAGGGCTGGAGTAAGCGCCATCACTGAAACACAGTGGAAGGAAAGCACCTCTGGAGATTGTCTGGTCCACCCACCTGCTGAAGCACAGTCAGATACAGTAGGTTGCTCAGAGTCATCTCCAGTCAGATTTGAGTATCTCCAAGGATGTACTCAACAACTTTTCCAGTCAACTTTTTCCCACCTTTTTGCTTGGATCCCCTTGTGCCAATCCCCAGGAAAGATATGCAGAGTACTCACTGTTGCATTTCTCCCTCAGTATAAGCTATAGGTACACAGTGAAAGCATCCTGGCAACTCTCCTCCAGGCTCAGAATCTGCTCCTAGTCTTCTGCTGTGCCAGTGCAGTTAGGAGACGTATCTACACTGGGGAAACTTTTCAGCCAGCTGTTGCTGTCTGTCTCAGTCTCCCATTAAAACAAAACAAAACAAAACCAACAGCACAAAACATCCAAGGAAATCACAAAAGCACAAAAAAACCCCCTGTTTTGAAAAAGTATGCTGCAGAGCTTCTCACCGGGTCACATTGCCTTCTGCACATGTTGAAAGATCAAGGAAATAACATCAACAGTCATTGCTAGTCCCAGGGTCCTTTCTTTCTGAAGATTTGTTGTCCCTAAAACATTAGAGATATGCAGCTGTTGTACTGGAAGGCCAACAACCTCCCCCCCCCATCAGAAATGATTAATTAAATAGTGATGGATGTAGCTCATGAACTGTAACACATTAATAACTATTACAACAAATTCTGACTAAAAATATTCTACAATCAGTTAGAGAAAATATCTATCACAGGAGGCAGTTCAAAGAAGCTGAAACCACCGCAGCACATTTAAACAGCCAGAGAAAACAGGAGGTGCCAAAAATCGTTCTGTTAACTGCATGCAGTCACTGGATTAAAAATAAATATGAAGGGATGCTAAACACTGAGGTTAGCTGCATCATAGTAAATTACACCTTGGAGAATTAATTCTTTTTTTCACTTTACCAGTGGAAAATTGATGTGGCCTCTGGTGTTTGCCCAATGCAAATACTTTTAAGACGGGTATAAATACAGCACATAGTAAGAAAGGCTAAAAAAATATAGATAATTTAAAAATACTCCAGGCAAGGAAACTTCTGAAATTCTGAACTTCTGGAGTAGCCAAAGGATTTTCCAAACCATTATTTATTGTCTTCAAGAACTTGTGAAGATTAGAGAAAATCTCAAAGGGTGTGCGAAAGTCAAATGCCGTACCTACTAGTAATAGAAGCACAACAGTATGACTGGGGGAAGTACAGGCTCATCAGGATAACTTTAATACCTTGAAAATGCTACAACAGATGATTGCATAAGCAGTTCATCAGCCAAGAATATTTCACAAAGCACCAGCCTGGTTGCGTCTGTGAAGAGATAACTAGCCAAGTGAATAGAGAAAAGCAACAGGCATGACCTATATTGTTATTATTAAGGCTTTCATATGGAGTTAGGCTTGGTGTGCCCTTCAGTAAGGGAAATTACAGTATAGAAGAGATCGCCATAGTGCACACAGCTGGTTGGACTATAATGCAGTGGCAGCTTATGCTAGGGAAGCATATAGGTATTGCTGCAGATCTTCCTTCATTCAACTCTTACATTGATGACTTGGTCTAAAGAATGCGCATAGAATTCAGGGGTAATGCTGAGCCAGGAGGGACGAACTATATTGAAGAATTAATGACCAAAATTCTTAATAAACTGAAGCAATGGTCTGAAATGAAAGATTAAAATCAACAGATTCAAGTGTAAAGCATTTTGATGAGGAAGCAGGAAGCACAGAAATTAAGAGACTAACTAGCAAGCTGCAATAATGCAGGAAAGGGATTGTGAGTTACAGCTGATGTAAAACTCAACCTGAGTCAGCAATCTGATGTTGCTGGGGAAAAAAAAGGGAAGTCTCATTTTGTAATATACTGGCAGAATGTCATGTGTAAGATACTACAGGAAATTATTCTTTTCTGTCCGTCATCTGGCAGGCCTTGGTGAGATAAACACCCTTTTTTAAGTCTTTATTCTTTAGGAAATTCATAGGAAGGACTGAAGAGTAGCTAGAAGAGACAAATAAGGAAATGAAGAGGTCTACAGAACATCATCACCAGACAAAACCAGAAAAAACTTTTTTTCCTTAGGTTTGGAAAGTGTAAATGAAGAAGTGAACATGGTAGTAGTGTTCCAAAAAATGAATGGTTTCTTAAAAAGGTTTATGCACTACCCAGTGGCTTTGTTTGAAACAGATGATTTTGCTTCTTTGAAGCAATGTTTCTGGGAAACAATTCTAGCTGTAAGGGATAGAGGGGGAACGGACAACATCCAGGTAGCTTGGGTTGCCTTATTAGAAGAAACTAAGAGCCAGACAGCTCTCAGTGATAGACCAGGACATAGCATTGGGAAAGGAGACTCCAACTGTGGACCTTTTTTTCTTTGAAAAGGGATGACTGAGCTGTACCCCTTTTTATAAGCAGAAATGGTATTCATATGATATAAATCCACATGTTTGCTATGCTGGGATAAAGAACAAAGCCTCAGTGGTCACACTGTGAATTCAAGAAAATGCGAAAACCTTCCCTGTCATACCATATCCTACCATCCCCCAGGGACCTCCGTGCATCCCTGCTACACTTCTACTGATAAAAGCCAGCCCTTGAGCAGCTTCCTGGGGATGCGGTAAGCAGCCACGTGCTGTGTATTGAACAGAGCAAGGTCTGGCATCAATAACACTCCTTTTTTGCAAGGTCTCTCCCTACCATGCCCATCCTACTGGTTGTGTTCCTGCCAGAGCAGTGTTACAAGGTCTTTAGATAAAAATCAGCAAACAGGATAGCACTTTGATACTTCCATTGAACTTCTGTTTTATCACCTGCCATATCAACACGGCTCAGTGGCCGAATCAGAAGCAGCAGCCATTCTGAAGAAGCCTGATATATGTCCCTCCCAGTGCTGAGAGTGGAGATTTTACTGAGCAATTTAGCTACAGCTGCAGATTTTCCAGTTGAATGCTGCAGCAGATGGAAGAAGCCTGTGTGCTCCGAAAACACGGTGGTTTTTCAATACTAGGTGATTGCATGGCAAGTTGGGCATTTCACCCACAACATGCTTTTCTCTGTGCACTTGTATGGTGCACTTATGTAGTTAATTGCACACCTGCTTGTACCGTACAAGAGAGGAAACACAAAATATATTTAGACTCATTTTAACTTAATAAGTTGTCTTATTGAAACGGCTCACAATGTTTTCTTTGATTTTCAAGATGTTTGAAGGAACAGCTATTTGCATGGGAGAAATATTTGAAGATTTTCTTCTCCGTGTTTTGAGGTTCAGACGTGGAAATATTAGGAAGGCAAGATGAAAAAGCACGCTGGAATGATGGATCTCAGACAGAATGAAAATGAACAATGGTCTCCAGTTACACTTTCATCTCCTTGTATATGGACAGTTATGATATTAAGAATCATTCACCACTCATCATGTTTCTCCAGCAATAAAATGAAGATGACTGTGATCATTTTTGCCATTTCCTCCTGCAGTACACAAAAGATACATGCTAATACTGCTACCAATGGAAAAATAACCCATTTAGCTGAGTGCTGTTTAAGAGATTATATTCACAACTTCTTTCATTTCACACAAATTAACCCAGTAATGATTCTTGGTGGCTGATCATGTATCTGCCATGTTCTGCCATCTTCTAGGGAGATTTGCAGACATGCTTCAAACTATTTTGTCAGTTACTTTCACTTTCTGTACTTTGAACTGATGAAGACACTAGGTAAATAGCATGATATTTAACACTGAGACTGAATTACCGAGAATGTTAAACTGAGGAAAACCCTCCTAGTTCATGAGAAACCACAAATCCCAAAGGTCTGATACTAGCCAAGGTAATTATACCAACCAGTCCACAACAAGCTTGCTGTCTTCACAGAAGCTACTTTCAGATTTTTAGTAGCAGAACAGGGGAGCCTCTGCTGCTGACACCAGCTTGTAGTGCTGTGGTTCACTGCAGCTTGGTGAGACCCCACAGAACAGATGGGGTCTAAATGTAAAAGGCCCTTTGTTCTATCTCAGATCTCCTAGAAGCAGCAATACAATTTTATTTCAAATGATGAACCATACAAAAACCAAAACAACCAAAACAGCGGACCTGCTGAAAACCGACGTCGGTGCCTGACCTGTCCCTGAGAACATAATAATTGGCAGGAACTCCTACATCAGTTTCTGTCCATGGGGATGCATTTCCTCCCAGTTCCCCTGAGCTGTGCTGCTTCCAGCCACCAGCCCACATGGGCCTCCCAGCAGATAGAGCCTTTGAGGTTGGTCCAAGATGTCAGTCTTTGGCAGGACTCTTACCACTGGAGTCTTCTCCACCACCTCAACAAGATGTGAGGTTTCCTTGACTCTGGAGGATGGCCGCTCTCATTCCTCAAAGGGATGGTGACCTGTCTCACAGGGACAAAGTTTTTGAGTAACTTGATGGATTTAAACCACTTTTTCTAATTACATTCCATGTCAAATGAGCTCCTTTTTAGGTTTGGTTTTTTTTAAAGAGACCTTTAGTTGAGGAGCACCAAAATAAAAATCAGTGTTTTTGTGAAGCAAATAATGATGGCACAGTATTTGGGTCTTTCTTGGGTCTCCATGACAATTGTCAGCTCATATTTGTTTTGGGGCTAGCTCAAGGAAGTAATTCACAGCCCTTCTAATGGCTGCCAGCTTGTATTGCAGTGAGGGGAGTCATCTCTGCCACTCTCCTTACTGTCTGTGGGAAACAGTAGGAATATATATTCTTCTACACTGACTTAGCCTGTGCCTTTTCTGTTTATTTGATATTCCACAGCTCAAATGTTAAGCTCTATTTCAGGATATTAAATGAAGCAAACAATGCAATTTCAATCACCCAGTCACCTTTGAGCATACCACGTTACTTAATAACCAAGAAGATGGAATTAGAGCAGTGAATTTATGTAACTGCAATAAGGCATAATAATATCTGAGGAAACAGGGGAAGGGGGAACTTAATTCAGATATAATATATTAATAGGGACTAGGGATTCATAATATTGAGCCAGCTCACTCTGAAGAGATTCAAACATCAGTGATACAATTGAAGCCTACTTTATTAACTTCTGGCTGAAATTTGCATGTCCTCCAGAAGGGTGAGGGTTGAAACTTTTCAGCGCTTGTGGCAGGAGAACTGAGAATAAGATTTGGAGCAGCTGGGAAAGCATTGCTTTTGTATTAGACTCGTTCTCTGGGATGTGCCTCAGCTTTGGTTCAGATCTCTGCAACAAACACCTGGAGGTAAGGGGTCTGCAGCGTGAGTCCCCTGAGTTGCTCTGGGATGTGTGTTTATCTTCCCCTGCCAACTGGCAGGTGCTGGCCCACAGGCAAGGGATGACCACCATGAGTCCAACGGGCGGTGGTACATATGGCAACCTATTTAGACACACTAATGAAACGATTCTGTGCTGAGTCTTTAAAAAATGCACATATATAAAAATTAGATTATCATGTCTCCTTTTTCGTGCATAAGCAAGACCAAACTAAACTAGTGGCACAGAAAAGTCCCACCAGTGCCCAGATGTGTATGCTGAAGGCTTCTGCAGTGGGCAGGGAATTGAGGCTAATTCAAAGGACTTGGGGAAATTTGTCTGTGCAGTTGTGAAATGCCAATGAAAGCCTGAGCCAGCAGCTCCTCTCCCCTCATTCCTGAGCTGCAGTCTCTGCTCCCCGCATGCCCTCACAGTCCCTGTAAGCCTGTGTAAGTGCCTGTAAGACTGCGGCAAGCCCTTCATGTGGAGCTGCTTCCAGCGAAACTTGACAAGAGATGCATTTTTAAAGACACCCCTCAATTTCAGAGCTATATATAGTGCACCAGCTTGTGTGCAGAGAGCAGGCTGGAAGGAAGGGAAAGCAGATAAACAGTAAGGAAGTAGAAGGAAAGGTACTTGAAAGACATTATGGAGTGGTTTGGGGTTTTTTTTGAGTGAAAATTTATGCATGGGCACAATATCTCTGTTTACATATATAGGTATAAATGCACACATACACACCTATGACACATAGTTTCCTAATAGAACTTAGACTTTTAAAAATCAGGAAAAAAACCCTAACACTTCTCCCCTAAAACAGCCAGCAGGCTACATTTTTTTTGGACTGAAAGAAAAAAGAAAAGAAATCTGAATTTTTCATAAGGCAATATTTTAATTTCTTATCTAGTTTAGTAGGAACCACATTTATTGGTATACTAAAAATGGACAGGTCTTCTTGCATTTCAAGATAATTTTATAGATAGAGTAATTTCCATATTCAAGAAATTAACCGTGCGTGGAAATGTCTATGACGCTTCTGTGTAACACACTATACTAGGTAAAAGATATGTAAGTTATTTAAGTTTCTCTGTCTATCTGTGTAGAATAATGTACTAGATATCTGAAACTGAATGAAAGTTTCACTACTGACTCCTACAAAATCAGAATTTTAGCCAGGGATTATTTGTTGTTGTTCTTGGTTTGTTTTGTTTTAAGCATTTTACTAGGCCTATTTTTTTATTAAAAGCAATAACAAAAATATTTTGAGATTTACCAGAACTCTACAGCATTGCAAATAAATTTTATATATTGTAGGTATTGCCTGTCAAATAATGAAGAGATAGTTTCTTCTGTAAAACTTAACATGTATATAAGTACGTCCTGGTTTCAGCTAGGATGGAGTCAATCACTTTTCTAATAGCGGATGGAATGCCGTGTTTGGGAGTCAGGATGGGAGCAGGGCTGATAGCACCTGGATGTTTCTAGTTGTTGCCCAGCAGTGAAGGACTTTTCAGGTGTTCATATTTCCCTACTAACAAGAAGGGAGGGGACACAGCCAGGAAAGGTGACCCAAACTGGCCAAAGGGGGTATTCCATGCCAATAACATCATGCTCAGCATAAAAGGGGGCTTGTGGGGAGAGGAGCAGGCAGCTCCAGGATGCACAGTTTTGGGGACAGTCCGGTTTTTGGGATGGCTCTGGGCTATACAGCCTGAGCTGTGCAGCTAAACCCCCTTGCATTCCAGCCAAACCTCAGATGGCCTTGGGTGGCTGGGGGCGGCTGGGCTTCACCCTCGTGTGACGCCCAGTCACTGGGTGTTTTATCGTGCTCAGCTCTTCGCAGTTCTCAGGGAACAGAATCAAGACTCGAAATGGAGTCAAGGTTCAAGGTAGTTAATTTGGCCCACAATAAACGTGCAGGGGAAGGGGGGTAGAAAGAGAAAAGGGTGGAAAAGAGATAGAGAGAGGGGGAGAGAGAGAGTGGAAAAGAGGAAGAGAGAGAGATGGGGGTAGGGGCTATCACTACCACCACGAGGCTTCAGCGTTCCATCCGATGGCAGAGTATCCTTCAGTGTCTCCAGGTCTGATGGAGTGGGGAATGTCCCTTGGTGTCTCCATGTTTTCCTTGGTTGTCCCTCTATGTGTTTGTTCTCAGTTGCTTCCCCCATTTTCCCATGGCAGAATGCTCCCTTTTTGTAGTCATCCTTGGCATAGCCACAAGCTTCCACCTGGCTTGTGTGAGTGCTTCAGGGTGGATGAGGTAGTGGAATGCTCTCCCGATGTGTGAATGGCTCCTGATGTCTCTCCTAATATCTTTTGGGTGGATATGTGGAAGGAATGCTCTCCTGATGTCTTCAGGGTGGCTCCCTGAATAGTCATCAGATCCTTGGCACAAGCCATTTTAAGCCTGACCAGTGGTGATGTGGTGTGGTAGGAACGAGATTTGGTTAGGTAAGGAAAAAAGCGGGGGTACGGTCCTGCTAGCAATTGTTAAGGCATATTTCCAGTACCTTACACCAGTAAACTATCCTTATCCCAACCCTTGAGGTTTTGGCTCCTTGGTTTTGCTTTTCTTCCCCTTTTCCTTCCCTTTCCCCTTCCCTCAACTTCACCCCCCACCCCCCACACTCCCTTTTAAAGAACAAGTGACTACGTGGTGCTCAGCTCTCAGCTGGGGCAAAACCATGACAAAATAACATACTGTAGGTGTGATTATAGGGCATTTCACCCGCAACTTTCCCATAACTTCACTTCCTTTTCAGAAAATGCAGCAAATTTATTTGCTTCCATTATCTTAATTTGTATTATTCTTTATATATATTTTAGTCATGTTTATTCTGCTCATCTTTGATAGCACAATGACATATTGTGGGTGACCATTTAATAATAGCATAAAATTATATTTCTTTTTCTCTGTTTCCCAAGCAAGATGTATTTCAGCTTGGACATTTATTTGGAGAATATGGTATTTAATAATTTCAATCATCTCCTTGCAGGCTACCTCAACGGGGTGAGGGGGAGCTTAAGTCTTTCACATGTATGCAGGAGGACAGGTTCACAGTGAAGAACAGGTTCAATACTGAAGAACTTTTGTTTTATTCTTCTTTCATTCTCGGTTGCTTGAAGACTGCAAGATGCCCTTGGAAGGTACCACGGGCTGCTTAAAGATGGCAGGCAAGAAGAAATGGGTGCCAATTGGTGCCGGTAAAGTAGCAAGGCAGCACAGAACATAAGGTAGCTGCTCTATCAATGGGTTTTGTCCATGCCTGTGCCTATGTATGTATGCATAGGCACACAGGGACACATAAAGGAAGTAGAGGTGAAATATATGTGAAATAACTGCAGAGACAGAGAGGGAGCATCCACAGTGAGGAAGAAAGTAGATGTTTGAAATTCTGATGAAAAGCCTATGCGTTGTATTCACAGGAAACCAATTAAAATTTTGCTTCAATGCCACTTGCTCCTCTTTCTCTTCCTCTCTGCCCAAACTGTGAGGTCATCTGTGATCTCCACTCATTTACTCAGATGTCACCCTATACAAGTAACACTGAATGAAAAGAAAGTACCACTTCCTCATCTCCCTTTGGGAAGACTAATAATTTAGACTTATATCCTCTTGAGGAGCCTTATGAAGATACCAACAGGGAACACTATAGTCCTTTGTTCTTGAGGAACCTATAGCTACATAGTTGTTTTGAAATAAAAGCCATTCTTCTAGGACAAAAAAAAAATCTGTCAAATAAAGCTGATGGATTACCTATGCAGCAGGAAACCTCAGCAGAAAGGGACACATTCCACATGCTGCCATTTAGAAAATACATAAATTTAATCAGAAAACAAACAGTCCCTGAAAGGCTCAATAGATCAGCTCCCTGAATCAGCCTTGCCTCACTGCTTGAAAAAGTCACCTACCATTTCAGAGAAGTTGTGATATTTCCCCTTCCAACTCCAGGTCCAACAACCCATCATATCAGGGCAAGCTGCTGTTTTGGATGCGCAGTTGTCAAGACAAAATATCAGCTATCGTACTTGTCAGTAATGTCCTATGCTGCTTTTAGGGAGATGCTGACCTAAAATCATATCACCTCCTACCCATTTGAAGTAAACTTACATATCTGACTACCACTAAGACTTTAGGCAGATGTGATGCTCACACATTTGTGAGAATGTGATATTTTCTGGTAGCCTTTGTTAAAAAATGTCTGTGAGATGCAGCTGTGTTTTAGTGCCAGTTAAGTGATTTGTGTTAGTCTTGAGAAAGGTAGGACATACAACAGAAAATACAGCTGTTGTCTGCATGTCCCTGTCCCCAACCAGAGCAGACCAGAGCAGTACTAAAACCTGGCTTTGGAGCAGATGCCATTTATGGAAGCCCCAGAACTGTGTTTTGCATAAAACCTTTCTATTTTTTCCCTACTTTTTTCCTTAAACGAACATAATGAAATTAACAAAATCTGTGTGGGAGCTTGCATTTCAGCCAGGATCCTCAGGCACTTCTAGTCTTGGCTCTCTACTTATGCAGGAGACAGATGTCTTCCCCTTGTCTCTAAACTCTTGTCCTAGAAAATGCAAATGATGCCCCAAATCAGGTGTCCAGGTCCATCTGCTTGGTTTTCGCACAATCACAGAATCTCCTGAGTTGGAAGGGACCCATCAGGATCATCAACTCCTGGCTCCACACAGGACCAGCCAAGTCAGAGCATGGGACTGAGTGCATCCTCCAGATGCTTCTGGAACTCAATCAAGCTTGGGGCTGTGACCACTTCCCTGGGGAGCCTGTGCCAGTGCCTGACCACCCTCTCAGTAAGGAGCCTCTTCCTAATCCCCAACCTAAACCTCCGCTGTGACAGCTTCATGCTGTTCCCTCAGGTTCTATCACTGGTCACCAAAGAGAGGAGAACAGCACCTGTCCCTTCACTCCCCCTCGTCAGAAAGCCACAGACTGTGATGAGGTCTCTGCTCAGCCCCATTCAACTCCAGGCTGAACAAATCAAAGGATTTCAGTCTCTCCTCCTAAGATTTCCCCTCCAGACCGTAACCCATCCTTGCTGTCCTCTTCTGGACACTCTCCAATAGTTTTATATCCCTCTTGTCCTGTGGCACCTAAAACTGCACACAGTAACTGATGTGAGGCCACACCAGTGCAGTGTAGAGCAGGACAATCCCCTCCCTGGACCGGCTGGCCATGCCATGCTTGATGCACCCCAGGATACAGTTGGCCCTCCTGGCTGCCTGGGCACACTGCTGGATCATGTTCAACTTGCTGTCGACCAAGACCCCCAAATCCCCCTCAGCATGGCTGGCCTCCAGTGTCCGATCCCCCAGGCTGGATGTGCAGCCAGGGTTGCCCCTTCTCAGGGGCAGAACCCAGCACTTGCCCTCATTAAACTCCATGCAGCAGGTGACTGCCCAGCTCTCTGATCTGTCCAGGTCTCTCTGCAAGGCTTCTCCACCCTCAATGGAGTTAACAGTTCTTCACAATTTGGTGTCATCTGCAGATTTACTTAGGACACCCTCTAGTCCTCTGTCCAGGTCATTTATGGAAATGTTACAAAGAACTGGCCCTAAAATGAAGCCCTGGGGAACCCCACTAGTGACTGGCCACCAGCCAGATGTAACCCCATTTACTGTCACCCTCTGGGCCCGACTACCAGCCAATTGCCCACCCAACACATTATGGCTTTGTCTAGTTGTGTGCTGGACCTTTTGATGCTGTGAGACACAGTATCAAAAGCCTTGCTGAAACCCAAACCAGTAACATCAAGTGGGTTCCCTTGGTCAGCCAGCTGGGTGACCTTGTCATAGAAGGAAATCAGATTGGATAGACAGGGCCTTCCTCTCCTGAACCCATGTTGGCTCTGACCAATGGCTGCATTGTCCTTTAGGTGCTTTTCAGTAACTCCCAGTATGATTTTCTCCATCGTTTTACCAGGCACTGAGGTGAGACTGACAGGTCTGTAATTACCAGGGTCTTCTTTCCTACTCTTCTTCAAAACCGGGACAATGTTTGCCAGCTTCCAGTCACCTGAGACCTTTACAGGTTTCCAAGACCCTTGAAAACTAATTGAGAGAGGTCTTGCAATGACATCAGCCAGGTCCCTGGGTGCCCTGGGATGAATCCCATCAGGCCCATGGACTCACATGGAACCAGCTGGAGCAGCAAATTGCCCACAAGTTCAGGGTTCACTAGGTGTTTGTCATTACTGCAGTCACGGTGCTCCAACCTGAGGCATGTGGAGTCCCAGAGCCCATCAGCTGTGTTGAAGACACAGGCAAAGGGGCTACACATCTCTGCTTTGTCAATGTCCCTGTTGGTAAAGTGACTGTTCTCATCAACTAACGGGCCAATGTTCTCTCTGGTCCTCTTGTTGTTAATGTATTTGAAAAACCCTTTTTTATTGTCTGCCCCAGTAGGCCAGCCTCAGCTCTAACTGAGCTTTGGCTACAGAAATTTTCTCCCTACAAAGGCAAACAATGTCTGTGTAATCCTCCCATGTTGCTTGACCTTGCTTCTGCTGGCTGTACACTTTCTTTTTCCACCTAATGTCTAGAAGAAGGTCCAAGGTCCTGCCCTGCCTGCTTGATTTCTGACATTTTGGAATTGCCTGTTCCTGTGCTTTTAGAAGGTGATACTTAAAAAGTGACCAACATTGATGGACCCCGATGTCTTCAAAAGCAGTTTCCCAGTGGAGCTTTGAATATTGTTTTGCTAAATTAAACTACACAGAAATGTTCTGTCAAAAAAACAGTAGCGTGTCTGAGTGCAGGAGGTGGAGGGAGCAGCTGGGGCAAGGCCAAGGGATGAAGACTGTCCTGGAACCACATTTATTCCCACAGGCAGGGTTGCTAGCTCTGAGCCTGCACAGAAGGGTAGGCAGAGGGAGACCCCCACCAAATCACAGCCCCTGCTCAGCAGAAGTAAAAAACAAATTATGTGTGAGGCAGATTGTGAAGGCCAGTTTGGGACCTAACTGAATTGTTTAACCACTGAACTACCTTCTTTGGCTCTTCAAATCTCCTGCTGAGCTTATTATGTTCATGCTGGTGACTAGGGCCAGTGTTTGTCCTCCCTGGTCAAAACCAGTGTGTGGGAGAGCTTCTGCAATTGCCTTTGTTCTGCCTCTATAGCATGAGTTATCATATTCACTCAATCAACCAGACACTTGTAAATTGTGAGGGCACAGCTATTAAATTACGAGGACTGCAATGTCCCAATTAGGACAATTTCTTGCTTTTCCTGGAGCTCTGCCACATTGGTCTTAATTCCATAACTCTCCATCCCATTACAGACATCTGAGTTCCTACTGCATTATTCTTTTAGGACCATGGGAAGTTAACCCATGCCAACAAAAAAAATACGAGTTAATTTTCTTGTTTGAGAATTCACTCTTCCCCTGCTTGCTTAACATTGCTCTCTTCTAGTAAGGGGAGATTACAAAGAAAAATGGAGCCAGACTTCTTGAAAATGCCTGATGAGGTAGCAGAGCCAAAAGACTCAAAGTGGACAATGGGATATTTTGATTTGGTATAAGGAAAAACTTTTTCACTATACAGCTATCCAGGACCAGGTTCCCAGAGGGGCTGTGGAGTCTCCATCCTAAAGTAAAAACTCAGCTTGGGCATGGCCATGAACAATCCACTTCAAGTGGATCTGTTTCAAGGTGGATGGTTGGACTGGATGGCCTCCAGAAGTCCTGTTCAAGCTAAATTATTCTACAATTCTACCATTCCATCTTTTTTCCCAAGTTTCTTTGGCATTCTCTGTACACTTCAACATGGAATTCAGACATGAGTTTCAGAAGATTTAGCTGTTAAACAATGGCAAAGAATGTGCACAGATAGTATCATTCCCTTCTTAAAGGCAATTTATTTCCGTTTAACTTTACTTCATCATGAAAAGATCCATGTTGAAATTAAATGAACTGTCTTTGAGCTGAAATGCATATACACACAACGATTTGTAGTGGGTTTAGCCTTATATATACACAGACTTCCAGACACACATCCTGACTGAACACACAGCCACCACTATTTTGTTGCATAATAATGAGAAAGCCTTGATATCCCCTGTACTTGTCCTAGGGTGTCCTGCAGGTTTTGTAGCTTTTACTCTTTCAGTGTTTTTACAGGGAAGTGTTTTATGGCCTTGTCATTTGGACTTTACAGGGATGACCCTAGACATAGCTACAGAAAACAGCCAAGTATCCCATGTTTGTAGGGTGAATTGTATTTGCAGATCTGGTGTCTTCTAGGTCCAGGTTCCTATTCTGAAATTAAAATGACATCTGTTTTCAGTAGCGCTTATAACTGTTACAAACCACAAACAAATAACAGGTTGACCTAAAATGAATCAACACTGGACATTTTCAGTCCACAGTGTGACCACACTTTTGTGGTCTATTGCAAAGCAATTTCTTCTTGGTATGTTTGTAGTAGAATCTCTGGCTTAATTACTACAAAGGGGCAAAATATTGCACTTTTTCAAAAAGCCTCTGTATCAGACAAGGAAGGTGGAGAAAGCTGGGGAAATACAAGAAGACCTTTCAAAAACATGAAAATCTGGAGTTCTCCTTTCATGCCTCAGAATAGTGACACTAAGATGTATTACAGCTGAAAATAAGTATAAGACAACATAGAAAGAGATAGGTGTCACTCAATTGCATGTTACAGCAGCAACATGAAAATGCAAATGGTTCTAATTATTATAATTATGTGATTACTCATACACTGAAAGTTTTATTGACTTATAACACTAATATAACACTCCGCAACGTGGAAAATTCATTGCTTTAATAGCATGTATAAATTGTTTTGCTGAACTGATATTTGAGAAACTGTGGTAATCGAGACAATTTTCAGAAGAATTCATTGACATTTGGTGTAACACTCAGACAATGGGACACCTTAGAAAACTGAAATTCTGCTACATGAGATTTCAGAGTGTCCAAATCAAATGCCAAATAAAATCTGTATCTGAGGACTTAAATAGCAACATGATTTTCAGTCTTGTGTGCATGTCTGTGTTTTCTGTTGGAGAAGCTCCTGTTTCTCAGCAAAGCTGAAAATCTTTTGTAGGTGGCTATATGCCCCTCTAGGTATTAGACTTGAATAATCCTAGTTGAAAGTGCCACAGCACTGTAGTAAGGCATCTGAAAGTAGATTCATGATGTTACACCATGCTTGGAGGACACTGCTGTAAAGAAGTACAATGTTTTTATGGGGTTCTTGCCCATGCCAAGATTTTTTTCCTGAAAATAGACACTAGCTAAGAAATCATTTAGTTTATGAAAAGCCTTCTCCTTTAGCAGATGCACATTGAAGTGACCTCCCCTCAGGAGCTTGATTTAATGCAGCAGTTCAGCTCATACCTTACCCTAAACACAGCAATGCCATTGAAGTCAGAGCAACAGGAATGTATGCTTAGAAGTTGGTAGTCTTAAGTACATTGCTGGAGTCAAAAAGCCTTCAGATGGTGTAGAATTACATTGGAGAGATGTAAACATTTAAGGAGCAAGTCCGAGGACACTAGGAAGCTATTTAGAAATAAATGTTCTCAACTACAAGATTTTTTTCTTATTCCTCCTAAAGTAGAAAATAACATCTAGTTATTCGAAGTCTTTTGTTGGCATGAGTATTCAGAGAACAACTATTTCTTACCTCTTCATAAATATAGCAAAAAAAAGTCAAAATATTTTAACTTTTTTTTTTTTTTTTGCCTTGCAAGGTAGTGAACCCTTGAAATAAACTTGCCAGTAGACATCTCACACAGAATTTGGTGCATCCTGTCCTCGGAGGGTAAGAGTAAAGACAGTTGGTAGAGTCTGAAACCAATGTCAGGGTTCTACTCTACTTCATTAATGGCCAGAGTTGTGAAAAAAGGACAAATTGCAGAGAAAGTGTAACAGGATATGGTTTGTAAAAGAGTTCCTGCTTCTGCTTACCGACTTTCAAAAGCAGTGGAGGTCTCTGCGGAACAGTGTGTGAATTTTTGTGGTATCACAAAAATCCTGAATCTTTACCAACTTTTCTGTTTCTTCTCCTACCTCCTCCTCATAGCCTCTCAGCTCCTCTGCTGTGTAGGCTTTAGGTGAGTGATCTTTGAGGGAAATGATACACCAGTCTGGAAACAAAAGGCCCACAGCAATCTTATGTGCTCTTGACCTTCTGTTAAGGTTGTTTAAATAGGTGTCATAAATAAGTGAAGAGTTCAGGGTGAGGCTTTTCAGACAAAAAGAAAGGTTTTGAAATGGGTCCTCAGAGAAATAAATAGTTCTCTCCGTATCCATTACATTTCCTTCTTCATTGCTCACTTGCGTCTTGTTTTCTTCCTTGTTCTTTTGGCACTGGCATTCAGTTGTCACCCAAGCCTGCCAGTGGAGCTGGCTGAATGGACACATTACTGTGTCCACCCTGCTTCTCCCCAGGGGATGCCACCACTCTGAAGCTGCTGACCCTCTGCTGAAAATACCCCTGGTTAGTTTGGGTGGGCGCACTAATCAGAGACTACATCACAAATGTAAATTAGATTTTTTTGCTCCTGAAAGGAGCTATGTAAAACTTGCTTCCTTTACTGGACTTCCTCTATGCCAAGTCAAAGCTGGCTTTATCAATCAGAGATACTATTTTGCCACAGAAGTTCTTCCTGCCACTCGTGTAGTCTTCACTGTAGAGACATGGAATGATTCTAAAGTAAAAAAAAAAAAAAAAAAAGAAAATAGAAACAAAGAATTGACTAGAAATCTATCCGCAAGTGAGTTTATAAATGTAGGTGATTTAAAACATCCTTGTCAAATGAGAGACCTTCCAAATGTGCTGATTATTGGTTTATATTTGTCTTTGATACATTCCTGCATAGTTTCTACTATTTCTTCACTTTATGAATTGCTTGGCCTTTCAAGGATAGTTTGTCCTTCTGATAGAAAGACACAAACAATCTGATATATGATCAGCATTGCAAGGGGCAGTAACATTTGTTTCCTCTTTCATAGCTAAAAATACAACCTAAAAGCCAAAGATCTGGTACTAATCTGAATAGCTCTAGCAGCCCTTTGCATTTTTCTCAGGGCTGGAGGGGAAATAAGATTTTTAATGGTGGCTATGTACCAGCTACCAGGATCCTGCACTTGCAGATTCCCAAATCTGGTCATCTATCCCTCTGAGAATAGGGATGGTGGCTGAGGATGGATACGGTTACTCACACAGAGAGACACACACTTCAAAATTTTTTAGTTCTGCAAGTTCTTCTGAGCTTGCTGTGAATTCCAGAATAATTTAGTTCTTCTTGCTCAGAGGTCTAAGACATGACGATAATAGCAGGGTCCCTGCTTTGTAAGTTGTTTTGAGACCCAGCCAAGGTATAGTGAAAGAGTCAATGTTTATTTTTAAAATATCACAGATTTTAAACAAATCTCATATTTAGAGGACTCTGGAGCTTCCTCATTTTAAAGTTTGTGTCATTGGCTGGGCTTCTCCACTTTGTTTCTCCCTTCCAGTTTGTGTTTTTTCCCCTTCCATCTGTAATTGAAGTCATCCCACTCAAGGCCATCTTTTGTTCTTTGTAGAACGAGCTATAATGGAAAATCCACACTTGCCAGTGGTGATCTTATTTTAATTTTGGAGACAGATACTGCAATGGCTCAGTATGCACACTATGCATTTAGCAGTTAAGGAACAGCCCTTGTGGGAGATGTATGCCTGGGAAACACACAGTTGTGGAGAAATGTACAGTTGGCTGTTAACGAGCCAGTTAAGAAGGCCTTGACCTTGACATTTGTATCCTGAGCTAAAGGTTGACAAATATTTTCCATTGGAATGTCCATGACTGCAATCTGCTAGAGGAGCAAAACTTAGCTGAATGAATTTAATTAAATACAGATTCCTCCTCCTGAAACTCCACACCTCGCTGCTGCCTATGGGCTGAGTGCAGGCAAGGTGATGGGCTGCACAGCTTCACCATAAGCAGCCCTGTGCATGGTTCTAGGAGTCTCCAGGCAGGGACTTTGGATACCCCTGCTGTATGAAGGTCAGTGATTAGGTACTGCTTGTATATGTGTGCTGGTTAATATCTTAAGCAGGGAGCCCGGCCACCCAACAATTCCCTGGGCGTTTCCTACTGCTGGACTCTCCAAACTCCATGTGATTTTAAGTAGTCAGTAAAACCTGTTCCTGCAGGTGCAGAAATGGCCATGCAAGCTAGTGTTTTGTTTATGGTTAAGAGAATTATATTATGTATATATATATATATATTTGCTTAAGATAATCAGCAACAAGGAACCACAAGCCCAGGTGGGACTGTTGCTCAGCTGAAGTACAATAGTCTTTCCAATGGCAGATCCCACCACTGGACACTGCCTGGCAACCCTGTTCAAGATCTTCAATTCCTCATCAGAGCCTCTTTCTGTGCAAAACATTCCAATAAATTGGGAGGGATTTGTGTGTTTGTTTGTTTGTTTTCTTGCATGCTTTTTAACAAACACTCCATCCATGAATATCTGTGCAACAGCTCTAGGTTGGCCAGATCCTTCCTTTCCTCCTGGTGCTTCACATCTTTGAGTTCCCACTGTGTACACGTGTTTACCAAGGAAGCCAATGCATTGTATCTAAAGAGAGAAGTCCTCCTAAATTCTGTGCAGTATGTAGTACTTTGTGTCTCAGTTATAATGGCCCTAAGTAATGTATCTTATGTTATATATGACTATTATACAAGCACCTTCCTCATTATATCTCATTGTGGATGTCATTAAATGTAATTTGTGGATTTCTTCCCTATGTTCACATCACTGTGCGATGTAAAGTGCCACAAAATGAAGGGTTAAACAGTTTTATGCAGTCAGCAAGAATTTGTTTCTGCAAGACCTGATGAAATGTTCAGTTCAGTATTTCTGAAGCTTTGTAGATTACCTGCATCTCATAAAGTCTTCCAGACAAGACCACAAAGATCAAATAAGTTCGCAGACGAGCTTCTTGTTCTGTCTGATCTCTCCCTCTTTGCTCTCCTCATTGAAGGACCCTGACTTCAATGAGTGAAAGAGCAGACCCAGACAGTTTTCTGTCTGGCAGCACTTGAATTGCTTAGGCAATTTGCCTAAGTAAGTGGTTTACCCTCATGATAATGTATTTTCATGTAGAGACTGAAATGAGAGGGCTTGAGGAACATGCTATACATTAAATGCCTGAAGGGCAAAGCCATCTTTCTTTGTGTGACAGAGTGCTCCCTGATTATGAGGAGTCCGTATTAAGAACACATTAAAGAAATAACTTCAGTCTGGCTGGTGAACATTGCAGAACTGTTAGACTTTTCTAGGGATTTGTTTTATTAATTTTTATTGGCAGAAACATGAGAAAACGAAATTGGCTATATTGCTTTCAAACTTGGTTTCACAGACTTTACCCACTGTTGGTTATTTTAGAGATTCTCAAACCTAAATAAAATTAGAGTGTGAATTATGTCATGCTGTCAAAAACACACCATCTTTCTCTATTTTGAAAATGTCCCTATGAACCTGCCATGGCTTGTGTATCTTTTAGCGGGACTTAGGCTAACATACAGGAGTTATATACAACTATATAGCAAAGTTAAAGCTCTGCACAGGGAATAAGAGTTATGAGATTAACTATGGATATCTGTGTAAACCAAGAAGATTCTTAATTGTCAACCATTAGACATGATAAACACCTGCAACTTCAAATCTAGCATATTTGCTAGATTAAATGTTATCAGGTTGCTTTCATGTATGCATTTCAATGTAGATATGGGTGTTTAAAAATCAGCAGCTACATTTGAAAACGTGACCTGTTCTGAAAAGGGCACAGTGATTCTGCCCTCTGTGGTAAAGTTCATAGAAGAACCACAACCCTATACCTCAGCCGTAGCATCTTGATTATTTTTTCTTTTTCCTTGAGGTGCTCTGCATATTATGCTTCCTTTCCAAGGCATTGTTTCATAAAGGGTTGGCCATGACTCACGTAAGTGGCAGGTCCAGGTTAGCTGCCTTTTTATAAAAGTAAACCCAAAGTGATGAGCTAACTAAGCAGGGAGAGAGATGCTTGACATTATGACAGGTGAGAAAAACTCGAATGAAATAGCCCCCCCTTCTCTAGGAGCTGGGGTCTTAAACATTTTCTACCTTGTCTGTCTGGAAGGGATGGGATTGGAAATTTTCTGGTAAAGGGAAATTAGGGCTGTCCAAACTTTCTGCCTGCATTTTTCCATCCACAGCTTTCAAATACAATTTTGGCTGCAAATTATTGCTGTTATTTATAAAACATGTGAACAGCTAAAACGTTTCCAAACTGGCATGCAATCTGTTCACCAGTGGCTGATGTGCTGTAGAGGGTGATGTGGAAAGGACAGTGTTCTGATTTTATAAAAACCATGTTTCAACAAATATTCCGTGGTTAGATCTGGTCCTACATATCTAAGGGACAAAACAGTACTTCCAGTATAGGAGGAGATGCCAGATTTTTTTACATCTCTTACCTCTGTGGAATTTCTGATATGCCTCTCAAAATAATTTAGCAAGCTGTGTGAACCTGTTCAAAGACTGGTTTTTCTTTGCTGTCTATAGGTGGCAATGCCAGGCTGTTGACAGCGTTATCACTGGTGATCAAGCCTTCAATACAAATAGCCTTGCAGCTATCTGATTCAGTGGAACGAGAGTGAAATACAATATGTGACAGAAGTGCCTTTTTTTTCCTTTCCCGAGTACTTGGCTCTTTTCTTAAAAGCAAGGGCATATCCTTGGCTGCCCTTCTGTAATCCTGCACTACACAGCAGCAGCGATGCACAAACCTGTCCTACAAAAGCAGGTTGTGCAGTCACCTTTCCTGCTCGTAGAGAGAGAGCATAACAGATTTGTGTTGCCTTGTGTTTCAGCTTTCCACACAAAGGACATTTCTGGAGGATACAGAGAGCAGCCAATAGGCTTCAGTCTTTTCTGTTATCACGGCTCCTTGAAGCTGCACAACTCTGGCCACTGGAGACTTAAAGGACTGAAGAGCACACAGCCTTCTTATGTTCCTCTAAATGCCATAGAGGGGAGCTCTAAAGAGCCTTAAAGCTAAATTTTATTACCTGGATACTGACTTCTGCTCTAACATGCAGAAACATGTCCACGTCCTTTCACCTATATATTTTCAAATTTCCAAGTTGGGCACAAAATGGAGAGGAGCTTAAACAGAACATGCAGCATCTCCCATTTCCTACAGCGTAGTAACATTAGGGGATTGCATACTTCACACATAGCACACTGCAACTCTGCTGGTGCTGAAGGATCTGACCATACACTGAAACAGCCATCAATACAGCACGCTGCTCAGGTCACCTCGCTACAAGTGCTGAGGTAAAAAAGTGGCACTGGGATAAGTAAGTGCACTTTTTCAGAGCTTGTGTCTAACACCACACTTATGTATTCGCATGTTAGAATAAACTTCCTGTGGGTCTGCGCCTCCTGGTGACTCTGTTGCAATTTAAGTGTCAACACTTTGCCCCTTAACTCTGGCGTCCTCAGGTTGCATGAATATTTTAGTCTGAGTTACAGACATCTGCTAACAAAATACCTGAGGGCTGACCTCAAGAAAATATTGACAGAAGTTAATGTAGTGGAAATAGCTATGGGTTATGATTATCAATTACCTAGCTTTTTCTAGCCTGTTGACCACAGTGGGCTAGACCCTTCTGATGCCAGCCTAAACTACAAAAGGGCCCAAATGGTTAAATCCAAGCAGTCACAGGGGGCTACCTGATGAAATTCATCTTGGAATGTTGGCGTAATTTGGAGTGGTTGCAGATTTCTTTCCAATTTCCTCCCGGGCTGACATGGCACAGTGTGAGTCTCCGAAGTGTAGTTTCTGAAAAGTTTTATTTAAAAATGTACAATTTTTTTGTTGTACTGTGTTCCCTGTGTGCTCTTTAGAGAGCATCCAAACTTAAAAATGAAAATGAACTCGTCCACTTCAAAGATTTTGGAAGAACATTATATAACTGACCATCAAAAGAGAACTCTGTATCCTTGTTTTGAGGGAGAAGTAATAAATGTTTCCATAACAGAGCCTTTTCACTATTTTAATTTGATGTCAGTGTATCAAAAAATGTTTTACCTAGTAGCTCTCTCTCAAAGAGAATTATGCTGTCCCCCAGAAAGCATGTGGTTTTCTCCAGGGTATCATCGCATCATTTTACATTTTATGTAACACTATGCACCAGTCTCCTTCAAGGCAAATATTTATTCTCACCCCTACTTGATTTCTTCTTGAAATAGTTAATTTTGCAGTCCATAAGAAAAAGCCACATATATTGGCTGGCAAAGGACAAAATGTATTTTGGAAAACTCTGCCATGAGTAAAAAATTGAACCATTAGAAATGCATAGCTCTAAAAAGGGAAAACTGTCTGACAATATCAAAATTTTGTTTTTAAATTCTTCATGGCCCTCATGGACGGAGAAGATGGAGCTCTAATGGCATTCAAGCACTGCTAATATAATTCCCATATGAATTGCTGATGTCATTCTGGACTGTGATCTTAGGTCATTTGGTCGGTTTTGTGTGGAGAAGATAAGGCAAAAAAAAATTCTCTGGACCCTCTCTCCTTACATTGTAGCTGTTCTATAAATATAAATATAACTAAATATAACATTCACAGCCTGGTGATGGTACCACTTTTCTGAAGTACATTGAGTACTTCTTGAAAGTGAAAGACCCCTCTAACAAAAGAAACCAAACTGATACGAAAACCTAGAGTGGTTGCAACCAATCTGCAATTGAGTGAAAACAAAATAGACGAATCAACACTCTAAGAAACCTTAACCTGGGAAAAAAATCCAGCAGTTCAATGTGTTTTTTGACAGAAGTCATTCCTCCTTCACTGAAGAAAAATGTGAACAAGAAAATGAAATGACCTCCTGTGTCCGTTGTTTCAGTTGGTGCCTGCACCTTCCCTTGAGGATGTTCACCAGGGACACGGTTCGAAAGTGAATGTGGAGGAGATGCTCTGAAGGAGGAAATGGGGCTCCTGGCAAACATGAAGATGTCTCCCTATTAACTGACAGCTGCAGTCTGAGAGCGAGCTTGCTGAAAGGAGCTCTTGAAACAGGTCTATGCTGTCAATCTGTGTCTCTGAATGTGACATTGCTGACTCCCTCACGACGGAAAATTGCTGAGACTATAATTTGTATGTTCAGTCCCCACGAAGAATTGAGAGAAAAGATGAGCGTAGCGCGAGCCTGCATCTGCGCTATTACGCCAGCTGTGTGTGTTTACCCCGTGCACTTATGTACTGGAGTTCTCGCAAGAGGCGTAAATACAATGAAAGTAAAAATAATGAACTCTGATTCATCATGCTTCATCCTGACTGAATCAGAGAAAGAATATGCAGTTCCTTCTATCCTCATCTTAAATTACATCTTTTGAGCTTAGACAGCAACCTTTACAAGGCCGAAACTGCCATTTAGAGCTTCATTGAACAAATGTACCTCAATAATGCCAGTAACAGTAGCAATGGCAACAAAACTGAAGGAAATATGACTGAGGAGCCCATCCAGGAACAATGCCTGGCCACTGCAGGACCCGGAGCTGTGGGAGTAGAATGAGATGGGACTTCACATTCCCCTTCAGCTCTCCCTGTGTGAGCACAGAGCTGGTTTTTGCTTGAGAAAATCAGGCATTTTGACTAGTGCAGTGTCCCTGCACGATTGTGCAAAAGCATGTAAAAACCTGAATGTTGCACTTGATGATAAGTCTAGTCAAAGACCCAAGGCAAATCAGAGGGGGTTTTGTGTCCACAGACAGCTGTTTTAAAGTGGTAGCTACCAAAAGCAGATGCTAAACAGTAACATTTGCATCTGCGGAACAGAATAAGCATCCGCTTCCTTCAAAAGCTGTAGAAATTCTATGTGAGTTTGAATTTTCATTGTCATTATCTAAAAAAATATTGGTGTGTATACATTACATATCAATTTAAGAGAACCTGTCTGCTTGGAGCAGATGAATACCATGAGGACTTCAAGTAACGGAAAAGTACTGACAAGTCAAAGGGAACAGTCTCATATTTTGATTTATTTAAATCTTAACTAATGTCTAAATGATACTCACAAATTATCTCCCCATTTCTTTTTTTTTCAAGTCCTGAGCTTAGCAGAGTGCCATTCACATAAGCAAATAATAAAATTCTTCTAGGTTGAGTACAATGTGTGTGTGTGTGTGTGTGTGTGCTTATGCGTGTGCACAGGCGCATATATGAAGAGACAGAGACGTTACCAGTGATTTATCACCAGACTGTAAGGTTGTACTGAGTGAGGTACCATAGAGGATTTGCCCTACATGACAGGTTTGCAGTTAATGACCAACATGATGGAACCAAAAGTATGTCTGCAACATGCAAGCAAACTGGGAGGCGCTGCCACCAGCTGGGGGGGATTGACTAAGAATGAAAAACAAACTGGAGAAATTGAGGAAATCGCTTCAGGAAAACAAAGAGAGGATGGAATATAGAAGAGCACAATGCAGTTTCACAAGTACAAGAACAACATGCATCAGCTAGATAATATAGCAGAAATGGTACAGGATTTACAGTGGGTGGGACACGAAATACAAGTCAGTGGCGTTACACCATTGTGAATGAGGCAGAAACCACAGAAAAGGGTTTTAGTAGACCTGTGGCAAAACATGTGAAAGAATCCTTCCACTCTGTGCAGCCTTAATTGGGGTACTGTGTCTTACTTGCATAAGGCACTCCCAGGAAGTTGTGGACTAATCACGGTGAGGCAAGAAGAGAAGAGCAAAAATGTTTAGGGCTTTCAAAACAAATCGAAACAAAGAAACAAACAACCCTCTCCAACCCCCCCCAAAACACAATAGGTAAGAACTTGAAGAAATTGAGATTTTAAGTTTCAAAAGACATTGGGTGCATGCAGTGCATTTACTAAATGTTCCTGCAAAGCAGAAGGAAATTGTTTGTCTTTTGTCTGAGGACAGTAACACAGGGAAATCTACTGTTTGAAAGGGTTGTGTTGTCTCTGCCCAGTAGTGGTTTTTAAACATACAGCAGATAAACACCTCTCAAGAACAAGAAATGAGTACTGATCCTGCTTTGGGTCAGGTGCATGGACAAGATAACCTCTTAAGAGCTTCTTCAGATCTATTTTCTAACATTCACAGACAATTTGGAGTGCGTAGCTGTGATCTCATGGAAATGGAGAGGAGCTACGTGCTTATCTTCTTTGCACTTAGAGCTGAGTGTACAGTTCTTTTGGATTCCTCTCATATTCCAGCCTCTTTGTTTTCATTATTTCAATTACTTTTAGGCAAGAAAAAATACGGTTTTGTACCCTCACTAGAATTTGTCAGATTGGAATAGGGAAAAAAGATACAATACAGGTCATAGAAAATCTTCACTCTTCTGTGAAGGAGGGTGTTTTAAAGTTACCAACATAGGAATTTGTGGCATTATAGCAGGAGTACAGATTAAGCTTCTGCTAAGTGTTCTTTTTATAATCGTTAGGCTAAAAATCATTGATTCTAGAAAATAAAGGACTAACAGACAAGAGGATAAACTTTATAGTTAGGACTTTATTAACTGGAGGAGTGTTTTGTGCTTTATGCTAATTCTGTGTAAACTGATACAAAAACATTCATCTAGATAGAGGTTTACCAACACAACCTAAGAAGATGACTTAGGGTGTGTGCTTTCCATGTAACCATCTGCCCCATGATTCAATGAGATCTGGTTCCCTGTTTTATTAAGAACTAGTAGGTAGACATGTACCATACCACTTTGGTTACTCCTCTCCCTGTCATTTTTCTTCCTTTGTCTCAATAAGCTCTTTTCATGTCTATGCCACAGTTAGTCTAATATTTCCCTTAGGCCTAACGAGCCTTGACAAAGGAAATGAAGGTAAAGAAATACTATAGTCTTGCACCTTTCCAGAGCCTGCCACATCTGTGTTTTTCTTGTCTTAAGGTCAGAGGATTGTTTGCATCGAGGTGCCATGAAATGACCACAGCACAGGGATGAACCAGCTCCATTGTGTTTCTGCTACCCTCTCTAAGGCAGCAAGGCCACCGAAATGATAGCACTCAAATTGGGGAGACACAGAGTACAGCTCCATTTTCCCAGCACTATACATCTGGCTCCATCCTTTTCCCTTGGAAAACACTGGTGCCTTTTCAGGGTCCAGTGAAAGTGAAAGTGAGTGAGATATTCATGAAGCCAGGGCTCATGTCACATCAGGACACCTCTAGGAAAATGGCTATAGTGGACTAAGGTATGACATGGTAAGCTTCCATTTGCATAACACCTCACCATTTATTTACAGCTTTTGAAGACTCTGCTTTCTGGAGGACTCAGCCTAGACCATCCTACTTTAAATGGCGCTCTGTCTTTGCTGCGTTTTTGTTAAAACCATGTAGCTTAATTAAATTTTTTTTATTTCTTCAGATGAAGGCCAGTGGGGCCACAGCAGTGCTATGTAAAAGATGTTTGTTTGATGTGATTCATGGTTGAAGGCAAGATGTGAGTGATATCCTTAGTGAGACTTGGTGAGACTTCACAGACACTATTGCCTTAATTCTGTGATAAGAGCTTTAGATAGTCTAGTCTGTAAGAGAAAACTACAAGCAAATCAATGGTACTTATGTTTTTCTGGCTTGTAAGTATAAGGACATCTCTCCATGCACCATCATCGCTTCCTAATGAAGGATGTGTATTGGATCCCCATCCATTATGTCACTTGCTATTAATATTGTTCTTGCTAACACTAGCTTGGAAATGTTTATAGTCACTTAGGAGATAGACATAGATATAGATATATGTAGATATATGTATATATATATATGCTTCCACTAGCATGAGTTGATGTCAGTGTTCATTATGTTTCATAGCTCATTGTTCTTGTCAATAGTTTCTGAATCAATGTTTCTATGGCACAAAACATCATGTGCTTTGCACTGGACCCACTGCACCAAAACCATGAAGGTGTCAGTAAGGAATCCCAGTGCTTCATTCATTTAGATTTTCTTGCTGCCTGGCTTCTTCAGGCTTTGATGAGGACCTCATCCCTTGGGGGGATGCCCAAGCTGCATCCCACATCACTGGAAGAAGTTTTCCATGTGTTATGAGAGGGGAACTATCAGGGTCCACAGACTGCTGAGCTGTACAACTCTTCAGGCTAAATGCAACCACACTTACGCAGATTCAAATCTCTATCATCTGAAACCATACCTCTTAGGAAATTTAATCACGAAGTCCTGTAGACTCTAGCCTTCTCATCTGTATCCCAGTAGTTCCTCATCTCCTGCTAAATTTCCTGATGCAGCTTGTACATGGCTCCTTTTTTGCCTGTTTTCCAGAGATTTTCTACTTTACCTATAAGGCCACCAACCAGATTAAACTACAAGTACAGAGCACTAGGGAGCATGTCTTGATGCCAAAATGTAGCCCTGGGAGTCCCCAGTAGGTCTTCTCCACCAACAACATGTTGTGCAAAGCCCAGGCCAGCGGAAATGAGCATGGCTCTGATCTGTGCTTGTCTATCAGTGCTGCAAATGGAACCACAGTGTGCATGTATGTCTATAAAGTGATACTCAGAAAGTGGGTCATCAGCTTGCTCTCCAAAGAGCTCCCCTCCAAATCCATAGCAGTTCTGCCTTTACTTACATGAGAAAGAACTGACCATCCCCCACACTGAGGGCATTCTTAAACCACGTAGAACTCTTGAAAAAATCCCCCTTTTCCCAGATTTCCTTTCCCTGATTCATCAACCATCCCTCAGCTCCCTCTGGGGATCTGCTTTTCATGTCTTTTTCACTCCAGTCTGTGCTGAAGAAAGATATTGTATTTCCTGTGAGTCCTCATGCCATCCATCTACCACAGCCTGTATACACAGGCAAGGTAATTGCTAACAGAAGGCCACATCTGTGATGGGTGCTACATTCACAACGGTGGGGCCTTGATTTCCAGCCCTGTCTTTAATTGCCATGGTTGGTAACTACAGAAATTAATGCTGCCATCCAAAGGGTGCTCCTGGGATTGCTCTGCACAGACTCCAACTGTCTTCTCAAAGACCTTTCATTACTTAACCCTGGAGGACTTGTCTCCCAGAATTGATTTTTTTGTGTGTGCCCTCACTAAATGCAATTGTAGCTAATATACAGGATTTTAATGAATGCATAATGGGAGCTCGTTCTTTCATTCCCCTGTGTGTGTATGTATGTATGGAAACAAGGGAGAAAGGCAGAGTGGGAAAGAGCAAGTGTGAAGCTTGTGTTAGTAAACAAAAACTAAAAATCACCGCTCCTGTTTGAGGGAACCAAGTGGATGGGTGAGGAAACATGCACAGTGCTCTACCCTCCTTGCAGCTACATCAGAATTCAAACTTAGGTTCAACTTGGTGTAGAGCTTCAACCCAGCAACATGGCAGGGACCAAAAGCAACAGAGGTACAGATAGTTATGCTTGCAAAAGCTCAGCAGCTCTAGTTTCACTTTAGTCTTTTCCAGGTAAGGTAATGGCTATAGGCTAGATGTGCTCTTTGAGCAGAAAAGACCAGAACAGCAGCCAGTGACCCTCATGCAGTAACCCACTGTATGGTGCAGGCGTCTTCAGGCTGTCCTCAGTCCTTCAAGATGCAAGCAGATGAAGTTTGATATCAGCTACTTCTGCATGCAAGGAAGCAGTAAACACTTGTGCAATCAGTCTGTCAGATCTTAGAATAAAGCAAGATGAAGCGTTTTCGTTGCATGCTGCAGGCCAGATGGGACCCTCACCACCCATTGAACCTGAAGTGGTGGGGAAGTCCTCAGAAATGGTCCTGAGGAGAGATCTGGATGCCTGCGAATGCATCTCCTTCACTTGCTCTTGCCTGTTGAGCCCTGGGCTGGAAGCATCTGCACTGGAAAGGAGACCACTACAGCCTTACACTCTGACACCTACACTCGATCCCATAAAAGCCTATTATTTAGGATTTATGTGAGTGAAGTGAAATTCATCCCATGTGGAACATTAGTCAAATCCTCATTGCGGTCTCTCCAAGTTTTACATAAATCCAGATGTTCCAACACACTGAGAAGAACAGGCTCAATCTGTTGTACAGCACATATGCCTGCCCTCTTTATTCCTTTGAAACTCCAGAGGTAAGACTGGATTTTAGACTAGCATGATATGGATCTTTACAGAGATAAGGGCTTGCAAGAAGTCCTACTTTCCTCTCTTGTTTTTGCTGTTGGCTTATCTGAGCTGCCTGCCTCCACACAGTCAGAGCCCCAAACTCCTCCTGGGAGGTCTGGCTCCTTGGGCATTTGTACAGGGAGCTGCAGCTCATCCACTGGACTGTCTTGAAACCAAATTACTATGTGGCTTAGACTGCAAAATATTCCAGTGAAGAGGAAATCTGTTTTTGACTTTTAGGTAAGCACATAGATTACATTCATTAGAGCATTATGAGGCAACTTAGATGAAATGCCATAGAGGTCAGTGCAGCCTCTTCTCTCTCTGTCTGTTATGTTGTGACTAGAAGTGGATTACACCATTTCCCACTGAGCTAAAAGGTACAGAAATAATGGTGGGATAATCAGAGCAATTTGGCTTTAGCAGAGTCAGAGCCTTAGTCAGACGTGAAAATTACATGGCAAGAAAATGCCTCTATGGGAGTTCAGTCTCCCAGTGGTACCTGTCAAATAACGTCACTGATTGTCCATCCTTCCAACCATGCTCCCTGCTTCAGATGCTGTGCCACTGACTGTGGGGGTCACACCATACCTTCCAGGCAGATCCATAAGTTGTCTGCATAGATGTGGACACCTCACAAAGCTTAAGTTGAAGCCTGATATCAGTCTGGATAGCCCAGGATGACAGGAAACAAAAGATGTATTTTTTTTACGTTCTTCCTTGAAAATCTGGAATTTTGAATTGGATCCAGATTTCAGAGCATGAGCCTTGTTCCCTGTTTTCTGTATGCCCTCCCAGAGTGAAACAGGAATGCAGTTGTGCAGAAGTAAATATAAGCCTGAGGAATCATTTGAGCTTTTGTTATCATTTCCCGTCTGTCACAAGCCTGTTCTTCCTAAGGGTTTGGGGGATTTTTCTCCATTCCCTCTGTCCTCAAGTCAGTCCATGGAAAGCATTCTCCTTCCCTATAGTAAAGCGGTAATGCTGAAAACATCATCAAACACAGAGAGAGTTTTTTGTGTGCTTCACATGTAAACATTTCATAAAGGCATATATGAAGAAAAGCTAGTCACACCTCAAATGCAGACCGCAGACTGAAGTACATCCATGTGTTTTGGAAAGGTTCTAAAGCTTTAAGAAGGACTTAGAAACCTCTGTAATGAAACCAAGACCTCTGGATTATATTCTTAGAATACATGGGAAAGAATACGATTTGGATTTGAAGCCACAGTTTCAGAGTCTCTCTCTTCAGGAGGCATATCACAGTCAACAGTGGTTACACATTCATAGGCAGAACACAGTTCTTCAAATCATCCCTATACACGAATTACCTTTGGCAGATCACAGTGTCTCACAAGAAGGCCCTTAGTGAGTTATTCTATGGTTACTGAAGGTTTGTCCTGCTGGGTCCTAACACAATGCAGCACAATTTAGTGTATGTTTTACATACATGCATCCCAAACGTTTTAATAGCAATCTCCATGTAAGGAGTAGAAGCCATATGCGGAAAACTGCAAAATAATTTTCTCTCACCTGGATTTCCTTATTCTCTATTAAAAACCAAAATACTGCTCCTCAAGTCTGTCCTTACCAACACCTCTCACCTCCACCCAAAAGCATCACCATGACTGCTAGGACTGCTGTCCCCCTGGGGATAAGTGGTATCCTCTTTGTCGCAGCTGAAAGCTCCAGAGTCTGCTTCCAAGCCCATTGCTAGAGGACTGGACACTCTCAGCTGGGGTCAGGCATCCAAAAAGATGCTGTGCAGGTTCATCACACAGGTTGCTTTATCCAGGGTACCAACAGTTTCCATATTCCTCCAAAGCCTGAAGATTGGGAGGTCAAACTGCAGTCTGAAACTGCAGTTCAAACGTAGCTAACTGGTTCCTCAGACATAATATTGCACGTTCTCCTATTACTTACAAACTCATATTAGGTATCTGTCATGAACTCTTTTAACTGCTTCGTTACTATCCTAAGCTCACATTAAAATGTCAACTATTATCAGCATGAGGTCTCCAGTTCTTGCTGACACCTTAGTCTATTCACCATCCCCCCCCCCGCCTCCCCTCCCCACAGCATCACAAGTCTTGCCTAGACCTGGTTAATCTTCCAACGGGTTACAGGCATCCTGTTCATTAGTCCACGCTCAGTCAAACTCTCAAACTACTCTCTAGTGTGATTGCCCAGGTACAATAATTAAATTTGATATTTTTCTGGCTTTTGTAGCACTGCTTCATTTTATAGTTGCAATGAAATTTTTGGAGCAAGTGACATGAGACAGAGAAAATGAGCTGTTTTCTCTGTAAATGCTACTGTTAGCTGCTTTCCTGGTAGGTGGAAGGAGTAGAGATAAGTGCTCCAATGCTTTTTAAAGTTTTAAGTATCCTGGGAAGAACTTCATCTACCTGTAACACTGTCGAATATCTTACTAGTAAGTTTTGCTTTTGTTATCCATAAAACAAAATAGCTTATATGTTTGAAAGTTCAACTGCAATACCTCTGATTTAACCACATTAATGTCTGTATAATGTAATAACATTGGGGGAAATTTACCAACTATGCAAGAATAACAATAATCTGTTTCTGAGCAACTTCAGATGTTGCATGTGAATTGCTACTGAAGCAATGAGGACATGACAATGACATCTTAGATACTGAACTCTTTATACCCTCCTCTATCCCTTCGAAGTTAAATCAAAATTAAATTATACAAATGAATCTCAGAAATCAGCAACATAAAAGCTAATACTTCTCATCTCTTGGACTGGCTTCTCAAGTTATTCCATCAGCCCCAGGCAGCAGATAATATGTTCTTCTGAGTGCATGTGAGTGAGCAAATATTTTGGTTTGAAAATCATTTCTTTTCAGACACATGAATTTTAGGGAAAAAAATTCCTGGTTCCTACAAACAGTCTTTGACCAGCTCTGCTGAGGGAGAAGATAATGCAAGCAGTCAAACCACATCTTGTCTGCAAGCAGAACCCAGGGAGGTGATTACTCTTAAGCAAGACCATGATTGAGAGATCTCTCCAGCTTAGATGATGTTATTATGTAAGTTTAATTTTTACTCACTTGGTTGTGTGAAGTCCTTAAGCGATAATTGCGTACGAGAAGTCCTCTCATTATATTCTGTACAGAGATTCTGACCATGAAAGAATATTTGAGGATAAATCACTGCAAAAGATCCCATTACTCTTTGGAACAGTATGAATAAGAGGCTGATAACTGTGCTCTAATGCCATCAGTATAGATTTCTCATAGCTACATTATCATCAAGGGAGCAATGTTGAGACGGTTTTCCTGATCAAAAGGAAAATTTTAAATTTCAAAAATATTACAGCTCGTTAAATAAGGATGTGAATGTCACTTTAACATAACCAAACTTAGTTCATTTTGAAGCCACAGTTGTCATTTGGTGTACAATCATCCCAAAACGGTAATAATATATGACAAGAATTAGCAAAAACATTTTGAAAGCGCTTTATCAATGTCCTTTTTCTATCAGTCTTGCAAGTGAACCATTACAAGCACATGCCAAACTTATATACATGCAAATAAGGAAGGTACCAATAGATGACACTTGATGAAAGTTGGCATAATTTTTAGGTTTTGTAAGACCAATGCATATAGCAGCTGTGCACAGCAAACAGCATCCTCCAGCTGCTCTTTGCATTAACATTTAACAGTATACTCCAATTTTTGGCTCCAGTCCTGCAAACTGCTGAATGTACATGTTGTGTGTGTGTGTGTCTGTGTCTGTGTGTGTTCGTTTGTGCTTACTTTTGTACATGCCCATCAGACTAAACCGGAAGATATTTGTCTAGTGCTACCCAAATTTCAAAGATGAACATGTTTTCACAGTTCTTACATAAAACAAAAAGTAGCTCACATTGTGGTGGTTTGACTGTGGCTGGAGGCCAGATGCCCACCAAAGCTACTCTATCACTCCCCTTTTCAGCTGGAGAGGGGAAAAATATATTGGGAGGCTTAGGAGTTAAGGACAGGGGGGCATTCCTCACTCTGCACCACACCCCTTGCTACAGCATAGGATCCTACCCTCAGGAGATAGTCCTTCATAAACCTCTCTAACGTGAGTCCTTTCCCACGAGGCTTCAGCTCTTCAACAGCTGCCCCAGCGTGGCCACTGCTATGGGGTGCAGTCATAAATCATAGAATGTCTCTCAGTCTCTCAGCCCCAGACTGCTCCAGCCAGGTCCTCCACGAAGTCACAAGCCTCCCCCACAGAAAACCTCTTCCGATGTGGGTGTCTCTCTGGTGTTTGCTCTCTGGGGCCTGTGGAGAGCTTCTGGCTGCTTCTAGCAGAAGCCATCCCTGCAGAACCCCCTTCTGCACCAGAACCCAGCCACGTAAAACCACAACAATAATCTACTTAATCTTACTAATAATCTTGCTTTGCACAACTCTATGTCTTTTTATTCAGCGTACAAAAAGAATGTTCCAAATATGAGAATCCAGTGTGTGTTTTGCATGAGGCCTTGTGTAAATAGCTATTGAGATATCAAGGGTGGCCCAAAAAAGGAAATGTTTCTCAAGAACTTGCTATATGCATACAGAAATTCAGACAGTCTTAATAATGTTTTTAAACAGCCCACTTAATTTTGCAATAGACCCTAGTTTGCTGAGAGAGATCTTGAACACAGAGGTTACATGAATCTTAGGGATTTTCCTGTGTTTAATCGTCCACTGCCCCCATGTTAACTAGGTTTATATTTTGATATGCTAGTAGTTTGCCTATTACCATTTCACTTTATTTTCCAGTTTTTCCTCTCATATATCAAAGCTTTATTCTCCACAGAGCATAGCTTGGGGTACACATTCCGAGTGACGCAGTTACAGAAGATTTGCAGAGAACCCCCAGAATCTTTGAATGGACCCTTACCATTCTGGCTGGTGCACCTGCCAAATTAGGGCACCCTCTATGTTCAAGTGGAGTCGTTGTGAGTCTCACAGGTGGGAACTGAGAGGGGATCTTATTAATGTTTATAAATATCTCAAGTGTGGGAGACAGAGGGAAATTGAAATATCAATATTCCTGTAGCTGTCATTCATGACTATGATACACTGTAGATATACGTTTTTATATTATACTTATTTCTGTTAATCCCATATGTATTTATTCAATATGTTTATTTTATGTTCTAAATAGGTTTGTATTTACATACAAAAATTTTCTTTCCTCTCAGCAGTTAGACCTGCTCACTTTGTAAACAATATTTCTCCCAGTTCTGACCAGTGTCAGCAAGGATTACTGGAACTGGCAGACTTACCTGGTCATAACATTTGATACATGTAAGGAAGAATCAGGGACATTCTTCTGGAATATTAACAAGCTACACACTCCATTTCATAGTTATTTTTAATTTCAGCCTCCTTCCCTTCATTTTGCTGCCTTTAATTCTAGTTCTTCCCTGCTGCATGACTGGTAAACCAATGCCTGTGATTCTGTCATAGCTCCCATCCTATTGCAAGTTTATCTTTCAGGAAGAGCAGATGTTCCTTTATGTGTCCTATCTTTATCCTCTGATGCTTTTGCTTTGCAAACAGAAGATTGTATTTCCATTGCCCTCTGTGTCTGGAGAAAAAGACACAGCAGTAAGGACTTTTTCTGTGTTGCTGATCAATGGGGTTTGTAGGCAATCAAGCTGATCCCTTTCTTAGCTGGTCCCCATTACTATTCTTCCCAGGTATTTCTCCTTGCATTTGTTCTTTATCTCCTCTCCCCTCCTCTAACCTTCTTACCCCTGGTTTTTCCTCTCAGCTTCTTGGTGTGATGAAGGAACAAGGACTTGCACAGGCACATAAAAGGTATGCCCCCACTTTGCAGGGTTTTCCCCTACCTTTCTGACATTGCCTCCTACCAACTCTTCCTGCTGGAGGAAAGCTCTGAGCAGGACCTTGAGGGTAAGCTGCAGGCGCCATGTGGGATTAACTCCTGCCTGATCTCCAAACAGGCAAATCTGTGGGTGGGGAGTGTGGAATCATGTGCCACAGTTTTCTGAAGTTCAATACAGGCACAAGTCTTTTGGGATGGACCTGAAGTCAATCTGTGACTCCTCACTCAGTGAGACAGTGTTTGGTGGTCCAGTGCTCCCTGTATCCAAAAACAGTCCCTGTCCCTCCTTGTGCTCCTCAAAACCATTCCCAGAACTTCTCTGCACCAAAGCCTTGTCAGCAGAGCTCCAGAGTTTGCTCCTAAGAAACCTTAGATTAAACCTTTACATCCCAGGTGTCTCTTCTCCTTCAGCACATAGGGGCTAAGCTCTGAAGGGTCTCCGGATACAGACTATCTCAATGACAACACATTTTCTCACCTGTTATTAGATACAATGTTGGGAGACATATTCATGTCAGTAAAGTTGATCAGTATTGCAAGTTATGGGATGTTTGTCCATTACCATGGCTTTATTTCATGTTAGCAGTAGTCTGGGGCTGGAGGCTGGACACCCATGAGTGAGAGCCTTTTTGCTCTATTTACTTGATGAGAGTTCCCTGCCATGAGAACAAAGCTGCAGCAAACAGGGGCAAGTAGGAAACTCACTTCAAAGCACACACACCAGATGAAATATGATGAGAACATAGACTCGTTTAACAAGCTACAGCAACCAAGGATTTCTCTTGGACTACATGGCAGTTTGGGGTCTAAATACTCTTCCAGATCTACCCTTAGCTGATGTTTCTCACCAGTCATTATTTAGTATAGAATCCTTTTGTTCTGATATTTATTTCATAAAGCATTTCCAGATACAGCTGGCATCAGGAATGCTGCACCGTATAAAGCCATATTGGAGATTTATTTCATAAATAGAACATAAGCCAAATATTATTTCTGCCTGGACCATTATGAAAAGTTAGTCCTTTTATGAAATTTCTGTAACATAACAGCTTCAACTGACTTCTGCTTTTTTGTGTACAGTAGGGAATACATGTAGATGGCAGGACTTCATCTGGTATTCAACTACTGCACTCAGCACCCCCTCCTACAAAGGATATTGCAGAATTAGATAGCGGTCAGGGTAGGGCACTGGAAATTATTAAGCACATGAGAAAACTGTTTAGGAAGATGGATTGAAAAGACTGGGATTGTTTATTTGTGAAAGGCTGTGAATAAGAGGAGACATGATAAGAGCATACAAAATAATGAATACAGAGAAGGCAGAGCAGAAACATCTATCCTTCCTATCTCATAACTCATGAATGCAGCATTCAAGGAAATCAAAAGGTGACAAATTCAGACCTGATAAAAGGAAATATTATCCCATACAAAACATAATTAGACTGTGGAAGATATTTCCACTGACAGCCCTGCTGGCCAAGAATGTAGTTCAATGTTAAAGTTCAAAAATAAAAGAGAATGTGTTCTTTGTACAATAAGTATATAATAGTAATGCAAAAAAGGAAGGGGGGGGAAAAGATGTCAGAAAATTTTAAGTATTTCAGAGATGCAAGCCACTCAGTAACTAATAGGACAAGGATGGGAGAGGCTATACTGTTTCCTACCTGCTTTTCTCGGGGTTTCATTAACCCTCCTGTAAGCTCATAGGTTGACCTCCCTCACAGTGCATCCATCTGCCATCACATATGGAAAACACAAGGGCACCTGAAATGAGTACATCAGGCTGTGAATTTCAGTGCTAGGGAACCTGTGGTTACTACCCTCTTTGGCTGCTTATCCACAGCAAGGGTGACTGCCAGCACACTGGGTGCAGCATCTTAAATTGTCCTGGCCTGATTTGCTATAGCTTATCTATACGTACTCTGAGACATTATGAGGCAAATGCTGTCATACTTAGCTGGTTGTCACTTCATGCATATTTCATACTCACAGAAGAAGTCTTTTCTGCTCTTGATGCTGATATCCATTGGAGGAGAAAGAGATCTGTTTTTTATGGCTTGAGGTCTTTCACTGCAAAGGTCCCTCGTAACAGCCCCTCCAACATCAGGTCATAGCCTTCCACATCTCACAGACTTGCAACAGTGGTTACAAATGAGAAAAAAAAAGACCCTAGAACTATAGCAGAAGTTAAACTTTACAATTATTTTGGCCTAGAACTTAAAGATTTTATCAATTTAGAATCTCAAAGCTAGGATGTTATTATTCGGCTACCCCCACAGTTTTCTCTGCACACAGGAATTTGCTCCATTAGCACCTTAAATAAACTTTCTGTTTAATACCATGCAATGCTGATGGTCTTCCAGCTCTTCCAGCTTCTCCCTGTTTTTCTTCTTCACTGATCAACTGATTTCTAGGTGGAGGACCAGCCTCAGAAAGAGGTGTGGAAAGAGGCAAAATTGCTTTGGGAGGAGGAAGAAAAACATCTGTGGTGTGGAAAATAATTAAAATGAGAGCAAGTGACCTAAGGGGACAACTCAGATCCTTGGGAAGGTTCCCCATTTCAAGATGAAGACTCCACTTTGGATGATGGGAATATAGGCTTATGTATGAACAGGTATCACATTTCTCTTGTGAGGGAAGAAGGTACTTGTGACCTGAGCTGTGGGGTTTGGGTGAGACAGCAATTCAATGGTGCTCTTGATGCAGTGGTTTTGGACAAGACAGGGACCTAAGCAATGACTTGTGCCTGCAAAATGTGCATTAAAACTAGAGTCAGCAGGACACTCTCTGTCAATGCCATTAATATTAGCATGCAGATTGCCTGGTGACCACAGTGCAATTAAATATGCATCTGAGAACAGGGGAGAGAAATAATAAGGTAAATAAACCTTTGCTTTTTCCAGCATGATTGCATGAAACAGCTTGAAACAACTAAATCTGCTTGAGGCTACTGAGTCTTTCCCTCAGTCATTGTTGAGGGATTATTTATTTTAGAAAAATACAGTGGAAGCCCTTGGTGTATTTTAGATAGTCCCATATATTATACTTATGTACATGTTATATACTAGTGATTCCTTCAGTGCAACATATTTTGATCTGCACCAAAATAATTAAGAGTTACTGAACTACATGAAGTTTTTTTCTAAATCTGATTCTTTAAATATGTTTTTTTAACCTACTCACTTTGGAGAAGGTTTTGGTGGTTATTAAGTACTTGGTTTATAGGTTCTGTAAATGAAAAACTCCAGGAAGTCATGATTGGTTTTATAAAATTAATCAGTATATATTTTTAAAAATCATAACATAGACAAAATGAGTACTGTTTGATTTAGAATATTTAGAAATATTTGTTCTCAACTCTAATTTTAACTGGCATTTTCTTTTTCATATCAGAAACAAAAATGCCACTTTAATCTCTGGTCTGGCTCTGAATGAAAGACAACCAGAGAGGGAAAATTGGTTTCAATCAACCATATGGTACAGTTGAACTAAAGTAATTTTCCAAATCAACCTAAGGATCTTGGGCTGAAATTCAGTAGTTGTCAAAGTGTGGGATCAAATGAGGATGAGAGCGTGTTAGACAAATGCTTCTTAGAATCTCTGTTCCTTCTTTTTAGTATAGAGTAGAACAAAATAGGATAGGATTTTTTCAGTTAGAAGGTACCTACAATGATCATATGGTCCAACTGCCTGACCATGTCAGAGCTGACCAAGTTAAGGCAAGGTATTAAGGGCATTGTCCAAACGCCTCTTGAACACTGACAGGTACCAGCACCACCAGCACCCCCAGATCCCTTTCTGCAGGGCTGCTGTCCAGACACTCCTCTCCCAATTTACACTTGTGTCTGACATTACTCCATCCCAGGTCCAGAATCCGGCATTTTGACTTGATAAATTTAATCCCATTAATCACTGCTCAGTGTTCCAATCTAGATAGTTTGGTGTCATCAGCAAACTTCCTAATAGTGGATTCAACTCTTGCATCCAGATCATGAACAAATACATCG
Organism: Laterallus jamaicensis coturniculus; assembly: GCA_022605575.1. Taxonomy (NCBI): domain Eukaryota; kingdom Metazoa; phylum Chordata; class Aves; order Gruiformes; family Rallidae; genus Laterallus; species Laterallus jamaicensis. Next base: position 3,628,601 of record JAKCOX010000010.1, read on the forward strand.
AGCATAACTGTCCCTAGAATTGAGCCCTGAGGAACACCACCACTGATTGGTCACCAGCCACAGGTAGCCCCACGCACTACAACCCTTTGAGTTCTGCCCTTCAGCCGGTTCTTCATCCAGTGCACATTGTATCTGCTCATCTCACAGCTGAATAACTTGTTCAGAAGGATGCTGTTAGGGACAGTATCAAGAGCCTTACTAAAATCTGGGAAAACTACATCTACCACCTTCCCTTCATCCACTGGGTGGGTTGCCTTATCATAGAAGAATATCAGATTGATTAGACAGGACTTTCCCTTTATGAACCTGTGTTGACTGCACCTGATGATTGCATTATTCTTTAAATAATATTCTATGTAATTTTACCAGGAACTGAGATTAGACGAAGAGGTAATAGTTTATTTTTTAAAAAATGTTCAAATGAGTAAGAAGAGAATGTACTTACAGTCTGTCATTTATGATCAGTAGATATCATACACTGTTTCCAAGAATGACATTGACATGTTTTCTTACCAGTGAATGATAAGCTTTTCTACAGAAGTGGAGTCCACATAACATTGGTGGAAAAACTAAATGATTCTTGGTCATTTTAAATGAACCAGGGAAGAGTGCTGCATGCTGCCTGCTGGCTAAATCTGCTCTGCCTTTCCAATCGAATGAAACTGAGCCTCACCATCCCCATCCAAGTTCATACTTCTTGTAATTAATGAGTAGAACATTGTATATGGGGTTACTTTTTCTCCTGATTCACAGAAAGTTTAATTTTCTTAGAATATCATAGCCTGTATCAATGAGCACAATGATATTCTGTTCTTTAGAGCCAACACTTGATCTATCATCTCTTGAAAAAGGAGAGGGAGAGAGGGAGAACTCCCATTCATAGCAGTTTTTCTCACACTCAGCTCTTTCTAAAACAAAATCAAATTGTTGATCTCAAGCCACCTGGTAGTATTCTTTAAAGAAATCTTCTCAGTATATTTTCATACCCACCCAGAGAGACGGAGTTCCTGGAACATTTTATCAGTTCAATGGTATCTAGGAGGCTATGGAATATAAAAGAGACAGTGTTCTTTCAGTCAAATTCTTCCTGTTTTGATAACAGCATCCTTTATGAAAATAAAAGGTCTTCAGTTTCTGCTGATTCAGGATCTTGGACTGGCTGTGTAATTCAGACTCCAGTTTGAAAGAGGGAACTCCATCTGTGCACACAGACAGTGAAAATAAATGGGAAGAGGGGCTGGTTCTTATATATTGTGTAAACATTTTGATAACTTTGGGGAAAGTTAGTCTTGAATTAAGTCAGGAAGTGACATGAAAAGCAGCTCAGACCTTGCTGTATGTCTCTGATTTATTTATGTACCTGGCTGCCAAAGCCATTAAAATAATGTTAAGCATGTAATGATAAGCTTTAATAAGATATCTCTGACAATGGAATAGCGCCTAAAACAATGAAATATCATAGTTAAGTGCATTATGTGCTATAATGCACCATTAACAGCCGTTACATGCAGCTATACAGAGAAAGAGATGCTATGGATTATCAATGAAGTGCTTTCAAACACTCAACAGGACAACTTTGCCTCAGATTTGTACCAGAAGCCACTTCAGGGACAGCCAGGCATTTTCATCAAACCAGATGATTACCTCCTGGGCTTAGGGACAAGGGATTGGAGTAAACTCTTGTTATGTGAAAATTTCATCTGGAAATGTGGCTTTTTTCTTACAGATCTGGGCCAGGACTGTATTTATCTTTTTGTATGTAGCAAGCACTGAAGTTGTCTGAAGCAGCTGGGCACTTTTGCTTTACCGCACAGTAAGATTTCAATACCACTGCAACAAGAGTGCATGCACCTTTCCTGTCTATCTGAAATGTGTGACTTATAAGATTATTTGTTTTAATATACTAGGTTTAGCACATCATCAGAAAAAAGCTGAGATTCACTGGCCCCATTCTTATACGACCCTCTCACTTCCACCTTCCCAGTGAAGAGCTTCGATCTCTTGGAGATCAGTTTTGGGTTACCCACAACCAAACAACAACTTCAAATCTTTAGATGCTTCTGGAAGCCACTGAGACAGCATCAAATACTGCAGATTTGAGTCTTACAATCTGATTGTACGTCTTCAGTTTAGCCTGAGGAGGAGTCAAAGTGTCATTGAGCCAGCATATACCCTTTACTGACAGTACATTTGGAAATGAAACCAAACTAGGCATTCTTTACAGCACATTTCCTCCTCTCCAAAACCCTCCATGATTCTTCCCTTTTCACCTGTGAGGTATTGTCCCTGTCCAAATTCTTTCCTGTCCCAGAGCTGACATCCCTACTCTGTCACCTGAAGGTCCCCAAACCTAGTTTGCACCATCTACCACAGCTTCATCACCAGAGGGGTCCTTGGGCTCACCTCCTTCGTGGCTCTCTTCATTCCCCAGCCTACATGTGTGGAGACCCACCTATTAGGGAAGAAGACTGCTGGCACTTTGCAATACTGAAAATTTTCTACACAAAGCTGTAAGCAGAAATAGTCTGTACACAGTGGATTGCAACCTTCCCTCCCTCCTGTGACAGCATTTATTTCCCACCGCCTTTCAAAGTGCATGGTACAACAAGCTCCCAGTGTTCAGGGCAGCTGTAAATACAAAGGGGATGTGGGGGAAATTGTCATCAGAATTTAGCACTGAATTAACTAGTCTGTAATGAAAGATGAGGGCAAGCCCTATAATTTGTCTCCAATTTTATTGCACCATTTTTTCCTGCGCATGACTGATCTCTGGTGAAGGCAGAGGACCTTTGCACACTGCAGAATGCTCTCTGGATTTGCTATACACCTCCTGAGTGTTCAGAGTCCTGCTGTACCTTGTGCAGGAATAAGACCAGGGTTGGCAAGAAAGTGCACCCAAAGAAACCACTGGGGTTCTTCTGTTACTTGCTTTGGAGGATCATTTGTCTAACTGACCTTCCAGCACCAGAGAGATTGAATTTGTTTCACATACAATCCCAGCATTTCTATTTCCCGTACACAGTGTGGTGTGAGTGCCAGTCTAGTTAGTGCTACCTCTTAGAAGATGATGATATGCATGGGAGTAAGCAGATTAAATCCTTAGAGGGCATCTGTGATAAACACAGCCGGAGTTTATAAGTGAAGCAAGTCTGTGTAGTTAGCCTAGTCTCATTAAAGGAGCAGTCACATCCAAAAAACAAACATCTCTTGGAATGAGCTGTAGTTTCTAATCATGAAATCCCAGAGGAAAGAAGATTGACAAAAGCTGAGAAATTGGACAGTAAAAACTGCCCAGCATTTGGTCTCATTGCAGTTAGCTTTGTCAGTTCCTAGCCCTAGTCCTAGTCCTAGCAGCAAAGCCAAATCTGACTTTTCAACCCTGTTTCTTAAAATAAAAGACATATAGCACTTAACAGCTATTCAGATCAACCGTGTATGAATATTTTCTTCAAATGTGGCCAAATAGCAAAGCAGTGACATTTGTTCATAGAAACTAAACCCTCTTTAAAACATGTTCCCTCTACAAAGAATATAAATAATCACAAGGGGGGGTTTGCTACAAATGAGATACTACTGTCATAAAGTGGGCATTTACTTTTAGATCTAAAAACATACATGTCCCAGAGTTCCCTTGAAGGTGCATGATATGCCATGCAATTTTTTATTCTAAAGTCCTTGATCTTATCAAACAGGAGGCATTTTGCATTCCTATTGTCTTATAATGTGCTTTTGTGCTTTCGTAACCATCATGTGAAACAGAAGACCTTAGGCTTTGGAATCCAGCTTGTTTTAAATAAAGATCAAGGCAAGAATGGACAATTGAAGAGAAAGGTTTTTTTCACCCTAAATACACATTCTGAGGAGTTCAATCTTCATTTACTAATTTTTTGTTTGTTTGTTTCACCATAGGTCATTCACTACTTTAAGCAGTGCAATCTAACATGACATAAAATGGAATAAATGGCAGCTAGAAAGGATAAGTTGGGTTATTCCTTCCTCGTGGGAAATACGTTGCTCACAGAAGATAAGAGCGTGAAAACCCGTGTCTGCAGACATTCCTGTTTCTTGGTCCAGATTTGCAGGATGTCTTCCCAGCACTTTTAGAAGCCTCAGCACTGTTTTTATGGAGAGGCATTGGATCATCCTAATGTAAACCAGTAATGTCAGGGATTTGGCATAACATTTCCTGCAGTTCTCTCACGCCACACACACTTGTGTGTTACTGTCACAAAAACTGCCCAGGTTTTCCTTAAGGTAATGAAAATGTTCCCAACTGCATACCTCTGTATTTGTCAGGGGACCAGCTAGCTACCCTTGGCCTGCAGGAGTAACATCATGATATTTTAAGGAAAAAGGACTGTGACTTGAACAAGGAGTTTTTCTTGACCCAAACCAAAATGTTTAGCTCAATTCTGGGTATTTGAATGCTTTTCAAGCATCATTGCTAGATGGTTTGAAACAAAATGTTGTTCTAGAATGAAAATTTGAAACATCTCACTTTGAAAATGTCAAAACACTGTGTTCCAGAAAAGATATCTTTTCTTTCAGCTCGAGCTACTTGACAAACTAGACACAAATTCAGGAACTATTTTGGACATTCCAAACTTTCATTTTTTTGGCAGACCTAATTCCAGCCCTAATATTTCACATAACCAGAGACAGCAGCATAAGCATAGCAACATTAGAGTTTATAGGCTGAGCTCCCCTGAGTGCCCCTCAAATTTAGGGGCCAGCTTTTCTGATGCCAGCAGACATATTTAAATTATCTTTTTCTTTCTTTCTTTTTTTTTTTTCTTCCTTCTCATTGGACAAGTGAAAGAATGTAAGGTAATGTAATTTGAATGTCAATTAATGTACTCGAGCTGGAAATTGCTTCATGTCTTCAACAATTAGATTAAATAGCTCTTGTCAGCACTATGAGGGAAGAGCTTTCTTGTTCTAAATACGGCTCAGCAAAAACTGCTGGAAGTAAAAGTTCTCAGTCTAACTCTTTTGTTTTCTCTCACCAAGCTTACTTGTGTTTCTCTGAAATAAACGGGGAGAGGGCAGCAGGAACCTTCCACACTTGTTCACAGCATTGGCAGTTCCCTCAGGATGCCACCAGCAGCATGACCTAATCTCCCTCCTGTGTGTACAAGACATTCAGGAGATACAGCGTGGATCCCACAAAATCTAATGCATCTGCTTGAATCCTTCCAGGAGAAAGTCGAACTCACCAGTAATTTACTTTTTGGAAGCTGCCAGAAGGACTCTGCGGACATGTATTCTTAATGAGTATTTCAATAATTAATTTACTAAGATCATTCGTGAAATACCGAAGTTGTGCTACTTCCAGGCGTGAGTTCCCGTTAGTCACATGTTTTAGACTGATGTCAAAACCTTGCCTTCTGTAACTCAGGCACTGCTTTAGAAATAAATTCCTCTTCTGAACTGCCAGAGGTGAAGGCTTATGTGTCCCCTTCGTTCTGCAATTCATCAAACCCACTGAAACTGAGGGGTATAAAGGAAACTCCAGAAATTCTTTGGAGGGTGAAGGCATGCAGAAATAAAACATGGTCCAGCAGCTCCAATCTTAACTGAGATTCAGAAAGATCCAGTTTCAACTTCCTGCTCCTTTGTGGACTTTCCCTTTGGTCAGGGAAAAGTTATGACAAACCAGGCCCTGACAGCATTGGCTCATGTCTTTCATCTGGTAGCTGTGTCTTTGAATGCAATGGCAGCAATAGGAGGTCTTGGTTTACAAGGCTTTTTTGAAGGTGGGTAGATAAAAGTTTGTAAAATGCTCCAGCACTAAAACAGAATTACACAAAAGCCTAAGAGGGATTTCTGTGCAGGTCTGGCAGATTTGCATGACTTCTACCATCTGCAGCCTGCTTCAGCAGCTACACCTACCCCTATGCCTTGTGTCAGATGTGGAACTCATTACAAGCCCACTGGAACATGTAAACAAATCTGAGCAAGGATGATGCTTACAGTGACCCTTGCATGTGTGCTTTGCTTCCTTCTGACATTGAGAACTGGTTTAACAAATGTGAAACACTGCACTGATTTTAGTTTTCAGGTCCCCTAATGCCACGGAAGCTATTAAAGCCACTTCTTGGGAATTTTATCCTTGGATCAGTTTACAGCTTTTGGTTTTGTTTGGTTCTTTTTTTTAATATCATTTGGGAAATACCTGCATGCCTTCATTGATGCTTTCTCGTATCCAACATAAGGGTAAAGTTACAATCCATTTAATAAATAATGTCAAATAGGAAATGAAAAACAAACTCTCTGATGCTATTCCAGATCTATGCATTGCAGCCAGGAGGCAGAGATTGCGCTTAGTCTTCATGCTTCACAGAGAGTGAAGAAAGTCCTTCTGTAACTTTGTCGTTGTCTTTGACATCATCTACTCATTATTCCTGATGTGATAAAACCCATTATTTTCCTTTCAGAACACAAAGAAAGTATAGACTTGGCACTACTGAAGCTGGGACTTTTGAAATTCCTAAAAGGGGGCATAGTTGCACCTGATATGTTACAGGTAATTCTTTGGAAGGAACGGCAGCTTTTCTTCAAAGACTTTTGTGCAAACCATTGAAGACACTTTATTACAAGCATATAGCCAATGCAGTAACTTACACGTTGTTGCCTTTCACAACTGCTCGGCGGCCTGTTTCAGGAACGGCACATCGACCAAACCCAGGTCGCGCGGACCACTTGCACACAGACATCAATATGATGGATGGCAAAATGGCATTTATTAACAGGTAACACGGCCTTATATAGCTGAGGTTCGGGACGTCACTTCCGCCTGCTTGCTACCGACTATAGGGGAGGGGCCTTACCTACCCGCATATCACGTGATCTTCCGACCACCAGGCCCTAGCTAGCAACATTTCTGCAACAACACGTATATAAGCTCACACCACAGGCACATAAACACTTGTACTTTTACATATTTGAAATCATACTCAACTGTACTCTAGGAACATACCTACTTCACTCTACTGATATTTCTGTGATTGCAGGCTTGAAATGAATTTCTGAGAAGACATTATGGCCCAGTGCAACGGTACTGTTTATCTTCTGAAGTGCATTTTTGTGTCCCCTTCAAAATAATTAGAACTCTGCTAAAACCACTGCGGCTTGTTAGGATGCCAAACACAGTTAGGCACGGTTAGATGTTCTCTGGAGGTGGTAGGTGTCTAGCTGCAACTGGGGATAGCAAAAAATATTAATTAACCTCCATGAAGCCTGCTGCTTTGCTGTAAGCAATGAGTCTTTATGCTGGGTAGGCTAGCTGATCTGCTTCATCAGCTTGCTTCTTTTATTGTAGTGATACGTCAGTTCCTTGTCAGAACCAATGCTAATATGGAAGTAGCAACTTTAATTTGAACAGAAGCCACATACTTTTGCCTATGCCAATCCACAGAACTGTGAATAATGCTTTCTCCTATTGCTTTTGGTGTGCCTGGCAAGGTTGGGGGCGGGGGAGGGAACTGCTCAAGGACAGACTGCCCCTGACCAAGGCTGAGCCAATCAGCGATGCTCATAGCACCTCTGTGATAACGTATTTGAAGGAAAAAACCCCTGCAAGTGGAAGCTTTTTACCACTGGAGAAAGGAGTGAAAAGATGTGAGAAACTCTGCAGACACCAAAGTCAGTGAAGAAGGTGGGGGAGGAAGCACTCCGGGTGCTGGAGGAGAGGCTTCCTTTGCACCTCTTGGAGATGATGAGGAGTAGAGATTCCACCTGCAGCCTGTGGAAGACCTCATGATGGAGAATGTGGAATCTCTACCTGAATGAGGCTGTGAGCCCATGGGAAGCCCACACTGGAGCAAGCTCCTGGCAAGACCTGCAGTTTGTGGAGAGAAGAGCCTGTGATGGATCAGGTTTTCTGGGGGGACTTGTGACTCCATGGAAGACCAGGCTGGAGAAGTCTGATCCTGAAGAGCTGTATCCCATGGTACAGATCCATGCTGGGGAAGTTCAGGAAGAGCTGAAGCCCCTGTGGGAAGGACTGACATTGGAGAAGTTCCATGGAGGACTGTCTCCTGTGAGAGGGACCCCATGCTGGAGCAGGGGAAGAATGAAGAGTCTTCCCCCATGCAGGAAGGAGTGGCAGAGACAACTTGTGATGACCTGACTGCAATCCTAATTGCCAGTTCCCCTGTGCTGCTCAGCAGGAGAAAGGAGATAAAGCATTAGTAAAGTTGAGCCTGGAAAGAAGGGAGAAGGGAGGGAGCTGTTGTAAGATTTGTTTGGTTGGTTTTTTTTCTCATTATCCTACTCCATTTTGATTGAGTAATAAATTAGATGTATTTTATTCCTTGTTGAGTCTGTTTTGCCTGTGACACTAATTGCAGAATGATCTCTCCCTGTCCTTATCTCGACTCCTAAGCCTCTCAGTATATATTTTCTCCTCTGTCCAGCTGAAAAGGGGAGTTACAGAGTGACTTTTGTGGGCGTCTGGCCTCCAGCCACACACACCTATCACTCTGTCCTTTCCTCTCATCCCACCCCCCAGTCCTGTGTCATACTATGTTGGTCTTACTCCCTCCCTGACCCATTACATACACAAAATAACTTCACTATACAGCAGAGCCCTGGATACTCTATGTATGTCATATACATATAGTGAAGCAAAAGTGAAGCAGCTTATGAGTGTTTTGCTGTTTCTTAGTTCATGGATGAGTTTTCAGACATTAGCCACTACTTACATAGCTCAAGACCAACCAAAAAAACTGTCACCAGGACTGTTCTTTATGATAAGTATTTTCTTTGGTCCTGGCACATCTTCCTTTTTGAGTTACCACAAAACATGAAAATCCTATTTCCCTGTTCCCATCAGAATGGTGAGTTCTGTTGAAGCCAGTGTAGTTGATCACTTGTCAGACTTTGAAGAGGAGTACCCTCACTGAAACCAGCAAAACTGCTCACGTACCACAGGTGGGCAGTAACTCAGTGTAATGCCTTGGGCTGCTGCAAGCACATCTTGTGTCAGCCAGCTGAATACAGCAACCCACCACTCTAACACAGTTCTGTGCTAAGCACCTCTGTAATCTAGTCTTCATTTCAGGCCAGGAAAGCTGGAAGCTTCAGGAAAGTCCTGTAATACTTGGGCAATTTTTTCGAAATTTATTTTCAAGCTCCAGTTAATAACTGTATTCTGGAAGAAAACACGGACAGGTTTCATTCCTGCTTCAAAATACTCTATGCCTCTAATCCTTGAAATATAGTTGACTGGAGCGGATAATATCAAGACTGAAATTAAGCTGAATTCTCTCCTTCCATTTTGGTCCATTTACTTAATATATCCCAGGTACAGGTTTGAGTGTAGTTGAAAGACACATTTTTTGAAGACAAAATGCACTCCTTCCTGCAATTACATGGAGTGTTTTTTGATTAAAGAAGTGGGAAGGAAGGTCTCTTGCTACAATGTCCTTGTTTTATTTAGGAACATTATTTACTGAGTACTGGTTCACATTTTTAGAGAGGCGTTCTTCCTCCCATGCTTATTATGTAACATTGCTTTCATGCTGCAGTGATGGAGTGAGACAGATGCTAGATTGCAATGGTCTTTGACACTGTGATCAGATGTGCCATGGCAGTATCAGAACATGAGCATTCACTCTTACAGTGAGGCCCTGAAGCCCATTTGCTTTACTGGTACGAGAAATTTCTGGTCGAAAATCTGGTTTTAATTTGCTACCACTGTGGGGAAAAAAAAAATAACAAAAGAGGAGTTAATTTTCACTGGTTAAATAATTGTCAGAAGCTCATGAGGATGGCATATGCATCCTCTTTTCAGTGGATTATATATGTGCACACGTGTGTGTGTGTGTGTCTGTAAATATGTACATAAAATATGCAACAGGAAAATGTTTGTACATACCCATATACATAAAATAAATAATGAGAGTATGTACTGATAGATGTTGCATAGGGGTACTGTACTGTAAGTGCTTCACTGCAGATGGCACTTAGGATTGGTTAGGTGTCTATGCATCCTTGCCTACTCTTTAGTTCCAAAGAGAGCTACCAGGATTTTCAGAGGTTCATCTAAGCCAGGAGACTATAAACACATGCACAGGAGGACCATGTTTAATTTCCATACTCCACAGAAACATAACAAATTGGGACTTAAAATTTGTGTCATCACAGTCTGATAGTGACCTATTTCTCTCTTGATATAAAGAAGCCAAATGAGATTGCAAGAGGTGCAAAAAGCTCCAAGCAAACAGCTGCCAGGAAGGGTTGACCTGCATGAAATCACCATGAGATGGTCTCTCTCCAAAGGAGTTTTTGCACTCACAGTCCCAGTGAACAAAGCTGCTAGACGGGACCACAGGAGGCTGTTTGGACTGTGAGCTTTTACCCACTCACTAACAAGAGGGGCTTAGGGGAGTTTATCAGTGGGGATTTCACCTTCCAAAGGTGCCCGTTTCCCTGAAGATGGCAGTGATCCCAGAATTTAACATTTTTTGGATACGGTTGGATACAGCTGCATATATATGCTAAGACATAGGGTTCCTCAGGGGCTCATAACTTTGGTAATAGACATACCTTAGAAAAAGGTCATGAACTAGCTAGAGATTCTGAATTAGGACAAAAACTATACCTATGAAAGTGCCAGCACATCAGTCACCAAAATGATCTGGAAATGGCTCTTCATTTGCTGGTAAGTTGTCTCTGGCAAACAAATAGCATGAGGAATATCTTGACATGGAAAGTAAATCGTATATGACACATAAAGCATCATTGTAACAGACAGAGAGAGAGAAAAATCTGGTAGTTCCCTGGAGTACCCTTTAAGCTAAAATTATTTACTGTTAACAAGGTATTTCAAAGTTTCTTTGAAATCAGTGAACTATCAAATCAGTACAACATACATAATTTTTTAGCAGAAGTGGAAATCATTTAATTTAACAAACCTGAGTGACCTGAACATACCCCGTTTGTTACTTTCCCAGAAAATAAAAAGCACTTAGCACGGAGCGTCTCAACAACTCACCAAGTATCATGTTCAAAAAGAGGAAGTGGTAGGTGCAATGCCTGACAACAAATTCTGCTAATCTGTATCCTCCACTCAGAAGTCCTATATTTGAGAGGAAGACCAGAAGCTCAGCCTTTTAAGAAATTTCGACACTCGGGGACACGTTCAGGTGCCAAAGAATAGGTGCTGAATGCTGTCTGAGATGCCTGTGGACATCTAGTCTTGCTACCAGTTCCCACTACAGAAGGAAGGAGATGTGCTGTACCTTATACACTGATATAGAGTAGAGGGGAGAGCTGGCATCTGCCATTCTCCCAGGTGCCACAAAATCCAAGTTCTTTATTTGAATTTTGCCCTACATGCATAGGCACCATTCCAGGCCACAACCAAAGTTACCATTAACAGAAATTTATTCTTTGTTTGTTTGTTTAATTGCTGGTTATAGGGTTAAATTTCATAGATTTTGTTTTACATACTATAAGTGGCCAAAACTGTAATTACTTTTTGTTGTTCCCAGTGTTAAATAGATCAGAGGAGCACCCTGTAAGATCTCACTTCAGTTGCCACATAACTTCCGGAAATTAATCTCAACAATAACTTACCAGTAATCAAGAATCCACTTCAGCTCTTCACAGATCCTTTCAATACTGTCAATAGCACACAGTGCTATAATTTTAATTTTTAATGTTAGCTTGGCCAGTTCTAGCTTCCAGGCATTGAGACATAGACTTTTCTCCAAAAGACCAAACACATCAAATGTTCCTTCCTTGTGCAGGCAGTCAGAGGCTTCATAGCATGTCAGTCCTTAACCACCTTTCCCATCCAGTAAATAGATGACAGTCCTCGAGTATTTTTACAAAGCATGTTTCTCCTGTCTTTGATCACACCATTAGTTCATCTCTGATCTCTTCCAGAGCTGGGTGTAGCATTGGAGGAGCGACTTCATGGGAGTCAAACACAAGGCTGTATCATTTGTCTACTGCGAATGCCGAAACCTTTCAGACCCCTTGATCTGCCCCCATCTGTAGGCATGGGCTGAGTTTTTGCAATATGACCAATTAAGGCCATTCCCTCTCTCAGCAATTCGTCTCCACACTATTTAGCGCTCGTCAATATTTGTGTCATCTACTGCCTCTGTTGGTAAAGATTTTCATTTTTCTTCCAAGTCATTAATAAATAGTATAGCCAGCTTTTAATTCACTTAATGTGGGCCATGTTGATTTTGTAATGTTCTAATTTCTTAATCAAAATGTCATGTGGTATCAGCCCAAATGTTTTACAGAAGTCTAAACACATTACATTAACACTATTACCTTTAACAGTCAAACCTGTAACCCCAGCAGAAAGGGTATCAAGCTAGCCTTACAAGTATTTTTTTTTAAAAAAGCTTATGCTGACTGTACTGTAATCCCCTGCTCCTCTGGATACCCACACCTATGACTTCCATGCATCTGAGTGACCCTAAATAATGTAAGTGGCTGTTTGCTGGCATACAAAAGGAAAACGGAGAAAAATGTATTTCCTACAGATACCATTTCAGTGTATGTACGTCCTTCGCACAGTAGCTGCTCTATTGCGTGGAGTTTTAAGAGGCATATTATTAATTGCACTACAATTTCGTCCAAAGGAATTTGGGGATGGGGAATGGAGGGGCCCTATGGGTCGAATAGCTGGAGGGCTATGTGCTAGCATTTATATTTACAAATTAATGTATTTCCAGTATTAGAGGTGTTTTAAAAAGAAATAAAATCCAGAATTCAGTCAGGGGTTTGTTCCTCACAAGATGGTCTGAGTGGATTTTTTTGATGGCTAGATAAATCTGTAGGCTGATCTTTACACATTCACAAAGAAGGTAAGTGTGACAGGGTAAATCTGTCCCATTGTATGACAACAGAACATTTTCAGCACCACAGGAGGGTATTTTCACAGCAACATGATGCACAGGCTACTACGGCCAGGAAACAATCAACTATTTATAATCAGAGGAGACTGTGGGTTTGTATTTTCCATACTATCTTTCCTGAAGGAATCATAATAAGAACATAACACTTACAAACAAGGGCACAGTTAAGACATTCATTATTAGTTGTGAATAGGATTCATTTTAATGATAATTCCACTTGCCTACACGGTGTTCTTAGATGTGAAAAAAAGCCATGGGATTAGGCCAAATATTGTCATGGTAACAGAAAGAAAGGGAAATCATTCTAAAAGGGTTTCCAATAAGCAAGAGCAGCTAGCATTCAGTAAGTAGCCTTCAATAGAAGTTGACATCTGTTATTCATTTGTTGTTTCTAGGTTTGAAGAAAAGCAGGATAATTGGAAATAGTACAGTGTTCTGGGAACATATTGAGTGAAAGGGCTCTTAGTGCTTTTTAAATATTGGTCTATTTATCCTTAAAAACATTTAGTATGTACGTTCTTTGTCCATTTATAAATTGGACAAGCTAGTTGGAAGGTTGTCTAGCCTCAATTATGCTTAAGCTGTGGAAGATCAAAGCAAGCTTCTTGCTTTTAATAAGAGGAACTACCGTTTCAACTGAGCAGAGAACACCTATTTTTGGAAATTGAGAAGATGAGAATGAATAAATTTTATAGTTATGTGTTTACCTCATAGTGAGGATAGACAGGGAGACATACTAACCTGCACAAGAAACTTGCACCAGTACTGTTGCTTTCGCCTTCTTTTGTTGAAGCACACCACTGTGTCTTACACACCAGTGTAAGACAGTCCTCAAGACTGTTCTACTAAGAAAGAAGAAGATTAAAATCTTCTAAAAAAAATTGCGGAATTTTAAGGGGAGAAAAAATCAGAAATCAGTTCTGTTTTTAACACCAAGGATGGTTCCCAATGAAAAAGTGCATCATTGGATTTTTCCATACAAGGAGTTTTTAAGACACAATTTGCAACCTTCCTCAGAGGTTGATCATGTGCCACTGAGGTTTCTCTTCCCAACATTATAAACCTTCTTTGCTCACCTAGACTAGATGATGAGCCAAAAAAATGTGCTTTTGTCCAATGAATCCATGAGACGTTGATACATCAACTTTCTAGGGAACTGGTTGATTTGAGGCACGTGCAGATTCTGAAGGAGCTTGCAAGTCGCTTTATGGTTGAAACCCTAAAGATTTAATAGGAGAGAAAGGAAGGCAAGCAGCAATGGTTTTATTTTATTTATCCTGAATATTATTTCCTTACCTATTCATAACAATGAAGAAGGGGAAAAAACTAAAAAGGGGAGAACAGTGCAATCTTAAATCCCACTTGCTGCCACCTAAATCAGAAGTTTGGAAGGGCACTACTGCACAAATTATTTGTCAATGTATTTTCAGAGAAATACAATCTAGGTAAATTTCACATACTCCTGCCTCTACTAGAAGTATTTTAGAGTTTTCAAGATACGTAAAAATCCTTCTGTTGAACAAAGCAATTAATAAGCATTTCAGTAATGGCTATGCAATCTGATATTTTAATAATTTGATGTTACGATTACCTTGTCTGTCCTCAGGGACAGATACTGTACAAACACAAGAAAGACATATGGTCAGATTTGTAAAATGTACCTAAGAGCCCACAGAAGCGCCCTGGCCCCCAGTGGATTTATCAGAAAGGCTTTTAGTACCCACCAGAATGACTAATTTTTAATTATCTTGACATTACAGCCAAAAGTTCCTTCTGTAAAGAACCGAAAATCAATACTGACTGAACGAACTTTTGTCATCTTGATTCTTTTTACAGCTTGCAAATAGTCATAAATTTGTCTGGCAAAATGAGCATGTTCCTTACTGTCTCACAAACTAGTGCCACTAAATTAGTCCTGAAATCAAGCAATAAAAGGTGCCAATCAGTGTATGTAACAACCTGACCAAACATCTATTATTCACTCTCTTTCGTGCTTTCTACACAGCATGTAGGGGTCTCAGAGATCCAAGGTTAATAAATATTCCAACACAAAAATCTTTTCTGTCATGAGATGGAGTGATGGATCTGTACAGAAGACATAATTTTTATTTTATTTTTTTTCAAATTTGGCTGGCTCTGCTAATAAAACCAACAAGCATCCGTGACAGCCGATAAGCCAGACAATGTCTGCCTGCAAAACAGCTCCAACAGCTGTCTATATGTACAAACAATTCTGTTCCCACATACCCCTTAAAAAGCCCCAAATAATTAAATCTACAGAAGCCATATAAATTAAGATGCAAGCCTAGGAAAGCAGTAGAGTTGTGTTTCAATGCTATAGGTACTTTTTCAACATGTATTCAGAGAAACAGGTTCCTGCAACATGCTGCTTGCCCTGAAGCCCCGATCACCTCCGAAACTTTCTGAAACATTACTTGCTTACCTATTCATAACAATGAAGAAGGGGAAAAACCTAAAAAGGGGAGAACAATACAATCTTAAATCCCACTTTTTGCTACCTAAATCAGAAGTTTGGACACATTTCAAGCTCTGTTAAGGATCAGTACAATGGGTGTCACTTCACTTGTTTGTAGTTTTCCATATGAAGGCAACAGAACGTAAAACACTCAAGTCAAGAAATAACAAAGAACCATAGATAAACACCTTTCAGTTTATAAGATTAAAACAAACCAAAACACAAAATTAATTAAAAAAAATCCGAGCAACCCAGCACCAAGGAAAAAAACCACACAGACCATTTCCGAAACTATTTAAATTAAAAGATAAATGCAGCATGGCCCCAGTTGCACTTGCAATGTGCCATTCACACTGTTTTTTCCCCCCAGAGACTAGCAAAAATAAATCTATAAATTATTGTTAACATCAGGTCTCCCAGTCCTACTCATTCAGGCAACCTCTGGAGCAGCACTAAGATGGACAATGACCACAGATTATGTGCTAGATATAATTTCCATTTTGAAAGTGGATTGTTGGAGCACGTTTCCAAAAAGTGCTTGGGTTTCACAGTCATTTCATTTCAGGCTGCACCCTGATGCAATTATATACAGACAGCACCGTATGCATGCTTTGGCATCTGACTTCAGCGTTACAATAGTGCGTCCTGATATCGTTGATCTAGCCTCCTGCTGAATTGTGCTCAACACGGATCATATCTTTTGCATGCCCTGCCCCAGGACAGGCTGCATGTATGTAGTTCATGCTGTTCCCTGGTCATCTCCACCTAGGGATGACAGGCAACTCTGTGCTGCACAGCTCCAGCTCACTGTCCTGCCCAGCTGACAAGTAACTACATCTGCTGGCTTTTCAGCAGCTGGGAGATTCTTAACATTAGGGCAGTCTGGGTACAGTCATATCTTATTAGTATGCCTAAAAGCAAAAAAGTCTCCACAAAACATACAAATGATTGAGTGTGGGGGTCTTTGTTTATATAGACATTTTGAAAGTACAGCTCCTACTTATTCTTGTGACTATTTGTCACAGCAAGGCCAGCCTTCATTTTTCTTGTTTGGTTTTTGTTATTTTATACTATTTTATTTTTATTTTATTTCAGTTTAGTTTTAGTTTTATTTTATCTTTACTTTCTTTTCTGTCAGTTTTAGGCCTTAACTGCTCTCTTCAACATCTGCCTGCAAAGCTACCTCATAGACTAGAAAGAGAAGTGTAAAGTAGGGGCCCTCACTAATGAGGGGCAAACCCTGACGAAATTCATTCTTGCTGATTTGCCCTCAGGGACATATGGTTTTGCCCCCTCACTCTGATTTTTAAGCTCCATAAGTCTGATCCACTTGGCTGTCAGCAGGTGGGAATTTTAGGGAGGATGGGTCAGACTGCATGTAGGCCAGGTTCCCAGTGGACCTCCCGCTCCATCCCACCACTCCTTTTGCAGCTCCTATTGCTCACCATCAGAGCAGCCATGTTGTCCCCAGTGATCAAAAATGGCCACGGGAAAAGTGGGTGGACCTACCTTTTGGAGGACTGCAGCTTCAGCTCCCATGGGTGCTGGTGCTGGGTTTGCACCCAGCAACCGGAGGGCAGGGGCTCAGGGAGCGGGAGCCACTGGTGTTGCAGGAATCTTTACTGCTGCATTGAAGAGATTACCAACTTCAATACATAACCAGGGGTAATCACTGTAGTCTGCCAGCTGTGGAAATCACCTCAGATAGCTGGAGATTATATAATAGGTCTGGAAATGAAATAGGAAACTGATTTATTCTCATTGTCCATTACCGCAATTCAGTGCAATTTATTTAAGGGCACAATCTCTCACTCTAAGGGAAAATGCAAACATTAATCTTCATAGACTGTATCTTGGATACCAGTGGTCTGGATAATTAGTTTGTTACCCTCTGTGCATGTGCGTCTTTTCATGTTCGGCAAGAAAGACAGGAGTCTAATCAGCTGTGGTGCACATGTGGGTTTGTGTACAGATCACAGCTTAAGCAAACAGGAGGTGGTTGTTATCTTCAAATCAGTGATGCCCTCATTTTTCTTTTAGAGGCAGCTTTTATTTCTTTTAAACGGTACTTACATTCTTACATCTAAAGCCTCAGTGGTTCTACAGAAACATCATTTCTCTTGCTGGGGTTGTCCAGAAATCTTTGTCTCACGAGCAAGATGGAGATGACTACAGGCTGAGGTCTGAGTGTTTGCCTTGGCTTTAGGATAGATTTTGCTGTCCCCGTTAATCAGTTCACCTCTAGCAGCTACACCTTGACTATGGCAAGCATGTCACATGTACCATGATCCATGTACCCAATCCTCGCTTTATGAACACCTATAGATTCCACAAGCAGGAGCCCATCCTGTTTTACATAGAAGTAAAAACAAATACCTCCAGTGGGCAAACATTCAGAGACAGTGAGCTAACCAAAAATCACTGACTTCTGATTTCCTCTCAACCCTATGAAAATATACATCTTCCTAAGTAATATTGGCTGGGGGTGGGGAGGTGGGGGCTGTCAATCTGTGTGACCTCTCCCGCTGTCAAAGACAAAGCTATGAGAAGACATCCTGCAATAAAAAAAAGAAAAAAGAAAGAAAAAAAAAGACAAAGAGCTCAGCTTTTGTCAGTTATTCTAAACTTAGAGGAAGTCATCAATATTTTCAACTATTTGGACTGTGATATTTTTGCCTCCTTTACATTATTCAGAGTTCCTCTTTGACTGTCTTAGAGCTAGGACACTCTGCTGGAGATAGTGTAATGGGAAGGGGAAGTCAAGCCACCCAAGGATAGAGATCTCACTCAGGATGAGGACACCAGCTTCCTAGTGATGCTACAAGCTGTTTCCTGCTTTCCTAGGTAGATATCAAATGACTACATGATGCTTCAACTGCATCAGTGAATAATATTTAATCTTAGAATCATATCATGTTGGAAGAGATTTCAAGGGTTACCTGGTCCAAACTTTCTTGGCAAAAAATCCATCTAGACATGCTCTAGACAACATGGCCCAGCACCCTGTCCAATGTCATCTTTGAAATGTCTAATGGTGGGGAAGCCACTGTTTTCCTGTGCAGATTATTCCAATGGCTGATTATTCTTGTGAAAAAATTTCCTCCTGTGTCCAGTCAGAATCATCCCAGGAGTAACTCACACCCATATGCAGACCAGACCCTACACGTAGGGAGGTGTGCTGCCTTCCTGGTGCCAGGATCAGGGATATTACCAGAAGGCTCCCAGGGCTGGTTAGTCCCTCTGATTATTATCCACTCTTGATAGTTCAAGCAGGTAAAGATGCAATCATGAAGTGTAGCCTGCGCACTATCAAGAGTGAATTTCGTGACCTAGGTCGCTTTGTTGGGGGGGCGGGTGCCCAAATAATATTTTCTTCTATTCCCACTTGTGGGAGGTGGGGTTCGGAGCAGGTCAGAAGAACCCATGAATTGAATCAGTGGTTGAAAGACTGGTGCCTACACAAGAAATTTGGGTTTTTTGACCAAGGCATGGTGTACTCTGCTCCGGACATGAGTACTGCTAATGGGGCTTACCTGTCCCATAGAGGAAAGCGGATCCTTGCTCAGGAGATGGCAGGGCTCATTGATAGGGCTTTAAACTAGTTAGGAAGGGGGAAGGGGATATTACAAAGGCTGCTGGGGTAAGGCAGATGCTTTGGGAGACACAGCACGAGTTGCTGGGGGAAATAGATAAATGCCAACAGCACAATTGCAGACTTGGGGATGTTGCTCCACACGAGAGTAGGGGTAACTCTGTGGACTACCCCATGAACTCCTCGGTGGAGCAGTTTTTGCCCACCCCCTATCGAAAATCTCGCAGTGAGCTGTTGGGGATATCTGGATCTGCTGCCCCACTAAAATGCCTATACACAAACGCACGTAGCATGGGGAACAAACAAGAAGAATTAGAGATCTTTGTGCGGTCACAGGGCCACGATCTCATTGCGATCACTGAGACGTGGTGGGACAGCCTGGATGACTGGCACACTACCATGGATGGCTACGTGCTTTTTAGGAAAGATAGACTAGGGAGACGAGGTGGAGGAGTTGCTCTTTATGTTAGAGAGCACCTAGAATGTATTGAGCTCCACCTGGGTAGGGATGAACCGTTTGTCGAGAGCTTGTGGGTAAGAATTAAAAGGCAGGCCAGTTTGGGTGACATAGTCGTGGGCGTGTACTACAGGCCCCCTGATCAAGAGGAGCGGGTTGATAATGAATTTTATAAGCAATTGGAAGTAGCCTCAAGATCGCAGGCGCTGGTCCTTATGGGGGACTTCAACTACCCAGATATTTGCTGGGCAAGCAATACGGCCAGTCGTATGCAGTCCAGACAATTTCTGCAGTATATGGAAGACAACTTCCTGATACAGATGGTGCAGGAACCTACTAGGGGAGGGCGGATGCTTGACCTTGTTTTTACTAACAAGGACGGGCTCGTCAGTGAAGTGAAGGTCGGGGGCAGCTTAGGACAAAGCGACCATGAAATGGTTGAGTTCAAGATCCTGAGAGGAAGAGGCAAGCCAAAAAGTAGGATAGCTACCCTGAATTTTGGAAGAGCTAACTTTGATCTCCTCCGAAATCAAATAGGGGCTATCCCATGGGCTGCTCTGTTTGAAGGAATGGGAGCCTGCGAGTGCTGGCTAACATTCAAACAGCACTTCTTCCAAGCGCAGAATAGGTGCATCCCTTTGAGTAAGAAATCGGGAAAGAGAGGTAGAAGACCTGCGTGGATAAGCAGGGAACTTATGAGTAAACTCAAAGGGAAGCAGAAAACCTATAAACTGTGGAAACAGGGTCTGAGATCATGGGATGAATATAAGGATGTGGCCAGGGCCTGTAGGGATGCAACTAGGAGGGCTAAGGCCTGCTTAGAAATTAAGCTGGCAAGGGACATAAAGGACAACAAAAAGAGCTTTTTCAGGTATGTAAATAGTAAAAGGATGACCAGGGATAATGTAGGTCCCTTGTTGAATGAGGCGGGTGTCTTGGTGACGGGAGATGATGAGAAGGTGGAGATACTTAATGCCTTCTTTGCCTCGGTCTTTACTCCGAAGGCTTCTCAGGACTCACATATCCCAGATGTAAGTAGGAGTGGTTGGGGAACGAGTGGTTGGGGAACGAATGGCTCCCCTCTAGTAGAGGTAGGGGTGGTCCAGGAACGACTCAAAGGAATGGATGCACACAAATCCATGGGCCCGGATGGGATACACCCACGTGTGCTGAGAGAGCTGGCGGAGGTGATTGCGGAGCCGCTCTCTATCATCTTTGACAGATCCTGGACTACAGGAGAAGTGCCTGAAGATTGGAGGATAGCCAATGTCACTCCAGTCTTTAAAAAAGGCAAGAAGGAGGATCCCAGTAACTATAGGCCAGTCAGCCTCACTTCTGTCCCTGGAAAGGTGATGGAACAGCTTGTTTTGGATGCCATCTCCAAACAACTGGAAGAGAAGAAGGTCATGAGGAATAGTCAGCATGGATTCACCAAGGGGAGATCGTGCTCGACCAATCTCATAGCCTTCTATGATGTTATTACCAACTGGGTGGATGGAGGGAGAGCAGTGGATGTCATCTACCTTGACTTTAGCAAGGCTTTCGATACTGTCTCCCACAACATCCTGATAGAGAAGCTGAGGAAACAAGGGATAGACGAGTGGACAGTGAGGTGGGTTGAGAACTGGCTGTCAGACCGGGCTCAGAGGGTCGTGATCAGTGGAGTAGAATCTGAATGGAGGCCTGTGACTAGCGGTGTTCCCCAGGGCTCAGTGTTGGGTCCAGTCCTGTTTAATATCTTCATTGACGACCTTGATGAGGGAATAGCATCCACCCTCAGCAAGTACGCCGATGATACAAAACTGGGAGGAGTGGCTGACACGCAAGAACACTGCGCTGCCATCCAGCGAGACCTGGACAGACTGGAGAGCTGGGCAGGGAGAAATCTAATGAAATTCAACAAAAGCAAGTGTAAAGTCTTGCACCTGGGGAGGAATAACCGACTGTATCAGTACAGGCTGGGGGATGACCTGTTGGAGAAGAGCTCTATGGAGAAGGACCTAGGGGTCCTGGTTGATGACAGGTTGGCTATGAGCCAGCAGTGTGCCCTGGTGGCCAAGAGAGCCAATGGGATCCTGGGATGCATCAGGAAGAGTGTGTCCAGCAGGTCGAAGGAGGTGATCCTCCCCCTCTACTCTGCATTGGTCAGGCCCCACCTGGAATACTGTGTCCAGTTCTGGGCTCCCTGGTATAGAAGAGACAGGGACCTTCTGGAGAGAGTCCAGAGAAGGGCGACAAAGATGATTAGGGGTCTGGAACATCTCCCCTATGAGGAAAGGTTGAGTGAGCTGGGTCTGTTCAGCCTGGAAAAAAGATGACTTAGGGGGGACCTAATTAGTGTTTACAAGTACCTTAGACATGGGTGGCAGGGGGAATTGGCCAGCCCCTTTTCAGTGGTCAGTGGGGACAGGACTAGGGGCAATGGCTGTAAGCTGGAGCACAGGAAGTTCCGCACCAACATGCGGAAGAACTTTTTCACAGTGAGGGTGACAGAGCAGTGGAATAGGCTGCCCAGGGAGGTGGTGGAGTCTCCTTCTCTGGAGATATTCAAGTCTCGTCTGGACGCCTATCTATGTAATATGAGATAGGGAGCCTGCTTTGGCAGGGGGGTTGGACCCGAAGATCTCTTGAGGTCCCTTCCAACCCCTAAGATTCTAAGATTCTGTGATTCTGTCTTCCCTCGTCTTTCCCACATGATTCCTTGTAAAAAGTGAGTCTCCATCTTCTTTGTAGCCACCCTTTAAGTATTGGAGCATGATGATGAGTTGTTCCCTAAGCCTTCTTTAAAATAAACCAAAGAGAAAAATCATGTGTAGATGAGTGCAGAGGTTGACGGTGCATTTGCTGAACAGGTCTTCATATGCCCTTCAAAAAGAGCCCTATTACAGAAAAGTTATTTTTCCATGGTGAATTTCATATCAAAACCAAAAGATAATTAATTGATATCATATGCAGCAGGAGCACACCCTCAACAGTTTAATCGAGGCTGACCCAACCTTGAACCCACCAGCAAATCTTTCTAAAGGACCCTTGCCCAAGCCTGGCAACTTGAGTTCCCCTGCAGCCAAATGGGCTGGGGGCATTTTCAAAATCAGGTCTTCCCTGCAGTCACATGTCACTTTCTAAAGTTGGACCTGCTGAGAGGCCAGGGTGGTGCGGGGATGACAGCTCACTGCTCTTGGGTGGAGCCTGCAGCTGTGGTTTCACACTGGGCTCTGACAGACAGCAGCTTTTAAGGCTTGCTCTGTCCCTGCTGGCTGTTACTGAGAGGTTTGTGGTTTATTCTCTAAATGTCTATGAGAAGATAAATAGTTTTACTGCTAATGGGCTCCTGATTATAACCAAAGGTCTACAAAGGCTCAGGGCCAGATTTTCTCACAGCAGCTTGCACAATCAGGTGACTCCTAACATGGGAGAGGGTAAGCTGGGGAGACAGCTCCCTGCTCTGAGCTGCCTGTGTCCCTTTCCCTGTGTGCCCACACACAAACATATGTGCACATGTGACATGCACTGACCCTTCTACCAGCATGTTTGTCCCCTTACCTTTAACGCTATCCAGCCTTGTATGAAGCCAGGCCTGATCACACCAATGGTGTCAGAGAACAGCCCTCCCTGGGGGGCTGGCAACAGTAACCACCCCCTGTCATCATAAGCAGTATCTTTATGTGTATCCCTTGTACAAATATTTATAAAGGGCCGAACTTTGAGCAACCCTTCATAAGTTACAACGCTGGAAGTGAGACAGTCCCGTCGATAGCAAAGGCCCTGGACTTACGTAGAGTAGGACTGCTGGAGAAATCCTGGGGGACCTGGACAGCTGCAATAAGATGCGTGCAGCTTGGATCAATTTAGAATTAGTCTCTGTCCTCCCTTAACATTTAAGTACAGCCAGGAAAAAGACTTCACTCTCAACTTTTGGATGACAGAAGTGAAAGTCTGTGCCTGGCCTGCCTCTACATTTTCCTGCAGAGAGCTACTGCCCACAGAAAACTAAGTCCAGGGCCATGTTTGCTTTGCCTTGTGGTTCTTGTTGGCATGGGCAAATGGGAGCAGGAAAACAGCAGAAATCAGACCATAAAGCTGATGTCTACCCCCACTGGCTATTGACTTAAATGAAGGGTCAGTGATTGATACCAACTGGAGATTTGGCCACTGATCTGCTTCATTAGCACTGCACAGATTAAATTTTGGATCAGCAAAAGTGACTTATGAAATTAGGTCTATTTTGTTGAGCAGTGCTGGCTGAAGAAGAAGAAAAGAAAGAAATATTTCTGGAAGCAGAAAATGCTTTGTTTTGGGTTTGGACTTAAAAATCATAAGAACACACATGGTCCTCATGCAGTGAGAATTTTAGAGGCTTTGCACTTGTCTCAAATCCAACCTCTGAATTTTGTTGAGACAGGACTTCAGGCCAGATCTCCTGCGTCCAAGCATGCTATTTATCCCTGTCTAAGCAGGAGGAGACCACCAGCGCTTTCTCCTTGCCATTTTTGTGAGTGACAGCTGAAAACACAAGAGAAATGACATTTTGTACCAGTTGACAGGACTTGCTGGCTCTCTTATGGTTTGGGTTTGGGTTTCTTCCCTTGATAAATCAAAAATAACAATCAGGATGATCCAGAAGAATAATTAATTATTGAAGTACATTTTCCACAGGGGCCCACAGGGAAGCACCAGGAGGCATAAGAATGACCTGCCAAGAAACAAACACGGTGAAAGGCTGCAGGGAACCAGAGGCAGGTCAGTGGGTAGCACTGCTCCCTTGCACTCTGCTCCTACACACCTCCCAGTGCTTCCCTGTGGAAGGAAATCAGAAGGTATCAGCCCTCATGTGCACTCTCCAGATGTGGTTCCCTGTCACCACACATTCATGTTGTTCAGCAAACAAATCTTTGTTATGGGTCTAGGGCAGAGGTTTCCTTCTTGCACGTAAGAAGATTTTGACAGATTTTTTTTTATGACAAAACCTTGAGAGAGCAGCCTGTCTGCAGTGGGTGTGGACAATAATAGGGTGTTAAGAATAACAAGCTTTGGTGGTAGTGTTTTTTACCCCAGAAGATGTGGGTACAACTACTCAAATGATAACACATGCATCAATCACTCTTGCTCCATCCCTTCATTTGGCATCATGATTTTCTCTGGTGATGTCTCCTGGGAACAGTACACTGAGGAGAGCACCCATCCATCACGGAGTAAAGCTGCTCTGCTGCTGCAGCTTTGCCACAGCCTTGCATGCTGAGGCAGAAAGCAGGCAGGCCCTGAACCTGCATGCTCCATCCCAGGCCAGTCATCTAGAGAGGTGAAACAGAAACTTGGTGGTAGTAGGGAAAAAAGATTTCTCTTGAGAAGGAGAAGGGAAAGAGTTCAGGAAATGCTGCCCTGCAGTCTGTTAGCTAAACATCAGGATTTATTACCAAGTATGGGAATGCAGCTTGTAACTAGCCCTAAGAGAGACACTGAAGATTGTGAGAAGATGACAATTATTTGGATGCATATCAATTAATTTGTTGCTTTGCAGACTGAAGAGTGGTGAGCCTACAACCTGGGAAAACATGTGAGGCACAAACTAATCTCTCCAAACCTACCATTAGAAAGCAAAGCACAACCATGACCTCTGGGAAGTCAATGGGAGTTTTTCCACTGACTCCGGTGGAGACAGGATTTCACCCTGAGTTTTCCATAATGAAGGCCAGATTGTCCCTTTGATTTATGAAGCACAGGATTCTTCCAGCTCCAGTGCACATTGTCTCTTGTTTTCCAGTGATGCATTCAAAAGCTGAAGTGCACCTCTATGAAATAAAGGGAGATGCGCAAATGCATTTAAATAAAATAAGTCTTATAGCAATGGGACATCATGTTGACTGACTTTGCTGATTCTACTTTGTGACCAATATAAATTCTAACTGCAACATCCCTTGTTTGCACAGGAGAGTGCTGTAGTCTTAGAAAAAGGAGGATCATGGCATTGACCTTATGTTCAGGATGAACAAACTGACACGAACAAAGAAATCCCACAGAGCCTATTTCCAGTTAACTGTTTGTTTATCATATTGGCCTTGATAACTGTACTTGTGAAAATAGTAGTTTTGAAGTGGAAGCATTTCAGGATTTCTTGCAGTTCTGCTGAGTTCTGCGAGTCCATCAAGGTCTCCAGTTCAATAGTGTAGTAGTTTCATTTTTCAGATCTTCTCATTTGAAAAAGAAGTTGCCTTCTTTTTTTTCTTTGCATGCTTTCAGCCTTAATGGAAATGGCATGGAAAATGTGACCTTACAGATGTGGGGTGTTCAAAATTAAGAATAGTAAAAACACACAAGAACTTGATTTTTGTGTCCTTCCTTTCTGCGTGCCTGTCTGCCTACTTTTGAACTGCAAATGCTTGAGTGAGTGGTCTCCAAGACCACACACAAACAGGCCTTGAATTCAGGGAACTCAGAGTTACTTTGCATGTGCATTAGCACTTTCATTTCTAATGCCATCATCAGGTGGCATGATGCTGAAAGATGCCATTTATGGGAGGACCATGCAGCGTTCAATAGCTTGACCACCACAGAAAGGAGCAAAGTGCTAAAAATAAAAATCCATACAGCAGGGCCCCAGAGCTATTAAATAAAATGTATGGTGAGTGCTGGGTTGCCTGTGCTTAGGAGCAAAGAAGGCAGGCAGTCCTGAGAGTATGCGGAAACGTATCCTTGGGCTCAGTGGCCCTCAATGGGCATTAGGGGACACAATGCAAAAAGCAATTCAACATGAGAAATTCCACTGATGTGATAACGAAGTTAATAAGAGCACTGAGTGTAGGAATAAGGAAGAAGTGAATAGGAGAGGAGATTAAGGTAATTTTACCTCTCTGTACAGTACAAAACTGACTGCTAGGAGAATCCTGCACAATCGTAAAATGACGCTGAAAAAACCCCAAAGAAACACAAGACTGATACCAAGGCTGAAACAAGTAGAGCGTTTTCCAGACAAAAACGTAATAAATTCTTCTTATCTTATCAGAAAACAACTGAAGCGAATAAACAAGAAATAATCTGATGATGGAAGGAAAATAGGCAGCCCTCACAGGATCTTTAACATAGTGCAGAAAGGCACAGAAGCCAGAATGTTGAAAAAGGTCCGATGTATTCAGATGAAAACTGAGAATACCTTTCCTTTCTTCATCCAAGAGGGACTGGCTGTTAGAAGCACTTTGAAGGGAAGTGACGAGTCCCGACATTGAGCCTAGTGACCTTACAGAAAAGCACACATAAATGAAACAAAGTTAATGGAGCACAATATAGCCATAACTAGATGAAATGTAATGGCCTGTTATGTACAGAAGGTCAAACTAGATGATCTAGTGGTCCCTTCTGGCCTTAAACTTCATAAATTGTTTCTCACAAGGTGCCCTAAGGAGCTAGTTCCTTGTTTAGACTGTAGTTGGTTTTGCATTTCCCACTCCGTTTTCACTGTGTTGGCAGCATTCAGGACAATTTCAGGGCCAGGAGCAGTGCAGGTGGCTGGGAAGAAGGAGTTCATACCTGGCATGCCACACAGGTCAAGAGCAGCACAATGCAGCGGTGCATGGGACTTTTTGTTTCTTTGTTTCTGGAGCTGGTCTTTGAGATTTCAGTGTTCTGGCTAGCTTATCCCCTAAAAAGTGCATCAATCAAACCACCTTATCTTCCAAACTCACTGCTAGGAAATCCCATGAGCTGGTACCTACTTCTGTGGAGCCACACATGGACCCGAGTGTGGCACTGCTCCAGTTCCACGCAGAATGGGCTGCAAATCCCTTCTGAATCCCTATGAAACAAAACCTTTAAAATAGTTCCTTTAGGTAGAAGGATGCATTGCCTGTAGACTGTGACATTTGAAAATGGTTTCCTTCCATCAGAGGCTACTCCTTGCTTTAGTGGCTTGGAATGATGGGGAATATGCTTGTCTTCTCCATCCTGCCAAGCTCTCCCATATATTACATTATTCTGTGTAGAGTTGATTGACTTGTTAAGAGATTCAATTTCTGTAGGCATCACAACAAAGACAGACGTCCATCACATTTGTTAGAAATTAGCGATCTCCTTTCATTCAAATTTAATCACAAGTGAAGTTTAACTTGCATTTGTGAAGGATGAGGCATTCTGATATGGCTTTATGGTTACAAAAAAACATATAATGATTTTGATACTGGAGCCAAAAGGACATCATCAGACAGGAAGAAAAGTGTCTCCTTGGTAATATTTAAAATACTTTCAAAACCAAGTGCCTTGAATTGATGCTATCCCAGCTCTTGAACAGCATAGTAAATTCTCTAATGTATTGGAAATTATATCTAAATGTGATCAGCAAAAGCACTAATACAGTTTATTTCCAAACGAGACCCTGAAATCCTGCCCTATTGTTCAGATATCTTTGTTACACTTTCATCCTGTTAATTAATTATTTAAGACAATTATCCTCTCTGGCTCTCATGTAAGTAGGTGACATGGTTTTATTCAAAATCACAGTCTGATGCAGCATGCTGACCACAAAAGTCACTGCTAGATTTTTTTATTTCTATATGTAGAAATGCATACGTGCAGATATAGTTCCTCATATAATATAGCTGATAAATTATCTTTCACTTTAAAAAGATAAAAAATTAACTGGGTATTTCACCCATCATGTCCCATTACATTAAATATATGCTAAATGCAACAAGGAGAAGAAAGATTTAAATAGTACTTATTTACACACAATTATAGTGTGTATGTGTGCGCAGTTTCCTGGGCTGGTATAAAATACACCCTTTTTTTTTGTTTTGTTTTGTTACAAATGACAGAATTTACCACAACTAAAAAAATAAAAAGTACTGAAATGAAGCAAAAGTAAAATAATGGTTACTTTCATTCACAAATGACTGGAAAAATATTTAGTTCTAATTTTATGAGCTATACCATCGTTCCAAAATACTTATATGTATAAAATATAACCACTAAACCATCCTTAAATACCTTTTTGATTACTAATGTCTCACTTGATTTGAGGCTTGACTTCAGGCCAGTCAGCTAATTGCAGATACTCCTACGGACTTCCCTGGGCTTTGGGCATATTAACACTCTTTGATACAAAAAAATAAAGGCTTTGGCACAGACTCTACACCACACCAGAGTGAGACGATGTAAGTTTGGTTTTGCTCTGCTTTCTTCTCCCTACAGTATGAAAACACATATGAAGGAAAGTAAGGCCAAGCTTTTTGAACGGTGTGAAATAGACATTGAATCGCACCCTGAAGTGTACACAAGCTTTTCACTAGAATAAGGAGAATATTCCTTATAGGTATCCATTGCCATCAACAAAATATAATTTTTAAGATGTAGTCAGGGGAACACACCACATTTCAGAAGCTGAGGGCGCTTTGAACCAATGTCCCAGTCCTTCTGAAAATCCTAATCCTGGACTTGAATGTGCATGTACGGTGTTCTGTCCTCGAGAAAAAGTGGGTTGAAATTCAGTGGGTCACCATTACTAGTCCTTCTTCTTTCAGTCAAGACAAAATATTTTGGGAAATTTAAAGCAAGGAAGAAACTCATTTGGCTGTGAATTATGCTTCTGGAAAAATTATGCGTCTCTGCAAAATTTGTTATTAGGCCATTTTTAAGCGAATGATACAAAACCAACTGGAAATTAAATCTGCTCTGTTTTATGGATTTAATTACCCTTTTAAGTAGTTTCTTTTCAGTGGTTTTAATTATTTGCAAATACAGAAAAGGATTTATCATGTGTTCAGAATAATTTTGCTGTTTTTCCCTACATCAGTATTTTCCATTAGTTCCTTTCCCTCTGCTCTGTAGATAGACGTTTCTGACTGACATAAAGCATATGAACTCAGCAGGCTGTTCCTATGTCCCTAGAAGCAAACAAAAAATGAAAGGCCAAAACAGAGAAAAAAAAAATAAAAATCAAACTGTCTTAAAACAAAATGAAGCTCTTGGCAAAAATTTATGTAATGTGTCTAATGAAAACCTCTCAAGATTACCAATCAATCTTCGCTGCTTCTGCTAATCTAGTATTAACCTTTGTCTTTTCAGCGAGACATTTTCAGATTCTGTGAACAAGGCATAGAGATTTTAATGAGGGCCAGCGTCCTCCTGAAGATGATTTCACAGGCCAATGCAGTCTTCCTGTTAATTAGAGAGACTCAACAGATAAAGATTAAGATACAGTTGCTACTTTGGAAAATGTGTGGTTTTCTCAGGGTACCAAATATTTCCACAGGAAATTTTTACTTGCTGCAGGTACAACTAGTGCTTTCAGTTCAGTTTTAATTTCATCTTCTCCTACTGTGTTTCCAGCAATGTTCCAAACTATTACTTTGATGACAGCTGAATATCTAAAAAATTAGTTAGCACTGCAACACTTTAAAATGAGCTTATTTTTTTCATGTACCTTTCACCTCCCTTTTCCCCTGTTTGAAACTCCAGGAACGTTTCTAGGATGGGAGAAAGATAAAATTGGCAGGAAGGGTTGTAGACAGCTATGTGATTACTCTGACTGAAGATGCTCCAAAAGATGCGGTATAATTTGGGAGTCAATGTGCTAACTGGTTCCAGATGTTTGCATTGTATTGCTTTCGAAGGATGGGTGTGCAGCTGTGCATGACAAACCTGTTTCCTTGTTCCTACTGGTGTGGTTCTGCCTCTGTGTCAGTCTGTCCTTATTTTCTGCTGAGAGTGAGGCAAGACAAACCAACGCACACGGAACAAATGTGAGTACACAGAATACAGGAATAAATATATATAAGGGTTTAAAGGAAGCATTAGTTTAAATTGGTGTGTCAGGCATAAGGCTGCCCTGCTACAGTTGCCTGTCACCATTTTTTGGGTTTAGGTACTGTGTGTGCGGGCATTTAGAAGGGCCTTTCATTCCAGTTACTGTGTAATTTTGCTCTAGCACCCTTGCCATCCAGTAAATTGGGCTAGTGCTCAGTCTGAATGACAAACAAATCTTTGATCTGCTTCAGCTTGCAATGGCTGCCCAGGCCTAAACTGCAGTACCGTCTCACTGCTGCTGAAAAAGCACAGTGCCTGTATCGAAGCTTCTAGGGATTCTCGCTGAAGATTATGGGCTGGTTACATGTTAGCGATCATTAGCAGACAATACCACATCCAGCAGTGTTTCTGCATGGAGCTCTGCTTAGGGGAAGAGGAGAGAATGATCAGGTGCTTGGGATAAATTAGAGCTTCCCAGGCTCAAGTGGGAATTAAATAGCTGTCTGCCACATGTGATGTAGGTGGCATGTAACATAGATGTAGTGTGCACAGCATAAGGGAGTTCTTGGTGCAATTATCTCCCTGTTCAGAGTTATCATCACTATATAAACCATCTCCCCTACGAGGAAAGGCTGAGTGAACTGGGGCTGTTCAGCCTTGAGAAAGGAAGACTGAGAGAGAATCTTATTAATGTTTGTAAATATCTCAAGTGTGGGACATGGGGGAAATGGCCAGCCCCTTTTTCAGTGGTCTGTGGAGACAGGACAAAGGGCAATGGCTTCAAGTTGGAGCACAGGAACTTCCGCACCGATATGTGGAAGAACTTCTTCATAGTGAGGGTGGCAGAGCCCTGGGACAGGCTGCCCAGGGGACTTGTGGAGTCTCCTTCTCTGGAGATATTCAAGACCCATCTGGATGCCTCCCTGTGCAATATGAGCTAGGAAGCCTGCTTTGGCAGGGGGGTTGGACCTGATGACCTCTTGAGGTCCCTTCCAACCTCTACAATTCTGTGATTCTGTGAACATAAGGAACATATAAGCTGTTTCACTTAGGCCTCTGTTAGTGCTGTCTACAAATGCTCGTGATCCCTTGCTGCCTGGAACACAAATGACCTACAGAGTGTGGAACATCCTGCAGCTTTCCAGTCACTTGAGACAACCAAGTGTCTCTTCACAGAAACCTGATTACTGACAGTACTCATCATTTTTTCTCAGACTGCTAAGGTTTGTCACGCTTTCTGACTGATTCACCCCGCTCAGATAGACTATCCCATCTGTGGTCCTCCAGTCTACATCTACATCCTCCAGTTCTTCTAAATCCTCATGTACTCTTACACATGCTCGTTTGTTACTTTACCTCCCCAAACTCAGAGCTCAACACAAGCCGACAGCGAAGCAAAAGGGCATAAAAAATAAGCATCAAGAATAAGCAAAGCTCTTGCTCAACAGCAGCTCTTACGAGAAAAAAAGAAACATCAGGCTATGTGAACATCAGGCTCCATCTTCCTTGGAAAGAAAAAAGACCTTTTGCAGACAAAAGGTTTGTGTGTGTCAACCAAACTGTTTAAATAATTTCTTGTACGTGGGTGATTTTAAATTGCTGTCCTGTGGTATAAGGCTCACTAACCCCTCACTCTCTTCTGCAATTTATTAATCCAGCGATCCCTAGTAAGCAGTCATGGACCCATTACAGGCTAAAATCTTTACTCATTTACAAATTGTGTTTGGCCCTGTCTGATGCACTGAGATAAACACCATCCCCACCACAGGAGGAGCCATCCTCAATGTATGCCTCTGCTTGAAACTCATCCAAAGAGTGTCTTCAGAAACACTGGTGAAATGGCTGTTATATATTACTTGGGGATTTTTTTGTTTTGCTTATTGCTTTGTTTTGGTTTTCTTCTTTCTTTTCTTATATCTTTAAATCTTTAATTACTTAATAATTGGGAAGATTATTTTACTTTCAAATTTATGTCTTAAATATTTGCTTCTATGCCAGACTTCTCAGCCTTCAGGAAAAGACAGCATTTTGTTCATTTTGGTGTACAGTTGAACACATAGTGGCATACAAAACGTGATTAAACATGCAAGATTTTGAAAGAACCCTTGGTTTTAGTTAAAGTGTCACAAATTAAGAGAATGGTGAGTTGTCCAGCTCATCACTTCAGAGGAATGCTAACCTTTTCCCATTCTACATACTATTCTACATACTATGCAGACAGGTACTTATAAAGGCAGGTAGAGTACATTAACAACCAGCTCTCCCCACACATAGTCTAAAGCTTTGAAAGCTTTAGGACGTGATCAGCTGGCTGCGTAAGAAGTCTGGGATGATACTGACAGTACCACCTGGAGCAGAGACCAGAGACCATTTCCTGCTCCCTGCAGCCTGGGGGTCTTGGGGGACTCAACAGAGATCATACAACGTGCAGCTTTGGGTTGTGTTTTGTTGTAGGTTTTTTTACTTGACATTTAATAGGGGAACTATTCAGTTAATGTCACTTCCTTCTGAGGACTTTAACTTGTCATTGGTACAACAAACATCTGGCTGAGATTTTTTTTAAGTCGCCTAAGGGATAAGAGTTGAGTGTCTGGGTAATCTCAGGGAAAACAACCAGATGATAACTGAAAAGTGTATGAGCACAAATTTTTCTCTTCCATCACTTCATTTCCTTTGTGTACACTTGCTGGTAATTTGCATACTGATATAGTCCCTTTCACTACAGATTCCAGTTACTACTAAGCACCTTTCACTTGAGAAAAGCATGTAGGAAAGAGAAAAACAGTTACATAAAAATCGTTGAAAATGAAAAGAATGCTCATGATGAGCAGGAGAAAGAAGTAAAAAACATGGACTCCATTTTAATGAGGCTGCATTCTTACTCTGTCTGAGGATGGTTCACTGGAGATCGATTTGTTCGGAATATGGAGGAGTGGTTTTCTAATAATTCAACCTGATATTTCATTGCCATGAACCTGCTCTAGGTGATCCTGCTTTAGCTGGGGAGTTGGACTAGATGATCTTCAGAGGGCCCTTCCATATTCTACTACTCTATGTGATTCTGTGATTATCAGATGAGAGTGGTTGTACCCTGACAGATCAAAGGTCTCTCCATCCCAGGAGCTGCTTGTGCTTGGAGAAGGATGCAGGGACAGGAGGAACACAGAGTAATAATGAAAATTTTTTTCCCCAGCATCATGTGGGCTGTAAACCAATCACTGTAGGACCTCCATAGTGAGAGGTGATGTCTTCTTAAAGTTTATTATTAGATTTTTCTTCCAATTAATTTATCCAGCAACCTTTGAACACATTTTGATTCCTGGTGCCATAAGAAGCTTTGGCCGTGTTATGCAGTTAAACTGAAAATGTGGAGGGGTATCTTCACTTACTGCCTCCAGAACATCCTCCTATTACCTTTTAAAGGCTCTCAGCACTCATACCTGAAAATCTAAGGATAAATAGTCATACTGTACTCACCATGCCACCTAGGATTTGTCAGTTTTTCACTGTAACCTCCTCCTTGATGTCTGAAGACTTAGGAGTGTATTCAGGATGCCACTGAGGCATTTCTCACATTGTAGCTGCTGCCATATCCTGGATTTTCTCTGTGGCCATTCTTTGACTTTTCTGCAGTCCTACAGCACTGGGTTACCTGCAGCCTTTAAGAGGTAAAGATTTACTCAGGGACATGGGGATATTTTCTGCTCATTCGCTATTATTTTCCTATAAATTCCTACCTATGTAGGTGCTAGTGTGGCTGATGAACTGGGCAACAAAAAGGTCATTATCTCAGATTTAAAGAGAGACATACTTTTATATCCAGAGTGCCTCAGCATTTCTCTCCAGCAGAAGCTTTGTGTTCACTGTGAGCTTGTTGATGGCATAGGTTGTGTGAAAGCATCATATCGCTGTCAGTTTTAGAGCACTCTGGAAGCAACAGGAAGACTTCCACTCACATAAAGCTCTGCTAGGCCTTTAGGCACTACCTGGCCTCCACTTGACCATAAGAAAACATCAGTGGATGTTTCAATTTTCTTGAAGACTAAGTACACACTACGAACATTATTAGAATAAAAACAGTTGTTCCATAAGTAAGTAGCTATGCAGGTGGTTTTCCATCTTGAATACCAAATTCTCTCTCATCCTATATTGTCTTCATCAAATCAATGGCCAAAGTAGAGGGGAAAAGTCAATCATGTGCACACTCTTCTTCTTTTTTTGGCAAAGATACCTCAAGCCAAGTGTGTTGTCTTTGTTGTTTGTTTGGTGGGGTTTTTTAATTCTGAAAATGTGAAGATTTCACACAATTACACTTACCTGTGTATTTCATCTCTCAGCCTCCCTCTCCTTCCCATACTTGCCTGGCCTTCCTTGTTTTTGGTTTATTTCTTTGGGTTTGGTTTGTTTGTTTTTTTCTCCACAGACCTACTGTATGGCTCCCATTGCAGATTTATCTGTATTCCTCATAGTTTTCACTCATCCCAGGCCCCCAGAAGTGTCCACTACTTGGGGCTCATTCCCATGCCCTTCCCACCTCCACTATCACAACTTTTTCTAGAATTCAGGAAGATAAGAAAAAGCAGAAAAGAGAAGCTAAAAAAAGCTATTAAAACAATTATGTATGCAAGTACAGAAAGAGAGAAAAATTTAAAATGACGCTTTTAAAATACATTTACTGACTACATATGTTTTAAGGAGTATTACCTCTGTATCTCAACAGAGCAATGTTAGTGAACAAGTGGCCAGCTTTGCTTCTGACTTCGACTGGTTTCTTCAATAAGAATTTTTACAAGAAACATTTCAGGTGTTTAAAAAAGTTTGAATTGCCCTTAAGAGCTGGACAGCCTGTAATAAAGAACAAGAAAACTCTGTTACTACTAAGTGCAAAGATATGAAACGTAAAGGCAGCATGGATTCTTCTACCTACTTCTTTGTGAATAATGTTGAAAGAGCTCATTTGTGTTTTGTTGAGCCTAGTTTTGTGGTTCCTAGAGTAAGATTTGGCTGTATTTCATAGAGCTGCTTTTTCCCCCCCTACATTACACAACTGCATGGGAGTGACTTTGTTTTCCTCTGAAATACCACATTTTTTTAACACCAGCAAGTAAAAGGCAGCATAGTCTTGACGTTGAGATGCAATTTAACAGCATCCCTCATACTTTTTTCACATATTGATTTATTTAAAATCCTCTTCATAACTCACTGGATTTTTTTACTGCATGTTACTGCATGACTGTGTTGCAGCAGTTCAAAAATGTACCCACTGATCTCCAGTCCTAACTGCATGAACTGTTAAAGAGTAATGGGGGAATAACAAGGGAAGATGATCTTTACCCAAGCAAAGTGCTGTGGCAGGTATCAGTGAAGATAAAAGAAGCAGGGTTCCTTAGGGTGCCAGCTCACTGCCCTCATTCAGTGGCACCACATGCCACAGCAAATGCTATTCACTGTGAATGCAGCAGGAAGAACTGGGTTCAAAAGTACTGCCAGGAAAATTGTCCTGCCTTCAAGACAAGAAGTTTCTATGGGTGTGTTAGCATCAGTACAACAGTCACTTCAACAAGGAATGACGAAATGAATGAGGAAAGTCTGTTGAGCAACACCCCCATGCTCGTTCAACCAAATCACTCAGACTGTCATGGGAGAGCCTGAATGTAAATTCACTTCTTACATGTCTCACCCATTGCATCAAAGGAAGTTTTACCACTTATGTCTGAAGGGAGGGAAAGGGTTTCCCAACACAGACCTTCCACTGCTCACAGCTAACTAGAGCAGCAAACCACTGAACCAGAAAGCCAGGTTGTCAGGATTTCTAAAAGTGCCGAAGAAGACAACACCAAGTCTTCTTTTTTAAAAGAATAAATAAATTATGCTACTCAACTAAGTAAAGCTGTTTAACAACTTGGTCTGGACTGGCTTGGGAAGATCACGTAGAATGTGATATTCTCAAGGTGTTGGAGAGAATCGAGTGTGCCAGGGCTTCATCTGCTCAGAGTAACAAGGCTGGAAGACCCCTCACTGGGTTACGTACTCCATCCAGCCTGAGGCACGCAGGCAGAACAGTTATGCCCTTGCTCTAGGAGATATTCAAAGGTGGACATGTTCTGTGAGTTTTTTGTGGTGGTCCAGACCTGCTGCAGCACATGCAGCCCAAACCAGGAAGACCCACGCCTTGGTGGTGAACACACCATGTTGCAGCCTTGGACTCACACCTGTGTAAATACAGCTGTCATTCTAGCTGCCTTTGAATGCCTCCCACCTCAGGGAGGGGAGCCTGGCTGAGCTCCCTCTGCCTGGTTTAAGGCTGTGTCTCCTGACCTGCTGAGATCTTTGCCCAGCCTGCAGCAGCTGGGAATACCGACCATGATCTCCTGCGAAATAAAACACAGCCTTATTAAAAACCCTTAAACACCTGCACGTTTCTGAGAATATGGGCCGGATCCGGCACCCAGTATGGTCAAGGGGAGATAGATCAACGTCTCCATGAAGAGCAACCTTGTTAGCAGCTCTAACTCAGCAACTGGAGCTCTGCCTTTTTAATCACTGGCAGCTCTGCTTTGTTCCTTCCCAAGCACAGAGCATTTCCGATCTGAAGAATCGCTTTCCCATAATTAAATGAAAAAGAGTTAGTTGCAACCCTCTGCACAAATTACTACCCAGTGAATGCAAAATAATGCATTATAAGTAGTACTTTATTCTATTTATTGTACAGGTATTGATGTGTGTTGGATTTGTTCTATTTTAGAGGCACTGCCATGGTAACTCGTCTCTCTTGACAAAGGCTTTATGTCAGAGCAGAAGTAGAAGACGCAGAAGCTGAACTTCGGGTAGCCAGTGAGATGAAGGCTGCCAGAATTAACCTCAACATAGCATCACTAGAAAATGAGCCTGTGTGCCCAACTCTTGTTGAGTAGCCTGCTCACCAGGGGATCACCAACTGTAGGGCAAGGGTGGAGGCAAGGCGGCAGCGGGCTGTGTCTTTTTAAAGTAAAACAGAACAAATCTGTGCTGCTTTAGTTTCTGAGGTGCTAGCTGCCCACATAGGTTTAATCATTGGCATGTTTTTAAAGAGAAAACAGCAGCCTGGGTAGGTTACATTGATCTGACAGTGTTATTTGGTGCCACTAGCAATACGGCAGGTAACCAGACAGCTGGAAAGATGAATGTGTCACCAGGTGCACTGTGCTGCCTCTTAGGACTGCTGTTGTTCTCACTTTGCATGTGACAGCTTTGCTACCATTTCAAGGTACTGCTACAGAGTGTCAGTTCTCGGGGGCTTTGGGCTGGTCTTGGCTTGATTTTCTGGTCTGGAATGAGATTATCCCTCCAATAAGCCTTTCTCTCCCATAAAGGACCCTTCAAAGTCCTTCCTCATCACACACACTCCTCTGAGCACCCCAGGTTTGACCTCTAGAAGGCAAAACAACAGCAGGGTTTGATCCCTGAGCAGCTTACGTTCTCTGATGGTTTGGGTTTTATGGCCACCACCAGCAACAACAGTTCTGCAGTTCTATGCTGCTGCCATGACTTAACCCCAGCCAGCGTCTAAGCTCCACACAGCAGCTCACTCCCTCCCCATGGCAGGGTAGGGGAGAGAATGTGAAGAGTGAAAGTGAGTGAACTCTGGGGCTGAGCTAGAGGCAATGTAACAGGCAAAGCAAAAGCCGAGCATGCAGGCAAAGCGGAACAAGGAATTCATTCCCCATTTCCCATGGGCAGGCAGCTGCTCAGCCGTCCCAGAGACAGTGGGGCTGTGTAATGTCTAACAGTGCCAAGGGAAGACAAATGCCATCACTCCCAATGTCCCCCCTTCCTCCTTCTTCCCCAGCATTGTGTGCTGAGCAGGAGGTCATGCAGTATGGAATATCCTTTTGGTCAGCTAGGGTCAGCTGTCCTGGCTGTGTCCCCTCCCAGCTCTCTGTGCACCCCCTGCCTCCTCACTGGTGGGGTGGGGTGGGTGGGGTGAGAGGCAGGAAAGACCTTGGCTCTGTGCAAGCACTGCTCAGCAGTAAGGAAACATCTCCGTATTACCACTGCTGTTTTCAGCACCAATCCAAACCATAGCCATGTACCAGCTACTATGAAGAAAATTAATTCTGTCCTAGCCAAAACTAGCACAGTTGCTAATGGTGAGGAAACACAGGTTGGGCATGTTGGTATCACAGACTCCCAAGGAAGAGTTTTCATGTCCATTGGTTGTATTTTTGGCTTCCTAAATATAACATTGATTTTGTTCAAAAAGAGCTGACAGCCGAATTTGCCTCGTGTACCATTCTGGCTTGGGAAAGCCATCTTTGAACTCTGCCTCGAGTCATGTTCACAAGTAGGTGTTTAGCAGCAAATCGAGCCCGGAAATAGCTGCGGAGCAAGATGTGACAGTGTGAAAGGGTTTTGGGAAAGCAGCATCACCTGTGGTGGGTATTGCAAACTTCTCCGATCCGTAGCCGGTTGCCTGGCATGAAGTCAGCGAGGTTGTGCAACATAGGGCGAGCCAAAAGAGCACTGAAACAGCTTGCAGAGCACTTAGCTCTTGCCAGAGTGATTAGTCCCCCACTGGTAAAAGAACACAACATTTACTGGCAATAGGTGTTATTTTAACCAGGCAAAGTGTATACTTATTTAGTGGCCTCTCTGGTGTTGGGAGGCACCATGTTTATGCTCCATCTGCTGTCCCTCATCCAAACCTGTATGGATTCTGGGTTGCTAACCTAAGTCCTCAAATCACAAGGCATTGCAAAAAAACCCCAAAACAACCCCATAAGCTGGAAGAGATGACCTGAGTTTATAATGGATTGCTTACAGAGACTTTTGTCCTTGTATAACAGCTTGGAGGAACTGGAAGATGATCAGTCTCCGAGCTGCAACCCCTGTGTTCAGGGACAAGAAGGAAGAGGTGAGCAGGAATATGAGATCCATATGTTCGTCTTATTTTGTCTCCTGAAGACTTGCTGTTCCCGGCTGTGATTTTTCTTGAAACGTTAATTATAGGAGCTGGGGATGTCAGCAGAGCTCTTAATAGACTAACTTAAGTGCTGGGGGGGGGGGGGGGGGGAAATCGCCTGATGAACAAAAAGCCAGTTTTAGAAATAGCAATCAGCTGCAGCAACAGCAACGTGTGCCGGAGGCTCGCCTGCGAAGCGTGGGGCTGCAGCTCGACCCTCCCTGCACCCGCTGGCTGCGGCGCCTGGCATGGCCATGGCTTCTTGGTCCCTCCCTGCTGGCTCCCAGCCCTGTGAGAGTGGTGGGTACGTGTGTGTCTGAGGCAGGGTGCGCCCAGAGCCTGCAGCGGGGAGGCACACAGGTGCAAATACTGCTGGTGCCAGGGGTCACCAGGATGAGACAAACATGTGAACAGTGATGTGACAGCCATGCACCTCCAAGGACTGCCCAGGGAGTCTCTGGGACAAGGTAAACAGGTTGTCCCTTTGTGAGAAGGTATTTTGGTGTTTTAATCTCAAAATTATTAAAGCTACAAAGCTATGCTGTTGGGTACTTTATCAGCTGCTGCGCCAGGGAGAAGGTAAACAGTGCTTGAGGGACAGAGGGTGAGTGGCTGGGGCCCCAGAGACGGTGCTTTCCTGGCACAGGGCTGGAACCCAGCTGTTTCTGTGCTACCTGACCACCAGATGGGTCATTAGATTGTTTTTTTGCTGCACAAGGCATCCCAAAAATGGCCAAGACGAGATACAAGGTTGAGTCCAGTTGCCAGCCCTCCATGTGATGAACACGGGGCTGCCCAAGTGCCGATGAACATGATCCCCCAGCCAGCTGATACACTCAAAATGGAAGTTGTACTCCTGAGGAGGTGCACCACGGTCATGAGCACCAGCCTGTGCCAAGACGGGTGGCTCTGCAGCCCTCACAGCCACCCCACTTGCTGGTTGGGTGCTCTGCTGCCACAGCAACCCATGAAGATCGGAGTGTGGGCAGCAGTGTGGGGCATGTTTGTGACAAACAGGATGGTATGTGACTCCCACTGCAGTAATTCACACCTTTCCCCCCTCCACTAAGACCAAGACCATCACATGCTCAGCCCTCTGCCTGCCTTGGTGAGACTGTGCTCCCTCCTCCTCCTCTACAGTGTTAGCCCTGGGATTCTCCAGATGCCACCGGAAAGAATTGAGTAGGATTACAGGCTGTCCACAGCCACATGAATCCTTCTCATGCTGGAGATAGGCCATGCCACCTCCACAAGCATCCCATGGGACTGCACCAGCTCACCACTAGAGCCTTGTCGTCAGCACTGGACCCAGCGTTTGCCAGCAAAGGACAGTCATGCCCACCACATCTATCAGGATGTGGACATGCAGACACAAAATCAGTGCAGGCACTTGGGGACTCCTTGGAGTCCCAGGACTCCTCCCAAAAGCCACATGAGTCTGAGAGCCATGGCTGTACTCTCTCCTGACGGGGGTTACCCATGCTGCAACTGGTCTAACCCTTCTGTACTGCGAGGTGTGAGGGGAGAGAGAAATATTTATTTGCAGGGAAGGGGGAAGACACTAAGACATGAGGATGCTGAGAAGAAACCTTCCCATGTTGCTTCTCAGTAGATAGCACTGCCTTCTTGGCACTGCTTAGGGGCGGGAGACCACAAGTTCAACTTCCATCAGCTTTGCAGGCCAGGCTGGTTCCCGCACGCATGTTTTTTCTCCTTTCTGTTGCATGAGCAATAAATACTGTGCACCTCCACTCACACATATTGAGAGCATCTGCTGTCTCCACAGTGTCAGGGCACAGAAATTAAAGGACACTTACAGGTGTGAAGACCAGCTGGCAAGGAACCGTCTGCTTCAACAGTGAAGTTGATCGCCTCTGCCAAATTTGAAGGCTCTCCTATGGTATTGCATGCTGGGCAAGGAAAAAGTTTCAATTTAAATGTTACCCGGGGCCAGGGTTGGCAGCACTGGCAAAAAGGGAATGCAGAAGGATGGTCTAGAAAAGAGAATTTGTTCCCTGTCATCAGCCACAACAAACTAGTTGTAAATTGATGTCAGACTGTGAAAAAGAAGGTGATAAATGCCTTGTCATTCCTGTTGCAGCCCCAAACTTCTACAGAAGGACTTGGGTTGCCTGGAGCAGAAGCTGCCCTGGGAGTTTCCTGTGTCAATATTCACATTCTCTGCTAATCATCAATAAATACTGATTCCTTCCCCATGGTTTCTAACTGGTCAAATTAATTAACCCAGGAGCTGGTTCTGCCTGTGCTGATATACCCTGACCAGCAGTATCAGGTTTTATTTATTTAGAAAAATTGTTTCAGAAAAAAATCTGCAAAGATCAGGATGACAGAGTGGCTGGCCTGGGCCTTCTATGAGACTTCTGATAACAAAGCACAATGAGACCTCAAAACATCCTCTTGTGTATCGGAAGTGCTCAAAATATGTGTAAAAAATATGTCAAAAGTCGGTTGTATTTGTCTTTAAGGTCATTGGGTCAACAAAACTACAGGTCTAATATTTTCATCACATTTTAAACAAGGGTTTG
The DNA here is from genome assembly GCA_022605575.1 of Laterallus jamaicensis coturniculus. NCBI lineage: Eukaryota > Metazoa > Chordata > Aves > Gruiformes > Rallidae > Laterallus > Laterallus jamaicensis. Next base: position 3,670,228 of record JAKCOX010000010.1, read on the forward strand.
ATTACTTAGTGTCCAATCTTCTCCCATCCATCTCTGCTTTCCTTGCATGCCATTTAATACAATCCCCTGCCAAAATAAGCACAAGCTCTTATGTCTGATCATCCTCATTAATGCCTGGTCTAGGCTGTTTTAGCTCAAATAGTGGTAATTTTTGATGGCTCATATTTTTTAACATGATTAGACTATCAGCACAAGAAATAAAGCAGTTATTTTTCCACATCTCTTTTCTTTTGCTCATGGTCTTTTTTTGTTAGTATTCTCCATTGCATCATTGATAAAAATAGACCCTAAAAATCTTCAGCTCTCAAAAGGTAGGAGTTGCTGAAGGAACCTTGTGCATGTTGTGAAGATCAAACCATCCTCGAGAAACTGAAATACAGGGCTCAGTGTAAAAATCAGTTGGGTGATTCTTCTAGTGATTACACCAAACAGTTTTATTTCTTGGATGAAGTCTTGCCTGTCAGGACCTATGGTTTATGATAAATATTAATAAACTAACCTGTGAGCTGGTTAGTAGAGTCTGCCTGACTCTGTCCTAATAATATCCATGGGGGGCTGGTGGTGGTGGTGCCCTTTCTAGGGCCATCACTCTTCTTTATAACAGAAACTTCCTCGCTGATTTAAAAATAAATTATTAGAGTAATTAAAAAAAAAAACACTAATGGAGGTAATCAATAGGCACTGTGAATCACTTTTAAAATAATACAGCGATCTAGATGATTTACTTTCTACTTATATGAAGCATTTAGCACAAAGACTTCATCACGAAATCAATTGTGGAGGTTTGTTGATCCTTGGCAAAATCAGGTGTGGGACCTGTGTTGCTCAGCCCTTCCTGACCTGAGAGGCATTGCACATAGAATCATAGAATCATAGAATGTTGTGGGTTGGAAGGAACCCCAAGGATCACATAGTTCCAACCCCCCTGCCACAGGCAGGGCCACCAACTTCCAGGCCTGGACCTACACAAGGTTGCCCAGGGCCCCATCCAACCTGGCCTTGGACACCTTCAGGGACGGGGCATCCACCACCTCTCTGGGCATCCTGTTCTAGCACCTCACCACTCTCTCTGTAAAGAATTTCCCCCTAATATCTAATCTAAACCTTCCTTCCTTTAGCTTCAATCCATTCCCTCTTGTCCTGCCATTCTCTACCCTATTAAAAAGTTGAAACCCCTCCTGTTTCTGTGCTCCCTTCAGGTACTGGAAGGCTGCAGTGAGGTCCCCCCACAGCCTTCTCTTCTCTAGGCCGAACAAGCCCAGCTCCCTCAGCCTCTCTTCATGTCCCTGTGGATTTTATGCAGGGGGCACGTGCAGGGGAAGCTGACTGGTCCCTGGTTGCTGCACAAGGCTGTCCTGAGCAGCATATGGAAACATGCTTGGCTGGTTGTGCACCTTAAAGCAGAAGGTCATGGCCTTAAACAAGCTACCGAGCCTGACACATTTCGGAGCATCGGGAAGCTCATCGGCCTCATTAAAGGGTATTCTGCAAGCCCCTTGTGCAGCCTTTTTTTAACCTTAGAGTTCCAGTGGGCAGAAGGTAACGAAAACAGGAGCACTCATTGCTTTTGAGTTGAGCCTCTGCTCTGTGACATGGTTTGCACTGTGGGGCCACACTTTCCCAGGTAGGGCAGATGGGAAAACACTTTTTCTCCCCCAACCAAAGGAAGTATCTAGTGTACTGGCACGTCAAATGTATCAGCGCCTTCTGCCTGCTCAAGGGCCCATCCGGGAAGGCTGGCATGATCTGAGAAGGAGTTATGGGACATCATAGGTAGGTGGGAGGGCCTGTAGGGAGGGGAAGCTTAAACTTGAGGGGGCTGGGCGCATGGGAGAGGAAACACCAGCCTGCCCTGTGGCAAGGCTGTGCAGTTACGAAGGGTCCTGTGGCGGCTGTCAGTGGGTCCTGCTGGTTCATCTGGCTTCATGTCTCGTGACACAGTGTGGCCACGATGAGTGGTGATGTCCAGTCCCCCTGCTGCTGCTACAGGCTCCTGGCCTCAAAAATCCCCAGAGAAAGGGATCAGTGGGGAGGTTGTTTGGGCTGTCCAGCCAGTGCTGCTGGAGTCCAGCACTTACACAGGCTCAGTGCTGGGAGCTCCTGCAGCTCTCACTGCTGCCAAACACACTTCATTGCAACCAGTTGTCTGAAGCCAGGTGTTTTGTTTTAGGATGGCAACACAACCCACCAAGTCTGGAAGGCATCCGGATTTTTCCACGAAAGCAGGTAAGGCATTTCTAAGTCACTGGATGAACATGTAGTGCCAACAAATCTTTTTAGTGTTGTTCAAGGATATTTTTGCAGCTTTGGACAAACTTTACCCTGAGGCTTAATCTCAGTGGATTATTTTCCGTTGACCTTTTGAACGATTGTAGTCAACTCATCTAATCTCAGAGAGGTCTCTTGGCAGAGGGAAGCAGACGCAGTCATAAAGTAGCTCTCATATTGTTTTACTCTAACCTTGAAGGGTTTGGTTTAGATCAATAGCTTGTGGGAGGATCTTTAATCAAGCTCCTGATCTTTCCTTTGGATGTCTAAGTACTCTGCATTCTGAATCTTAATTATGTTCTTCAAGGGCTTGGATTTAATGGTATACTTGTTCACAGTATATCCATTCAAGACTGACATGAGTTAAAAGAACAAACTACATTTTTAACAGGGCTGTGGTTTGAGAGATACTTCTAGCAAAAAGCCAGAAAACATCAGAAGGCCTGTTTCTGCTCGAAGATAAACAGGTACTTGCTAAGCCAAGTCCCCAAATAAGCAAGCATTTGAATGTTATCTTCATTTGGAAAACAAAGAATTTAAAAAATGATATGTCATCCCATGCAGATTGGATGTTCCTTTTCCCTATTGCCATGGGTCTCCACTTTCATCAACTGTGAGTTCAGTGACCTCTTGTATTTTTATTCAGGGTTTTAGAGTGCAAATATAGTCATAGAATGCTATGTTGTGTTTGTAAGCATATCAAACTGTTCCTTAATTTCATCCTTTTCGAAGAAAAGAATGGGTGGTAAACAAAGGCATGCAAATGAAAGAAAACCGCACACAACACTTCATGAAACTTCTAGGTTTTTTTAAAGTAATCATTTCATCTTTCTTATGGATGACATTGTTTATTGTAAGACATCATTTTTATTAAATACATTGTAATACAAGAGACTTTCCATGTCATGTTGAGAGAAGCTGGTCACATGATTCACAAACAAAACTTTTAACACTGATACCTAGGCATCACTTTGAAATCAGCCAAGATGCAATGAAAGTTTTAAAGCAATGACTTGTTCTAACAAACTGCAAAACAAGAACCACTAAGTATTTCCACGGAGACATCACATTAAAAAAAAAAAAAAGGAAAAAAAAGAAAGAAGGAAAGAAAGAAAAAGAAAAAAAGAAAGGAGAAAAGTAGCTCTACACACCAGGTCACAGTTTGGTGACAATATAGAGAGTTATATGTAGATATCTTCCTCTTTATCTTAGCTGACAAAGAAAGGGATATCTAGAAATTTATATATAGATAAAAATATAGGTGGAGAGCAGGGCTGGGACAAATATTTTGTAATTTATTGACTTTCTCTCTATTGGTGATTCAATTAAACATCAATGTTGAATTAAATTACTTGTATATAAAACATTCTTAGCTGCTTTTCTTTAAGTTACAATAAGATACATATAAGCTGCAAGATGCAGGCCTCTGCAATGATTTGACCTCCGTTTTCTTACATATTCCAATCAAGCGGCCTCACTACTAGCAGCTTCTGTTATCCTTGCTCGAAGTATTCAGTGTTTATAAAATACCAGCTGGTCATCACTCAGGACCTCCCACAAGCAAACAAAAAACCCCCACAGACCTGGTCTAGAATGCATAGACGGTAAAATAACACACCCATCATTTCCCATTTCTTCTCCTGAGACACATGTTTAAAAGATGGCAAAATAGTCACTTGGTTGCTATTGTGAAGTTCACAGTGTTTTCCCTGCAACATGTAGACTTTTTTTTTTCTTTTTTTCTTTTTTTTTTTTTTTTTGCTTCATATTTGTGATGAATGTAGCATATCCCCCCACCCAAATACAGGTATTTTAACTAAGGCTCTAAAGGACCTCTTGACTCAAAGCAGCAGTGGTTCATCCCAGCCCTCACAACAAGAAAATACAAGTTCTTGTGCTATCAAAACCTTTGTCTTTGATTAGAAAGCCCGGTCTCTTCTCCAGCCCCTCCCTGCTCTTTTCCCTCACATTTTACAGCAGTATCTGAAATTCAGTTACAGGCTGCAACAACCCAGACACAGACTTGTTCTAACACATGCGTGTTGTACCTTAGTCGTCCAGTGACTTGATCTTTTTATTGGGTTATTTAATTCCTTTTTGAAGTGTTTTGTAAAAAGTCTACATCAACCACAACAAAAATGATCTCTCAGAAAGGTAGGGACGGGTACTGAGGAAGAGAGGGGAAAGAGACCAGAAGGAACAAAGGAGAAAAGGAAAGAAGTGGGGAGAGAAAGAAGAAAGGTGGTAAAGAAATAGCTAGAAAGGATGAAAAAGAAAGGAAAAAAAAAAAAAGAGAGAGAGAAAAATAGGCAGTTACTTATTATACTGTAGGCAATATCTACTGTTTTACAAAACAAAATGAAGTCCTTCTAAATAGGGCACACTCCATCGTGCATCATGGGGTGCTGTTGCTTTACAAGTATTCCTTCTCCACGGCCAGTCCAGAGTTCTGCAGATCTATTGAGAGTGAAGGACAGAGTGTGGCAAATGCTGCTGTTATTACTGCTGAGTTTTGGCGTTTGCATTGTCCTACAAGTCGTGTTGCAGTCTGAATAGTCCAGCTCATTCTTGGAATTACTTCGTTACCGCAGACGAGTATAAAATGCTAATGGTGCTGCACTGTTACTCTAGGACAACAAAACAACAGCACGAACCCAGAAATGACAGTAAAACAAACACCTGTTTCCCGAGTTTGGAAGCTTCTCTTGTTCATTTCACTGTGAGAAATCAACAAATGAGATGGGAATGGAAGAAATACTTTTATGCAATCACCTGGGGGAAAAAAAGTGCTTGTTCTTATATCTCTGGCATTCTAGTGCTGCCTCTGCTGCACACCAGTTAAAAAGTTGAATCTTACAAACATAGAAAAAGAAATATCAAAAGAAAAAAATTATTTTGGTTACTCAGCAGACTTTTATCTATTTATTAATAGCACTCTAATCATCATTTGTAATAACGTAGGTGTATGTAAATTTATACATATACACACAGCCCATACATAATGTGCATGCATGTCTGCACATATATAAATAAAATACAACAGACATAGGCATACATGTATATGCTATGTGTGTGTATATATATATGCCATATGCAAACACACATAAATAATATATATTATATATATGATCAGTTCATAGCACAGTCCAGAAAGACTTTTTAAATGAGCCTGATTGTCGTATTTACTCAGTGTACACGATTTAGCTGACAGTGCAAGTATGATGAATACGCACATATACTCACCCTTCACTGTGATTTGAACACATTCCTTCCTCTTCTCTGCTCATTCTGCTACATTTACCCACCTTTTCATGAACAAACACAAACTATGTATAGCTACAGCTTATAGCTTGTCTACTGTGATTATACATTTTATGCACTACCAAGAACATTAATGATATAGGTCAAGGTTATCCATACCGGTGGCTCTGTAGAACATTTGGTCCTTTAGAAGTTTAACATACTGCTATGTTATTGCACAATGCATTGTAACACTATTTATTCTCTGAAATGACTCTAATAGTCTCACTAGTAAATCAAAAATAAGATGCCACGAAGTACATTTTCAGGGTTTTGTGGTTCTTTTTTGGTATACATTCTTTCAGTGCTTGCAAAACCCACCTGTTGGCTGTCAGACTGGAGCCTGCTATCCAATAGAAGCAGCATCTCAGATGCCTTTATCTTCAGCTCACAAGAAACCAAGACAGAATACAGCAGGTAAAAACTTAGCACCCACCCCCAACCACCACCACCACCACCACCACCTGCAGCCTCCTCCCACCGCACACTGAGAGCAGACTGCGACATCTTCCCTTTCCAACACTGTTCTCTTGAAAACCAAACTCCTTGAAAGCGCAACACTCAAATTCTCAAGAGAATGGGTTTCACTGGATGCTTAGTCTTTATCTAGCTTTCTGCGTGAACCTCCAAGACAGTCTAGATAAAATCTTAAGGCCCATTTTGTAGGAATCTTCCTCTGGCTTTTTTTTGTAGTGTTTCCAGTTCAGTAGCGGTTACGAAATAACATCTAGTTTATTAAAGAAATACTGAGTATGGCTTTATAGTTACACTGTCATGTTTATTTGTAATGCTGCCTTTTCAATGACATTGAGAAGGGTGAAACTTCATCACTGTCCAGTGAACTGTTTTCTTTTGAAAATGCTCAGAATCTTTATGAGCTAGCTCTAAAAGCTTCTGAAGGAAAAACCTAAAGTGCCTCGATAAATAATATATGTGAGCAAATTATATATTAAATGTGCTATGGGAACACTTACAAAAATAAAATGCTTAATTTATTAAATAAAATATCCCCAACGCAAAGATGAAGGCCTATTTTGATCTGGCTCATATCAATAAGAAATAACAAAAAAGAGAAAACAGGAAAAGAAAAATCACTTTTTTTGCAGTAACGCCCCCTCACAGAGGGAGGCAAAAGTCTTGAGGAACAGGTAAGGTAGGTTTTCATTTGTAAGAATTCATATTAAAAATAAACCTAACTCTAAATCTGAAGTCTTCACTTCTGGTTTGAAAAATAACAGGTATCCTCATGCAGCTGTCATCAACACAGTGGCCATGCAAATATGGTACACATACAATGCCGATCCAACCAAAATTAAATCATTTAAGAAAGTGTGGATGTTGGTAATGACAGCACTAGTACCAAACATGGTGCTGAGCTCTGGGTCTTTGCACTCTGAATAGTAAGCCATAACCTCAGAGTAATTTGTTTTCTCTAGAGATCTTTATCCCCTGCCATGGCTCAAACATAACCAGTGATCTCCGTGCTTTAGATTATTCATGTTATATCAGCCTATTGTATCTGTAACATCGTAAAGACATTTTAACATGGCTAATGTCCCCCATTAGCCCCTCCTAATGAAATATAAGTTACATTGTTATGAGTACGCTATGCCTACTAGGGTGTACTACAGGATGAGTGATAGTTTCTGCACAAAGGGCATTAATCGACAAAGACCATGCACCGTTTCACTTGCACGGTTAAAAAAAAGGAAAAGAAAAGAAAAAAGAAATTTAATAAATTAAAAGGATTGAAGAAGGAAAGAGTATGCTGCTGGACAAGCACAGTATAGGATACACCTGCCCCAGCATCTATAGCTTGTCCTATCTTATCAAAATCCTTAGTTTCAACATGTAATCCTGAAAGTAATACTGTACATTAATAAGCCTAGCTTCAGCCTTTATTAAAAAAGACTAGCTGGAGAACATTTTTATACCAGTAGCATGACAATATCCTACCAGAAGACAAAATAAGGGCATGTGTTTACTTTATCATATTGTAATGTAATTGTGTGCAGTGCAGGCAGCATCTTTTTCCCCTTTATTGTGTCTGGCAAGGAAAGGTGCTAGCAAAGCACCTCCTTTAACAACCCCTTTAGTTCTCAGAAAGACTCTTCAGGGAAAGTGCTAAATCCCCTCTAGCCTTCCATCAAATTGATTCAGTTTTCTGGTTGTTTGTTGGTTGGTTTTTTTTGGGGGGTTGGATGCCATCAGATCCCCTTATTTCTCCAGATAGTTCATCACATAAGACTGTCTTCTTTCCATCTGGCTTTATCTCCACAAGGAAAATGCTTCATGTAGAGAACACCAGTCTTCTTTTTCCACCCACATGCCGAAGCAAAAAAATTGAGGTGAATCCATAGAAACTCCCAGTAGCTGTACAGCAAAATCACAAAGTTTGAGTCTAATGTATGTTTCCCTTTTTTTCATCCACATCAAAGGCATGAATACAACAAGGCATTGTTAGTTGTGGTGGGCAAACTGAAGAGTCTGCTGATATAACACATCAGGTTTTTAAGGCCTTTGTCTATGCAGAGTTACAATAATGCAGAAGCCAAATTGATTAGAAAGACAGAAGAAAAAAATGATAGAAACTGAAAGAGAGAGAGAGAGGGAGAAGATACGTCTCAGTAATGTCTAAAAAGTCAATACTGTGTCTACAGATGGAGAAGTGCACGTTGCTTGCCCTTTGAAAGCTTCTCCGCAACTTTGTCATTAATACTGTCAAAGTTAAGAACACGTTTAATGGAGTTCAGCGGCAGTTGAACACATTCATTCCCGCAGCCCGTAAGGAGAAATGCTGGGAGGCTTTAGCCTAAAATATCCAAGTAGACTGGAGATGCCTTGGCCAAGTTCTGGAGGAGGGAATGGATATCTTTGATGTTGAGCCTCATGTGAGGTTCCCGTTGCCAACAGCCCAGCATCAAGTCGTACACTTCCTTGGGGCATGTGCGAGGTCGCTGCAGGACTCGGCCCTGAGTGATGCACTCAATCACCTATGAGAAATCACAAGAGAAGGATCAGCTGTGCCAACTAGGAGAGACTCACCCATGGATGAGTTAACTGCTCATTGCCACACTGGTGACAGCCACCCAGCCAGCTCTGCCTAGAGCTGTTCTCTGGGTAGGCACATGAGCAATGGGATGTGATCTGGAAAAAAATCACCGTAATGTTAAGTTGTGAAGAAGCAATAACTTCACTGATGTTAACTTCACCCATGTGGCCCTTCCACTCACGAGGGAATGATGGTCAGGAAGCAATCCCACACCTCCTCTCTCTACCCATCTATCAACCTCACCTCATCTCAGAAAGAGCCTAAGTTTTCAGCCGGCTTACACGGAGCATCAGTGCCTCTCCCTCCCTTCTAAAGTTGGGAGTATCACTGTAGCTCATCTCTGGAAAGGGGTTACTTGTGACTGCCTGAAAATCCAGAGATCTCCAGGTTACGTTAATCTATTCAGGGATGCCCTTGGACAACTACTCTGCACCAACAAGCAAGTATGATACCGAAACAAAATCACCCAAAGCCCGTTCAGGAGTCAGCTACACTTTTCATTGCTTCATGGTCTCTCTCAATACCCAGACCAGACTCTATCCTATCCTAAGGAAAAAGCTGAATTTCAACTGATATAGTTCTGCTTGGAAAATTTCCATCCATGCTGGGTAGAACAGGGTGAAAAGGAAGAAATTCAACCACAAAGTTTTCATGAAACACCATAAATACCTGATATCAGGGGGTTCGCCTTTACTAAATGAATTTGTAGTTGTCCCTTCTCCAGATAAGCTATAACAACAGTTAATGTGCCAGCCTTCCCATTGCAATTTGAGAATATATTAAACACACCTCGTTGTTTGAGAGCTGATACCATGGCTGTTTGCCATAGGTAAAGATTTCCCATAATACAACCCCCAGGCTCCAGACATCGCTTTCTGTGGTGAACTTCCTGTACATGATACTCTCTGGAGGCATCCAACGAATGGGCAGCATGGTGTGACCGCCAACCTGAGAAGAAGAATTAAAAGTGTCAGAGATAATTCCTCCAGACCCTCACAAGGAAGAGTATAAAGACATTAAATAAGGAGAATCCATGGCTTAATTTTTTTCCCCATCTGAATACCACTCACTTTGAGGAGCTTTTAAGAACTAGGATTCACTCCTCTCTCCTCTAGAACAATCACTACCATGACCGATTTCTCAACAGAATCTCCAAAGACATTGTTTCTGGAGTATAAAATAATCTTCAATATTTACTGGGCTCACCCTACCCAAGGAACAGGAAGCTTTACAAAATGTCTCAATTAATTTAGCGAGCAAGTTTCACTCTCCATTTTCACACTCTAGGAAACTAGAAAAGATGTATGAAATGAAATCCGCACTCATGATTCTCTTGGAAACGAAGTGTTAGCAACTGAAATCCGTGAAGACAGTGGTCTGACTGCATAACACCACAGGATCCGAGTCTGTATGGTATAATATCCTAGTTTTGAGTGAATTAAAGCAATGCTATTTTCTGTTGATAATTTCCAAAGTTAATGCTTCAAATTATTTTGTTCCACATTCACTACCCAGTGCTATAGAGCTTTGAAAAAAAATTCAGTCCTCTAGACGTGTTCCCTTGATAATAAACCTGTAAGACATAGACTCACATCCCAAATCAAGTCATGTCGAATGGGATCTTTCACCAAATGCCCTCTGAAATACTAGAGTATCTTTCACATTCTGTAGAATGCTATGCTTCCTTGAATTTAGGTTTCCTAACCTTAATTTAAATGTTAAAGAAAGCTCTTATGTCCAGATTCTAAACAATTTATTGTTCCTTACATGTCCCATCCTGACAGGACCACGTCAGTGAAGAGATCCAATCAAGTACTTTTACAATAGTCTAACTGCTGAGATAGTGTGATATAGAGATATTCTGATTACTTTTGCATCAAGACCTTTTGAAGTACCTTAAAACAAAAAGGAAGTGTGTTTTTTTAAAGACATCTAACTTTTGATTAACTCTCATTTTCCTGCCTGAAAATGTATTTAGTTGTGAAAGCACATTTGCACTTGCAAGATTTAATCAACTCAAAATGTAATTTCTCCTTGTGGGACTGCACATTTGTCATTATAAATAATGCCCTCCTTGTTCTCATGTTTAAGCAGCAAATGGAAGGAAAACCCAACAGAAGTTCAGTCTGGGTTCACACTGTTTCTGAATCACTCAGAACACCCGTTTCCAGCTATCTGTCAGTAATTCAGTGTTACTGCAGCATACCGAAACCACAGCCATGTCTTCAGAGAGCTCAGACCTGTTCCGGCATTGCCACAAGTCCACGCTTGCTGCCGACGCGGTAAAAGCAGAAAGTCATCCTCGAAGTTTCACAGACTTGGCCTGCTACTGGGTTCTTCTCCCCCAGCGACACCAGACGTCATGTGAGCACTGGAGGAGCATTTTTTGCCAGGCTGCTGCTGAAAGGCAGGGTTCCCGAGCCCGGTTCCTGGCTAGGCTGCCGATTTTCTTCTGACGCAGCGCAGGCGGCTGCGCACGGGTGTCAGAGCTATTCGAAAGGGGACCGATTCCTGCGGCTTTCTGCCTAACCTGAAAACACAGGCGTGAGCCCTCCCTGGACAGAGAACGGATAGGCATCTTTATGTGCTTTGCTCTACTTGCTCTGTTCGTCTCCATGTTGCAGTTTAGCCTTCTGGCAGGCAGACTGGCTGCAAGGCTCTGTGCATCAGTATTTCTAATTATATTTGATTGAGAAGTCACTTGAGGTGGAGAGTTTGCAGTAAAGCACAAACAGGCTGAGATACTAATGAAGATTCAGTTTCCCACATGTTTTTTAACCTAAATGGACACAGCAACCAAACAGTTCCAAACCACCACTTCCACCCCCATCTTGAGAGGTATTTCATTAGAAAGTCAGAAAAGTTAGTCCCTTAGAAACATGCAGCCACATACACCCAGACAAAGAGCAAATGCCATTAAAAGATGGTTAGTGATCAGAAGCTTTTGGTCTCATCAAATATTTAAATGGCTCTTAGATCTGCTCATCATATAGCTTCTGCTACTACTTCTTTTCAGTAATTTATTTGACTCCTTAAAAATTAATGAAAGCTATAAACAATAAAATATATGTGTCTATTTTTTTTCTTGTGTGTCACGTCTTTCATCAGTAGATTTTGGGAAAGCACTGCAAAACCTCTGCTCTCAGAATCATCTTTTCCCATGGTTCCCTGCTGCAGAACCACAGTGTATTTGTGGAAGGACTGTGTGCTGAGTTTCCAGTGCCACTCAGTAAAATGAATGACACACCTCTGGAGTAGTGATGATAAACTGCTACCAATGACAGTTCTGCAATGACTGATCTGCAACATCACAGATCTAGCTGTCTCTCTTTGCAGTCATAGCAAAACTGACTCATCAGGATGGACTTCAAGAATTCATTTTACAGATAAGCATGAGCCACAGGCTTCTCTGGTGTTCTTCCCACACCATCTTGCTTGGAGCTGTGACCATTTCTGTCCCTGAAGGTAGGTAGACGACTTCACTAGGCAGAGTACTTGTCCAGAACTGAGAAGGCCTGAGGTGTCTCCATCTCTATCATTGCCAATATCAATCATTTTACGCAAAGCTACTTCCAGTGCCTTAGAACTTCTGTGAAGCTAATATTTAATGCCTTGCAAAATATCAACAGATGGCATCTCACTGAAGACAGGGTATTGGTGCAACACTAAGCATAACCCGCACCAGGCTGAGCATCCACCTGTGGTCCAAGGGCACCAGTTCCAACTTAGATTTCAATTCTGCCACATCAAAAGCACAGGTCAGAGCCTAGCCAAAGGCACTTTTTCTAAATGCACATTTTCTTCTCTGTTAATGATCAGTAGTTACTAGGGTAACACTCAGCTCAGAAAAGCATTAAGGGCAGTGCTATGTATATGCTAAAAATGAAGCATGTACTTCAGCGCTTCCTTGAACTGAAGCCTGAGACTTCACACCAATGTTCACAGGATGTCTGAAAACAAATGCCAGTGAGCTTCTTTCAGTCCTCGGACTGTGGCGTCCAAGCACCCACAGTTGTGCCGTAAGAGCAGTGAAGGGAGGTAGAGAGCCTTTTTTCTGCTGTTGCCAAACCCTTAGCAAAGCTAAGCGGTGTTTTGCAAGAAGGATCAATGAAGAAAAACATAACTACACTGACCAAACTTTAAAGGTGATGAATGCTTCCAAGGAATGTCATCTCTGTAGGCTTCAATAAGAGGCACAGGTACTACAGAGCTCTCAGATATCATCCGCATTCTGCAGGATAAAGTCCCTACTGTGCACGCTGTAGTCTCAGTGCTGCTTGATGCACATACTGTTAAAACCGTTGTGTGCTAAGCAGACTAAATAACACAGGTAGGTAGCACTTTTATATTCAGTCTAGCTACGGTTATGACAGGTTTAAAAATATTACAGTTTTAACTTAATATGCTATCACCTTAAAATCCATACTGTAGCTGTAAAAATGACCACTTTGTGGCTATAAATTAGGGTATACTTTCTTGGTACTTGCCTGAAAGCAGCTGTATTATGATAGTTCGTTTTTATTTGGAATGGCACCTCTACAACCCTTTCTGTGACTTAAGTACTGTCTCCCAAATGTCAGTGTATGAAAGCAAGCACTCTCTAGCCCAGCTGTAGCCCGGTATATGGTGTTCACTAGTTGCTTTTACCCAGCGATACTTGGCTAGAATCTAAACCAGAGAGCATGGTAAATCAGCTCCTGCAATGTCGGAACTATCCACACGGAGGAGACTGTTCGGACAGACCCGTGAACTACGATGCTCTACGAAGCAGCACTTCCAAGGGAAACCACCACACCGGTTCACGCGTGAAACGCCGCATCTTCAACAATACGACATCACTCCACTTGTCACACCTTTCAGCACTCATCTGTTAAAATTAATTTAAAACTTTGGAATTGTGGCAGGTAAGCTGACTTTGAACATTGCTTCCATCTGCTTGCAAACATCTTCAAGGACTGCTGTGGAAGCATCATGTCTTACTTAGGTTTGAAGCAGGGCATCTAATTCTAAGGCTTGAAGCTGGGCTTCTAATTCTAGAGTTTGCTAAAACTTGTTCACTTTCAAGCTTCACACGTTCCATACCCTGCTTCACAGGCACTAGGAAATGGTGTGTCTTGTTGAATGCAGAAATTTTGGGTTTAAGAAGGAACCTGGAACTGTAGTACGAAATTCTGTGGAAGATGATTTTTGTTGCACATGGCTCTGTACCCACACATCCCTCCCTCCCTCCAGCGTAAACCCAGCTTTCTTGCACATTAATGTTACTGCTACGAAGAAGAGCCTTCAGCTGACTTGCATCAAAATAAAGACAGGCAGCAATTACAATTTCCCTATGCCAGTTAAAAATGCATCTGTTGATACTTTATCCTGGTCACTGTGTCAACTTCTACTGCCCAACTGCCATGAGAAGCCAAAGCCCTGTTGTCCGATGTTTATGGAAAAATGGTTATATTCTCTTACAAAAAAGCACAGAATCATAGTATTTTCTTGGCTGGAAGGGTCCCTTTCAATCATCACATCCAACTATCACCCTAACCTGCCAACCATCACTAACCCATGTCCCTGAGTACCACATCTAACCATCTTTTAAATACCTCCCGAGATGGAGATTCCACCACTTCCTTGGGCAGCCCGTTCCAATGCCTAACAACTCTCTCTGTGAAGAAGTGTTTCCTAATATCCACAAAGAACGTGCAAATGAAGCCTTGTGCTCCTGCTGGGAACTGGAGGCTGCGAGTGGGGCCAGAGGAAGTCAACCTATAGAGATATAGATGAAACAGGCTGTATGTGGGGCTGCAGAGATGAGATGCAAGCCACGGGCTGGGAAGGAGACAAGAAATAATGCTGCTAAGATAACCGCTCCATAAATTCACACCAGGGCTACACTTTACTCGTGTACCATGAAGAGGGAGGGCTGAATGGATTTGCCACACCTTTGCAATGCATGTCAGCTGCAACCTGGTCTTACCATAGCAGGAACAGGGTCTGTGGTGCTTCAGGTATGACAGAGGGCTTTGAGTTCCAGAGCCATGCCTGGAGCTGTGGGGGATGACCAAAGGACGGGACAGGGTCTATCTGGAACATGGAACAATCCCTCTTCCTGCTAAAGCTGGTTGCTGTATTTGGAGAGACTCCAGCACTCCTGGAGAGGACGTCAAATCCAACTGCCAGCTTTTGTGGGCATTGTATTACATAACCCTTTCCCCACTTTTTTAAGTCGTTGATTACTCTGAATTCATGCAGTAAAAAGCACAGCAACCAATTGCATACATAGCCTTGGAAAGCAGACTTCCTCCTTTACGCTCAGCGTTCCCAGGTTCGGATGGTTCCCACAGAGTGACACTGCATGACGGTAATCTCCCTACTGCCTGTGCCCCGTGAGCCTGAATGACTAACCCATGGGTCTCAGCCCTGACCCTGCCCAGTGCCCGCTCTGGCTTGAGAGCTGCATCTCTCCAGAGCCCTGCCGAGCTCAGATTCGGGGTG
Source organism: Laterallus jamaicensis coturniculus (assembly GCA_022605575.1). NCBI lineage: Eukaryota > Metazoa > Chordata > Aves > Gruiformes > Rallidae > Laterallus > Laterallus jamaicensis. The sequence continues at coordinate 3,685,334 of JAKCOX010000010.1, forward strand.
GCAGTCCTGAAAGCAGCAACACAGTTCAGCACGTGGGCAAATCAACTGTCATTTAAATAACTCTGTCTCTTTTAACGCAACTGCATCTTGGATTGTCAAGCCAGAACCAAGTTATACCTTTTGATTGTTCGCTCCCTCCTAAAAATGCATCTTGTATACTTGTGGAATTACAGCATTTCAGGGTAGTTTTTGCTATTTATGTTTTGATCTTCTGACTTGTTTCCCCATCTCAAGATGATATAACTGCAAAGAAATGTTCTCTGCAAAAATTATCATGTCTTACTGCTAAAACTGAAAACCTCTCCTCTCTTGGTGAACATCTGCTCTTTCCCCCTCATAAAATGCAGGCAAATGTTTCTCTCAGCACAAGAAAAAAATCAATAATTGTTATTTTCATTTCTTCCATGCCCTGGCCTTGCAGACAAAGTCAATGTCTCCTCTTAAAATATCATCAGTCCTGCCATGTCCACTTGCAGTAAAGCAATATGTTATTTTCACAGTCGTAACAAGCCATACCACGCCAGCACATCAGGTTACTGAATTACAAACTAAGACAGACTATTAGCCAATAGCTAAAGATGTGTCCTTTCATTTTCATTTTTAACCCTGCTTTGGTTCATCTCTATTCAAAAGGGGCCTATGTATAAAGTTGTTAATTAATTCTACCAGTGGTCTTGTCAGAAAACTGAAACAATGTCTAGCACAACATTTATTACACTGTAAATTGTCTCTTCAGTTGTGCAACATCGGTTCAGTGTTGTGTGTGAACTTTGTGTGGCTGGAGATAAAATTCTTTTCATTAGTCTCTACGAAACCGTAAGCGACATGGAGAAGATGAGGCAAGTCGAGTTACTCAGAGTTTCACACAAAGCAAGAACCAGAAAACGGCAAGTGAAATGAGCAAATGGCAGGTTCATAACAGAGATGAGGAGGCACCCAGTCACGTAACGTAGAGTTGCTTGTGGAACTCATTGCCACCAAGGGACCGCCAACCGCCAGGGCACACCTGGGATCAGAAAGTGGTCAAACACTGTCATGGGAGATAAAATCTGGCAAGGGCTATCACACACAAAGATACCGCCTCTGGCTGCGCAAGTGCCTAAGGGGCAGAGTGCTGGAGGGTAACAGAGCACATGAGGGAAACAGTAATATGAGCTTAACATGTTTTAATACTGTTCCTCAGGCACCGGCTACTCACAGTGACAGGGTCCTGAACTGGACCTTGGGAGAAGGGATTCCTTTGTTCCCACGTAGGCGGGCCACACACACTGCAATGTGCTGCTCTTACCAAACTTCTCATCAACGCTTATGGAGGGCTAGAAATAATTCTGCCAAAAGGGTGGAATGAAGGAGAGATACCACATGGAATTAAAATATGTGAATGACCTGATGTATCGTAGAATTCATCATCTTCCAAAGACCTTCTCAGTTGAAAGAATTTAGAAACTGTATCTAATATTACATTTTATAAAATGCATCATACTGTATCAGCCAAATAGGCAAGATAACTAATAGACTGTAGTAGTTACTGCATTACAGAGCACTTACTCTTCCAAGAAAGGAAGATGAAGCGCCCTGGAGGTAAGATCAGAGGAGTGCTATGAAGAACGTGACATGACTCAAGTCTCTGATTAGAAGAAATGTCCCCTATCAGAGGGACAGAAGGAAAGTTAAATGTGTCCGCAGCACTAACAAGTAATGAATTACAGCTCTTCGACATCCCACGATCCGGTGTGTATGAATGAAAAAAAAGGAAGTCTATTCCTTTAAAATGTAATTTCTTTCACTTTAAAAAAAAACAAACCCAAAACAACCAGCCCTAATTTTCTCAATAAATTCTAAATAAATTATAATCTAGGTGAAAAGAAAGGGAGGAATACTGTGGTAAATTGAAAGGAAAGACAACTTGAACAGTGCATTTCAATAAATTCAGTGGACATCTACATTTGTTTCTGACGATGGAAGTTCAGGACCTTGGTGAAAGAGCAGAGACACAGAATTACAGTAAGCCAGAGAAGACTTGGCATGTTGAACCAGATGGCCTCTCCTTTCTAAAATATCTTATATTCTCCAAATTTGCCATATTAAGTAAAGCCACAGCATAGTTACCGATCAGTCCAGCACCATGACTTGCAACTCAGAATACAGAGCTCACACAAAGCCCTGTGCTTACTTTTACTAAAAGCTGTCACTACATCATTTGTACCCTACCACTAATTCCACACTTGAGTGTCTGCTGGTTGTACTAGTGGATGAAATGACATACCATGTACCGACAGACAAGCAGCTGGAACAACTCATGTTAAAATCCTCACAGACTCTGGGATGATCATCTAATCTGTCCAAGTCAATGGCAAAACAATTTTGCAATGCAGTATTAATGAACTACAATTACTGCCTTCCTGATTTTCAAAGCAAACATTTTACAAAATATCAAATTCCACTCATATATTAATCACAAGTAGGCTGGACTACCTTTAATAGGCATTGGAAAACTGGCCTCTGTAAGGCTGCACCACAGTTGAAAAAACAAACTTTTGTTTGCTTTTTTAAATAGAGTGTTGGAGGTGCAATGTGATGTTAGCTGAACTGCACAGCCAATATCAACAAGTAGCAGTTACTTGAGGGTAGACTCTGAAAGCCAAGTATCGTGCCAGGTAAGCCAGTTTATGTCTACTAGGAAACCTCTACTCCTGAAGTCAAGTCGGAAAGCTGTTTCTCAAGTACTAGAGATTGCAGCCTTTCCTCATATTTATTTTACCGCAAACCACTTTTTTTCCAAATTTACTGTAGGCTGACATAGCATGTCTGGCTCTGTTGGTCTTGTCATATTACATCACAGGAGAAGAGGGGAGTAACAGAGTTTGGTTTGTAGCTTTACTTCTCCCTTCTGAGCTGTGAAAGTGTTCCTATAATACACCGCATGGGAGCACCACGATTTTTAGTTGAAATGTCTCAGGCGTTCCAGTTCTTTGAATTCTGTAAGGTAGCCTCTCCCCACTTCCCTGGGTGGTTAATTTATCACGTGGCTTACAAATATCAAGATTAACAAACTGCCATACATATGTGAGGCAACAAAACGAGTCGAGCTTCACAAATCCTAAGAATATGGGCAAACCTACTGAGTTTCCACATCTTCCCCAGAGTGAGAGAGGTTGCTTTGAACCATCAGTGCCAAAGGGAAATAAATCAGTCAACCATTTTACATCAGCTGTTTTGGCTTGTTTGCAGAATACCTGTATGATGCTGAGTAAGTCATGTCAGATCAAATCTGTCAACTACTGCCTGCCTGAAGAGAGTTCAGAGATGTACTCTCTCTAGCCAGAAGCACCAAGAAGGCAGAGCAAGGTTCCATGAATTCAAAGTCATCTTACTTTTTCAGAGAATTAGCGATTGCTCTTTTTGATGAAGACCTATGTCTACTTGCCTAAAGAGGAAAAGAGAAGTGTAATCACAACTACAATCCTGATCTGTTTTCGGTGCCCTCGCTGGAAATATCTACACTGATAGTGTAAACAGGCTAATCTAAGTCTATGCACATAGACAGCCACATTGGCAGGGACCTAAGAGAGGCTAAATTACACTGGTCCTCAGCCAGATGCTAATAAACAAGACAATGGCAAGGTCCTTGTGCTTATTTTCCTTCTCTTCTGCAATCTTAATGATGTTTTTTGCTTCTCACTTTCTCTGGGCCATAATTTGTTTACACAGACTGGAAACACAAGATAAAATTTTCACTAAAATAGAAAAAAAAAAATACCCAACCCAACACTCTGTTGTTTTTCTTCTACAAATTCTAGGAGTTTTTTCCTCCTCACTTATACCATGACATCATTCTGTGAGTTGAAACAGGCATTTGCTCTGAAATGAGGCATCCATCAAACAACATGCAATATGGTCATTAAAAATACCAGTAACTCCTATTATTAAAAAATAAATACATAAAAATTGCTCTTTCCCAAAGGAGCTTGTAAAATCCTAAACTGTTCTTATCAAATTCTTATGTTGAGTTATTCCTCAAGCCCTACTTAAAATATCGTTCTGGGCTGAACCCAGGACATGGACACAAGAGCCAAAGTGCAGCCCAAGCGCTGGAGAAAGAATTTTATCGATCTGGCTGAATTTCTGCACTGATGCAAAGAGAGAATTCCCACCAGCAGAGCGCTTGGAACCACAAATCTGGGCTTTGCTTTTGCATTTGGGTTGGGTTTGCGTTTTTCTTCTTAATTCTTTTCAGTGCCCGTCTCTACCCTCAGCACTGTCATTTTCCATTTGGGAAACATGATACTGTGCTGTGCATACAATGGCTCTTGGAATTCACATGACTGCGTTTGCTTAACACCAACACTGAGCTGTAAATTCTGCCTGTAACGGTGAAGTATCTTTCTTTCTGCCTCTAAAATGGGACCAGACAGTCTCCTGACGTGCAAGCATTCACAGAAGGTGCTGGTCTAGTAAGAAATGTCCCTAAAAATTTCCCTGTGAGGATCCACTCCCTGATGGCATGCCATCAGGTTAGGTTGGAGGTTCGGCGTTCTGACATAAAGCCGGTTGACCTAGCTCACTGCCAGGTGGTTTGGGCCTCCGCACCAGCGTTACAGCATGTCAGGTAAGGGCTCTCTAAAGATTTAACACACTTGGATTTCCACACCACACCATGGACTCCTCACCCCTTCACCAAATGCTAGTTAGTGGTGTGTGGACGAAGAAGAGGTGGGTGGAAAAGAAACCCACAACTACACCGACTCACCCTGCTTTTCCCTCACACATTTGCAGTGCCACAAGGGAGCATTCTGGAGAATCTTCTACCTCCTTCCAGGATTAATTTACTCATTACTGCAGCACTGAGGCAGTTCCTTCCTCGTGCACGCTCACCTTCCCCTCTGGATGAATAAGTATCTTATTAAACACTGTGTCCTCTGCTTGCTGCACTGCTGTCATACTATAATTAATTCAAAATCAAAACATAGATGTAATTTTAGTTTCACTGCTCAAATAAAAGTAGGATCTGAAGTAAAACTGTGAATTCAAAGGTTAGAAGCGCTATTTAAAAACAAACAAACAACAAAACAACCAAAACCCACAACAAAACAACAGGCTGCAATTTTACACCATAGTAGTTAGAACAGTAATTTAATTTTTTGAGATGCCTATTTTTAAATGTGCAGGTCAATTGTATGATCTTCAATATAGATCTTACATGATGCATCCCCAGTCTCCAGAGTTGCCTAGACCAGCGCATATCCTGGAGACATTCAAAATAAGCCAAGCGGGAAATTAATGTCTCCTGGTTGATGACAGGTTGGCTATGAGCCAGCAGTGTGCCCTGGTGGCCAAGAGAGCCAATGGGATCCTGGGATGCATCAGGAAGAGTGTGTCCAGCAGGTCGAAGGAGGTGATCCTCCCCCTCTACTCTGCATTGGTCAGGCCCCACCTGGAATACTGTGTCCAGTTCTGGGCTCCCTGGTATAGAAAAGACAGGGACCTTCTGGAGAGAGTCCAGAGAAGGGCGACAAAGATGATTAGGGGTCTGGAACATCTCCCCTATGAGGAAAGGTTGAGTGAGCTGGGTCTGTTCAGCCTGGAAAAAAGAAGACTTAGGGGGGACCTAATTAGTGTTTACAAGTATCTTAGACATGGGTGGCAGGGGGAATTGGCCAGCCTCTTTTCAGTGGTCAGTGGGGACAGGACTAGGGGCAATGGCTGTAAGCTGGAGCACAGGAAGTTCCGCACCAACATGCGGAAGAACTTTTTCACAGTGAGGGTGACAGAGCAGTGGAATAGGCTGCCCAGGGAGGTGGTGGTGTCTCCTTCTCTGGAGATATTCAAGTCTCGTCTGGACGCCTATCTATGTAATATGAGATAGGGAGCCTGCTTTGGCAGGGGGGTTGGACCCGAAGATCTCTTGAGGTCCCTTCCAACCCCTAAGATTCTGTGATTCTGTGATTCTGTGATTCTGTGATATTCTTAAGACAACATATTTCAATTTGTTTAGGGTTTTCTGAGATTGTCTACAGGCACAGTGTTTTGGACAGTTCACAAGTTCTTTGGACTAGGACTCCCAAATCAATCTCTGGGAAATTAAGTACTAAACTAAGACATTTTTTAAATTAAGCTAGCACTAGTTTTTATGCCTATGCTTCTACAATGTCTAGGTCAATGAAGTCCTGATCTACATGAGGTCCCTACGCACCCTCGCAGAACAAGTCACACATAATAACAACCACGCTTTTTTAGCCACTCAAATGGGCTTACCACAGCAGCTGCATTTTAGCTTGGTTATATGATAGTGGGTGAATATAGCCCTAATACTGTTTGTCACTCTTTGTACTTCAGACTATTTTTCAGCTGCTTCAGATGAAAACTTTTGAAATATTGTTCCACAAAGCCTGCATTTCCTTTTAAAGTCATGATACTTTATAATACTCTTTGGACATGTTTGGGATGATCCACACAGGGTATTATCAAATGCACTCAATGATGTTCTTATTAAAATGTTATGTGCTTCGGGCCTTAGTGTACAGTTTTCTTTGTTTTCTTGCCAGGCAAATCTATTATTCTTTCTGTGTATTAGGCTGTCACCTTCACCTAACCCTGCATGCTGGCCTCTGTGGTTATTTCCTTTGAAAATGTCCCTGGATCTTGTATCCATCAGGGTATTTTCATTTTATGGTTCACTGTGGCCTACAGGAAAGGCCTGATTCTGGGGTTCCCATTAGCCTTGACCCCATACTTAAGCTGCAGCCCCCTTTTATTTTCCTTCCTTCTCTGCCAGATAGGAAGGAATAGGAACCGGTCCCCTTCAAGACGTTTCAGTCACTGAGCTAGCTAAGAGGCTTTTGTTAACAAAAAGCAGATGCACCACGAAGTTATCTCTTGAAAAGATCTTCCTCCTACCATCATGACTGAAGTTTGGAAACCCACTGAAAAAGACCCATTCTGTATGAATGCTCCTGTCTTCTAGGACATCCAAAATGAATGTTATACAAGACTCGTGTTGATTTTATTGGTTGGCTTATCACTGATTAACACTGACAAAGGAAGGAGATTTCCTGGTGTGTCACTTCCATGTGAATACTGACATTTTAAAAGAATGTCCTCGAATACACAGCTGGCATTTGATCTGCTTCAATTTGATTTTGCATTGCTTTGAACACTTTGCACAGTTATCCTTGTATGAGTGACTGTGTGCTCTGTAGCTCAGAACCATGAACTGGGTCATGGAGCAACAGGAAAGACACCATCACAAAACATATGCCACTTAGTTTTGACATGCTACTTACATCCAATTATATAGGATAATATTTACAGCATGATAGTAAATGCACTGCAGCATATTTGGTAAGGGTGCGTAAGTCTTACTTATATCCCACTGTTATGGTCAGTATGACACCTCTGCTGGAAAGCCAGAGGTGGTTCCAGTTTTCTGCAACAGTTGTAGAGTTAGGGAAATAGTCAGATGGGAGCTATCCCTTTGAAACCTAAAAATAATGCTACATGTACATTCTTTACCTGTTTTGAAGAGATAACAATGAGTGTCATATGTGAGCCACCAGAGACCATGCTTCTACCAGGCAGGAATTAAATCTGACAATTCCTCAATAAAATTCAATCCAACTTCTTACTCTTTAAGGTCAGACAGATTCCCAGCATCCATGTCCTTATGGGAGAGGCCTGACACAATAATGGCAGAAGTAAGTTACAAAGACAGTCTTGGCTCCACAGAAAGCAGGGGAGACCTTTCCCTGTTAAATTAACCTAGTATGGGTTACTCCCCCGATGGGTACTTACTCAAATAAGGGCCTCTTTATGCTCAGCCAGAGCACTTTAATGAAAAAGCATCTACTACATGAAGCAACAACGCAACAGCCTAGCCCTGGGGTAATGGGAAAAGGAATCAATATGAACACCAATGTAAGAGAGAAGAGGGTGTGAGAGTGTGAGGAGCACAGAGGGTGAACGGGAGCTAGAAACAAAAGCAAGAAGGTCACAGTGATAGACCAAGGTGGGAACAGATGGCCAGTCAGACTCCTATTGCAAAGCATGTACAATAAGCAAGCGCATGAGCAGTCATCAGTGACCAGCATGTCCTGCATGACCCTCTTACTGCACTCAGACCGCTTATGGATGGGCTGAAGCCTGAGAAGACCCCTTCAGCCCTCATCTTGCATGTGCCTTTCAATTATTTCAGTAACTACCTGCTAACATTAACAGCCTGCTGCATAAGGTGAGCGATGGCCAAAGCACTGACAAGTTATGTGAAGCCTCAACCCTCTTCTGCTTCAGGGTAAGGAACACATTAATCAGAATGAACCACTGCCGAAAATAACACAATATTCAGAGTAAGTATAATAAGTATAATTGCACCTTTCCAACATGTAGGACACAAAACCTGCAGTGTCCTTAAGTTGCTTATCCTCCATGAGAGAGTGTTAGGGAATAAATGGGAGTCAGGCAGAACCAGTACCTCCTCTCAGAGAGCACAGAGACAGCTTTCCTCTGCCCTGTGGGACCCCACGGGTGCTCACCGGCAGGAGGCAAGGCAACTTCCACTGTTTCCTGGAAGATTTCACAGGTTGGGAGCAGCTGTCAGAAGGCACCCGATGAAACTGGGCTTTTCAGCTGCCACCACCCAAAACGGCGCTTCCCCCCTAGCCAGGGAGCACAGCCGCTCCAGGTGAGCGTCTTGGGGTCTCCCCAGGTGCAGCTCAGGAAGAGGCCTGGGGAGAGAGACACAGCACAGAGGCTGACCCCCGATTTCTAGGGGTCTTGGGATTATGTCTGCCGCTGTGGGTAGTTGTTGCCTCCAAAACTGTTAATGCCTAACACTGGGCCAACGACCCTTTCCCACTGCTATCAATGTCCATGCTCTCTGAGATGCCTACGTTGAAACTCACAACGGGCAAGTTTGACATCAGCAAATCTCACTTCTGTCCAAGAATTACACTCTGTGATCATGCTCTAGCACAAAAGCTGAAATTAATCTCTGTGGGGCCATGCCAAGCAATGCCATGCCAGTCGCTCATGACGCTCTCAGCTGGAGGGCAAAAGAAGAGCTACTGTACACTTCCTGCTCGTTATTAGCACTGGGATGGATGCCAGTCATTACAATCCATGTGCCACACATTGATCTCCACAATAATTAATTTTAACACGATATAATAATGGAGAAAAAACCCCTTATCATCAATACTGTCAAGATTGCTAATATTTACCTATATTTAAAATTTAGTATTTGATGTTAACACTATAAAATACTATCACTGTTAATAATTATGATAATATTTAGTGCTATGTATGCAACAAATTAGGAAAAAAAGGCACTAACTTAAATGAAAGACAGAACATCTTTAAGCATGAGCTAAGATGTAGGTTCTAGAATTCATCCTTTTTGTACTATTCTGAAGAAATGGATAATGTTTTTAAATTGTGCCACAGTATCCAGAAGCAGTCTATGTGGAAGCTTTTCGTTCTGCATTGGCAATACAAAGAAGATAGAAGGATTATCTCTGTAAAGGAAGAAATGGTTGTATGAGTACTTACTGATAGAAGAACCACAACAACTTTTTACTATCATGTTAATACATTGTGATCCAGAAGTATCAGAGGCAACGGAGTGTTTGGGTGGGATAAACAGAGTAAGACTCAGCAAGTCAGCAGAAAAGTTCACCCTTTACTTCTCCTGGACTGAGAAGTCTTCTCCCCTCAAGCTTATTTTCCCCAAGAAATCCAAACTGATTTACATTAATTTCTCCTTAGGCTACTTACATTCACTTTATTAGTCTACTGAACAAAACCACAGCCGTCAAGTTCTGCTCCTTGTGAGAATCACTGATGTTTTGAAATGCCTTTGATTCTGTATCCGGCAAAAGCACTGAACATTCTCACAAAATTAAGCATTTGGAACAGTTTTGCCCAAGAAATTTAGAAATTTAAAAGTTGGTGTTTTCCAGCAAAACAAAACAGCCAGATGCTCCCAAAAGAATTCAGTCTGAGTGGAAGTTTAAAACAAAATATACTTAGATAATGAAAAATAAAATGTGACATACTCGATTTAGGTCACATTCTACAGCATGCTTTTTGACACTGCACATCCTCATAATTGGTTCTGAAGTGAAGCAAAGACCTAGAGAGGTCTGCTAATAAAAAATCTCAGCTGTTACTGCCGCTGGATGGCTGGGAGGTGGAAGGGAACATAATGCTTTGGGAGGGCATCTTCCTGCAGACTGGACCCATCTTGAGTATGAGTGAGCCCAGCATCCAGGGAATTCTCAGCGTATTTCAGGCCTTGGGCAGTTTGGTGTGGCGAGAGGCTGGCAGGGGCATGAGTTGCAGGTCAGTGCAACACCACTAGTCTCGAAGTTGTTTCCACTCCAAAATTCCTGGAAGAATTCCCCCCCTGCCCAGAACTGCTCCATGTACAAGTCAGATACTCAAGATCTGCACTGAAGGAAGGCACATTTTACAGAGATCCACAGGAAAAGAAAAAAAACCCAAACAAGTAAACAAAGCATCACACAAGATCAATAAACCATGTCTCAAAACAACTGGATCCCAGATAAAGCACTGAAACATACTATAGGGAATAAACATATACTGGAGAGGGAATGGATTATCCTACAGCCTAAAAAAAAAACCCAAGCAACAATGAAATGATTAACTAATGGGGAAATCCTTCTGAAACGTCTCTAGGCAGATTCCTTCCATAGAAAGTGAAATGATGGGAGAAAGTGATCAGCAGTTGTTAAAAAGAAAATCAAAATCTGAAACAGCACCAGTCAATGTCCAATTAAGATACTGAGAATGTTTTCCTTTTAGAGATGAAATATTCTAGCACATCTGTATCGCAACAGGATGAATCCCTCTAACAACCTTGGACCTTCACAGTCCATTGTTTATTCAGAAACATCACAAAACATTTATAGCTCACATACAAATGCATAAAATGCATGTAGCTCTGACTGAAATGTTGTCAACCCAGGTCAAAATATTGCAACCATTTAACAGAAAAGAGAAATCTGAAAAAAAAAAGCAAAACCCTGAACAGATTAGGCCAAGAAATGAAGAAAAAGACCATGTCCCACAGAAACTGGATGCCCTACACGAGGCGGCAGCAGGTTGCTTGGCATCACAACCGGAACTGAGGAGACCCTGATGTCTGTTCCCATGAAAAGGCACCCTGGTCCCTAACCTGCATCTCTTTTAAAAAAGCCTAAAAGTTACGTTCCAGCGTGCCCTGTAAGCGGCAGCAGAGAAAATACCACATCTTCACGGGAGTTAAGCTCCCCATCTCCTTCCACTCTCCACAGTTCTCCAACCAAGTGCCACCGTGATGCCTGACGGGTTGTCAAACGCTTCACTTTCAGAATGCATATGTAATCCTTGTCCCTGTTCCTGCCCAACAGGAAATCGGGGCTTCCCAGCTCCTGGAGCATTTAGCTTGCGGGGAGGGGTGTGTGTATGAATGGTGCTGAACAGCTCGCTGATGGGTAAGGAAGCAGGGATGTGCCCAGTGTGGTACCCACCTTGCTGCCCTGCTGTAGCCAAATGCCTCTATCTTCCCCTGGCCTGCCGTGCAGCCAGGGCACCCCTATTGCTTCCCGCCTTTGTGAGCACTGCCTGCCGCAGCAGCCCTGGCCCCGCATACTAATTGGCACATTTAATGACTTTCTCTTCCCCTCCCTCCTGTCTCCTCCTGAGCAGCTGTCTGGGAGCAGAGGATCCCGGCTGCCATGGAAACTGAGCCTCCAAATGCACCGAACCTGACGTACCAATCTTTGGAGGAGATTCCAGTGGTGAAGCTCCAAGAAGTGGATGCTCGAGGGGGTGTAAAGGCGGAGGAGTGGGAAGGGGTAATGCTGACCTTAGCGGGAGCAGGTCTGGGTTGTTCTGCCAAGGCACTGCACAAGCTGAGTGTATACTGGGCATAAGAAAGCAGACATTCAGGGGAAAAGCAGCTTAACCCTCTACTACCTACATGTTTCTTCAAAATGTTTCAAATGCCTCTTAACCCCCTCCCTCTCATCCACTTAGAGTCTGGATCAAATATGCCTAATGCACGCAGAGGTCGTGGCATTCAAAGGGGTTTTGACAATCCCAAATATGTCATACACATCTGAGGGTCTGTTTGTAGGCAGAAAAGTGCTGATGATGGTGAGCCGAAGCTTCAGGGGGCCTCAGGCCCTCCACAGCACAAGCTGGCAGAGGACAAACACCTGCCCGAGCAATAAGGCTCTGAAACCATGCCCAGCCTTTCGGTCCTGCCTCCCTTTCCCAGGCTCGCTGCAGGGCTGCAGTCACATGGAAATGCAGCCTTTGTGGCACCCTCTGCCTGTGCTGATGCCTTTTCTCGGCAGGCACCTAATTCAGCTCCAGCTCTCTGTCCAAAAACATTCTGGATGCTGCTTCAGGCCATGTGGCAATGGGAACTGTGCTTTTTTTCTGGGCATATAATGGAGGTAAGATGTGTATGCATTTAAATCTGAGTTAGTACCCAAATTTCAGCCTTTGAAGGGCACCATCACTTAAGTCTGCTTGTAAGCTTTCAGACCAGCAGTGGAGAATCTCCTTGAGTGTCTTCTTCCTAAGCAAAGCTCCCCATGATATGATTTATTCATGCAGGGAGCCCTCACAAGGTCAATGAAACTGGCGTTCTCCCAGAAATATACAAACAAACAAACAAAAACAAAACAAGGAAGAAAAAAACCCCAGTGTTCTTTTAGTGGAACTTTCAAAAATTTTAGACAGGGTCAGCACTTCTCCAAAGACTTGATGGAGCTGACTGTGTCGCAGGCACACCCTCTCTAATGTAACGGACCTAACAAACATTCCAACTCTCATCCTGTGTTCCAACCACTCAAACAACCAGCTTAATGATGGGAATTTACCTCAACTACAAGTCAAAATGCTTTGTGCCATGAAGCAGTACAGGGTTTTAGAGCTGAACTACCCAAGACACCCAGCAAAGGCCCTGCTTGGTATTCTGGTGAGGCAGGGGGATCTACTGCAGCATAGGCTTGGGAGCACAGTGAGACAGGTGTTAGGTGTGACAAGTTAAGGGCAGCCCAGCCTGCTTCCCGCAGGGATGCTGCCTCTTCAGCTAAGACCAGCAAAAGGAGACTCCTGCTTGGATTCCTTCTTTCATGAACTCCACATTGTTTTGCACCCAATCTTGCCACTGAGGAGATGGAATTCCCACTGACTTGAAGAGGACTGCCCGATTATAAATTTCAGTACACCAGGTCTGTCACACATGCATTGTTACCACAGCACAAATCAGAGTGTAAAAGGTGAAGGAGTGAAGAAGGAGTGTTTGTACATGTCCTGGCTTTTGGCTGGGATAGAGTTAACTTTCACCAGAAGCTGGGAGGGGACACAGCCAGGACAGGTGACCCAAAATCGCCAAGGGATATTCCATACCATATGATGCCATACTCAGTATACAAAAGGGGGGAGGAGCTGGCTGGGGAGGAGGGACCACTGCTCAGGGACAGGCTGGGCATTGGTTTCTGGGTTGTGAGCAAATCGTGTATCACCCGGTGCGTACAGCTATAGGCCCCGCTGCTGCTGTTCTTCCCTTCTCCCCGTGCAGTCCCAAAACTGACCTTATCTCAACCCCCGAGGTTTGCCTGGTCTCAGATTCTCTTCCCTGTCCCACCAGTGGGAGGGAGGACTGAGCAAGGAGCCACATGTGGTGCTTGGCTGCCAGCAGGGGCTGACCCCTGGCAGCCAGTCACTTAAGACAACACTTAACCTAAGAGAGAAACGTGGTTTGCAGGGTTTTCAGCTACCCTCTCACATAACTGAGAGTGATTTCACTAAACAAAAAATAACGTTCCAAACAGAAACATTAGAGGATTACAGGGAGGGAATTTTATGGATTCTTTTCCTAGCAAAAAGAGAAGCTGCTAACAGTAGCAGGACCAAATGGCATTCATCCAAGTCTGAAGGTATGCCGGTAGGAAACCGCAGGTGTATGACTATCATTAAAAAGAGCAACTGTGCCAGTGAGCTGATTCACGGATAAAAACAGTCTGTCTGTATCTTTCTGAGCAGAGCAGGAAACAAAGCTTCTGCAGAAAGGGATCCCACTCTACCAGCCTGGTGGTGGCCCACAGGGGAGTCAGGATGAATGTGAGCATAGGTGATGCAGCAGGTAAAGCATATGTGGATTTTCAAAACACCTCTTGTAAAGCTCTACAACAGAAGTTATTAAAAAAAACCTAGGCTGCTGCAAGGTGTAGGAAAGGCCTTTTCAGGGACTGGAGGCTGGTTAAAGGACAAGAAACAAGCAGGACTTCAAGGTCACTTCTCAAGGTAAAGATGAGACAGTAGTGGAGTCCCCAGAGGTCGCTTTCAGGATCAGCTATATTCAACATCTTCATCAACAGCCTGAAGAGGGGACTAATTGACATTGTCAATTAGTCAAAGTATGTGTGGGGGGACAGTAAGTTCTTGGGTAGCTTTTGTGAGAAGGATCTCACAAAACAGAGAGAGTGGGCTGCAGATGAGCTTCACTGCAGTTAACTACATGCATGAAAAATAGGTGCAGTAAGCTAGTAACCTATATTTACATCCAGCAACCTATGTTTACACTCAGCCCTTGGAGCTACAATGTAGGAAGGAGATTTTGGAGCCATCTCTGAAAAAAACAGCTCAGTAAGCAGCAGCTGCTAGAAAAACACCAGACACTGAGCATCACCAGAGCAGGTACTAACAACATGGCACAGTGCATAATTCTATCACTGAACACAGCCGTGTGTCCCCCCCCCCACCCCTCCCGCCCCATCTTTATTGCTGTGTGCAGTTCTGGTGTCCACAGCTCAAGGAAGATGGAATGTAGTTAGAGAGGCATAGCGAAGGAGAACTACCATGCTTAAGTTGAGGCTTACAAAATCATTAAAGTGATGGATAAAGTCAATTGGTGACAACTGCAGAACTGTTACTAGCATAGACTGAAATGCTGTAAGAAGAGGATGGTCAATAAAATTAATAGGAAATAAATTCAGAATAGATAAAAGTATTTTTTTTACACCAGGGCTATTAACATTCTGGAACTCGCTGCCAGAGTCATGAAGGTAGACAGCAGGAATAGGTGGAAACAAGTATTAGACAAATTCATCAACATCTGGTTCATAAAGAGATAGTAATGGGAACTGGCATGAATGCACCTTGACATCCCTCATCCACAGAGTATAGATTCTGGAACAGCATAAGAAAACACCCACAAAAAAATAGCCAGAGAAAAGGCAGATGTTTTACAAGCACATGTCATTTGCACTTAAGTACAGGCTCAGTAATTTCTTAGGAAGGCTGCAGAGTCACATACATATTCAGCTTTCTTGGGAGCGTCAAGACAATACTTGCTTTGTCAGAGAGAATCAGGACAGAATGGAGAGCCCATTGTATCTGTAAGATGTCTAATTTTGAGGATGGGCTCAGTTTGCACCTCACTTTATAGCTTACTGTCATGTACCATATTCATTTTGTATCTGGAGGACTGGGTTAAACCTTCCACTTGGTAGGTAAACAAAAAATCACCCTTGCCTGTTGAATGAAAATGCTGGAAGACCTTGGGCATTTTACAAAATGTCCTGGAGAGCTGGGTTCTGAACGGGCAAACATGCTTATGGGTATGGGATACAGACAGAAGCATTTGTGAATGACCTAATCAGTGCAATGCATCACAGGTCTACATCTGTATAATTTCTGTATAAATTTTTTTTATCACAAATATGATATAAATCATGATATATATAAATCATGATATATGATATATGTCACAAATATTATATTCTTCCTCTGGAATGAAAGATTCCAATGCCACTACCAATCTAACTATGCCTTGTAGTGAGTATTTCTAGTTGCAGGATGTAATAATGCGTTTCCACAGGCCCTCTGTTTAATTCCTCACGTTTGCTCGACTGTGCACAGCGAAAAAGGCAACTGTTACACAGTCCTTCTTAACCTCATCCCTCAGTGTATGGCCGCCTGTCTGACTCTTTTCATCATCTGACTTTATGCCAGCGTAACAGTTTCTCACAGTGTGTCAATAACAGGATCTGGCAGTGGAAGGTTCAAATTGCAGCACAGACACCCAGTTCCTCATCTCCCAGATTAACTATGCTGCCCCTAAACTGCAGTGCTGAAAGAGCAGAGAATGGGCCAGCGCTCGGACCAAGCCTTGGCCTAACGGTAGCAGCAAACCTGTTGCCCCTGTGCTGGCTTAAAAAGCAGATGCTTATCCCACTTTCGGGATGCCCAGGAGGAGGATTCTCTGCCTTGGTAGGAATACAATGGGAGAAATGTGGCAGGAAGGAACACAGCCCATGTTTCTCCAGATACTGGTGTGGGATCCCAGCCCTGTTCCTCCTGGATGGGCCTTTTATGTTGTGAAGTGTTTAGCAAACCACCCCCATGAAAACAACAATGTAAGGATTTAGGTATGCACACCCCCGTGTTCCTCCATCCATGTGAAAGAACCAATTTTAGCATTTACATATCAAAACCTACTGAAAGCGAATGAATATCTGTGTCTTTTAGTTTCAGAACCTTAGTATGACATACTGGAAACTGTAATGATTGGGTTTTTTTTCTACAGTGCAGAAGAAAGTATTCAGGTGACAGGCTGGAAATTGCAAGTTTTGAGTTGAATGCCAGGATTCTGGAAGGACAAATAAACTTTTTGTTTTGTTTGTGTTTCACAGGGGTGGGGGATTTGCTGTTCAGAGGGTAGTAATCTTGAAATAGCTGCCGGGTAATAACTGTAATTTAACCTGCCTGTCCCCAGAAGTCTCCAGACTCCTTTTTAAATTCTGAGTAGTTGCTCTGTAAAAGGCAGAGGATCATCCTATATAATTAAAATTACAGCTGCAGAAAGATACTCTCTGGGATTTCAATGTGGAGCAAAAGCTCCACTGCTATCCTGGGACTTGATTTCCTGCTACTCAAGGCTCCCAATGCTTGCAATGAAGACCAAGACCAGAACAGTGTGCCCAGATATCTGCTGGAAATCACCAAGCAATCTCAATGCTATTCAACCTCATCAAAGCCTCAGCAACAGGCAAAATAATCAATCACTGAGTGAACTTTAAGGTAACTTCCATTGGACCCTTTCTAACACTGCACTCTTTTTTTTTCTAGGTGGTGTGGGGAAAGGTAGAGTGAGATAAAAATGCTATTCACCTTCTGAGAGTAACAGGTACAGGTTTGCCTTATTACATCCTCTGCTACCATATCCAACAAGAAAATTAGCCTTTGATCATTTCTCCTTCTCCACCATTCAAGACTCAGGAAGACTGCTATGTGTGTGTCTTGTTTGCCATGTGGGTGTTGGACTGCTGCTCCCATTATATTGGGGATCTCCAGCCAGTTGTAATGGCTTCACGCTCTCTGTGGAAGAATGGAGGAGGGCATATACCACACAATAACAAATGTGATGAATCTGCTATAGATTAAACTCCAGTGAGAAGCTGGCATGATCCAGCATAGAAGCCCCCATTCTGTTACTAATTAGCATGCAAAGGTGTAGCTTTCTGACCTAAGGGGTAACTTCCACCTTGGTGAACCAGCAAGGGTCATTAAAAATGGTTTCATAAAGAGTGAGAGAAGCTAAAAAGTTATAAGTGAGAGTTGCAGCGCTACTGCAAAGTATTTTCATAAGTAAGAAATATTTGGTCTCCAAAACTTTTTCCTTGCCATGAAAAATCAGACACACTATGCTGTGTTTACACATGCTCGTAACTCTGACTATTCTGTGCAAACTGAAGATGTGGTAAACTGATCCAGACAACCTGCTATTCATGTTAACACTGAACAAAATACTTCTGACGCAATCAGTCGTTTTGGTTCTTTATGTGCCTCAAGGTAGAGTGAAGAGTTGTGATATGCTGAGTCCTCTGGTGCTCTTGCTATCACATAGTTCACCTACATCACATAATTCCCTCATAAATTATACAGCACCACCTTAAAACAAGACAGTTTTCATCCCAGTTCATAGGCTGGCTAAGAATCTCATTCCTCTTATGGTTAGAAACCTCCTTCTAGTCCTTTCTTGCTTAAATTCTTTCATTGCCAGATTGTACTCATTTGTTATTATGGAAACGTTGTCCTTTATTTTAAATAGTATTGTTCCTTCATTGATGTGTTTGGGTTTTTTTATTACGCTTTTCTTCAGCAAAGACTTTAAGCAGAAATACCCTGATACTGTACTTGAGTTTGGAGATGCATTCTGTCCTCCTCCCTACCAGGTAAAAAATGAATGCTTGTTTTCCAGCTGGATTGATTCATCAATACAGCTTGTTTGGTGGCTGCAGAGACATCCGTGCTGGTGCAGAAAAGCAGATGATGCAGGAATTAGCTGTTGAAACCAGCAGGAGAGCAGGACCTTTTCCTTGGTCCTTATGCTGCTTAGAGTTTGCTACACTCTGTTTCCCATCATAAACCAGGTTGTTCACGTCCTATATTGTCCAAGGATCTCTTCTCTATGCCTGTTCCAGGTTTTAGCCTTCGTTTTTCCAGTCCCATTACCCACTTTGTATCTGTGTCTTCACCACTGCCCTTTCAAGGCATGATGTTAAAAATTAATCTTGCTTCCAGGCCAAACTAAGTCTCCTTCCCACACATAGTGTCTGTAGTGGGGACACCTTCCTCCCCATTAACAGTCGAGGGGGCTTCTCTTGTTTGTTTAAATATTCTTTTTTGGCCCTTTGCACAATATTCCTCTTTGTCCGTTACCTTTCCTTCCTCTGTGTTTTTTGCTTACTCCCAATGTCCTTTGTGAAATGAAATCAGACAGCTCTGCAACCTGTTGCTCCCCATCTTCTCCTGTGGTTTAGAAACACAATTGCCAACTACTTTCTGCGCCTTTAAACAAAATCCACTACAGTTAAGCCGATCCTAACAACTAGTTCTCTGTTTCTCAGAGGTGACCCTCTAATACCCTTCTACAGCAGTAGAAGTATGGTAGAAAACAGATACTCCCAAATTTTGAGGTCACAATTATTCCAAAGGTAGGAGTTCTGAGAATCCCAGGGAGTTTTTAAAGTCATCACTACTCCTGTAAGCTTTACTTAATACAGGTGCAAAGTAGTTGCCTACTTCATGTAATCTGAAGGTGAAACAGATCCAGATCTGTTCCTTTCTTATTTTCTATTTTTGCTGCTTTTTATCTTAAAGGAATCTATGAAGATGCTGTAAATGCTGATGGATTGAAAGGCAGAGAAAGGAAAGAAGCATTACGTACCTTTTTTTTTCCCCCCAATTGTGGAAATTAACATAATGCTGTTTTCCATACCCCTAATGATATAACTGACAACATATAAACACAAGCTACCTCCGGAGCAGCTAGCTTGGACTTTGTGAGTAGCACAGGCAGAGAAGCATATGCCCCAGAAATGGAGCATTCACCCTGCTTCTGAATAGTTCAACAGTTTACATCAAGCTCATGTCTCATTTTTAGAGCTATCAGTGCCCGCAGACTAGACATGCCTTCAGTTGCACGTTGTACAGTGGAGCTGTATAAACCCCTCCATGAAATTCTTTTGTATTTCCTAGCTTATGGCATGTTAGCTGTGCTTAAAGCTGTATTTGAATGGTTTCTTACTGTGTGTAGTACACAGTGCAGCCTTCAGTTGCCTCCTTTTCTATTTGGTGCTTTATTCTACTAACTAAAGCTGATCGGGGCAGAAAATGAGAAGGCTAATATTGCATAATATGTAGGCATGTACAAGCTGGCTCAGCTCCAAACCCACCATTTAGTCCCTCTCCACACTGCCATGGAAACATTTGTTGGTCAAAACTGTATGTTTCTGCAAGCGTGATTGATGTAGAAAATCTCGACTGTGCCTGCCTGTGCGAACAGGTAGGAGCTGTGTGAGATGGATCTCTCCATCACTTCCCAAGAATTCCCCTCTGCAGAAAACAGGAATATTGGGCCCGTGTATCTTAAACAATATTATGAGCTTTATTTTGTAGAAACGAGTAGTATCCATCAGCTTTCTGCTGAGGGGCACATTCCACACACTGTGTATTGGCATTGAGCTTTATTTTAATATGCTTATGCTTTTCCCACACAAGGACTCAACACTAAATTATTTTCTCTAAAAAAATGGCTGATACGCCATGAGAGACCAGTCCTAGAATATGTCAGGATTCTCAAGGAGCACGGAAAAGTCACTCAACTGAAAACTGAAAAATTCCCTTTTTCATTGGTGCTTTCAATGTAGAAGACAAGATGAGACGTGCTGCCAAAATTATGACATGAAATATTCAGCTCTATTTTGATCTCTCTTTTTTCCCTGTGTCTTGTTTTGCTAAAGATGATTTAAAACTCTGCTTGCTGAATCCAAAAAACAAACAGCTCATGCATATGACAGGCTGCCAAGAATGCAGGACCCTGCCCTTCGCTTAGCTCACGAGCAAGAAAAATCTCCTACAAGGATACTGCCAGCCAGCTATGCTGCACTAAATCTCGCTGTCAGAAAATAACATTGGCAGCATAATCAGCTGCAAAAGCACTGCATGCAGAGCAGTAACTTGCAAAAAAAAAAACAACCCTCCACCGATCAGTTAGCTTTTCAAAGTGACTTGGTGGTGACAGGCATCTGGTAAATCAATCTGGAGAGAACCTATGTTCTCCAGATAACATCACATTTTTATTTTGCAGAATTGGGCTGAGGCAGAATGAGGAAGGTAGATGACAAAAAACATTAGGACAAATTATTCATGATCGTCATGACTGTCATTCATGTTGCCTCCTCTTTTTTTTTTTGCCCCTTCATATTTATACTGGCAGTGAAACAATCGCAACATCAACGCGATATCAAAGAATAACTGGCAATAAATGTAATGAACCGTTCTTCATCTTCCTAAAATTCCATCACCAAAAAAAGAAAATGAAAATGAAAAAGGGAGGGGAAATCAGAGTGATTTCCTTGTTGTGGTAAGATTTCTCCCTTTCTGTATACGCCATTAAAGTCAGATTTACAGCAACACATCCTTTCAGATCATAAAATAATTTGAACGACTCCCTTCACACACACAGACCTTGGAATGGGCTAAATGATGTTATAAAATAATCTCCTAAGTGAGAATCAGCCTGTGTCACAATGTACATATCAGTTATGAAATAACCCACTTACATTTCCAGAAAAACATTCCTTCACTTCATGGTATGGCATGCAATGATTGGATCACAGGCTGATGTAGGGGTTTTTTCCACCCTTTAGATGCAGCAGTGATCACAGAAGTGAAAACAGATGTAAAGCCATTAAAAATTCAAAATTAATAAGGATAAAGGTAAAAAACCTGTCCCCTGTGATATCAATGCCAGTTTGCACAATGCTCTGGAAGCCAGACAAGTTTTCATTTTTTCAGCATGTACCAGTGTCTTTCCATCTTCTATAAAAACTGTATAGGCTAGTTGTTTAGATCATACTAATTTTCAATAGCAACAGGAAAAAAAAATAGTATTTTGTGCTTTTAAGTACCTCGAGGCTCTTTTATCTCCCAAGTGTTTTTTAATCTGTTGTATTTTCACTATGTACTCCTTTATTACAAAGGCCTGTGGTTTTTTTGTAGATATAAATTTGTGGCTTTATACACCCTTATAAAAAGTCTTGCACTATAGCTCTTCCTTAAAGCCATGGCTTCTTAGCCTACAATTATGTGAGTAATCGAAATGACATTGAAAATGTTCACTGCCTCAACAACTGTGGTGAAAAGTCTGAACAGAGCTATGTGGGACAGAGGACTGAAGTAGAGTCCAAGCATCATGTGTGACTATAACTTAAGTTTTTTTCAAAGTGTATCCAACTCTACCTTGAAAGTCGTTGGGCTACTTTGTGCTCTGCACTGCTCCTGCTGAAAGGACTTTTCCAGACTTACTTCTTACACAGAAAAAATTCCCAGTTGCACTCTCAATCATGCCAGTGCTTACGCATTTGTTTCTGAGATGGCCTTTTGCTTCACTAGCTCTTTAGCCTCCTGATTACACACATCTTGCCACATTACAGCTCTTGTCCACAATTTTTGCCCTTAGAAAAAGGGCCCACAATGGAAAAGATGATTTACAGAATCCAGCATTTGTTTAAGTGTAAGAATTTAAGTTGTTCTTCTGAGTTGGCATGTAGGGAAGTTGATTAAATCAATGACTTCTTTTAACAGTTAGACCTAACAGTTCTGTAGCACTCCTGGTGTGGAAAAGACCAGCATCACGGGTATTTTCCGTAACATTGCTGAAAATGGTTTGGTCTGGTCTATATCAGCAAGAATACAGAGTCTTGAAAATAGATTCTTGAAAAATCCTTGCCAACCACTCATTAGCTGCCTTTCTAACCTGGGGTCTACCACGTTACTGTTCTTCATGACTCTAAACAAGGTGGCTTTGGCAAACTCCCCTGAAGTAAAATTGTCAAAAAGCATTCCAATTTCAGCATGTCTTGCTACCCTTTCAGATCAGTTTCAACTGCTTTCTGCAGAGTTTCTGGTCACATAATGCATGTGGGAATGCAGCTCTGCAAACAGAACCAAACTCACACAGTCTGTCCTCATAATCGTCACAAAGGAAAAAACTGCCACAGCAAATTAAAGACATGATTATTCCAGGTCAAATCAAGAGTTAAAACACAATTGAAAAGGTAACCACATTGATCAGCTAAGACAGAAGATGTAACGAGCAGAGTTATGCTTCGGTAGGCTTTAAACTAATGTTTACCTACTCAGCATGTTAAACTTTGACCAACTTAAATATGCATTGGGGAATAGCTTGACAACAGACAAAATATGTAAGACTAAACAAGAGAATGGTTTTGAAGCTACATTTGCATCACCTGTCAGGGTTGATACATCTATCTGAGGTTCTGACTGCTCTCAAAGCAAACACTCGACACAGCACTATTGCAATATCAAGCCCTAGTTGAGACGAACTGGAGAAGAGACATAGGAACTGACTGGATATCAATTTCAATGCAGGTCCTTCAAAATCTCAAGGGTTGAACAGTAGCTCTGCCAGTGTACTGCTAAGGGCCAAATATGCAGTAACTTCTGAAAATAAATTCAAGGTCATCAGGCTAGGTATGTTTCTTGAAAGCATTTCAGTACACTGTAGAGAGTGAAGTTACTTCCCACTCATGACTTTTCTTCTGCAGATTTGTTTACCTGACTGATGGAGACAGAGACATTTGAGTCTCCATGACCTTTTCTAATTTTTTTTTAATCTGTCCTTGATACTAGGTGCGTATTTCCTCGCTCACCTTAAATCAGGCCTTTATCGCTTCCTAAAATCAGGCCACAGCTAGAAGCTTGACACCATTTTGTAAGTGTTTTGGCTCCATTTTATTCAAAACTAGATTAATGCAAGGCCAAGTTATCTCTGAAGTCTAAGTTCTTGATCCTGCAAAATGCAAAATTGTGGCAGTTCTGGGGTCCTTGCCTTTTGAGACGCTTGAAGAGCTCTTACTGACAACCTGTCGAAAACTTAATGATTCCTGATACTGAAGAGGCTTAACAAGGGCATATACATCACATCTGCATAGATAGCCTAAAGCATGTCCATATTCTTGGTCACTGATGCCAACAGGCTCAAATCAACTCAAGTCTTTGCAAACGACTTCCCCTCCATCCTGCAGTGGTCACATTCAAGCTGCCTGGCTGGCCACGTGCCCCACCAGACAGACAAAGGACCCACAGAGCAGTGAAGATCTACATAACCTGCTTGCGCCCCGTTTCCACTCACCATCAGCAGATCTTTGGTGGGCATGCACCAGTCTACACAGCTAGATTTGTTAGGCTCTGCTGTATTACTGGCTGAAGCTGGCCTCTCCTCATCTTGATCCCTTCAGTTACACATAGCACTTCATAGTCGAGTTGCTTCCTGAGCCAAGAGAATGCCCGTTGTTCTTAGGGCCCAGGGAAAAAAATACATATTTAAGAAAACTGCCTAGCAACTGCTTTCCTTATTGCAAGGAGAGAGGCCATTTGCATAAGAAAACCCTTGCATAAGAAGGCTGCAAAGACTCTGCTGGGAGCTGATTCTGTGACCAGTCCTCAAAGGAGAGCTCCTGTTTCATCCTGCTCCCTCTGGCTGGACTTTCTGTGCTGTCCCAACTATCAGTGGTGTTGTCCCACAAGGTGCACTGCAGCTCTGCAACAACCAGGAATTGCTGCTCCAGTTTTTGACTGTGTTCCTGGTGCTCCCGGAGATCTCTTTCTGATTTTGTTCTCACAGCATCTTTTCCTCACACTGTGTACATCACACATCACAGAGGCAACACCCTCAGCTGCTAACCTTTGGAATTATGTAATTTGCTTTGCAGATTTCCTGCCAAAAGTGACAATCTGTAGCACTACAGTACAGAATCTCTCTCAAAGGTGGCATCGATGGTCTGCACAAAGACCTGGACCAGGAAGAAAACCTACAGAAATCACTTCATCATTTCTCTTGCCATTTCTGTTTTCTCTAGAAAAATGTTTCCTGTAAACGTTTCACTTTCTAAAGCCTTGGACAAAACACTGACTCTACTAAAGTCAATGGAAGAAGACTCCATCAATATTCCAACTGCAATCCAGCAAATTGTGTTCAGTGTTGGTCCTCATGTGCTAAACATCTGAAGAGTGGTCAAATCCTTTCAGCACATACAAAAATGGTTTTGTAGGGCTATGCTGCTACTTAATGGATGCGCCGATTTTGATCAGAGTTCTGCAAAGCTCTCCAAATTGCAGTTCGTAAAGCTAATTTCAATGTGTGAATCATTGCTTTCCTGCAATTTATATCCATATGTGTGGTTATTTTTGAGAATGATTCACTTTTGTATATATAATTTTAAAAGGATTTTTAAAGTTAATGAACATCTGTGCTAAAAGCCCCTCAACAGAAAAGCCTGTGTCAGCCACCGCTGATGCTGACTGTGTAAACTTCCTGCTATTCTATAGGTGTGCATATGGATCCAGGGGGCTCCTACCAACTGCATATGGCAGGAGTTATCCTGCTGAAAACACGACCATTAAAATGCAAAAAAAAAAAAAAGGGGGTAGTAACCCCAAAATTTCGATCAATTTGGAAACCATAGTATCTGTTTCATAACCAAAACTGGACCAAACAGTGAATTGTCAAAGCTTTTAACAGAAGCAAACAAAGGGGAAATTTTCCATTTGCAAATTTCCAAACACTTATGATTAAGTTTTTGACTGATGTGCATTCAGAGCTTTTAGCTACACTGTGGTCCAACAGGATTTCTGCATTTGCTGATACATAGTTCTAGGTGCTGCTTCCTGGTTGAACGTATTTTCTCAAGATAAACCCATTTCTTGACATCCTGCATGAGAACCACACTAGTGTAAACCAAGTGGAGGTGGATTTACAAACGAGTAATTAGACATCCAAATTCAATGGGTAATCAAGTAACCGGTGACAGAAGCAAGGTCACTCTGCTCTAGTTGGCCCTTTAAGTAGCTCCCTTTTTCAACCTAGTCATTATGCTTTTATGCGTCCGCCCTCTCTACATTCTTTGATCTCACAGCCTGAAGATTAATGTGCTCCAGGAGCCACAGAGCTGGCTTCCCACTTCCACATTTCATTTAAGAGTGGGCTTAAATATGGCAAAACAAAGTACGCCACAACCTCCCAGTTCAAAATCTCCCTTGTATTATCATCTTCTCATTAACCCTGCAAGATGTTGTTTATCAAGAACTCACTGTTAAATGCAGCACACTATACATGCTGGATATAAGATATTCCTTCTCCTAGTGCTAATTTGGAAAACTTTCTTTGAATCTTCTCATAGGTTCTGTGTAGAGTCAAAATTGATGTAAACAAAAATATAAGCAAAACAAATGACCCTGGTGTGAAGATGATGAGAAAACTTCACTTGGGAAGTGACTACATCTATAGCCATGCTAAAAAAGTTGGAACAGTGCGTGCTTGAGACAAAGCTGAATTTGGCCTCTGAGAACTGAGCAGGTTAGCAAACCGCAATTCCAGCCAAAACACTAGCCATCAGGGATGTCCAAGTAAGCCCTGGGGGAAGAGCGTGCTTCCTGCACAGAGCAGAGTACACTCTGGCATAGGCAAGTAGTAGCAGGCATCAAGCCGTGGCGCTAGCCCTCCATCAGCAGGTTAACGGCACGTCCTGGTGCACGCAAGTTTCTAAATTGCTGACATTGTGATGACCTTGAGGAAGCTCCTAAAAGCCCTCTGAAATCATTAGGCCTAATTCTGCTTGCAATTATGTTACTTTAAGTTCAGAGGTACTGCACTGCCTTTGAAGCAGTGAGTTCAGATGTACATGTCTCTAGCAGGCCCATTATTTCCTGTATTGTTTCCAGTCGCATGAAATCATCTGTGCACGTCCTCCAGGGCTGCTGGAACCCTCTGTCCTCCCCAGCACTACACATGATGCAATGAGCCTCTGACGGAGGAGGAGAGCCGAGAAGTCCATGTAGGGAAGCAGATAATTTCCTTTTGAGCAATGGATGCAAAAATAGCAGCTAATAAAAAGCCTTCAAACTGTGCCTTCAAACTGTGACAATTCAATACACACACCTATGAGGATGCCTTGACAAGCTGCTTGACTTCTCAGTAACTCTTTCTTGTTTTCTTTAGTGCAGCCTCCTCCAAACTCCCCCACACAGGTACTCATCTCTGTAGTGACAGCTGAGACCTGCAGGTGTTTGCTGCTATTGCCCTTTCAGAACAGACAGACACTTGTTCCTTACTGTAAACATTTGTATCGTGGTGCTCGCCTGGCTAGTTACAGCCCAAATAATGATAAACCAGGCTTTTCTTTTTTTAGCCCCTTGCTGTCATGCATTAATTCTCTTTGCAAATAGGCATTTGGTACTGGAAATAGCTTAAGCAAGATCACTCTCTGGTGATTATGTTACTAGCACTGTATTTTAGCAAGTGTTTCACACAGTCACCAGAAAGCTGTATTATGCAGTTGCCAGAAATACAGCATTCTACGATATTAGGCTCATACACAAAGGAAGGACTGTGCCCAGTGGGCAAGATGCTCTTTGTCATTTCACTGCTCTGATACTAATGCTGTTTCGCTGGCTTCAAACTGCCGCTCTGGCTTTGCTAAGCAACAGCAGAGTTCGGAATTGGGACTGTTTGCTGAGGACTGTAATACTCCCAAGTGTCAAAATGGTTTCTCAAAAGGGTTTTTTGACCTTTCCCTGTAGGGAGAAGGTCCAAAAGCTGGGTATTTTTAAAATTGGCCTGGAATAACAAATTGTGTAATCCTTAGTTTTTCTGGAAGTCTTCCTGGGAGGCTAAGTGTAATAACTTCTCACGTCTTAACTGAAAACGCCTGGGAACTCTCTGTTTTAAGAAGACATCCTTTCTTGAAATACTCAACACTAAATAGAAGCGATCAAAAAGCAAAACGTTAAAAAACAAAGCCACAAAAATCTAGGAAACTTCCTTACAAATCTTTCTCATTCCCTCGGCTGTTTACTTATTTGGTACCATGATCCTGTTTCTTTAGCTCTTTACTCACCACCTAATCAGACAAGACCTGAATTTTAATTTATTTTTTTTTTAAAAAACAGCCCCCAAGTAGGCTAAAAATAAGAGAGAGACAACAGTCTTTCTCAACTACTAGAAGTACAAAATGTGCCAGCATGAACTGCAAAGTCATTCACTGAGGGACTGAAACCAAAAAAACTTCAAAAAAAGGGGGATGTTCCTCATTTGGAAGGAGTGGAAGATGAGAGTGGCCCAGGGCACTGTTTGACAATACAGTGACTGCGTGCCAGTGACACAGGCTATGGGAGCCTAGGAAGTACTGTGCAGTGCATTTTCGTTAGAGGCTGAGAAGCACCTCTGATCCAAGAATGGGCAAAATCTTGTTTGGAAAATACTGCTTACAGACCTAGTGAGTCTGTACCAGACGGAGACACCAAAACTGCTGGTTTACATACTGAAAGTCACGGAAGAAGTCTACTGTGAGAAGGAGAAGAAAAATAAAGAACCTTTTCTCCTGATGGTGTGTCTTCTCTAACCCTCCGAAACAGGCTGGGAGGGAACAGGAGTGCTTTTCCTGAATCCACTCAGAATGTAAATGAGAGGACAGAAGAAGAATGTGATCAAGTGGGTGTACGTTGGTCACGAGTTAATTCAGGTTGTTCATAAAAGAGAAAATCTGCAGCTGTTAGAGCAGTGAGGTTGTGGAGCTGCCTGCCAGGGACAGTCCTGGCAGCTGGGCCCTGCAGCATCCCCTCTGACAGGAGGGGCTGTGTGACAGGACAGGAATGATGCAGGAATTAGGAATTCGAGCTTCAGAGACACAAGACTGATGCTATCCAATTTGGTGGTACACCTCAGTGGCATGTGAGAGGCAACCTGTCAGTGTTCTGCAGGCTACTCTGTATTTATTTATTTGTTTATTTCACTGAAGTATTTCTTCAGGACCTGTGCTGGCCGCCTGGGCTTTTGTTCCCCCTGCCCTCTGCCCCGTGATCTGGCTCTGGGTCTGCCTCTGTATGCAAGCTGCCAGGAGCACTGAGAACAGGTTACAGGACCAGGTGTGCTCTGAGAGGCACTACCAAACCCCAGCAATGTCACAGGCTGGTGCAGCTGGCTCATGCGCTTATGGTTTGCTAGCTCAGAAGGCAATTCTCACCGAGACAGACTGATGGGGCTTCCTGTCAGCTCCCATTGTGTTTCAGGCGTGACCAATTTCCTAAGATCTCTCAGGAATTTTTGCCAAACATTATTTCTCTTTAGGGGCTTTAGCTCACTACTGATATCCCTGACAGCTCCTCCTCTTTTCCTCTGGCAGACTGGAATTTTTATGGGGCATTGTGCCACATATAGAAGGGGCTAAAATGTTAATAGGTGTTGGTATTTTCCCTGTGGTCTGAGGAGGTCTGAGGTTCTTGTAGCTCCTCCTATCCTTACTACCTAATGCACAGCTTCCCTCAAGAGTGGAAGGCTTGGGTTCTGTAACCTATGTTGCTTTTTCCAATCCCACATGCTATGGTCTCTCTAGCAACACATGGTACAAAACACACGGACAATTTTGAAGAGGAATCAGGCCACTGGACCTTATACTGCAACACATTCCCTTGGGTTCCTCTGCCTCATCTGTGCCAGGAATGGAGAAGACTCCTTTGTGTCTGCTCCCTATTCCTTTGGGGCAAGTTAGACCCAAAGGAAGATGGAAACCTCGCTAATAGCCCTAGTCTTTTGACAGATCTTTGCAGAGTTTGTACAAATGGAGGAAAGGACTCCTTATTTTTCCCACTGTTCCTTGTCCTGTTGCATAAAAGCAACTAAGTTATACAATAGCTAAATAAGGATTACACAACTGAGCTCCATAAATCTAAATCAGAAACAGAGTCTCTGTCCTGCACTAGACAAACATGAAAATGTGGAAGGGCAAAATTCTGGTCCTAATGAAGCTAATGGCAAAGTTCTTGCTTACTCTGGTGAGATCACAGTTTCATCCAAAATCTTGGCTCAAGCCTGTAGTTAGCTGACCAGGATGGATATTTAAAGCATATCCTTGTTAAGTTTTTCCAAGTACTGGGATAAGATGACCTCCTTTATTAGTTTTTTTTAAAAGCTTTTTTCTTATGATAAAAGCATTTTAAAACCAGTACTGAGCAACCTCTTGCAAGCCTGCACTGGAAGCTTAAATAGGCTGATAAACTGAGTGTAAAAACAAATATTAGCAAAGTAGTTGTTTCCATGATTCAGTGTCAATACTTTAAGCCACTGAAAGCTGCTGCTGAGTCACACTACTTGGGTATCAGAGGGAAAGATGGGAAACCCTGACCTGTGGGGGTTGGGAGTCCAAACAACAAAAAACAGACGTCAAGAAAACAAATAAAAGCCTCTAATGAACCTGAGACCTAAGCTCTGCAAGTAAATAACTTTATGAAATGATCCAGTGTGCTACAAGGACTGCAGTGCAGCAGAGAGTAGCTGGAGCTGTCTGGCATACAGACCACACTAATTACTTGACAGTTGTTTTAGTTTGGCCTGGGGTGGACAGAGTGCAGGGTAAGAAAAGCCACTGCCATTTCTTCATGTCCCCAGGCTCATCTGGTCTGACTATTGAAAACTAGTGCTGTGACATTGAACGTTAACATGTACACCAGAGCTCCCCTCACCCACAGGATTCCTGCCTGATGAGAAAGAAAGGAAAAAGAATGGAGGAGAAAAAGGAAGGCTTGTACAATCGGGGACATGCATCACAAGTATTCCCAGCCCAAAGGTTATCTCTCTCCCCCTCTTCCCTGAAGCATCTCTTAACAACTGAGTTGATTCGATACAAAATGTCATTAAGTGTCTAACAGTGAACCAGGATTTGGGATCATCCTTATCTTACAGAAGGAAGCTATAAATGATAATCTTGGACAAATCTAACATCCTAACAGGGTGGTAGGATTCCGCCCCCCCTCCCCAAAGTATTCCTGTGTTATTAATAAATACAAATGCTGAACCACGTCTTTCAAGTCTTTTTGGAGCTGTGTAAATCCTTCCAACAAGCATCAGATAAAGCTGTCAAGGTTGGGTAAGAATTGCTTCTACGTATGTGATTAAGCCTGAGCAGTGAAAAAGACTTACTTAGCCTACTACAAACAGCCAGGTATGGTAGGTCAGTGCCATTCCAGTGCCATCGCTGACAGTTTCATTACTTAGGCCTGCCATGGGTATAATTCTCCGGACAACTGTCTCAAAAGTTGTCATAGCCTTCACTGTTTCATGACCAGCCTGCAAATGGCCCAAGCAGGGCAGCCCAAAGCCTCTCAGGCTCAACTGTAACTTTCAACTTTCACCACTGTGAAATCTGGTGGCATGGCAGGCTGTGGCTCTGTCTCTCCTATGCATCAGCCTGCTAGAACATCAGGGGCCAGAGAAATGGCCCTTCTTGTTCTTCGTACTGTGAAGAACAAGTGACTCTGCAAGTTTAAGTTCCACACCCATTGATCATGCAGCAACCTTGCACCATTGATTTGGATGGAGCCTTGCAACTTCACATCTTCATTCATCCCCCCTGACACTTGTCTACCTCCTTCTCTATTCATACTTGTGTCTTCTACTATCACATCTCTACCCTTACCTTTCCTGCTTTATTTGCACCCTCTCTCACATCCATCTTTGCACCCCCTTCACACTACTCCCTCTTTCTTCCTCTTTGTTATACCCTGGTACCCACAGACCTTCTCTTGGCCTTAAAAACAAACAAACCAAAC
Source organism: Laterallus jamaicensis coturniculus (assembly GCA_022605575.1). Lineage (NCBI taxonomy): Eukaryota > Metazoa > Chordata > Aves > Gruiformes > Rallidae > Laterallus > Laterallus jamaicensis. Next base: position 3,716,537 of record JAKCOX010000010.1, read on the forward strand.
AAACAGTGATGGAGAGGGAGAGAAGAAGGAAAATAGAGTGTGATTCCATGTAAGAGTCATTGAGAAATGCAGTGAACCCCTTGAATGAGGTCCTCTGAGAGGTACCCAAGAACTACGCAGGATACTCAGAATTTCCCCTTCTTTCTCTAGGTTATGGGTCTTGTTCTAAGTTTGTGCTTCATTGGGTAGATGCTTTGCTCGAATGCTCAGGTGTAAGACTCAAGCATTAAAACCAAAGGTACATGAGCAGGTAAGATGATGACAGAGTCACTACCACATGCCTGTGCCAGGTCTCAGTCATCACCAGGAAGCCCATTCTATTACATAGCTACGTAGCTTCTGTCTCTTTTAGCAGGTAGTTCTTCAGCAGCAGGGAGTTTACTGTCTTTTTCAAAAACAGGCAGAGCATTTATTGTTCAAAACACTGCCTCTGACAGTCAAGACCTTTGCAAACACTTACTGTTAAGCATGGACATTCACTCTTAAGTGTAATGACAAACCTAGTAAACACATCCAGTCCCAACAAATATTGCTAACAGTACAGATGCAGAACCAGGAAACCCTGGACTTTAGTGCTCATCGGTGTCCTCACAAACACAAACAGAAGCAGTGATTACCATTCTGCATATTTTTCCAAGTTCTCAAGAACAGTCATGCTTATTTTACATTGACCAAATAGCTTGAAGTGCCAAGTTTCCAGAAGAAAAAAAAAAAAGAAAAGAATCTGGCTTCTATGTTTACTAAATACTAGGTTTGCCTTTGAAAGAAGAGACAAAGAACAGAGGATACTGTTACTTCTCAGCTGTTAACGAAAACAACACTCAACAATAATTCTTGTGTGTAGTTTTTTGTACCCTGTCCAGCCTCAGCTGGCTGTAGAGGCAGTACCTTTCCAGGCATCCCACAAATGCTGGCGCTGAGGTGACACTCTCCTATATGGACACAGTAGCCCAAATTGGAAGGCTAAGGAAGAAGAGTCCTTCATTTTATCTAGGAGGAATCCACTGGCAACAAGTCATGTGAGAGGCAGACACAGAAAATGTGCTTAAACCTGTTAAGTGGCTTATCTTAAAAGATAAACTCTAGAGTTTATAAACTTTAGAGCTTGGCTGAGGATTGCCTTCCCCAAGCCACAAACGCCTGATAGCTTCAGTTCCAACCAGGAAATTACAAACATGGTACCAACCAGTAAATGCTGTCAACTGCATGACTTGCTACATAATACAAAGACAACATCAACCACAGTAATTAGTGCTTACAGTACAGTTCATCCTAGCAGCCCTGGAAGCCCTTCGCAAAATTCAGAGGTCGTGTTATGGCAATCAAGCTCAGGGAAAATGGCTTGGGGCAGAATGAAGAAGTGTGATGGACAACTCTTACCCACCACAAAAGAACTCTTCAATTGTAAGCAGCAGGACTGAAGACCTAGTTTAAGGCAGGAAAAACTCAGGGACAGCAATTCGGATGATGAGTATCGAACAGTTTCTCACCTAGGCTCTGCCTGAGTAAAACAGCTGGCCCAGTGCTGCCATACAGTACTTACACCTTCAACACTATACTGAAACATTATACAATACCCAAAAGTTACAATTTCCATTTGTCTTAGCAATATATAGGAGTATATTTTAGTAAATTCAACGTGTTGGGCCAAATTTGATTACCCACTCTTCCTGCTGCTTCTTCACTAAAACCAAGCTAACATGCAAAATATCTGCCTAAAGAAGAAGATCTTTCTGAGACTTATTATTAGATTATAAAGCCGACACATACAGGACACATTGATTTTACTCTGATTAACTCTCTCCAAATTTTGCAAGACCTCGTAATCCAAAACCAGGCTCTCCACATGCCACCCTCCAAACTACCTGACAGACAGAGCATCGAGTGTAAAAGCAGGATCAGTTACACCAATAAAGTAAGATGACCAAACAAGAACTACAGCAGTTCACTTACTCTATAGTAGTCCGTGCTGTACACATCTCTAGACATCCCAAAATCCCCAATCTTCACCAGCAGGTTCTCACCAACCAGGCAGTTCCGGGTAGCAAGGTCCCGATGCACGAAGTGTTGTGACGCCAGGTAAACCATTCCAGAAGCAATCTGCTGGGCAATGTGCAGCATCTGGGATTGGGTCAGCTCAGCAGGACGGTTGCCTTCTGCCATCAGTACTGCATCTGGTCCGTGTGCCCTGCACCGAAATACAGGCTGATTATGTGATGGACCATTTGTAAACTGGAGAGGTGAAAGGCATTAGTGAGCCTAAAACCGTATCACCGACTCACTCAAATACAATAACAAAAAGGGCTGTGAATTCATGTGCCACTCAACTAGCTCTGATAGCTCTGGTATACATGTGCAACATCCCAGTATCTTGAAGGTACAGATGTAAACATTCCCATACACAAGAGGTAAGTATTACTAGCTAATCCTTATCCAATTAAGGAGGTCATCTGGCAATCATTCCTCATGTGATACACCTTATAATATCCTGAGTATTCTTTTCCATGCATTCCATTATCTGGGGTTTTCAGAAGTGGTTTTTGTTCGATTCCTGGAGTCTATTCTTTCTAAGACACCGCCTCTCCTCTTCCCTACTCAATTTATTTTTTTTTTAAAGAATACTCTGGACTTGACTTGTATTTTCTCTCAAAGGTCCTTTCTTCCTACAAAGAGGAGTTTCAGAGAATCACCTTCTGAACAATAGAGGTGAGGCCTTAATTTGTCCCCAGGGAAAGGGCACAGGAGTTTGGAAAAAAGTTGTGAATTAATAAAAATTTGTGACATCGAGTCTGACACTATTTATCAGAAATATAGTATTAAAATTGCCCCAAGGGAAGAACCTCAGGTGTTAAGAGACAGATGTGAGGAAGAAATGGAGGAGGGTGTGTAGCATTGCTAGGACTGCACCTGGTAGCAGGCAAAGAAGCTCCCTGACACCAGGTGCATGCAGGAAGCCATTCAATTGGTCTGGATCAGGGGACAGAAATGGGAGGATATTAAATAATCAGCCAAGGCTCACAGGCAAATTCCTATGGAAAAGCACTGCACCTTTTCATTGCATTGATTATTTTTTTAATGACTGGTCTCGGACATGAAGCTCTGAGTCGCTAAATTAGACAACTCGCGATGTTTTGCTGGCTTCCTTGACGACATGGTCTGTCTCCAATTAAATTTCTGGATTACTCTGAACGCTCGATCCACCTTGCTTGTCTTCTTGGGGCTGGCTGTAAATGAGGTGTTCCTCAGTGCCTGCCACAGTCAGGTACCCTGGCAGATGCTTCAGATTCACATCAGACTCCGCTAGCCAGAACAGAGACAGGACAGGCTCGACTTTCGAGGCTTCGGTTCCAGATCTGAAAGTGCCTTTGGCTGCACGCAGGCAGCAAGGCTCCTGGGTAAAATTTCGGCATAATTTTTCCCCGACAGCCTTTGGTGGCGCTGCAGGGTAAGAAATACAGGCTGGCCATACAGCCCGCTAACCTCTGCTCTGCAGCACAAGCTGCAGCGCATGTGAGGGGAATGGCAAATCCCAGCCTCGGTTTAACAGCTTGTCCCAGCACAATCATTTCGTGCTCTCAAGACAAGGGCTGATTAATAATTTAGGAAAGAGAAGACCAGAAGTAGGAAATACGCTGTCTGCTTAACTACGTTTAGGTACAGTAATTCAAAATCAGAGTTAGGAGGGATGAAATGGCCAATCAAAACAAATTGAAGAATAAGCATGTCTTTTGAAATAAGAAATTATTTCATATCAGCTGTGATTCAGCCACCTTCTAACAGAAATTCAATGTCCTGAAAAAGTCCTGGGAAAGCATCTCAGGAAACTGCAGCTCTCTCCTGATCCGTGGCAGAGGTCCAAGCAGGCAAATGTAAATGCCCTGACATGGCTCTGAGAATATACTTAAATGCTCTGCCAGAGAGACAATCAGTCTTGGAAAAGTAGTAGTGTTTGCTCGGGATCCCCATTTCAGGCCATGGCCCCCCTGCCAAATCTGGCTGCCCTTCCAGTAACGGAGGAAGCCAGCTGATGCCATTCGCTCTTATGGTGTGGCTATTTGTTCAGTGGAGATTAGCAAGACAGCAAAACCATTTCACAAAGGCTATCCAAAAATGCAAAAATTGTGACACTAGCAGTCACTAGCCATTTCAGTCAGATAGAAAATCTGTATCCATTCAAAGAGACTTCAGTCCTGATTGCTTTCCAGCTTTGTCACAGACACCTTTCCAAAATGGTGATACCCCTAGTTATCGTTGTCAGGGGAGATCTCAGCACACTGAAATGCCTTTGTGATATCCTTTGATGAAAATCACATGGAAGACCTTGAAAGAACAGTTCCTTATGTAAATTTTTTTGTACATAGGAGCAAAGGCTGTCTCTTAACTGCTTATTTTTATGTCAGCAAGTGCAGGCTATTGGAAATGGCACATATGTGAGGCCACTACTCATAACTTCCTGGTTCATGAGTTACCTATTATTGTGAATCTCAGGTACCATCTATTTATTTGTGACTGCTTTACTGACAAATTTCCATTTCTGATGCACATTCCTGAACATATTTATGAAATAAAGCCCTAATCCGGACCCCAAGATGCAGCATTTTCCATTGCACGGAAGTTTCCATGGCTCAGTTTTCTTCCTTCAGACTAATGGCAGTCTTTCCAAAACACTGAGAGGAGGGAAGAGAAAAGGGGTTAGATTTCAAAAGCTCTTAGACGCCTACAGATGCCTATAGGTGTCGAGTGGGATCTTCCCAAGTGCTACTGGAAAGCCTGCAAGAAGATGTTTCCTACTGTAAGATTTATAACCAAACAATTCAGAGCACACTGAAATACACTGAAAACAATGCCTCTTTGCCTCCCGTTCCTTTGGTGCAAGGCATAAGGCTTGACTTAATGGTACTTCCAAATAGGCAAAGAAGCAACGAGCCCCATATCGCGGTACAGGAGATAAGGGATGCACAGGTTTGCCCTCCTAGGTGTTGGCATTTTCCAGTGGTGGTAGTTTACCTGACATGAAGTACCAGTAACACCTACCTTCTCTGCCCACTTCTGAGTCTCCTGCACAGTATACATTCATGGATTTACCTGAGGAATTTGTTAAGATCTCCATGCTTCATATACTCAAAGACCATGATGAGCGGATCACCCTCGACACAGACGCCGTAGAACTTGACGATGTGTTCGTGCTGCAGGTTGGTCAGCAGCTCTGCCTCGCGGTGGAAGTCCTTGCGGGCGTTGTCGCTGGCATCCTTCAGGGTCTGGTGGGGAAAATGGACAAGTAAGGAAGGGGAGATGCTCCAAGAGTGTAGCAAACATGTGGGATGTTGCTGGAAAGGTAAGACAAGGACACTGCTGTGTTAAGGATTGAGGAAGTGCTTTCTTAATAGCTCTTTCAGAAATGCAGATGTGCTGTTTAAGTGCAACTGGGTAACAGCAGTACAATTTTCATTCTCCTGCCACACATCATCCCAAACAACAATTTTTCCTGTAAGAGGATATAGGAATACTCATGTTCTTGCTCTGCCATGTGTTCTCCAAACACAGAACAAATAAACTGATCTTATACAAAAAAATACACTAGTACACAGCTGTTTTATATCCTTTAGCATTTAACTCAGGCAAACCCTAGTATCCTGTTGGTATTTACCTTTCTTGTAAGTTCTTTAAAATAATACTCTGCTTGCTTAAAATAGTGGGAACATAGATGCATTCTTTATGTATTACTAATGTTGCTGTTCCTGATGTTGGTCCCTATGGTGTGCTATATATTAGGTGGATTTATGCAAGGCTATGTCCCCAGACCAGAACTTACAACCTGAGACTTCAGCCAGAAACTCCTTTGAAATTCAGTAAATCATTTCACTTGCCTAAAATGAAGCACATGTATAAATAAGCGGAGGACCAATCCTAAATTGATAGGCAGAGAGGAAGTAGTTAGAGATCAGAATTCTGGGGTATCAATTTTTCTCACCCTCCTTTTATTTATACAGCTCTCAACTCCTGCATATTTTCATCTTGAAAGAAATGTATCAACACTGGATCAAATAGAAGGCTTAAATGTTATATAATGAAATAATGCTAATTTAGCTGCCAGACATAGGTAGTTTCAGATCTCTTCTTAAGAACTACACTTCCTGAGCAAGGAAGCACTTTTGTCTACTAAAAAATAACCAAATTCACAAATTAAATGAGGAATAATTATAATTTACAATAAACTCCTACTAGGCTCTACCTTCAAAAGGTACAGTGGCTGCACCATACTGATTCAAACAATATTTTTAAAACAGTAAGAGAAAGACAGCAGGTTACCAATGTTCACAAATTATTATTGGCAGAAACTGATGTTTGGGGTCTGGTACCTCTGGGTTTTAACAACACCTACACTTAATAAAAAGGAAGATGTGTTATCATTTTAACTAAATATGCTTTCATCTGGTGACCTAGTCACTTTGTTTTCTAGCCTTAATTCATACACAGAGCATGGGACTCACTACATTCATCAGAACAGACCCAAAACAAGATCATGCTACACAATCATTCTGACAACAAACCCACATTATAGCTGCAGTAGTCATGGCTTGCTCAAGGTTTTTCTTTAACAGAGAAAATTCTGTTCACTTTTCTAACCTGTGAGGAAAGGATTAAATGATGCCTGTTGGAGAAAACACTTGCTTTACTTGTGAACCTGCCACCACAGGTCTGGAGAAATGAACAGTCACCATAACAAGGTCCAGATGGAGGTACAAGAAGAATTGCAGTCTGGACAGTCATCTACTAAGTTCAGGAGCTTTTCGCTGTGGATTTCCGGCTCTATGTATCCACAGGCAATAGAAATCCCTCATGCCACACATGTCCCTTCCCTGAGGGATGTACTTACGAATCTCAGGTGTCTTCAGGCCCAGAACCCTACTTCCACAAGTCTTACCAAGAACATTGCAATAAGAATGTTGCATCAGCAGAGCTTCACAATCTAAAATTCACATTTTAGTATGCACAGCTGTTATGATCTAAGGTGGATACCAGATTGGGTCCCCACTCTGGCTCCAACACAATAACCTCTGAACCAAGCAAGGCTGAAACTGAACTGTCTTCCAATGCTTCCTGGCTCTGGGATCATGCTTTAAAATAATAGAGCCACCAGCTCACAGTCCAATCTAAGTTATATAATGAAATCACTGGGAACAATTCTGTTGTCATTTGAGTTTCCTCTGGTGTTTTCATATATAAAGCAATTTGACTGTAATTCTTCTCAACAACAGAATTAGAAAAACAATTCATATAAAAACCATTTTTAAATAATAGCAACCTTGAAAAAATTGACAGGGAGAAGCATAGGTTGATACTCTTTCCAGCAGGCTCTCCCTGAAAAGACAGTAAAAATGCTGACAGCTCTGCCCTGTGAGGATGGCATGTTGTATATTTCAGAAGATGCTTTTTATCTCACAGAAACAGCAAAATTATCATAGGACAGAGAAGTTGCCATGGCAATTACACATTTTCTGTCAAAAAAACAAAATGCAGAAAGGTCTAAAACCCAGGTAAAACTTAGGGAGGGTTTCTACTACCAAACAGTGACTTGAATTTCTGTCACCCACCACTGCAAAGACCCCTTTTCATTATTTCATGCAATTCATAGAACAGGCATGTTGCATGAGAGATAGCTGACACAGTCAGGCAAGGAGGAAACTGGAAAGTGAAAAAATTAGTAAGCACATGGAATTTACATAGAGATGACATTGAGTAATGCATTTAGCTTGTTCTCAGTGCAAGAGAAAAAATAAAACCAAAATAAAACTGTAAAAGCACAAAGAAAGAAAAAGACACATTCATTATCATCAGAGTCATAGGATCACAAAATCACAGACTGGTTTGGGTTGGAAAGGATCTTTCCAAGATCGTCCAGTTCCAAGCCCCCTTCCATGGGCAGGGACACCCTCCATTAGACCAGGCTGCCCAAAGCCCCATCCAACCTGGCCCTGAACACTGTCAGGGAGGGAGCAGCCACAGGTTCTCTGGGCAGCCTGTGCCATGGCCTCACCACTTTCACAGGGAAGAATTTTTTCTATTACCTAATTTAAATCTACATTCTCTTAGTTTAAACCCATTACCCCTTATCACAATGCTCCCTGATAAGCAGTCCCTCTCCAGCTTTCATGTAGCTCCCCTTCAGGTACTGGAATGTTGCTATAATGCCTCTCCAGGGCCTTTTCTTCTCCAGGCCAAAAAAGCCCAACTCTAGGTCTGGCCAGGCCAGGTTACTCTAGCCTGGGGGATACAGCCCTGTGAGAACCCAGTACTGATCCCAGCCTGAACAACCACCATGGCATGGCAAATGGCCTCCTAGGAAACCATTAACTTTTCCTTCCTTCATCCTCTGTTCTCTAAAAGTGCACAGAGCAAAAGGTGTACTGATGTGAGGTATAAACTCATCCAGAGGGAAGAGTACTACAATGCCCATTCAACCAGCTTAACCTGAAGTTAAGCCCTCTGCTCACAGAGTTTGACCCACAGAGGGTCAGGGTCTCTGAAGCCCTTGCTGTGTGCCAGGAGGAGCTGCCCTCAGCTGCTGGCATCCAAGTCTGCAACTCTAAGACTTAATAAAAATAAATAACCAAACCACATATTTTCACTGCTAAACTCTTGTGTTCTGTGGTGGGGTCCTCTTGCTATCTCTCTGTGTGTTGGGAGAGGTGCCATCCCTTGGCCTCCACCATGAGCAAAGAACACCTGTGAGCTACAGTTGGTACCACAGTGAAAGAGAGAAGTGCCAGGCAATTAACCCCTCAGTTTTATGAGGCACAATCCATTGGCAGAATTTGCCCAAAAAAATCACTCTTTGATGGTAGCCAGACTCACATCTTCAAGGGTCAATGTGAGAAATATAAAACGGGCACAACCTGTCCCCAGAGCTAATTCTTTCTCCAACTGCCTGCGAGATCCTTATTAATGATCTCCACAGTTACAAAGGGTGGGCTTGGTTAAAAAAAAACCAAACCCAAAAAAACCTACAAAAAAAACAACAGGATGACAACTGATAGATTTGTCATTTAAACCCATGGAGACATCTTTTTCTTTAAAGGCTGAATGCTCTTTCTTGTGAATTACGCTGAGAAAGAGCAGTAGAAAGTGAGTGCAGCACAGCATTTAACAGCAAAAGTGCTAGGCTCCATTTGGCCAGGACTTTCAAAGGGAGCAAGTGAATGGAAAGACTTTTATTTTGCTATCAAGCAGTTCCCTGAAGTGATAGAGGAAAGGCAATTTCCACTCTAGCTTCACCAAAATACAATAGAAAATTCATTCAGATCTAGTTTTGTCATCTCCTATCTCTTACTTTCTCCTGTCCGTGATATATCCCTTCAGGGCTTAATTTCTTCTCACCAGTCAACAGGACTGAACAACGCTCAAGTATCAAAAAGCTTGTAACCTTGGCAAACCTCAAAAACCTGTTGGTTTTGATGGAGCAAGAAAGGACTCTACAAGTCCATCCTCCCTTCATGTTCTCTCACTGCCAGATCCAAAACTCTATTTCTTGTTTTGTGACTGGTCAGATAAAATTATTTTCTGATCCCTAGGCACAGCCCAAATTCTAAATGTGTATTCTCCCTGCATTTAATGAGATACTTCAAATGAAATACTTTTGGCAGAACACACACAGAGATAAGAGATTGTTGCCAGGGAGACTTTGCAAACTCTTAAGAGCGTAGTTTCACTGATAGTGTTTTGTAGTGTACATCCATGCAACCTCAGCCCTTCCAAGTTGGGAGATGAAAAAGCCTGGTATGGTGAAGCAGGTTTAGTGTCCAAGCTCTGAGATCGAGCTGGAAATCTTACTCCTTGGTAGCTTCCTAGCAAAATGTGCAGTCTGTGACCCCAAAAAATGCTTTTACATCCCATCCCCACCCTCTCTCCCCCAGAAATGTGAGAACTATTCTGTATACTTGAAACTCCTCCTCTGGACTGCATTTTGGGAAAAGTGACTGGAGCTATATGGTCAAGAATCACGCCTCCAGGTCTGGCTTATCATGGATTTCTGAATTTCCATAGACCACAAGATAATGTTATGTACAAGTTTGTTATAACCTTCCTGGCAGCTATACTGTTGATAATTACCCACAGATCATTTGAGTGGCTGACTGAAAGAATGGCACAAAAGAGGCCCTCTTTGACTAGCAATTATACACACAGTCTATTCCCTTGCTAGCGATAGGTATTTTATTTTAGACATGCATATATGTCATATGTATTTTTAATGGCCTAAGACATTCTTTTTCGCTAATTATATTTTAGATAGATCATAAAAGATTTTGCCCCTTTATGACACGGTCTGTTTCTCCCCTTTTCCTTATGAAATTAAGCTCTCATTTTATAATCCACAGCAAGATCAAATATCGCATTCTCTTAACACTCCATTAGCCTTGTGAACCCTTCCGCATATATCCGAGCAGTTACATGGGGCAAACTCGATCATTTACAAATAAAATAGCATCAGTTGCAACCATGAATTAATAATGGAAATCCTAAACTCTTTTACCTTCACTGCCACCAAGATTTTGTCCTGCTCGGGACAGAGGTTGTAGCATTCTGCCAGAAAGACTTTCCCAAAGGCTCCTTCTCCCAGTTCTCTTTTGAGAACGATATTGTGGCGCTTGATGTGCTGCACAACTGTGAAGAGAAGAAAAAATGGAGGTCAGAAGTGAGCTGCAAGACCTGGATGGGACAGGATCCATGCTTGCAGCCAGCCAGCCAGAGAACAGGGTTGCCTGTAGAGTGAACTTAAGAGTTGCACGTCGTGGAAAGAATCAAAGTGCCCATATGTCATTCATTAGTGCCCTGTCCAAAAAGAGCAAGTTAATATATTTGTATTTGGAGAGCAGTGCATTTGCAGGATAAGAAGACATGGAATTGAGAATCACCTGGAAAAAGGACATTTATCATCATATTACGATGAGTGCAACTGAGCATTCGTAACAGCCAATACTCCTTTTTTTAAAGAACTGCGACAAAGAATCAGAAAACTAACCAAACCTTTCTCACACTACTGCTATTTTTGTACCTCTAACAATAGCTGAACTCTCTCATCCAAAGCCAAAAAAGTTTTAAAATTAACCTAACCCAAGAAAACAAAATGCACCCTCTTTCAACTGGATCCAGCACAGTCCTCTGGTTCTCTTGCCACTTCTGCAACTGCTTTCCCTCCTGTGCTATACCACAGGAACAGTAGGATAGAAATTTTGTTCTCACAAACATGATTTACAGTATTGCTCTGAAGAAAAAGAAATAAAAGATGGACAAAGGTTTTAGACGGCACAGTGGACTTAGTTGAACTGCTGCCCAGAATCAATTGATTAAAGTCCTTGAACATTTTTGTTCAACTCATTTTACATTTTCCTTTCAGCAGAAGCTTCCATTAAAACATTTAATATTTAAAGGACTGTACCAAATTTTGTAGAATACATTATCAATTTGCAATGTTCAAGCTAAATAAAGCAGCCATAAGGGCAGTTTAACTGGCCACCTCAACAGGGCTGACAGCTTGTGTTGCTGAAATTGTACAAGACAGTCGGCACCTACTGACGAATTTAAACTCAGTGCATTTTAGCTGCTGTGGCAAACACTGAAATTTAACCCTGCCTGGACAAAGTCTATTTGCAACTTAAATCCTGAACACAGAGAAGTAAATAGCAGTGCACAGGTGTCAGGCCAACTTCTGCAAAGGTGTGAATCTCTGCTTAACTGCAGGGACCAGAGTTAAACCTCACCAGTAATTCAGGACATATTCAGATGCAGACCAACCCCACAGCTGTGGAAAATGGAGCACTGCTGGTAACAGCAGCAGGGAGACATGGCACAGCCCGTCCCCATTGTGTCACCAGCATTTTGAGAAAGGGACATTGTCTGCAGGAGAAAAATACATGTGTCCCACACCCTGAGCCTACCATGATGTATTTATGTGCACTGCACATAAATATAATCTGTATCCATGTATGAGCATGCAGGGGGAGTCCAACACTGAAGGAAGCCAGGAGACAGAGTGATGTCCCCAGGCACCTCCATCACAAGTCTTCCAGGCAGAGTGCCTGAGGAGCATACATCCACCAGACCATGCTGGCACCTGCTAGAAAACCCCAGGACATCAATCAAGCAGGTCCACTGTGCAAAGTCAGGAAGGCCAGCTACTCCTCCTGCCACACCAGTCCCACCAGGGCTTGCTCCTGTCCCCACAGCTGGTGGCTGTGAGGGCTGGGGAGCACTGCCTGCCCCCTACTCCAATGCCAGACCTCTTGGCAGAGGCCACACATCCTGTTAATAGCTGGGTAGACATGAAATGAGACTGCAAGGTACCAGTGTTCTTCACTCTTGTCAAGCTGTGGTCTAGCACATGATTAAATTTTGATCATGGTGATGCATCTGGATGGGCATGCTTTGTTTGGCCAGCTACCTGAGCATCGCCCCTGCAGTCAGCAGGAATTTTCTTTTTATTTTCATTTCCTCCTCAGCACTGGCTTTTCAGTTACAGCACAAAATACAGTCAGCACAAGAGAAGCCTGAACCAAAACACACCTTTTCCCCATGGACAGGAGTTAACTGGCATCCCCCACCTCTGCTAATACAGTCACGAGGCAGACACATGGGGAGGCCTGCTGTCCCAGCACATCTTGTGACCTGTGCTTTACAACACACTTGCTAATAAATCAGTACTCCCCCCCCACCTCCTGCCAAAACTGCCATTCAACCCTGCCTCCTAGGGAATTCTTCTGTTTCCCTCTGCTCAATTATCACCAGGGAGGATGCCTCTCTTCCATTCCTACACAGAGAAATTCAGCTCCACATTCCAGTGTCACCATCTTAAAATGTCCATGGAGTAGAGGGATGAGATCCTGTCCTATTGGAATTGGCAGCAAAACTCCAGCACAGACAGTTTTTTCTCTTGGTTCTTTCTAGAGCTGCCAAAGACCTGGTGATGAACTCAGCCCACCTGCTGAATTTTGTGTGGGTCCTCTCTTAGTTTTGACCCAGAACACTCCCAATTCTGACTCTATCAGTACACAGGTTTTTGGTGAAGTTTTTGGAAGAATTCACAAACAATAGAGTGAAAGTAAATACAAAATATATCAACTACTTCTCTTGTGGCACACTTAGAGCTGCTGCAAAATGCTCTTATATAAACCAAGCACTTGAAGAAACAACCCATCCCATAAACCAACCTGTTAAAACCAAAATGCAGCAAGCTGCAGAAGAGATCTGTGCAGAATATATTCGCAACTTGTCACATCCTAGCCATCCCTGTTACCTTTCTGAGCTGCACCAACTTACTGAACAAATAAGAAATGACAGTAAATGTGACTAAATGTGAGAGATTAAGTATAAGAACAATGTAAGTAAATCAAACACATATGATGTGATGGAAATATGAGCTAAGGAAAAATCTGTTTAGCACACAGAGGGCCCCAGCCATAATGACACCGTCTTCAGTGGGAGGAGATTTCAGCAGGAGATACACTGAAAAATTCAGGTCAAAATCTGCTTTCAGTTAATATCAGGATAAAGCCAATTATCTCTGTGGAAGTTCAAGAGATTATCCTGGATTTACATTGAAAAAACAAAGCAGAATTTGGCCAAAGAGGTGGCATAAGGGAATTACAGAAGAAGTCGTCTCATAACATTGTCTCACAGGCCAAGACAGGTGAACGTTCAAAGGGCAGCTACATATTCTTCTCCTCGTGACTCTAAATGGTAAATGCCTTTGAGATGCCATTTGTACTTTTAAAAGTACATCGTCCCTGGTTTAAAAGATCTTGTCTGTTCACTGTAAAAAATACATTACATTAAGCTAAAGCCACTTTGAGTTGAAACACTGAAAAACGAAACAGAATGTGAAGTGAGACCAAGTAAACTAAACAAAGGCAAATGCTGAAAGGGGGTTTTGGTGTTAAATAATAACCGCACAGATGTGCCCATAGAAGCAGGGGTTCCCACAGGTGACTGCAGGGCATCAGCTAGCAACAGGGAGCACAACTGCAGAAAAGGGCTGTCTTCTCATCTCAAGGTCTCAGAGACATCCCACCAGCAGAGCTGGACTTGCAGATATTTCACTAACTAACTAAAAAGCCATCATGTCACTCTGGAAATGATGCATCAAAGCCTTCTCCCGCGATTGCTATCTGCAGGCACAAGATTGCACTCCCCGGGTAACCTACCTGCCTTTGATGGTGAGGCTGAACAGAGAGGGTCACACCGTGTTCGGGAGTGGGTCCCAGCAAAACAGACAACTCAGGCTCACCTTCCCACGTTGAATTCACTGAGTTGCATGTGACTGATTCCAGTCACGGACAGCAGGATACTCAGCGCTATAAATTATTAAAATTCTGCACGCAATTAAAAAGTGAAATGCTGTGACAGAGTGAAAGTGTTTTCCCCTTGGTCACAAACAATAATTCTGAACATTTTACCACATGTGACCATTACAGCATCTAAGCTGACCTTCTACACACCACGGAGCCGTGCCAGTCTTGATTTGAAAGTCTGAGCTATTCACTTGCCCTAATGTGTAATCATTTTCATTGCTAATAAAAATACATGTCTTTTACTTTGCCTCTTAATTTTTAGCTTGCGTGGCCTGTACATCCCTCCTTGGGTTTTAGGAGACTTTCTCTGCTAGATCAAGCAGTCTTTTAAGGTCTGGTATAAAAATACATCATCAAAACTCTTTCTTGCTCTTTCTGGCAAGGCAAAGAGATGGAAGGCCCTTTGAGAAAAACATTATATCCAGTTTGCTAGTCATTTTCCTGGTTTTTCTCTGGAAAAATTTCAACAACATTTTTAAAAGAGGTTTTTTCCAGTTTGGTTTTTTTTCCCAACTGGAAGCCACATTCTTGTTTCACTCTCCATAGGTTGTGATAAAACCATAAAATCAGCTCCCTGTATCTCTGCTCGTCCAAAGATCACAGTTGTCCTTTAAAGGCTGGGTTTCCTAAAGATTACAGAAATTACAGTGTTATGTGGTATGCATGAGTGAGCCTCATCTTGGACACCTCACCCAATTACGATATCAAAAGTGCTGCAAGTTTCTGATGTGTTCCCATGCACCTCATGGGAACAGCAGAGCAGAGGAGGTATCTGTCCTTATGGAGAGGCTGCAACACAGACTCACTGCTTGATGGACAGCAAGTGCCACAGCAGACACGCTCCATCATCACTGCTCACTCAAGTACCAACACCAGAAGATCCTGGTGTGTTGCATGCCCACTTAAATCATCTGCTGAGTCCACTTTCTAGGATACTGCTCAAAATATTGCTAACAGTGCACATGTGGAACACTCCTGATTAAGTATGTTGTGCCAGGACTCTGAGAAGAGAATGGGGACCTTCAAGATACCAAGCAACCAGCCAAGGTAAGATTAGACACATATTTACAGTTGCATAAGAAAAAAAAGCAGGAACAGAAAAGACTTATCATGTGACGTGACATGAAGTGCCACAGAAAGACATTTTTGCAAGTTTCTTCATTTCTTCTCCCATCATTCCTCTTGCAATTGTGAAGACTTTTCTAAGATCTTGCTCAAAAAAACCCAGGTGTAAATGGCTCAGACAGTACACCAAATTTGAACAGCATCTGTCATTCACATAAAAAGAGGGATGAAATTTCAGAAAGAATCCCATAGCGGGAGGATACAAAACCCCTATGAAGAGCGGACAGCAAGCCTAACCTGATGGCAAATGGATTCGGCAGTAGCAGCATCTCCACTGTTCTGCATGCTGTTGCCAGAGTAGAAATTGTAGCTCATTCAGATGCCTACTTTCCAATTGCCTGGATGCAGAAATAGGCCAGCTCAGTTCTGAGAGCGTATTTCTCATTATTTATCCCACACAACATTTGCTACTTATCATTTTCTCCATATTTCTGTGTAGTGTTATTGTTGTTTCGTTTTTACCATACAGCAGCAACAAATCCTCATGCAAGGTCGATGCCCAGCTGTTGTAGGCATAAACAAACAAGCAGCATGTTTTCACTTATATATAGACCACAGCTGAGATTCAACTCACACATCTTTAACACAAAGAAAATAAGCCAACAGAAAAAAACGCTCCTCAGGTACTCTGCTCTAAATAAAAGGTGCTGGTACAGACTACAGAAAACTGAGCATGGAGGATTCACAGAAGAACTAGGTCAGAAAAGCATTTGGTCCTTGTCACATTACCTGTACAAGTATGGCTTCTGAATCACTTTGAATTTCATTTTCTTTCTCTGAAAAAAGCACAGTTTAATTCAACAGCTGTGAAACGGTTATCCCTGAAGGGCCATCTGTGACTTGCCGGATTTTTCACAGGCATCAGACCCCAAATGGGCGTTGAGGAGACATTCAGTGGGCAAGCTGAATAGGCAGTGGTCTTCCTGGAAGACCTGGAGACGTTTATGAAAGGCAAACCTGGGAGCACTCACAGGAATGGCATAACTCCCAGGGATTTCTTAGCTGTCAGGAGCCACATCGGATGATAAATCCAATAAATCTGTGATTGCTCTGGCTTAACCTTTCCATTGCTTCATTTACAATTTACATCCTCTTGGGATCTAGACTTTAAATCCCAGAGTTTCTAGTGTCTTGGCTGAGAATTGGCTTCCCTCCATGGCACAGGGCTGCAGCTTATGGGATGATGCCGAGTCCTTTCCTCACCTGCCTGCGGCAGCAGGGGCACGACAGCTCTTGCCCACTACAAACTCCTTCTGCTGTAGCTGGTGTGGCTCTTCTCTGGCTGAAACTCAAGTGCTTGCAGTCTTTTGGGGTTATTTTTTTATTTCTGGTGAGGTTTTTTTAATCTTACTCTTTCGTTACAGTAATTGCTTTGGTTTAGCTAGCCAAGACCCACTCAGCTTGGCTACAGATAGCCAGCCATACTGCCATACTTGATTAGATCCTTATATTAAAATAGGAACTACTCAATATTAAATTATAATAACAATTCTATCATTGTTTTAAATGCATGAGCATTATGAGCTAAATTCACCCTTTCAAGAAAACAAGAATAATGAAGTTGAGTTTTTCCAGGCATGAATTTGCCCTTGCACACAAAAACTAAGATACACAAGGCCCCCAAGCTTTAGCAACCTGTAACTGGCTTTTATTTCAGTTACGAGTTTGTATTAAATATGGATTTGTTCTGTTACAAGCTAAAACAATTGGGATATATGGGAAAAAACTGCACACTAAATTTGGTGCTCTATGTTCAGAATAAATAGCAGATATTGATTGTTCAGTGGTACTCTTTGTATGCTGCTTCCTGACTACTAACAACTTTTCAGCACAGCGTGGTAAATGCCAGCAGAAAACTCTGCTGGAATTTTGACCACACATTGCCTTTGCAGATGTATACTCACTTAATTTGTAAATGCCAATCTTCAATGTACGTCTTCCAAAGGATTAATGATTGTAAAGCTTAAAGGCTATTATTATGTGCAAGTTGCTGTATAAAAACTCTGCTGGTATTTTATGGTGGCAAATCGGGTCTGTCTTTCATGTTCAAGTTAACTGGAGACAATGATCTCATCTCCACCACCACCACCACCCCTCCTCCTCTTAGCTCAGACCAGGAAATCCTTTCCCTCAGTACGATACTAATCTTTGGGGATCTGCTGTGCTGCAGAAACAGAAGCGCTCAGCAAAGGCTGGGGAAGTACCATGTAGCATATCTCATAAAATAGATGCTTGCAGGGGAAAAAGGGCTAATAAACATACTGTATTCAAAGTATTAACTCTTTTCTATCTCTGTCTTCAGAAACAGGCATAGCCTGAAAAGCATTCCAGGATGCCAGTCTAAGAAGTAGGACCTGAAAGAAACATCATACAGAGACTGAGGTGTATTCAAGTTTGGCCTAAGTGGGTATAAAGGCAAAATTCAAAGGATATTGCCCTATTTTTGATGTAGGTTTCTCTGCTTTGCCTTTTCTCTTCTCATTTTAAAAGTAAAAGGAAATAATTTTGTACCTCAATATACGGGAGGACAGAAGGATTTCACTGATGGCCTTTGAAAAGGGAATATAAAAAGTAAATTGAGCTTTCAAGCCTGTGAATGAATAAACCACGTGCTTAGCTCACAGTCCCAAATTATATCCCCTTATATAAATAAAGTTAAGCATGTATATAATCTCTACCTTTTGCTGAACTAGTTTACTAAAAGATACCATAGCATCTGATCTGCTGTTAGATGGGTAGGTCTGCTCTGTTGCAGATAATTGTGCACAGAAAAAGGAAACAATAGAGAAAAAACCGTAGGAGCATTACAGAGCCCAGTCTTTTATATATATCAGTTTTAAGCATATCATTTACACTTTTTTCTAGTAATTTTTGTCCTGCTTCAGAGCACCTTTTACAGTTCTATCATGATGCAGTGCCCTGTGTGGCTTTCCACAGGGAAAGGTGCATCTTATGCATGCCTGTGTTTTACTTTCTTTGGGCCAAACAAAAGAAGAAACCTTCCTCCCCCTTGGATCAGATCCCTGCAAAACAAAACAAGCAGGGAGGAGACAAAAACGAGTCTTGAGTCTTCTGATACACTGACCTCAGTTTGTCCTCTGGGGACACAGAAGGGGCTCGTACTGACTGCTGCACTGTCCCTAAGCCCATGCCACGGAAGAGATGAGCAAAGCCATCATAAAAGGTGAACAGACCTGAAAAAGAGCCTATTTTCTGTTACAGACGTGCTGACTGTCCTTCAGCAGCATTTCTGTGTCCTTCCATGGTGAGTCTGTTTGTTCCTCTGCTTCTGTTTCTCTGACAGGCTGGCACACCTCTTTAGCAGGGCATGCCATCTACAGAGGCCTATGTTCCCAAATGGGGACTTCCTCTAGCCCTGTTTCAGAAACCCAGTGCTTTACGGGTAACAAAGACAGCTGTAACTGGCATGCACGGTGCACCCAGAAAATTGGTCTTTATTGCTGGGCTGTGCCAGATCTCTACTGCAGCCACAAAGCAGTAAAAAAGTTATAACATTGTATTAGCTCCAAACAAAAGCCCTACAAGTTCTCACTTACAGGTCATCCAAGTGAAGTCACAAAGCATTTTGCAGGACTGAACATGCTGAGGGTTTTCAGGATCAGATTCTGAACAACTGCAAAGAAAAGATGACTTTTTGTTTGTCTTGCTGCACATGCACTGAAAAAAAAAACTTCGTCTGTTTCCATATGAACATAGCACACAGTTTTTCAAGCTTAGAAGGTGTACTTATTGTGGACAACATACCACTTCCACTGACCCGGTTCTTCCATCCTGCGTCCTCTAAAGGACAAAGACCATAAAGTGTATGTTTGTCGCATGACAGCAACACAAATTTTTCCGTGTGTAAAGGTCATGAGTTTTCTACAGCCTGGGTGACTTCTCATCATTCTCCAGGGTTTGACAACCTTCCCAAATCCTAGGGAAGGATACGAATGAGACTTTGTCATGCATCTTGCAGTGAGCTTTGCTTAAACAAACAGTGGTAGTCCTACATGGAATTGGTCTGTAAATCGTACTAAACTGCAGCCCAGCAGGACTTGAGAACACTTCAGTCTTTTTAGCAGCAGCAGGATAGGTGCCTATTCTAGTCATCCTGATAGAAAATCCAACCTGCCCCATGGATACAGTGAGAAAATAAAAGCTGTGTCTTAACAATGTAAGCAGCAGGACTTTCCCAGATCATTTTGCTTGCAAAAAATGTCACGTATTTTCCCTTCTCCCCTCTCGTATCTGCATCTTGTTTCCATGTAACATGAAAACCAATGCATCTAGCTAACAGATTTAGTAGAGAATATGAGAAATATCTTTCCACTCACATGTGCTCTGGACAAGCAAGGAGTCCTCCTCCTTCTTTGCTAAAACAAGCCCGGTGAGAGACCAAAAGTCTCAGCTATGTACACAGCTCCTTGCAACCAGTCTGCACAACATTCAGCCCACAGCCACTTGTCCTTCAGTGGATCAGAAGCAATACCATGCTCTGCATGCCCTCACAGCTGCGGACAGCTAGGCACCAGTTGCTCAGTCCGTGTGCCAAACGGAAGAAGGCTTAAAGTAAGAGCAAAGAGTTCCTGGGTTCCACTACAGATGACAAACAAACAGGTCTGCTTCTCAGCAAAGTTCCCTTCAGACATCAGTTTATACCGGGGCTATGTAAATTTTCGCTAACACGTGTAAATCCCCTCCTAAATATGAATAAAACTTTATTTTAGAGAAGGAGAATGAACACAGATACATTAATCAGCAGTTAGGCATACAATACGTCAGCAGCCAATGAACAGCAAAGACCTGTTACTCCTTTAGTGTAACGACGGCTTCCCACAGGGTACACTGTGATAATGAACAGTCAGAGCCCCAGTACCAACAGCAACAACACAACCAACGAACCACTAAATGGGACCTTTTAAAGCTGTGGCCCATGACGAGGTTGAGGACAAGTTTAGTCTCTGCCAATATGCTTTCAGCACCTAAAAGCATCTTGGTTTTGAGTTGATAATTACAGTGTGCCGAGCCAAGCAGCTGTCACTAAGGAACAGGAACTGCCCAAATGCAACAAAATGCATAGAAGTTTACTGGCTGATTTATCACACAATAATGAACCCAGTTACAGCCTTTTGAGGCATGTAAGTGAAAGACAGAAAGAGGGAGAAAACAAAAGAGGAAAGGGAGGAAGAAAGAGCTTTGAACATTTTGTTCCAGTTGGTTTCCAAGAAAGAGGAAAACACCAGGCATGATTCAATCGAAGGATGCCCTCCCACAGCCCCGCTGGTGCTGCTGGAGAAGTGGCCACTGGGCAGATACCCGAGACACGTATTTCCCAAAGCACACAGACCCAGTCTTTGCTGAGACATGAACTCTCACTGATGGCAGCACACACACATAGCAGGGCAAACAAGAAGAGGAACGGCAGAAATGGCTGAATGAACTTTATTCAGAATCTGACATACGATGTCAATATAATGAACATGACCTAAAAAAGAGTGTTACACTCACAAGCAGACTGAGTTGGCAGCTCTGACCAATTAGTACCAGTTAATTTTATGTTGATAGCTAATACACGCGTATGATATTCTGTAAAAGCTTAATAGATGTCACCATAAATCACAGTCACCTTTCTCCCCTGCACTCTTTATATTTGGAAAGTACTTACAGTTGAATCTTCTGTAACACTTGCTGTAGACCAAAGTGAATGCAAATGTAATTCTGGCAGTCTCTGCAAGAAACTGAAAATGCACAGACCAGAAAAGCTCTCTTCTCACCTAGTGTCTATACGGCTGTTGCTTTTAAAAATAAAAAAAATGGTTTTGTTCCAACTACTGTACACCATGGTATTTACAGCGACTGTAGTTTGCACAGAACAAAGATAGGCAAAATGTAGGCTTTTTTTCTCCCTCTTCCTTCTGAAGTTCAAGTTCTCTCCCAGAGCAATAAATGCCAGCTGCCTACATACTCGTGTACTTGGAAAGCATTTTGAGCAGCAGCTACCAACAGAAATGGCTGCTACATTCGTTGAACTGTAATGGCAGAATACTCCATGTGCTTATCAGTAAAGGAAATAGTAAAATTTACCATCTCTTTATTGTTACTGGTGAAACAGCTGGATTTTTGCCTCACGTTTTTTGGAACTGGCACTTGCCACAGAGGAAATGGGTGTTGCCCATTGATACACATGCCCTTTGAGCTCAACTAAGGCCCTGGCGAACACAAAGAATTACTGTTAGCCCCACAGACAAGATGTCATCAGGATAGGCTGACAGACCACTTCGTAAGCAAGACCAGCAGCAGCAGGAGGGCAAGTGCATACCTGCTTTTTGGAGGAACTGGTCGGAAGCCCGTTCCTGAGCTGGAGGGTTGCTCTGCACCAACATGGTCCTCAAGCAGTTTCCAGGACTCTGTGTTTCTACCCTGGCCTTCTGCTCAGAATTTAAGGAGATGAGGAAGGATCAGGATCTAACTTAATTATTTATAAACCAATTTCAAGATTTATTGGGTAGTTTTCCCAGTGTTTTCCCATGTGCAGCTCTCAACTAGCTTCTAGGCTAGTGTGTTGCTTTCACCATTGCTTCTGCCACATTTAGTCTTCCCTTGTAACATTTTCATTGATATGAGGATGGTAATTGAACCACATGCTACAAGAATGTAAGAGGCTCTAATAACCATTACTAATTTGCATTTTTCCTTACAGAGAAACTACAGAGAGACAACATCATTTGCTTCTGCAGCCTACACACACACAGACACACAGATGAAAAGATATTTGTCATCAGCGCTTTGGCAAACAATTCTTACAAGGCTTCTGCTGAGTGAATCCCTTTATCATTGTTTCCCCCACCTAGAAAATAAAGCCAGAAATGCTTACCTAGCTGTCTTATAATCACTTAATATATATATATATATAAATAACTTTATACTTGGGCAGTGTCGCAGACCTGTGAAGTGTAACCTCTGTATTCCTTAAAGATCTTATTTTGTCTGTTTTGAAAACAACACCCTGGACTCTTCACTGCCTTCACTTAATTTCAAATCTCAAGTGGAAACTCTTCAGATATAGGTTTGGCTGCAACAAATACTTGCTTTTATTTTTAGATTCTGGCCTCCTTAAACTTTGAGTGCATTACAACACAGTAAAAAAATAAAAGCAACTGGAAAAAGAAAAATAGATTTAAAAAAAAAATTACAACAACAGTTTCTCTTACAGTGCCTTCAGTGTTATCTTGCATGCCATCAAATTAATCCTGCTCTCACTCACAAAATGTAAACTGGTACACTCAGTGGAATTCTTCCAGATTAAGAGTTATAAAGAGAAGCTGCTGAAGAAACCAATTAAGAAACCCAGGGCATCCCCTAATTTAAGGGGCGGGGGGGGGGAGGGGTGGGTGTGAACCAACAACCCAACAACAACAAAAAAAGCTCCACCAAACTTCAAAAAACATACCTGCCATGAACAAAAGAAAATGTGAGGTCTGCCGCTTAGCTAACTGCCCTAATTCTTTGCTTACTCCAGTCGGTACATTAGTTCACAGTCTTTCATGTACCATCCCTCATAAAAATAAACAGGCCCTCAGGGACTGACATACCACAACCGGCACTTCAAAACTACTTGCCGTGGCTCCCTTTCCACACCTTCATAAATGTAAACAAATAAAGATTTCTGAACAGGAGCTACTGGAATAATTTTCCTACATATTGTGTCAAGCAGGCATCAGAAATGTCAGTTGTTGTGAAAAGCAGTGAAAATGGTAAATTGCATCCTAAGCAGGGCTGCCCTTGCTCAGCATTGCAAGACAATTTTAAAAGGCATTTTTGCCCAAAATTCACCAAGTTGGAAGCTAGCTACAGCAGCCAGGAGCAAGTGGTTCAAGAACATGCATTACTCCTGCTACTGCACAAAACGTGCCGTGCTTTCACGTACGGACCCGAGTTACGGACCGCTGTGCTGACTCCTGCTTCAGCACATCGTGTTCATAGTCCAAGCCCGGCTCTGCAGGAAATCTGACACAACTTTCCCAAACCAGTGACAAGGTTGTCACTGAAACAAGCAGTCTCACAGGAAAGAGGTACGTCCTGCCTCAGAAAGGCCTTGGGAATTGGACAGGTTGGGAGTCTGAATGCAAAGGCATTACATACATAGCAAACGCACTATACACAGCAGCTTTCCACCCAGTAATTCACATCTGCAGATACACAGGAGAGGAGGATCACCCATACCAGGGAGTTTATTGTCTCCAGTGAGAAGCACAAGACCAAAGTGCTGATAGGCTCGAGAAGCGAAACAAAGGAGAGATTAAATATTGGCAGGGTGCAGTATGAACTCTGAAAAAAAGAAAAGGAAGATGACTAAACTGCTCCAGTTCAAAAGCAAGAGACTCTCCAGACCCCAGTTGATTAGTAGTGTTAATCAAATTTTCTCCTGTTTTCTCACTTAAGCATTTTAGGTCCTGTTAATTTAGATTTCTTCATTGTGAACAGCTTGTTACAGCTGCTCAGGACCAGGCTGGACACCTGCCCCAAAGACTTCCCTTAAAGATTTTATGTAACATTTTAATTAAATGCTATCCCTAGTACAGTAAGAATTTGCCCATATCCAAGCCAACATCATAGCCACTTTTTTCTGCACGTTGTTTGATTATTTTTTTTCTGTTACACTAGACAGTCATATTTGAGGTATGCTTAGAAAAAAAGACAGAAACTTTTGCTAGCTTATTTATCACTACTTCTTAGTGACTCAACTTTATTTCGATGCCACAAATTGCACAGCTGCCAGCCTGTTGGAAATATTTCTGCATCCCATTTGGTTAGTTATCCTACAGTTTTAAAAGCTTATGATCTCTTATGGAAGTTTGCAGACGTGGTTCCCTCACCCTCCCCAGCTATAGCATGACAATGCATGCCAGAACACAGGCTCTGGCACAGACTTTGGAGACGGATGTGGAAAGGTTACACAATTTCGCAATAAATTCATTATGATCAAGCAGCACCAGTTAAAGCAATCACTCCCCTGGCCAAAGAAATAAATGAGGAAAAGAAAAACAAAATAAGCCCAAGTCTTCACTTTTCTGATGTCCTGTTGCATCAAAGCACAGGTTGAAACAAGCTGAGAAAGTGTAATGTGCTTCAACGTCTTTTTCAGTTGCTATGGTACAGTTTCTTATGGAAAATTCCTTGTTCTGCGTGATGTTTTTCCTGCCTCATTTGGGATGGCAGAACCGTTCCTTGTGTCACCTGAGAAACCGGGCTGTCAGTTTCCACCTATTGGTGAGAAAGAAACTCATCAGCAGCAGAACTCAATGGAAAATTCCTCGGATAGAAGTTTCTGCGCTGGAGGCCAACAATGACACTGGGGAGGAAGGATGGATGGGGTTAGGGGCTGAGGGGGCCACGCAGGAGATCTGACTTCCACCTCGGGGCTGGCCACAGATTTCCTGCGTGGGCTGGGGCAAGGGATTTAATCTCTGGGACTCTCTGCTGGTGCAGGCATCCTTCCCCCATTCTTCAGCCTGTTTGTGAAGTCACAGGTCTGTGACCTGCCCACAGGTCAACCAACTAGCTCCTGGTTGCAGGAGCTGGGCCACAGCCCAAATGCTCTTCAGGCAGGGGTTATTTGCAGCTGCAGAGTCCCACAGTGCTTCGCACAGTGAGGTCTCATCTAGACCGTGTGGCTCTAAGGTGATGCACGCAAATAAAAGTAAATAATTGCATTGTGCTCTTCTCTTAAGGAAAAATATCAAAATAGGCAAGGAGGGAAAACTCCAGCTTTACTGTACAGCGAAGCGGGAGAAAACATTTAGCTTTTTAGAGGAGTTCTGCAATCTATTTTCTGCACAGATAATGCCAAAAATTGCCAGAAACTTTGTCTAAAAATGGTATTATAGCATCACGCTAGCGATGCAAACCCATCAGGGATAGGGCCTTTGTACTAGGGGAATTTCTTGCGTGGATTAATTGGAAGTAATCCGACTTTAATGTGACATTTTTCCTGCTGGAATGCTTTTCCTTCCAATCAAAAAATAATTAGATTCCACCACATTTGATTCATGACAAAACCAAAGCACGGTTAAAAAAAGAAAGAAAGGAAACGACAAAGGCGTTAACGTTTTAATGCAGTCGGATACCTGCTGTACTTCAGAGTGCCGAAATTCCCATGGGCTCCCTATGGTGATTAGAAGAGCTTTTGACCTCTCCGAGGAAATGGGTTTTGAAAATAATAAATGCATAAGTGCTCAAAAAGGGACTCTTTTAGTAACGTCTATCATGAGAATGAAGAGCATTCAAGATATGATAATGCAATTGCACTCCATGGGACAAATTTTCTGTTGGTGCCAATATTTAAAGCTCCATTGACTTCAGTGGAGTTTCACCCTTTAATCCAAGAAGGTTTAGACTTGTTGGATATCACTTGCAGTTACATACAACCACTTTTGTCTTTTGAAGTCCCTCCCTTTCCCAGATAATTTCCACAAGAAGATTAATGGAAACAGGTGCAGGAATGAAAGAAAATGTGCCAAATGTTTACTGAACACAAGTCAGAACATTCAAAATTTGGACTCACACAGCACTGACTTCAGCATAAAGCCAGTCAAAAAATTTGACTGAGAAGATTTTCATGGTGTAAAATAATGTTTCAAAGATTCAGAAGCAGGAAAATGTTGATTTTTTTTCAGTTATCTTTTTGGATTTCTAGCACAAAGGATCAAATTCAACATTCCGAAGTAGAAAAAAGGTCTTTATCTCCCCGCCCCCGCCAAAAAAATTCCCCATGACTCTGAAGTGTTTGCCCAAATAAACTTTTCGTTTTAAAATACCAAATTATTTAAATTTTATTGAAGATGCACATTTTTCCATTTCAACATTTCAATTCAAAGCTTTAACTTATTCTGATTTTAAAGCAGCAAGTAATTTTGAAATGCTGAAATCTCCCATGGGAGGAAAATTCTATTTTTGAACAGCTTTACTTCTGTGCATTTAAAATCTCAGCTAATACCCTGGAACTTTGGAAGGGGAGGAGTTGTACTGCAGATGGAATAATTCAGTGAAGGCTGCATTATTCTGTTTGTACAAAGTGGTAAAGGCACTAGCATGTTCCTCTCTCACTTTGCATTATGGTGGAGGAATCACTCTTTCCAGAATGTCATCGGATGAAGAACCGAATGCCAGTCTCATATGGAAGCCTGTGTGGGATGTCTGCATATCAGCACGTTGCTCCTGCGATCACTATCCTCACACTTAACCAGAGGGTAACAAATCTGACTCCCAAGAAACTTGTCCAGTAAAAATCATGTGCAAATGGGAATGATGAGGAAAATGGAAGTTAAAACTCAAGCTTTAGGCATAGCAAGGTTGTAAGCAAGATCTAATGAAGCTACAGAAATTTGAACCAAACCCCAAGATTTGAATACAACTGACTTTTGACAAGCTTTACATCCTGATCTGAATGCCATGAATTAAAACTATTTTTTCAGAAAATCTCTCCCAGATTGAACAGAATTATAATCATCAAAGAAACATTCTGTAAGGTTATACCTATACTACTGCAGATACTTGTCAATGCGCAAACCCTTTGGAAGAGCAAGAGTTTTGCATACAGCAGTGTTTTTGTGCTAGAACCCACCCTTTAGATTATGATGGGCCATCTCGTCTTCAGTAAGGTTTGTGCTGTTATACTAACATTCCTAATACAAAGAAAATCCACAGAAGGCTCCTGTGCTTTTCGGCACCCAAAGTAAATCATGCTCTCTCTTAAATATCCAGTCCCTTTGATAATCACAAGCACCGCTGTTACATTTCCCTTATCCCAGCACCCTAATTATCTTTCTCTTTGTATTTCCAGCAGCACAAAAAGCAGCTGGGGTCTGAACACAGTGGGGGGCATAGATGGGTACAGAAATAAATGGTGACACAGAAGAGCTTTTTGTTCTTCAGCTGTCTTTTGATGCTTTCACACTCCCCAAAAGTATGAGACATTTTATAATTATGACCATAATGAAATGTCATCAGGCATTCAAGAGGGCTTCCCTCCTGAAGAACTAGAGAAGCAATAAACATCAGTTTAAAAGCTGTAAAGCCAAATCAACAAACAGTTAAAGCCGCAGATGCAAGGTCCTGCCATGCTGACCTTCAATTCTCTTCACTGGGGCTCCAGAGGAGCGTGGATGAAATTCCCTTCCCAACCCAATACGGATATTCAATTAGCTAGCTGTCAGGGCGAAGCACATAAAAAAAGGAAACCTCAATGAACACATCGGGCTAGTGAAAGGCAATTTAAAGGCTCCTTCATCAAACACTGCTGCTTTTAACCAGTCAGGTAATGTATCAAAAGCAAAGCCTACTTCCCCAAATCCCTGAATCCAAACCCTGAACTCACGCTGCCGGTGAGGGCTAAGCCTAGCTAGTGGCTCTAACTGCATGAACATTAGAGCAGTAATGACCAAGAGTCCTACCCTTTTGTCCTTCTTACCTTTATTTTTTCTTCCCCACCCTCTCCTTCTTTCTCTTTGTCTGGGAGAAGGGTATTTGTATGTATCTCAGCCTCACAGCATGACACTTCTTACTGGATGGAGCCTTCTCT
The DNA here is from genome assembly GCA_022605575.1 of Laterallus jamaicensis coturniculus. Taxonomy (NCBI): domain Eukaryota; kingdom Metazoa; phylum Chordata; class Aves; order Gruiformes; family Rallidae; genus Laterallus; species Laterallus jamaicensis. Next base: position 3,744,590 of record JAKCOX010000010.1, read on the forward strand.
GGTTGCTGCTTGGATACATACAAGACACAGGCTTTTGTAGTTTCCTCTGTCTATTTTCTGAACATGATTTATCTGCTTAACTTTTGTGATGTTGGTTCAGTTTTTTCCTGTCTAATGAGTTTTTTTAGTATTGTGTCTCAGAATTTATGATGCCACCTGTCGAACACCATGCTTGCTGGCTTAAACAACGCCTAGAGATAAGAAAATGTCCTCCACGTTTGTGACATGGAGGTATTGCCTGTAGCACAGCTTGAGGACATAGAGGGATTCTGTCCATATAGAGCAGTTGCCTGTTAAAGGTAACAAGCAAACTGTTAAAGAATCTGTATTGCCTTTCCTCTGTTTCGTAATCTTGCTCTAAGAGAGCACTGAATTAAAAGACTAAATATATTCATTTTTGCATTCATGGGTACAGTGTGCACTTCATAAGTCTTTGTATTAGTCCTCCCTGGTGCTTTGCTCCACCACCTTTCACTGGGTTGAAGAACAGGGGAAAAGAAGCTTTTGTCTCCTATGAATCAAACCATCACCTTCAGTGGGTCAGACTGAGCGCTAGATGCCCATGGGTGCAATTTTATTTACAGTCATCCTATGGCTTGCACAACTTGAACAAAAAAAAACCACATCAAGAACCTCAATAATTTAAGTGCATCAGGATGCAGAAATGCTTAGCTTGAGCAGTATTAAATGCCTCATTAGTTTACTTAAAAGCAACAACGACAACAACAAATTCCGAATATGCTCTTGTCAGAGGCAATGAGGTTTGTCACAGATGAGGTTAGATAAAGCCTGCTCTATCACAGAATCTGAGATAGAAAGAAAACAGCACTCTCTGATTTTGGCTTGATTGTGTTCAAACAGCCTTCTTAGCCTGATTACTCAGAGAGTTAATATGCCGTGCAAAACTCCACGTCCAGCTCAGCTCTGACGCGACTTCTAAGTATCTGTCAGGAAAAAGCAGCGTAGGGGATGATGGGTAGCTTGTGACCACTCAGTGTTTATATGCTTGTAAACTGATTTTCTTAGTATAACAGCATGGGGATATAGGAAAGATTTAAACCCTGGATTGTTGTATTTCCTTACACTGCATTTCTATTTAAATAATTGCCCTTCTTTCCTGAAAACAAAACCTCATGGCACTGAGATGATTCTGCAGCTGCTTTGTTCTCAGCATTTCTCTGAATTCATCTTGTCTTCCTGAGGTGGATACCTTAGAAAACCCTCCGTAAGAGAAGAGATATCCAGGGGACTATACTGACAAAAATCTTCTGCAGTCTGCTGCTGTATTTCTTTATCATAAGGGCAGACACTAGTTTTGTAACCATTCGAATGTCTCCCAGCACAGCCTTTGGCTGTAGTTGTTTCAGGAAGACAGCTCTTGAGATGGTTTAGCTAAGAAATACTGTGGATTTTAACACGCATGCTCGTATACAGTATACCCTGTCCTGGTAGCAAAAGGTCAAAGAAAGCATAAGAAAATGTTTCTTAAAAGCCTTTGTGGATATTTGGATGGGGCGACTGGTCTGATGAGGCTGAGAACTCACTGTGGGTGGGCACAGCCTTTTATATATGATGAAAAATAAATACTGCATGCTCAGGCAGAGATCCTGTCCCAAGACTAGACCAAAACATGTAAAATACAAATATCTCTGTACACTTTCTCTCCATTATTAAGAAAAACACCCGATGTTTTTCTGTGCTCTACTTATTTCTGTGTACATTATTCTGTCAATAAACACAAGCTGCAAAGTTGAGATGGCAAAGCTGTCTTCTGTGGAAGCATGGTACACCTGCGTGCTTTGTTCTCTCTTGAAATCATCCTATCGTGCAGTCAAGACAATTTACCAGTCCAAGATAAATCTCTTACCAGTTTGTTTAATGTTGCCATTTACCACAGACCTATTTCAGATGTCGAAGCAAACTCAAAATACGCAGAGATCAATAGGCTGGAAAGACTCACGTTGATTAAAATGGGAAATCAATTCTGGATTGGGCCCCTAGAGGAGAGCTATCACTGCAAAGAAAAGTTGAAATTTCTTTCTTCTTCCTTATTTCTGAAAGACATATTCTATTTTGCACTGTATTTAGTCCTCAACATGGTACAATTTCAGGGTTCTCTAAAATGCTGCCATTACAAGAGGCAAAAAATTGTAACCTTAAAGTGCAATCAACATTGTGATAAATGTGCAAAACCAATTCCAGTGAGGAAACGTACTGTGACAGAATGCATAATGCAAAAGACTTCAATTAGCTGGGAAACAGTCACCTTCTAATAAAACAAGTATTGGTGAAAGCAGCTGAATTTAGATTAACTTTCAGAAGGAATCGCTGCATCTGCACAGAAAGCAAAAGGCTTGTGCCCTCCTCTCCAGAAGCAAAAGCTAGGACAAAAAGGAAATACATTCTCCAAGAAGGACCATGTGAAATTGAGGCTTAAATCTGTGCTTCTGCACAGAATCACAGAGTTGTAGGGGTTGGAAGGGACCTTGAGAGATCATTGGGTCCAACCCCCCTGCCAAAGCAGGCTCCCTAGCTCATACTGCACAGACAGGCGTCCAGACGAGTCTTGAATATCTCCAGAGAAGGAGACTCCACCACCTCCCTGGGCAGCCTGTCCCAGTGCTCTGTCACCCTCACTGGGAAAAAGTTCCTCCGCATGTTGGTGCGGAACTTCCTGTGTTCCAGTTTGCATCCATTGCCCCTTGTCCTGTCTCCACAGACCACAGAAAAGGGGCTGGTCAATTCCCTGTGTCCCACACTTAAAATATTTATAAACATTGATTAGGTCCCCTCTCAGTCTTCTTTTCTCCTGGCTGAACAGCCCCAGCTCTCTCAGCCTTTCCTCATAGGGGAGATGCTCCAGGCCCTTAATCATGTTCGTAGCCCTTCTCTGCACTCTCTCAAGGAGATCCCTGTCTTTTTTATACCAGGGAGCCCAGAACTGGACACAATACTCCAGGTAGGGCCTGACCAGGGCAGAGCAGAGGAGGAGGATCACCTCCTTAGACCTGCTGACCACACTCCTCCTGATGCACCCCAGGATCCCATTGGCTCTCTTGGCCACCAGGGCACACTGCTGACTCATAGCCAACCTGTCGTCGACCAGGACCCCCAGGTCCTTCTCCACAGAGCTCTTTTCCAACAGGTCATCCCCCAGCCTGTACTGATACATGTGGTTGTTCCTCCCCAGGTGCAAGACTTTACACTTGCACTTGTTGAATTTCATCTGGTTTCTCCCTGCCCAGCTCTCCAGCCTGTCCAGGTCTCGCTGGATGGCAGTGCAGTGTTCCTGCGTGTCAGCGACCCCTCCCAGCTTTGTATCATTGGCGTACTTGCCGAGGGTGGATGCTATTCCCTCATCAAGGTTGTCAATGAAGATATTAAACAGGACTGGACCCAACACCGAGCCCTGGGGAACACCGCTTGTCACAGGCCTCCAGTCAGATTCTGCTCCACTGATCACGACCCTCTGAGCTTGGTCCAACAGCCAGTTCTGAACCCACCTCACTGTCCACTCATCTATCCCATGCTCTCTCAGCTTTGCTAACAGGCTGTTATGGGAGACAGTATCGAAAGCCTTGCTGAAGTCAAGGTAGATGACATCCACTGCTCTCCCTCCATCCACCCAGCTGGTGATGAGATCATGGAAGGCTATGAGATTGGTCGAGCATGATCTTCCCTTGGTGAATCCATGCTGACTACTCCTCATGACCTTCTTCTCTTCCAGTTGCTTGGTGATGGCGTCCAGAACAAGCTGTTCCATGAGAACTGTGATTTACTGTGTCCCAAACCACATTTCACTGAAATCATGCACTTCATGTCTCCTCTCAGGTTTAGGCACAAGACTGACAGAACCCTTCCTGCAAGACTGAATGGAGTGCAGAGCTTTTGGGCTTCGTGCCGGACGCCTGCTAGGGCTGGCTGTGGCAGCGAGAGGTGTCCAGCCTGTGAATCCAACCTCCCCAGCAGTGGCTGGAGACATGATGGAATTTTAAGTCAAAGGCAGTTTACACCCGCAGTCAGCCATAGGCCGCAGGAGCTGAAGAATGTTGAGCTTGTCTCTGCCCTTACCCTGCCACAAAGGGGTGGGCAGCAGCCTCTTCTCCAGGCACGCTGTGGATGCAGTGGGGGTTCGGAGCCCTCAGGGTGGTACCAAAGGCTCACCTCAGACATTACAGTGTGTGCAGGACACTAACACACCTCTGATGATGCTAAGACTGTTTCACAGGACAGATGAGTGTCAGCTCTCTGCTGCAATGGTTGAGGATCTGGCAAGCTGTAAATCTCTGGCATTCTAGGTGCTTATGATCCATCTCCTCCACTGCTTTCCTGGTCCTGAGGATTTCAGCCACAGAAGGATATAAATATGTGGCTACTAATGTCAGGGAAGATGCCACATACCATACAGGAAATATCTGCTGGTTTACTCGACAGGGTTAGTAATTAAAAACTTACATCAACCTTTGCACCACAGAGCATAAGCCAGTGTATTAGAAGATCAGGAAGAAATACACTCCTCAAGGTTTATCAGATACTTATTTGATGAAGGGTTTCTAATAGGTAGAGAACCAGCTGTTTTTAGATATCAGAAAAGTTACCACTGAGATGTACTGTAGCAATTTTTCCATTCCCAAACTGACCAGATACTGTATGCAAAATTAGGTGAGAATTTACCATCAGCATAGACAGGAATGGCATTGCTGGACAACGATATCACACACCACTTTGCGCTCACCTGATGATGCAGCAGCTTTGAGCACTCCTTGCTGCACAAGTGAACTTCACAGACCAAAGCGTCACAGACACATGACAGTGTGGACGGTGCTGGAAAGAGCAACCCTGTATAGCAGGGTGCTTCCACTTCTAAACCAGAGAATGAAGAATGAGTCCATAAGCTTTTGCCCTGAGCTTTACCACACAAGAAGCTGCTTTCCAAGCTTTCTCACTGGGGCTCTGGTCAAAGCATTTCTGTCTGGAGGCAATTCCATTGCTATTCCAGTCTCAACAGTCTCTTGAGTGGAGACTTGCAAATACTGCAAAACAGTTACTTTTTTTCTGACGAGAATAAACCATGGACAAGACAAATCATGCCCTCCTGCACCAGGGTTGGAGCAAATCAGCCATGTATTGTTCTTTCCTTGCCAAAGGCTGAGACTGAGGTTCTTTTGTTTCTTTTCTACTTGTTTTTCCCTTTGTCTGTTCCTTCCTACTTTGTGTGGGACATGTTCCCCTTCATGGGTATTGTTTTCAGCTATTTCTTTGTCTTAAAGCGGCTGATATCTATCATCAAACTTAAAAGTTAACCATGGCTTCATAATTAAGAATGATTGTAGATAGTTGCTAGGTGGTTGCTAGGAAAAGAATCAAAGGGAATTGTTTAAAGGAACACCTGTAAACTGACTGTCCTGGAAAACCAGGAACATCTAAGCAAAGCAAGGTATCTCCACACACAGAGCCAGTCTGGCATAATAAAAACCACACCCATAGGTCAAGAAGACCCTTGACCGGATGAAGACCCTTTCTCCATGCAGGCACAGCGATCGAAGAAGATGCCACAGTAATTATTATGATTACATACAATTTACTAGTCAATCATTGTAACTGGGAGTATGTGATTTGAGTGTAAATATAATGAAAAGTGTTAGCTTTGGGTGCACTTCATTTGTCGAAATCCACCGAGCACCCAGGCCTGAACAAAAGCAGCATCTCCCTGCAACTGGCTTGTTGCACACCAGGCAAAGAACCTGCTTTTTGGACAATGCACCCACAGACCTTCCAAGCTGTGAACAGCAAAAAAGAAGAGTATATCCCTGAAAGATGCCTAAGAAACAAAATCTGAACAACATTACATTTCCAAGCTATTCAGGAGCTTTTTCTGAAAACCAGTTAGTGGGTGATTTAGCATCGGAACGTCTTTGAGATGCCCCTTCTCTGTGCCTGCTTGACATCTGAAAATGGAATTTAAATTCCCCAAATGCAGAAATTAAAAAAACCCCAAAACCTCTAGAGAGATATACAGAGATATGCTGCAATTTAGAGAAACAGGCGCTAAATGCTATGCAAGCACCACCTTTTTTTTCCTTAAATGCAAACAACACTGCTATGCAATATGTTTTCCATTTAAACATTTAATTGACCCCAAAAGCTAATAAGCAAGCTGCTACCCAAAGGTACTGCACAACCTCTCATCGATGGAACTTTAACAATTTCAGACCTTGTTTCAGGGTCGTAACTTAGGTTATCTGACCCTTTTTCCCCCTGCAGGGGTTTTATACTTCAATCACAGTGACCTCCTCCCTCCTCCCCCGCAATCTGCTAATAATAGTCTTCAATTATTATGGGCATTGATGGGCTGGAGATAAGACCAAGTGAGTGTTCACCTCATACCAGATCTATATGCCTCATGACTTAACCCACACGCTGGCCTTTGAAGAGCGATAACCTGTTCTTTGTGGAATGTCCTGCTCAACCACAGGCTGAGAAACTTGTACTGATCCTTACGGACCAGGAACTACTGAGCTCAAGGCCTGCCTGTCTCTCCTTGCACCCCTCAGTCCCACTAAGCAGAGGTTCTTTCCACGTCCTTGGCAGAGAGGGCAGCTGTTACTGAAAGGTGTTCTTGCTTCTGTCCAACAAACCAGAAGAGAACAAGCTTAAGAGAGAAAGGGAGGGCTCTAAAAGATGATCATTTTGATATGTTTCAGCAGTTAAGGTTGTTATTTTTGTTAATTAACGGCACAGCTGTGTTCCTGGAACTGTCTACCTGCATATTCATATTTTTTTAATGAGTCAAAAATGCTGAGATCAGGTATTTTGTTATAAAATATATATGTCTAAAGTAAAACTTGCATATTAATTAAAAACCTTCCAGTGAGGAAAAAAAAAACCCCAACCTTATCATTTTTCCCCAAGTGCTGTTGTGGAAAATGAGAAGCCTGTTGAGAGGTTTAATTAACAATTAATGCTGAAAAAAAAAATTATTCAAAGTATATTACAGAATGTTACCAACCCTGTTACTTTTATCTCTGACAACATTTTAAAGGACTTTTGGGTTCCACTTGCTGCTGGACATCCCTACACCCACAAACACACATGCAGCCAAGTCTGATGCAATCAGGAGCTCCCCAGAAAAACCCTGTCAAAACCAAACAAAACATCCTTGGGCCTCATGAAAACTTGGTGGCATTTTTGCTGGGAAAGTTTTCTCAAGACAGAATGACTGTCAAGCTGCACAGATGACAAAAAGGTATGGGATTTTCCCAGAGCAGCTGACAAGCACTCCTGCTTGCAGGGGAGAGACAGGATGGGGGCGGGAGCACAAGCTTTCTGCATCCCAGCCACGTGGATCTACCACCAGTGGCTTGCAGTGGGAGAAGCACTGCTCTTGTAGCATCCGAAAGCCAGAGCACAAATGATGTAGGAAAGGGAGAAACAGAGCAGGTCAACTCCTTCTGGATGCTTGGGCTGCCATGCAAGCCAATACACCCTTGTTCATATACAGAAACACATGAACAGGAGGGGCATGCACATATTGAGAATGGGCCGTGGACTCTTCTACAGCTCTGACGTATAACACAGCCCTTTGCTATCCAGGACCTCCATGCGCTGGGCAGATCTACAAACATGCAAAGCCAACTGTATGGTCTTTTCCAGGACAAGCTGCTCCCAAGAGTCACAGTCTCAAAGCCCTGACAGCCTTAATACCTCAGCAACAGTTGCCTGCGAGAGCAGTGAAGATGTTAGATGCTGCTGAAAATCTACCAGGCTCATACTGCAACTGCAGAAATTACCACCCTATCTTAACTGATGCTTATTGTGGACAACTGCATTCAGATCATTTTATCCCATTTATTGTGCTCGGGTAACTCTCTCAGTCTTTCCTCACAGGATAGATGTTCCAGGCCCTTAATCATGTTCGTAGCCCTTCTCTGGAGGAGCTGTCCCTGTCCTTTTTATACCAGGGAGCCCAGAACTGGACACAATACTCCAGGTGGGGCCTGACCAGGGCAGAGCAGAGGGGGAGGATCACCTCCTTCGACCTGCTGGCCACACTCCTCCTGATGCACCCCAGGATCCCATTGGCTCTCTTAGCCACCAGGGCACACTGTTGACTCATAGCCAACCTATTATGAGCTAGGGAGCTGCTTTGGCAGGGGGGTTGGACCCGATGATCTCTTGAGGTCCCTTCCAACCCCTACAGTTCTGTGATTCTGTGATTCCATGCACTCCTGTTACTTAATAGCGATGCACTTGCTTGGTGATGAGCTGAAGAGAATTAGAAGTATGGTTTATGAAATAATTTGGGCTACAAAGTTATTTCATTTACTGCTGAATTTCTTGTACTTTAACATTTGTTAGACTTCAAATTTATCATTTTGTTCTTATTTATATTACTTTGCTTCCCTGGAATCTGTTTTTCTTATTTAGCCAAAACTCTCGCTGACACAAAGGAGTAAATCTAAGGCCCAATCCTGCTCTCATGCTGAGGTTCATGATAACAAGGTTTTCACAACAGATTGCTTTTCTTTTCCCATTCAGCATAAGTACTACCCATTTAACCTCTGCCATGCATTTTTCCCATCACACTTTTACATACATACGCGAGCTTCTGTATATGAAATCAACATCCACAGACCTTAGTATGCAGCTCAGAGTCTGAAAGGCATAATTTAATCATTACAATATAAAAGGTGCTATTTGTCATTTACGTATTACTGATTTAGTTATGTATTTTGGTGCCAAAACAGCAAATGTATTTCTGATACAGATGTACTGTCAAGTGACAAACTGAATGTCGCAATGCCACTGAGATTACACCTACTAAAAATGCACCATGGTTGTTTGGGGTTTTTTTAATCTTGACTAATACCTTAATTGCAGGGAATGCTTGTGCATGTGTGTCATTTCACTTCACCTTTCATTAAGTCCTTAAGTGTGCTCTTCACATGAAACTCATGCTGGACCTGATGCGGACAGTGAATTTCAGTGCTATGCTGAAGAAGAAGAGCGTACTTACATGAAATTCACCTGACAAATTTACACAGGACAGTAAATGCTCTTCCTGAATTTTGACACAGGACACTTTTCTGAGAGCCTATGTTTCACACTGCCTTGCCTTGTACGTTGAAACGCATGCTTTGGATCTTCGGTGCTCAGACCTCCTTACAAGTGCATGTCACATATTGTATTTCCAGGTGCTGAAACACACACAAGCTATTCATAAACTAAAGATCAGAGTCCGAGCTGTTCTTTCTTGCAGTTGCATTCCTAGTGTTTGGATGCTCAAAGCAAGAAGTGTGCCAAACAATTCAGGTTACAGAACAACATTCTGTGTGATGAAATGCAGGTATTTTCCCAAAAGCATGATTCCTCGCCTTTTTTACTAGATGTAAATGGACTTCATAGACTGGTCAGGACTGCATCACAAGTGTATTTAGGGGGCAAAAGCAATTCTTTATGTTCACCTCTACACTACATGCTGGAATATTCCTTTCTTGGCAATTTTGAAATTTTAAGAAAGTAGAAAAGCACACTTCTCAAGTCTAAGGCTTCTGCCTTTGGAAGAATTTCTTGCACCTGGTTATAAAACAAAAAAACCTAAAAACCAATCAAACAAACAACACCACACCACCCCCCAAAAAAAAAAAAAAAGCACATCTGCTGAGTTTCAGAATAAACAGCAGGAGTTAAAAAAACCTTAATGTTTCATTAATTTTTTTATGCCCTGTTACATCTTATTTGTTGGTCAGAGGAAATATGTGACCACATTATCAGGAAAAGCGTCTGAAACTCAATATGCCATAGCCTGGGAAACAAATCTCTTGCCAAATTAACAAAAGTCAAACACAACTAATGAAATGCATCACAGATGGATGTGTGTGGCTGACGCTCCTGACGTGTATGACTTGATGAACAATTGCAAAGACACTTTATTTTAAATAGTGACTGCGATCAGGGATTAAAACTTGCAATCAGACTAAAGAAGTATTTAGTCAAGAAGATATATATATAAATATCAAGATGGCATTTAGTGAAGACAATATACCATGACATATCTTTACATTTTTATTCAGCCAATATCTGTTATTCATTTACCTAGTCAATAAAGTATCTTGAGAGTAAAGCAAACAATGGGATTAGGACAAGCAGTAAATATATTACGTAGATCCCTCCTCATAATCTCATTCACATGCGGCTTTCTGCATCTAAAGCTTTCCAGTTTTCAGTATCTGAAGATGCTGAAGGGAGTGTCGTCTTAGGACTTCCAACATCTGAATCCTGACTACCAACTAACCTCATCGACTGGCAAGTTCAGCTTGGACAGCGACGTTTTCCCTCCCAGTCTGGATTTCACTAAGACTGATCAGTTTTGCTGCTCTCGTGTTGCGGTCATGGTGTCTTTTACAGGAAAATGAGCTGCTTCTAGGTTTTCAGCTCTGTGAAGTTTGGGAGTTGATGGAAAATCTCCAGGCTGGCTAAGAAACCACTACAGCAGCCGTTCTTTTGTGGTCACTCAGATATAAAAGCTTTTCAAAAGAGATGGAAATGCTGACAGAGTGTTTCTCTGGGGAGACCTTTCTTCTGTGCACAGGGACCAACTCAGTCTATTTTTTACCCTCTAATGCACGCCAAGAATTAGACTTATTCCTCAAAACTTTAGGAGAGTGTACGGTGACAGATACAACCTGTAACATGCCATAATTTGCTACACTGGAAATAAAGACAGTGACTGTCTGGTGCAGGCAGTGTGCTTATGGCACACCGCTGTTTTTCACAGGCTGCCATGTGTACAAGATGAGCAGGATGCAGATGTGAAGAAATCTGCTTCTCTGGGTCAGAGGCCTGGCAGATCCCTGCCACAGAGAGACTCTCCTGGTGAATTTCCCTTTTTGCCTAGAGCTTTCATATCACCCGGCTCTTACATCCCCAGTTGGCAGCGAGAGACCATGTACCCAGCAAGGAAACACATATCCCAGGGCCAGGCTCTGCTGTGGGTCCCCCGGGGGAAGGGTGTCTGAGAAATACACATCGAGTGACCATGTCCCCTCCTTCTGCTGAACCCACCTTGGAAATACAACTACTTTTTTTTGGTATCAAATGTCCTGTGGCTAGTGATTCAAGGGCTGGAGAGAAGGCTGTCTACTACTCCCAAAGCAAGAGAAAGCAATCCACCTTGAGGGGTGTGAGCAGTCAAAGCTACAGTAATGACTAGGTATTGAACTACAAGTAGCTGTACCCTTCAACAAATGGCCTGGGAGATGAAATGCAACTCAGTGAGTCCTGGTATCTGGCTGCTCTCCTCCACTCTCTGCGGCAGCCATGCCAGGGCCATCTTCCAGGCTGGCAGAGCGGGGCCAACTCTGCACCTCCCCATGCTGCTGCCATACTCAAATACTTCCAAATCATGAAACTGAGTTTAAAAATAACCACAATCTAACAAACAGAAGAAAAACAAAACCAGATTTATTTTTTTTTCTCAGCATTCTGGGATGTGGCTCACATTCTGAAGCTTTTCTTCACATTTATTTCATTCTAAAGTGAAATCTGACATCATCACCAGACTCTTAAAACCTATGCTGTTAAAGAGAAAAGCCCAGTACTGTGGGAGTCATGATGAAATGTCAAGAATAAAACTTCTATTTCTTTTTGCCTTCAAAAGTCATTCAAGAAGGTGGTGGACTGAAGCAGGGCATTTCTGCACTGTTCCTGCCTAACAGGGACAGACAAAGTCTGGCTATTTAGATATTAAAATGAAATCTATAGTTAAAGAACAAGGAAAAGTCAGAAAAAGGCTGAGACGACTTTAACTAAATGGCGCAAGATTCCCTAAAATGTAAATGAAAATCCCTAAACATGAATTGAAAAGTTCAGTGTTCAAAATGGGATAGTACAAGAATGTTCTCCAAACTCGTGCCTTTAGAATTAGCAAATCAGTATCACACATGCAATTAGCAATTTTTCTGTGGAGATGGAGCTATAGACTTTTTTTTTTTCAGATCAGCAAAATAAATAAAAAACAATTTCAAAAATTATTTCTACAACATGTTATCAGCAGCAGACATTCCCTAACAGAGGCCAACTGGAAGTACAATAATTATTATATAAATTGAACATTCACACTCCAGTACTTGGAACACCATCCCAAACTGCAGAAATATAGACATGATATTAAGACTGTCTCATGAATACACACAAATTTCCCATATGAAAGCTACAGTCGGCACCACATTATCTGAAATCCAACGGCTATATGCATGGCCTGCCACTGAAAACATCTTCTCACTAAACCACCTACTGACTAATTAACATGCCTGCCCAGAACGCTATTTTCCATCATTGATAATAACTTCAGGCATGAAATCAAATGAGTTGCAGGTACACATTAGCTGTGCAAACTGATGTCACTGTTACTAATCCACCCTCGTGGCCCTGAAACCTAGAGCTTACAAACCTCTCCATGAAAGGGCAAAGCTCCAGCCTTCTCTTCAGGTGCACCCAAACAACCAAAGTGACTTCATGGGGTGGGGGTCACCGTGATGAGATTCCAAGAACAATTTGATTCCCCAAGTCCCAAAACCTCCTGCAAGCAGCTTATTATCCAAGTTCTGCCCTGAGGGTGTAAACCTGGGCACTGCATGTTTTACGCATGCCCTTCCTTGGGTTTTATTTTTCGCATTACTGCCAACACAGCAATGTTATTTACTGACTGTACTTACACCACAAATCACAGAAATGTAATAGCAAAGGGCTCATAAATTCCAAGCCCTGGGCTGCAGGCTAAGTGATGAAGGAAGGAAGGAAGTCCGCAGCCATTCATGGAGAAAATGGCCGTGTTTCTCCCATCCTGTTTCAACAGGTCTGGTAGGATTGGTTACCAACCTCAGCAAGTATCTTTTTGGTGCAGAGATACAGAAGACTAATTTCTGAAATATCATGGTATAAATGATGATACCAAGTATCTTTGGGGCTGCAACAGTTCATAAGGCTAGTGAAGCTAACCATCTAGCAGTAGTTAGCATCCATGCCCACAAGATTCAGCATTCCACCATCATCCAGTCAATTTCAGGGGAAAAAAATCTCTGCAAGGTTTGCCATTCATGCAAGGTTTCTGCGCCTGGTGATGTTACTCCACTACAAAGTTATGGCCCAATCTGCAACAGCAACAACTGAATACTGTTGGTAATTCCCAGGCAAGAGGTTTGCAGGCTGATGTCAACACAGCACAAACCTGCTTCTAAATGACTTAAGTGCAAAGAGCATTCCACCATTTCCAGGCTTTGGACTCTCTCATCTAAAATCAGAGCTGTCACTGTCAGCCAAGCACTGCCAAAGAGGAAAGACCTTTTGATGTCACCCAAAAAGGAACCAAAATTTAGTGTATGTCTGAAGGGCCACAGACTGTAAACATTTAAGGTGGAGGTATTCAAGAAACTGGAGTGGCAGATGAACCCACTGGCCAGCAGCAACCAAGAGTACATGGCAGGGAAAGGAAAACTTAGGAGTGTTGGGATAGGCTGTCAGGCAGACAAGTGCTGAAGAAGCATCAGTGGGTTTGCTGGCAAGCAAAATGGGTAGTTAAAATGATGAACAGCTGGAGTGGGAAATATCAGTCAATCCCAGTTGGAAGATGAAGAGCAATTTTTTACTGTTATGTCCATTAAAGGTACAGAAGAGCATTTGTGCCACAACCTGGGACAGAAATTCAGTCCTTCTGAGCAATGACTGGAACCCAGCCTCTCAAATCAATGGGTCTTTGGTCTTCATCACTTTGCTTTTCTCACCTTGAGAGCTGCCTCTCAAGAGGAGGAAAGTGCTGTTAAGTTTCAGCCTGAGATGGACTCTTAAGAAGTCATCAATCTTTGGGATTCACTTATTCAGTACCAAAAGTAACAATTTACTGATACAGTGATAGAATTTCAAACTAAATTGATCACAATTAACTTTTTCATTTTCTTTTAAACACATACACTTCTAATACTTTGCAAAGGTGCTTAATACACTGTATTCAGAAATGGTTACCAGTAAAAACATGGCTTAAGTAGGTAGCAAAAAAGAAACTCCACTTGTTACTCACAGCAGACGTACTCCTTCAACTTCTGTGGAAACTGCGACACATGCACAGTTTCACCTAGCTCGAAGTCTCACCTCCTTCCACAGACCAACATATGCTAAATATGTAAGAATCTTCTCCAGCATGACTGTCAGTGATTGCAGTGTTTAATGCTAGCGGAAAATGGTACTTAGACCAGATAGGAAATAAACATAAATGTTAATTATCTTGCTGGAGATGAGAAACCAGATGACATCTGGAGCTGGCATTATTGTAAACAGGAAAAAGGTATGAGAGCTACTTAGCTTAGAGGTTTATAAATACCAGATATACACATCAGGAGGAGGCTGGCAGGTTAAGAAAGGGCAAGTGCAGCTCTGCAATAATAAGCAAGCAAGAGAGATGGAAAGACTCAGTATGTGAAATTATTTATGGGAAGAACATTTTTCATTTTTGCCCGAGACAATTTTAATTATGCTTTTTATTGGACAGCTGCTCAGTGTGGTGGGAGAAATCTGACTTGTCTTATACACTTCCACAGTTTACCTGATTCTCTTCGCTAAAGCAATAAAGCCAAAAAGACTGGGACCACCACGGCAGTGTGGCAGAATGCAGAGCATCAGCCCCACAAACCTCCCCCGGGCACCACAACAAAGTCCTGAGCTGTATCCTGCAAGCAGTTATGCACAAACTGAACTTCATTTACTGTGATTAATTTTCCTGACACCATGTGGGTTTCATTGCAGTACATGAAACCAAACACAGACTTACGTATTTTTAGGATCAGGACCTACTTAGCACTAGTCAGCTGTGATTTAATGCATCTGTGCTTAACGTGCAGCGTACTAAATGTGAGAGAATTCTATGTTTTGGTACATTTTTTGGTTTTCCCCAGAACAGCATGTATATTATTTCATCATTAATGCTGGAAGTTAAATACTGTGTAGTCACTGATGTTTATTTAAACAATTATAATGTTGTCAAAGGCAGCTGGGAATGGAGGTACAGTAGCCTCATATTTAAAAGAATGGAGTTTTATATAACATTAGAGAGCTCTAGTAGGCATGTTGCCCATTCCTGATTCTCTGGAGACTTCTATTCTTCACAGGAATTAACCTTCTAATCAAAATGCATCTGCATAAATGTTTTCCTTGTGCTGATCAAGCATCAGCAAATCAGCGATTACCTTACACATCCAACTGCATACGCTAGGCCAGATTATTCCCAACATCCTCTGGTAGAAAACAGGGCATTTCTAATCACAAAATAATGCATGACAAAAAAGCTATGGCAAGACTGAACATCAGTGACATACAATAAAAGGGTAGAAAAAGATCTTCTGTTGCATTGCAGGAAGACCCTTCGGTGGGCTGCATTTAGTGCAAAAATCTAGATGTAGGTGAGCACTGGTACTCACTTCCTAGGTTGTCCAAGCATCAGTCTATGCAACCTCAGAAGTCATGCATATGCATATGCATTCATGCCCTGATGCACAGGTCAAGAAAGATTCCTATTACAACACTTAAACTACGCAAAGTTGGAGGCAAAGTTTTCTGACTCCAGTTAGCCACTAGACTACAGCTTGTGCTATGAAGCAATATCATTCCAGGTCGGATACAGATAGGATGTAGCTTCCCTTAGTTGTGAGCCCAGAGCTCACCAGCTAGACTGGGAATCTCTGGAGTGAGTTTGCAGGGAAACAGTTCTGGCTTCCGGGCTTCCAGTCACACTTTCTTCCATGTATGTTCGCACACACACAGGGAAGAAAAATAAAAAGGGGGGGGGAGGGAAGGAAAAAAGAGGCAGGAACAATTTTCTCTGGAACTCTTGAAGACAGTAATGTACTGATGAAAAATATTAAGCAGTGCAGTTACTATTAATCAAAATATGGTTTAGGTATTTTTTCAGTTACCTGCTGCAAAGCTAATCACTGGTTTAAAAATCAACATTTCACATATCCAATTCTAAAACTGTTGCTAGGTTTGAAGAGCGGTAGATGAAGTTAGGGATACAATTTTTAAGTATTTGTAGTAAATGATGTTTAACTCTTCGTATCTTTTCACATTTTACCTGCTTCTAAGTGAACATGAAATAATTTGTATGTGACATTTATTGTCCATCATGCAACCTTCTGCTCAAATTTTTCAACAACTTTTTTGTCTGCAGAGGTTGAATTATACAATGTAATTAAAAGAATTGAAGTCTTAGGCCTTATCATTGTTACAGTTTTACAAATAATTCAGATTTCAAACTTAGGCTATACTCATTGCCAATACAATCAATTTAAAAGCAGCGCATATGTGACAACTCCTGCTTCTGACCCAGGATTTGTTTTCTCCCAAGAACACACTCAGTGCACAGGACTGGCCAAAGACCACTGAAATCAATGGAAAAGCTACCAATGACTTTGATGGAACATGGATCGGGATTTGAGTGCCACACTACTGACTTCATTTACTCATCACAAGGGCTGAATTTGGCTTTGACAGACGTAAAGCGGTTCATCCCATGTACCTTTAATAAATTACATACATTTTAACCCCACCCTTCCAGGAATTTAGAGCATTTTTTTCCTGCTAGCTCTGTTAAGCAGCCCCAGCACTGGCACACGAATGACTGAAACACATACAGTTGTTCGTACTTACAGGTGTCCGGTTTGAGCTGATTGTTGGTAATTCCAAAGTACTGGGGATTTTCAATGACGGGAATCTTTGTCATCCCAATGATGACTGCATCAGGACCCCCCTCAGAAGAAGATGGAGTGTTACTGCCATTTGAGATGTGGTGGAGGGGACTGGCTGAATCGTCGTCATTGCTGATAACTGAAGAAGGACCTGGAGTTAGAAACAAAGATTCTCCTGTAAGTCAGCACATGGGTCCCCACCCTCAGACAATTCCTTGTTTGGTTTTTATTTTTCTTTTGGACCAGTTTGCCCTCCATCCCCATAGTCAACTGCTCTCTTTGTGTGCCTTGCTGACCTTACCTCAGAAATTTTGTATGCCTGCAAATGGAGAACAGTGTTTTTCTTACATTAGCACCAGGAACATGAAGTTAATTTTTGTACGTAGACTAAATCATCAGTGTCCATCATAGTCTGTCACTGGGAAAGACCTCCAAATTTCCTTAACTCCTTCTGTCGTTCTCAGAAATAAGCTATGAAATACACTCATTAGCCCTTTTATCTTATGCCCTAATGTGGATCACACAGCAATTACTGCCACAAATCTGAGCAATATCTGCCCTCCCTTTGAGGTGGCATTATAACGAGACAAAAGACACAGAAGGGACAGGCTCATCCTCAGGTGAAGAATGATACAGTTGAGAGCTAAAATTCAGGGGACAATTTGAACAGACACAGAAGTTGTGGAGCAGACACTGAGAAGAGCAGTGGCTAAAACACACCCCATCTCACTGCAAAACTGGGGTGACTGAGGAGGGTCTCATCCCACTGGCTTCCCCGTCTAGTCACCTTCCAGAAAGATGTTTATTTTAATCAGTATTCAGTGACAGATTTTGTTTTGTTTTCACTATGTGCTTTTATATTTTTAAGGCAAGTGAAAGGGAGATAAAACCTTGTAAATGGGTAAAAAAAGAAAAAAAAAATCCTGTTTAGCACAGTCTCCCACTTCTGTGAGCTGCAGGGGCCTTTGAACTAACAGCAAGATCAGCGCCGGTAACATCTAAACTCTTACCATCTAATATTTCCATTTAACCTCCATGTTATACCCTCTAGATTACCCCCATATTCAAAGAAAATCAGAATCACTATTTAGCAGCAGCATTTTGCCTAATCTGCCCACTGAAGAGGCAGCAGAGATCGCACATGTCACATTTCACTTCATACTCAATCCATGTTAAAGCAGGGTTTTTGGGGTGGTGTTCACATCGTCTAAAGGTAACAACACAAAAACGATGCTAGAAACAGATGGAAAAATTCACCCTCTGAAGTGCCTATCCTGGAGCAGCCAACACCTGCCTTTAGCCTGTGGGCAGCAGTGACAAAACGTCCTCCTGAAGAAGGGGGCAACGGAGAGGCCTTTGAAGACAATGAAAAGTTACATTCTCTCCTAGTCGCCGGTCACTCCATTGCAAAATGCAGGAGCCCCAGACTGAGTTTTAGGTTGGACAGAAGGAACAACGCAGAGGCAAGACAGAGCTCAGTGACATCCTGTGTTAGATGGCATCTGTGTCTGCAGGGGCATGGGGGCATGCAGAGAGAATGGGACCAGCAACAGGTCCTGTAGACACATCATTGGTGGTGTAAAGGAAGGTGGGCAGGATCCACCATAGCAAACACACAATTTAGGAACAAAAGGAGAACTAGGACAGCCCCAGTCACATCAACCAAGAAAGGGCAGCTGAAAAGGAAAGAAACTTTTACTCTTTTGTGGCTCACTGTATTGTAAACACTTTATCATTAAATGGTGTGGCTCACAGGAATAAATCTTAAGTACTCTGGCATGTGGCTATTCAACTTTACCTTCTGCGACTCAAGCGTACTCCCACTCCTGTCTTGCTTCCCTCACTCCCCAGTTGGTTTAATGGTGCATAAGGGAAACGTTCTCATATTCTGAAAAAGTACTTCCCCCCATAGTCTGAAATATTAGAGGTAATTTTTCAAATACCTTGCACTTCACTGGCAAGTCACTGTTGACAAATGTAACTGAAGCCTACATCTCTGCAATTTATCAAGTGAAATACTAATACCAAGGCTGGTTTTGTCATTACTGATCACCCAGATCCTCAAAAGATTGATTCTACTAGGAAAGCTGCCAGGATTAAGAGGTTTTGGTGAAGATTTCTCTAATGAAGTGCAGAGTTTAACCAACTGTGGGAAAGGGTCCCACAGGTGGCACACAAGATTCTTACATGAAGTCACAAGACATCTTTCAGGTGTGAGAGCTGAGAGCAGTAACATTAGAGTGCAAACCCATTTAAAACCACATTCAATTTTTTCTAGACATCATCCTCACATCTCTAAACTTTCTGGATGTCAAGCTAATGGCTCCAAAAAGCAAGCTGAAAAAATACACATTTCTTGGGAAAATAAAGGCCTTTTATACTAATATAGCTTTAGTATGAGGGTCAAATCCCTTCTCTTACAACAAATGGTCAAATTCTCTTGGCTCTGCAATTTAGTAAAGGCACGTCTCTAAGTCCTTTTCAGCCCTGCTGTTCTCTGCTGCACAGGAAAAGATTCTCTTGTTTGCTTCCACCACGCATGAGATGACAAGCAAAGAAAAGTGACCATTACACACTTCTAGACATTAAAGTGGGATAATGAATAGAAACTCATTCTGTTCATCAAATAATTTCTGCACTACTCCAAGACCCAATTTTGTTTGGCGAACTGTTTTTTTCAGTCAGTACAAACCACAAAGTGCCGCAGGTGAAAAGCAGACAATTACTTTATAAATCTATTTACTCCGTTAGGATAACCAGTGAAAACTAGTCTTCCCTGTGGTATGAAGCAGGCTCCAAGTACATTCAGCTCTCTGATGTAGGTGCGGAAAACGTGAAAATTAGGTGATTTCCAAAGCAGTGCTTGGCAGCATAAAACAGTTTAAGAAACATTCAGCTCCGGGAACTTTGCACTACATCACTTACTGATCCCTCTAACTTATTAGCAAAGTAACCAACTGATGCAATGGTCTTTAGAAGCAGTTGTTTGGTTTTTTAAAAGTCCTTTTTCCTGTCTATTTCTTCTCGAATTAAGGTAATGAGTACTCACAGGTGGAAATTTTTGTCTATCAGAGGCAGCTGAGCTCACATCCTTTCAAACTTCCCCTTGCTGAACCTTTTTGGTACCACAAGCCAACTGGTACATAAACTCTACCACACTTGCTTATTTGCCAGACTCTGCACTTACCATAAAGTTACATTTAATTTTTTCAATGCACTAAGCTACATCACAATTACAGTCAAGCACTGCAGCTGGCTATGATGGATATTCTAGTAATGCAAAAACATTTTCTGTGATGCAAGATGAGGCCATCACCTGTGCTGACAAGAAGCTAGAGCTGCCCTTTTCTGAATATGCATTGAGCTCAATTGAAGCATAATTTCTTAAAGCGCCTTTAAGTATGGTTTCATCTAGATGAAATGGGGTCACTGAATTACTTGTCAAAGGCAGAATGAACATGATAATTACTGTCAGTCACCTATTACTGTTTCCTTTTTTTTTATAAAATTCGCTAATGGTTTTACACCTGAAATCCAAAAGATTTAGACAAAATGTCATTGGTGGGAGTGAAAATCATAGGTTGTCAATAGTCATTAGTTATTGCCAATAGCTGACTCATAGTCAAGTTGAACTATTAAGAAAAATCCAGAGGCCTTTTCTCCACCTGCAAACGTGCTGTCCAACATCTTCACTCAATTTCATTTTTAGACCTTATTTCTTATGTTAAGAGGATAGAATCTGGAGTCAGATAAGAAGTGGTAGCCTCCCTTGGTGAAGAAACATGAGAGTTATATACTGCAGGGCTGAATTTCTTCTCTCTTTGACTTTGAGGTAAAAGCTTGCCCATCATCCAGGCCCAAGAAAAATCACTTCTGTGACTTCTGCGTACAAAACCCAGCAGCTGTCTGAAAATAGTGGTGACATGTAAGAAAGCCAATTGTATTTGAAACCGACAAGCCATAGTAAAACCAAAATACCTCGCAGATCTCTGCATGATTTTCTGCACATACTATGGGAAAAGGCACCAACAGCAGACATCTCTTCTGCAAGACTGGTGAGAATCGGGAACTGCTGAGGTGGGGTCATGGTTTGCCTTCACTAGTGCCAACACCCCTCCCTGAAATATAACCGTCTTTTGGGCTACCTCTTGAACAGTACGTTTCTGCACTGTCCTTGACCTTGGTGGTACCAAAAAATGTGAGTTTCCTTAGGTTTAGATGTAAGATTTCAATAAAAGTATTTTCAAGGTGCTATTTCTGGTGAGGAAGAGGAGTTTCATTATTATAAAAGACAGCCCTTCAAGCTGCTCCTATCACCATCAGAGCTGATCCGTTTCACCCTGCATGCTACCATGACTTACCTGCACCGCTATTTTTTGAGGCTACCTTTTCCTCTGTGGTATTTCAGACGTGTGCTATACTTAGATAGTTGGCAGTGGGAACATATTGGACTACTGGCTGCTGCTGGAGTAATCCACACGGAACGGGGGTTGGAACTGGATAATCTTCAAGATCACTTCCAACCCAAACCATTCTGTGCTTCTATGACCTTCCTATCAAAGTACAGAAGAGTCTCAAAGTGAGTAATAGCATAACTCAGCTAAGCAGGCTCAGGTTCTCAAATACAGAACCAGAAACAACATATGTTTTTAGTTTGCACCTGGCGTGGCCTTGCAAGCATGTATACTCAGACTTTAGTGTAGATGGTCACAAGCACTATGTCCATCTACTTCTCCTTCCACCTACTGTGTCAGAGATACAAGCAATCTACTCTGCATGTTCACTCTCCAAGCTCTAACAAGTTCTCTTGGAGGCTACAATATCCAGCATCCTCCTTGCAATGCACTTTTGTGCAACACACATAACTCCAATTACCCCTGAAGTCACTACGAATCGCTCAAGTACTCTGGGAAACAATAACTACCAAAAAACCAACCAATTTAAGTTCTGTGGTTACAGCTGTGTAGTTGCAAGGAGGCATCTGCTTAGGTAAGTGTTATAAGGCAGCTCAGGTAAGGGGACTGCTTATAAAGATGATTTCGTGTTGTGAGGCCTTAATAACCACGGCTCCTTCCATGAGAAATGGCACTGCCTGCTAGGAAGATTTCTCAACTGACCTTGGGCTAGCATTGGCTCTTCTTACTTCCTTTGGGAACAAGGGTCAGTCTGTGCTGGGATATGCTAATAGCACTCCATCAAGACAAAAGCAGGACAATAAGCGCATGTCACATCAGTCAGCATCACCTCTGCTGAATTTCAAGGTCATACTGAATCTTCTCTATTTTACTTTTGGGAGGGGTGTATTTTTTCACTAGTTAAATACCTTGTTCTGAAAAAGCAATTACACAAGATTTCTTTTCCCATGAGACTCCTGTATTTGCTGTAGATTATAAGTTCTTTTTTGCATGATTAAAAGGTAAGTTTTATGCTTCAGCAAGAACAGACATTCCATTTTTCTTGTTATCGAGCTAGAATCCAACTTTCTTACCAGAACAGACATCTTTTTAGCTTAACTCTTGAATCTCTATCTTATCTTTCACTCCCTTTGCAAGACAATTCATCAATCACAGCTTGACACACTTTTTTTCTGACTAAGGTGCTGTTAGCTTTACTTTGAATATTCCTTTGCATTCTTCAGTTCAACAACTGTATGCAACTGTGGTACCAAATCATGCTTATGCAATTCTATTAGCCTGCATAAGAGAGCCCAGTATAATAGAAAGTAATGCAATTATACAAACATTATTTTATATTATTGGTCTCTTAAAATGCTGCATGCTGAATACAGGGAATTGGATTAAAAGGCATAAATAGAACACAAGAAAAAAAAATCAAAGCCAGCTTTTCTCCCCCAAAGAGAAACCAGTTTAGTCTCACTTGACATGGTAGAGCAAAGTCAGAGTCTTCTGCAAACCTAGAGTGGGCTAATTAAAATTATGGTCTTTGCAGCTGCTGGTGCTTTTAACGAGGGAAAGCTCAAGGCAGAAGGCTCCTATGCTTTTGCAGCAGTTCAGCTGTGCTGAGCAATAGCATTTTTTGCCTCCCCCCATCTGCTTGTCTGATATCCCTCTCCCTGACAGGTCCCCAGAAAAGAGCCATTAGACTTGGCCTCAGCGAAGCCACCTCATTAGTTGCTGTTACACTCAGTTGTGAAATGAGTATTATGTGGTCAATACTCTTGTTTCTGCTGGAGAAAACAGAAGACTAAGATCACCCTAAGCAACATTATACTCAAGTCCATCCTGCTGAAGCACACTGCTCTTCACAGCTCAAACAATGCATGTCCTATGCCAGTGGAGCACACCGAGCCAGAAATCACATTGTAGACATTAAGTCTGTGACTCAGAAACTGAGTCTTGCCAGGCTTGGGTGTTTAGAGGATAAATAATTTCACATCTTCTGACAGGTATCATTAATCTGTTTAACTGATTTGCACCCACCAGTGCTTGTTTAAGCTTGTACTCATTTGCTTCTTGATATATGAGATGAGAAAAACTTTCTGACACTACCCAAGAAGTTCGGTTCCTATCCAAGAGCATGCTCCCAGGAAGTCAGGGAAGCCAGAATGGAGAGCTGGAAAAGTTTCCCACACCCAGCAGGCAAATGCCACTCTTCCCTGTCAGTGCACACATTTAACAGTATCTGCATATGAAGAAGAAAGGGGGCTCCTTGGACGTGTCTTGCAGGAGTAAGGGGCTGAAAATAAAGGTTTAAGCTCAAGAAGCAAATCTTAGGAGTCTGCTCACTTACAGCCATTGCAAAGCAAAGTGCAGACATTTGTTTGAAAATCATGATGAAGCCAGACCACTTTGACGTAACATTTCATTTGGGTTATCAAGAACCCAAGGTGGTTTGCTTTTGTTTTCATGTAAAAAAATCAATGTTTTGTCTTCTCTTGTTTGTTGCAGCCTCACAAGAAGACTAAATTGTGTTGTTATCACTGTACTGCTTTCATGCAGAGCAAATAAATTACAGCGCTGGATTACTTTCTTTCCTATGTAGGATAATTTAAGTAATGCATACCTTTCAGTCTAATGAAATAATAGGTATGTTATTCAGCTTTAGAGTACCAAATTTTCAGTGTTGCTATGTGTCAGAAGGTCAGTCACACTGACTTAAACACCTTTCACCTAAAATGCATGTTCTTCTTTCTGGAAAACTTATTTCAAATGCCTAACTCCTGTAGAGAGCAACAAACAGGCAAACTGGGAAATTTCCTCTGAAATGACTGCACGCAGATTTTAGCCGCTCAAATATTTCATCAGGCCTTTTTGTTGTGGCTTTGAATCTGAAAGCCACAGCTGCATATTTGTTTGCTTCAGTTTTATTCTGGAGCACGACTGTGAAACAATCCCAGTCAGTTCCTTTCAGCTGCTTTTCTTCATACAACTTCATCCTTATTCCCCTGTATGCATATATTCACACATCCACTCTAGGCACACACCTAGAGCATTCCAGAGGTCATAGTTTCTGCAAAGGAGGTTTCCAAGTAGGGAGGACTCCCAAGGGTAGCCTAGGGCACACCTTTGTGACTCAAGTCACTCCCCAAAAGCCACACAACCTACAGGATGCAGAGACAAAGGTGTCTTATGTCTGGGACAGACTGGCAAGGCAGCTCACCCAAGAAGCTTCCTTTACAGCACTGAAAAACCCTGTAGGAAAAGGGATGAGGCCTCTGATACACACCGGGTTTGATAGAACCATCTGGCTTGAGCGCCTCTGCACTGGCCTCACTATAGGGCCACCTCTCCCAAGAGATGTCATCAACAAAGCCTCAGCCTGCAGCACAAAGGTTGCCAATTTCTTTCTCCTTTCAGCTAGAATACGAGGCGTTTGTGTACCAGATTCCACAACCACAATCTGCCTCGCATCTTCAAACTCTTAAGCACTATAACCAATAAATCCTTACAGTTCATCCTCACCAAGGTACATGATACTATTGTTCCTAATTTGGAGGCAACAGGAGGAGCTTTGCCTGGATTGCCGATTTGCCCAACACTGCAGGTGGGATCTTTGTCAAAGTCATGACCAGGACCCAGGAGTGACTGCCAGCCCCAGATGCTGAACCACAGGGCCCTTCAGGACTTAGGGCCTACGCCCCCAAGATTCTGTGATTCTGTGATTCAGCTGCAGGATAAGTGGTGGCTATACAGCTGCCCACTGCTTTGTGGACACGTCTGCAGTATCTGCAGCTCAGATGATGTGCCCTATCATAAAGAATGAGGAATTTATGGCCTCTCATTATTGGTAGTCAAATGAAACACAGACCTAAGACAAAAATCTAGCAGGGATGTAGTGTATTAATCAATATGAATACGTGAGCCAGAGAAGTAAGGATACAAGGCAGCAGAAATTGTGAAAAAAGGAAAGAAACAAATGATTTATCTTTTTTAATATAGATCACCAAGACCATTCATTATAGCCACCTGCAGGTTTGGATATCTCAGAAACATGGGTAGAATTACAAACCTTCAAAAATACTACAGTGAAAAATCACTGCAATAAGATCAGCTGGAATGTGCTTGTTGGCATCAACTAAAAAAGAATAATTCACTCAAAATTAAATCCCTGTTGCTTTTCATTTAATTTAGAAACTATGTAATTAACATTCACTTCCCTCCACACTTCTCATAAATAATCCAAGGGTTAGCATTCCCATACCTAAGGCTGGAAATGCAGTCCTCTGTTGTCTAGAAGATAAAGACAATGTGTACAGAAGCAACAAAAGTTTCCCCATGCTGGTTTGGCAGTCAGTCTTTACCCCAGAGAGCAGCAAAGGTATTTGGAGTAGTCAACTTGAATAATTTTTCAAATTCTGTATACTGACACTTGGTTACATGACATGACAGACACATTAGATGGTGGAAAAATGTTCCCTTGATATTAAACTTGTATTTGTTGTTTGTGTACTTTTTTTGTTGCTGTTTTTTAAAGCATTACTAATGAAATGACTTCCTTTTTGTAAACCCTCCCTGATTATTTCCTGAGAGTACAGCGTTTGGGAAAGGTAGCTGATACAGGCTTAGGGCTGGGAAGAAACTCCCAGGTTCCCTTTCAGCCCTGATCTTCTATCATGATAAAAAGGTAGACCTTGAGTGATCTTATGAAAAATGTTGATTTAAGTCTGTTCCAAACTAAATGAGGCCTGTAGCTCAACAAGTACCTAGTGTGTATCAATATCAGTACATAATTTTCACTACATTAGGAGGTGACTTCTAGGTTTCAGCACCAAGAAAGGTTTTGTAGGGCAAAGGTTTTGTAAGGCAAGAAATGTGCCAGTGATGTACAAATACATAGTCTAAAAATAGACTTATTAATAGGGTTATTAAAATAGAACGCACATTATTTAATTGCATTCTTTGCATACAATTTATTTCAATATGTTTTTCCCCCTTAATTGTTTCTCAGGTTTTCCTTTGTCTAAGTGTTAACTACATGACATGTAACACCAAGTCTTGCATCATTTTTCACATTTTGTGAGTAGATTACTACAGGCCCTCAAAACTCCATAAATTATGAAGTCAACGCTGTCCTACATTGAAGAATACATCCCAGTTTGTTCTCAACAAGCATTCATTCCAGCATAGCAGTTTCCAATTCTTTCACTTACAGCCATGCTAGCTAACCTTCAACATGACACTGTGCAAAGAAGCAAAACATTATTATACACAATCAACCCAACATCACGCTTAAATTATAAACAACATCTGTAGATATCTGGTATCACCGTTTACTCGGGTCTTGCTGAGTTGATCTTGCAGCCCAACTAAAGCTTTATTGACTTGCACTGACTTGGATTGGCTCCTCTTCATCTACCAATATTCCCCCATCCTTGAAAAAAGGTTTTTCTAAACAAACCTCAAAGATCCACTTACATCTGAAGAGCAGACATGGGAGGATGGTGAACTAACACTCCACTACCTATTTCATGTTGAGTAGTTCACTCTGTCCTTGGATTAATGGGCTTTGGGTCCTGAGGGCCCAAATTCTGCGTGTGCTCAGGATGCAGTACCTGGCATTTGGAAAACGGTTCCAAGGAGGCTTCAAGCACAGAAGACAATCTGTCCAAAACTGGCCCTTGATGAGCACAAAGCAAGCAATAACTTACTTTCCTTCCTGAGTATCAAAGCCTGACTTAGCAACAGTGAAACTGATTCCTCCTCTATTAGCAGCCATTTCCATAGCTTTCTCTACAGTCTCTGTCCCCAGAGCCCTCAGCAACTATACACCTCCCTGGCCTTGAAACAGACATCACAGCCCATGCTCAGAAAAACTTGCTGGCCAGTAAGAGACTGGCCAGAACCTTCTTCTGGGAAGATTTTTCGTTCTCAGCAACTACAAACTCCTGTGACACCCAGGTGAAACATCTGCTATGTTCTCCCATGTGGAGTAGCCTTAGCACAGACCTGAATATCTGGAGGTTTTGTGCATCTCTGAGAAATCATAAGAAAAAGCAGTAACTTTCCATTAATCACTTCCATTTGCACAGTTATGGATTGTGTTCAATTAGATCTTTTGGGACTTTGTTTAAAAAATAACTGTCATCAGAGACCTGAGGGAGCTGAACAGAGTGGAGGAATATCCCTGCTAGTACAGCATCAGATCAAAAATGCTGAATTGCCTCCAGACACACCCCTTTCCCTAAGCATGGATTCCTAAGGCAGTGAAGCCTTACCCACTGAGAACCCTCTTCCAAAAATCTAAAAATTACTGCAGTGGAGCAAGTTACACACATGGATAGAAAGGCAACATGTCAAATTTATGTCCCAGCAGCATCCCTCACAATATATGGGAATAGCTGCATATATTGACTGACTTGCCTCTAGATGTTGATCCTCTACTGCCATTTACAGACACCTCCTCCTCCCTTCCACATGATAGCTCATCTGCTGGAGATTCCTCCTGTCACCTCTCTCCTACAAGCTTTTCTTCAATTTGCCAAGGTAGGAAGCAGGAAAAAGCCCCACACTCAAACCTATGTGCACCCTACCAGCCAGTTCATCCATCCCAGAGGTGGCCACACTACACTCCAATCTGTGTTTTGCTACAGCAGATTTGAAAATGGACATGCTAATTGTGAAACTGGTCACAAAATGGTCACAAAACCACAGTGAGGTTTTGCTAAAATACTGGAAGCATCGCTGTTTCTGTTCTGCAGGGCTCTAAATAAAGCAGTGTTTCTCTTTTTTCAGGATGCTGTACATAATATTTTCACATATTACTTCTGCTGCTTCTACTACTTCTGAATTCTTCTGTATTATTCCCTGGCTTTTTTCTCATGTGCCTCATGCTTATTTACTCAGTCCTTACTTTATGAAGAGTTTTGCCTCTCTCTTCTTAACTGGTTCTTTCTTGACCACCTGGCTCATCTATCCTTTCTTTTTCTAACATCTCCTTGAATTTCTTAACTCTGTATCTTCCTACTACCTTGTAATATTCGGTTCCCAACTGTCCACATGGTTTGTGCTGTTATTATTTATATGTTAGAATTAAATAGTATTAGTACCTGTTAAACTCACGGGAAACATTCATTTACTCTAACTTCCCTTTTTACCAAAAAATCAGTCATGGCTGTTTCTTAGCAACAGATTCATCAGAACAGATTTCCATGGGTATCAAATAGTCTCAAAAAGGAACCGCTAAAAGAAGCTAGTAACACAGACTGATTCCTGACCACCATTAGAAGCAAATTCTACAAAGCAGAATAAAAAGGTGTTGTAATTCTGTATGAATCTAATGAACACGTGTAGAACATTAAGACCAACTGAAGTAGACCACATAAACTTCCCTAATCAACATATCTCTGAGTTGATATGCAAAAATAATCTTCATGCCTTCAGAAACTGCAAGCTAAAGCAAACCATGCACAGCCAGAATCCTCATTTACTGGACGAGATTCAAATTGGAGTCTGCAGTGGCCACATACAAGCAAGTCTCAAAAGGACCAGTTGCAAAAGGCAGACATGTGCACTTCCCACATGCACAAAAAACCACACAACCTCACTCCAAGCACACCAGCACTAAATAAAGAAGAATTGAACTTCAGCGCGAGAAGATAATCACCTAGTATTTCATTCTCTAGAGTCTCCACATTTATGTTGTAATTTCAGTAAACTGAAAATTTTTCTTTTTCACAGTCTGTAGAAAGAAATAATTTTCCCCAAAGATTATTCTACACATTACTTGACTTTGCCAGATAAGGTTTTCCTCTTTTTTTTTTTTTCCTACTACCCAAAATAATGTGCTAAGCTCCAACTAGCTAGTTCATGAAAAATGTAGAGAAAGAAATCTGGGGATAGGGTGGAAGAGTGAAACCAAACGTGAAGCCAGAAAAAGTGAACTAGCAATATCAAGAGTCTAATTCCCTTCATCTCAGTATCAACTAAGAGTAATTTATTAAAACGACAATTGTGCAAAGTCCTTAGGAATGACACTGAAATTAGGACTGCTGTCTTTGTATAAAGAATGATGACAACCTTTATGGCAAATGAAGTCTGCTGTTGCTGCGGCACTTGGCTGTGTCACTGAAAGGCAACATCTATAATATACAGCTGCACATAAATTATGTTAGGAATGGGTTAAAGTAATAGATCTGTATTATTCCCAAGAGGCAATGCCAAAAAGGTAATTGCCCATATTTGTACCACTACATTATAGAGAATGACAGTTTCATGTCTTCCCAATGTTTAACTGAAAATCTATAAAATCCATTTCTCTTTGTTGCTGAGAAATTAATATATGACGAAAACCTGAAATTCCAACTCTGGTCATGCTCAGACAAAACTCCCACTGACTTCAGTGGGAGTTTTGCCAGGGAGAGGATGAAAGACAGTATGGTTTGCTGCATGCTACCAGAAATGTAAAAGCTATGGAGCTAGCTTTTCATTGCAGTGCTGCTGGGATTACTAAAATTAGCAAGATTTTGGTCTTTCACCTTTCAGTCATGCAGTCATGTGGACTTGCAGAGGAGGGATAGATGCGAGGCGGACAAGCCAGCTTGCTGGAAAGCGCTTAATGCTGGGCTGGAAGCCAGCAGAAGTGAATCCCTCTTGCAACATATTCCTTTCCTTCTCTTTGAGGCCCAACAAGAAGCAGGAAAGGGGTAAAGAAGCAAGCCTGCATACTTTGCAACAGCACCAGCTGGAGGCAGTGTGGCACTCTCATCACCACAAAAACCAGCTGGAGCCATCCAAAATACCTGTGCCATTCTGGCACAGGGATCATGCCTGGGTACCCTCCTTTTGGGAAGCTCTAGGCTGTGTTCTGAGCCATGGAAGTAAGACACCTCAGATGTAAGGAAGCAGCCAATATATTAACAACTTCATTTGGTTTCAGCTGGGTCAGCTGGACCGAATCTGTAACCAGAGGAACCCATTATCTCTAGGGGGAAACCTATCTCTGCAGGGAGGGGACACTGCACTGCCTCAGGTTATGCTGGCTGCTCCCTCCACTTAGCCATATTACCTTAAATAGATAATAGATAATAGCTAATAGAATAGAATCATAGAATGGTTTTGGTTGGAAAAGACCTTTAAGATCATCGAGTCCAACCATCTATCCAGCTCTACTAGGTCCAAGCACAACATCTTGCACCTGGGAAGGAATAACCGCTTTTATTAGTACAGGCTGGGGGATGACCTGCTGGAGAGGAGCTCTGTGGAGAAGGACCTGGGGGTCCTGGCAGATGACAGGTTGGCCATGAGCCAGCAGTGTGCCCCTGGTGGCTAAGAGAGCCAATGGGATCCTGGGGTGCATCAAGAGGAGTGTGGCCAGCAGGTAGAAGGAGGTGATCCTCCCCCTCTGCTCTGCTCTGTTCAGGCCCTACCTGGAGTATTGTGTCCAGCTCTGGGCTCCCTGGTATAAAGAGGTCAGGGATCTCCTGGAGAGAGTCCAGAGAAGTGCTACGAAGATGATTAAGGGCCTGGAACATCTATCCTGTGAGGAAAGGCTGAGAGAGCTGGGGCTGTTCAGCCTTGAGAAAAGAAGACTGAGGGGGGATCTATTAATGTTTATAAATATCTTAAGTGTGGGACACAGGGAAGTGGCCAGCCCCTTTCCTGTGGTCTGTGGAGACAGGAGAAGGGGCAATGGCTACAAATTGGAGCACAGGAAGTTCCGCACCAACATGCGGAAGAACTTTAATACAGTGAGGGTGACAGAGCCCTGGGACAGGCTGCCCAGGGTTGTTGTGGAGTCTCCTTCTCTGGAGATATTCAAGACTCGTCTGGACACCTAT
Organism: Laterallus jamaicensis coturniculus; assembly: GCA_022605575.1. Classification (NCBI taxonomy): domain Eukaryota; kingdom Metazoa; phylum Chordata; class Aves; order Gruiformes; family Rallidae; genus Laterallus; species Laterallus jamaicensis. Next base: position 3,775,559 of record JAKCOX010000010.1, read on the forward strand.
CTATGCAGTATGAGCTAGGGAGCCTGCTTTGGCAGGGAGGTTGGACCTGATGATCTCTTGAGGTCCCTTCCAACCCGTGTTCTGTGATTGTGTGATCTACCCTTCTTTTAAACACCTGTAGAGATGGTGACTCAACTACCTCCCTAGGCATCCTGTTCCAATGTCTGACAACCCTTTCAGTAAATAATTTTTTCCTAATACCCAAACTAGACTTCCCCTGACTCAATTTCAGGCTGTTTCCCCTTGTTCTGTCTCTAGCTACCATGGAGAAGAGATCAACCCCCACCTCACTACAACCACCTTTTAGGTAGTTATAGAGAGAGATGAGGTCTCCCCTCAGTCTCCTCTTCTCCAGGCTAAACAATCTCGCTTTCTCAGCTTCTCCTCACAAGATTTGTCTTATAAACCCTTCACCAGTTTTGTAGCCCTTCTCTGAAAATGCTCAAACATCTCAATGTCCTTCTTGTAGTGAGGGGCCCAAAACTGAACACAATACTCCAGGTGCAGCCTCACCAATGCTAAATACAGGGGAAGGATCACTTCCCTACTCCTGCTGGCCACACTGTTCCTGATGCAGCACAGGATGCCATTGGCCTTCTTGGTCACCTGGGCACACTGCTGGCTTGTATTCAGCTGGCTCTTGATCAACACCCCAAGGTCTCTCTCCTCCAGGCAGCTCTCGAGCCACTCCTCTCCGAGCCGGTTGCTTTGCAAGGGGTTGTTGTGACCCAGCTGTGGGATATAGCACTTGGCCTTGTTCAACCTCATGCATTTGGCCTCAACCCATCAATCCATCCTGTCCAAGTCGCTCTGTACAGCCTGTCTACCCTCTGGGACATCAACTGCCCTGCCCATTTTAGTATCATCCACAAATTTACTGAGGACACACTCCACACCCTTGTACATGTCATTGATAAAGACATTAAGCAGAACTGGCCAGAGGACTGAGCCCTGGGGAACACCACTGGTGACCGGCTGCCAGCTGGATTTAACTCCGTTTGCCACAACCCTTTGTGCACAGCCATCCAGATACAGCAATTCACTTAAAATATGAATTCATGGGTCATGGACTTGAGTGGTCGGGACAACTTTGTTCCCCTATACAAATTCCAGAGGCATAAGGATCTGCTTTGTTAAGACAGTACCAACTTTTCTTCCTTTAACAGAAAATTTCTCCAAGTTTTCATGATGTAGTAGGAAAACCCAAGGAAGAATGAAGGCATGACAACTTGAAACAGCTAAGTTATCTATCCAGCCTGCTAATTAAAACAGAAATTATGTCCCGAGCTTCTCACCCATTTAAATTTTTATTGAGAAAGAAGGAATGACATAGGATCTCACTACGGATGTAATTTTTAAAATGAAACTTCAGGAGTTTACAAAAGATTTCTGATGTCTGGCATCACCAATAATGCAATCTGACACCGATTTAATTTCAAATTGCCAAGCAATTATTGCTGAAAAAGTAACTAATATTCACATCCAGCATTATTTCTCATAATGCTCAATGAAAAAAATATGTTTACGGTCCACCATCTCTTGCAGAATAAAGATCTATATAGAAATAATGATTCAAACACCAGCAAAAAGTCAGCGGGGTCCTGAATTTAAGATATACTAGCCCTGTTGAATTAAACTCACTGACAAGGGTTCTAAAGCAAGTTTCAAGGTATGTATCATACATAAACTCGTAAACTAGCAGTAAGAAATTAGGTACTTTATTCACTATGCTCATAACACAAGACTAAAACTGCAATATATAGCAGTTTCTTACACCCATATAAACCCCTAAAAGCTTATAGAATCACAGAATTGTTTGGGTTGGAACAAACCTTAAACATCACCTAGTTCCAATCCCCTGCGATGGGCAGGGATACCCTCCATTAGACCAGGCTGCCCAAAGCCCCATCCAACCTGACCTTGCACACTGCCAAGGGAGGACGGAGCCACAGCTTCTTTGGGCAGCCTGTGCCAGGGCCTCACTGTCCTCACAGAGAAGAATTTCTTCTAATATCTATTTTAAATCTACATTCCCTTAGTTTCAAGTCATCAGCTGTCACTATGTTCCCTGATAAGCAGTCCCTCTCCAGCTTTCCTGTAGCCCCCTTCAGGTACTGGAACACTGCAGTAAGATCTGCCTGGAGCCTTCTCTTTGGGCTGAACGGACCAACTCTCTCAGCCTGGCTTCACAGGAAAGATGCTCCAGCCCCCTGATCATCTTTGTCATTCTTCTCTAGATCATTTTGTAGAAAAAAAAGAAACTACAGATAATACAGATCTTACATGAAATCTGGCTTTTAAGGATTAAACACCCCAAAAAACTTACAGGGTTGGAATTAAAATTGTATTCCTTAATTTTGTTGGCATTCCCTTTCTATGTCTGGCAGAACCTAAGAAGCTTAGGCAAATGTTAACAGACAGTGAATTTCAAGCTTTAAAACTTACCATTCCTAAACTGTAGGGAATAGGAGTACCTACAAATGGCAAATATTTAAATTGGTCTTTTAGCTGATGTGAATTGGTTAAAGATCTGACTCATACCTTTCTCAGTCTCTATTGATTTTGAGTTCCTCACAGTTTTGCATCCCATACAGATATATTCACGGCTGGACAGATTGATCTGTTAGTGTTTATAGTCACATGGCATAAACATAAACATAATGCAAGGAAAGACATGGGAGAATCAGGCTGCACAATCTGTGCACTTGCAATTGCAATGTGTAGGTAGGAATGACAGAAAAATGAAGAATGCTACAGCAAGGAGCTGCACATTACTCAAGGACAATTTAACCTGGTATACTAGCAGCACTCCCTAGAATACTGAAGCAGGTAAAATTACCTGAGTAAGAGAAAGATGCAACCCTAGGCAGGACCACGCATGCATGCACAATTTCTCCACTCTGTAGCTGCAGCAATGACAAAAATCTCAAATGAATAAATGCCCCTGACTTATATTATAGGAGAATACAATGCTGTGCTCTTATCTGGGGTCAGAGCCAGGGCCCTGGTGTAACCAGGCAAGCATCTGCACAGACTCTAAGCATCCTGCAACGTGCAGCTGGAATTCCTTATGAATGCAGTGAGTTAAAACTACATTTATATTCTGTATTAAACAAATAAATCTCACAGCAGTCTGATTTATGGCACCCGAAGCAAGACCTGTATGTCTCCAAATGGGGGAAAAAATCTGAATTTTTTTTAGAATTTCTGCTCCCCTCCTAGAGATGATCAAACCCTTTGTAATTAGACTGATGACAGGCTAACTCAGTCTCTCTGCCATCAATCCTCAGCCTCTCTGCTTCATTTGCCAAAGGTTGCCCTTTCCTGGCACGAGTATCTGTCCCCTGGCAATCACTGATCAAACTACTATCATGGGGACCATCTACAAATCACTCGTGGTTACAGTTGCTCGCACCCGTGGGCAAAGGTCAGACCAGGACTCAGGAGCTAAAAATGCTAGAGCCCCACAGATAGCAACAACTGCCCCCAGAGGTAACGCCATCACCTCCTAACAACACGTAACAACTTCACCTGGCTCCCAGGGTAGTTGAGTTCAACAGCAACAGGGTTATATATACATTTGGATTCTAACAAAGTGTGAAGTAGCAGCAGGGAAAAGAATCTTGGCATCCTCTTTATAAAGGAAAAGCGGTTATAATAAATCTTTGCTTTCCTCTTGAAGAGGCACGTGGCCCTTCACACTTTTTTTAACACAACAATGAGATAAAGTGTGACTTTTTACCTGAAAAGTGGTTATGCCAACTCCCAAAGGAAAACCAATGCTGATATATGGGAGAAGGTAACCTAAACAAGTAGAACGCCGGTCTCTGCACATTCTGCTTCAAAAAACATCGCTCATTTGAGCTATGTTTTTTATGCCTGGTGGTTACTGGAAAAAGGAAATGCTCAGGCAATTCACAGTCAACTTACCTGTTCTGGAGTCACACTCTCATAAGGCAACAAATGGAGAATTGATTATTTAGGTTCTATTTAAAAAAACAAAACCAAACCATTACACGTATTGAAAAACGAGACAGCTGAGCAGTTAGTAGTGACATGGAGTTACTGCTTGTGTGGCAGAAGCCTTCACACAACCCATTAGGGATGGAAATGTCTGTCGCCAGGCTGTTTGGTACCCAGAAGACAGACTTCGACAAGAACAGCAGCTAGCTATATTACAATGCTGAGGTAGTACCTCAGACTGCCAAAAAAATACTTTTGGCTTATAAAAGATAAAGCTAAGAGAAAAACTAACTTTATATGTCTTTCATATAATCACCTGACATTAACAGAAGAATCAAGGAGCAGGGCTTACCATGAGGAAGCCAACACTGGTATTTGTTCATTTGTTCAATCTGAATGAGAACGGCAGTCTTATGTAAATGTTTTCCTCCACAAGGCACAGCCCTACCAAGACTTCACATTTTATTCTAATGTTTAACCTCTACAGGTACATATGGCCTTTGGATTCTTCCTAGGAGTCCAAAGACTTAACAGAAGTGAACCAACTTCTGCCTATGCATTAGTTAGGTACAAGTGCACCAGGAATCTCTGACATGGCTAGCCCTACTGACCTGCATCTGGGACCATCTGGTGCAGAAAACTGTGAGCTGATTTATAAGCTCTGACCTCGGCATGGTGCCAGGTCTCCTTGGTTACATGGAATGCATCTTTAGAAAAAGAAAGGGGAATTCCGGTTTAGGCACCAAGGCTTCTGCCAAGGTGTCTGCTGGAGTAAAGACATTACAAAAACTCATCAGAGGCTGACATTTAACTGCAAGAAATGTTACCCAGTCCTCAGATAAAGGTTTATATAGAACCAGCTGTTTTCTTGGATCATGTTCCCTGAGGCAGGGATAACACATCCCTTCCTGAGGCATCACTGACTTCAGTGCTGTAGACACTGAAATTCTGCTAAAACCCTCCTGAGGAAGGTGTGGTGACTGTTCAGTGGGATCACACTAGCCACCATGAAACTGTGCAACCAATTGCCTATCTGGCCACAGTGAGTTTCACCACTTCCTATCCTCTAATTTCTCCTACCCAATACCAGCTTTTATGAGTTATTGAGAAAATATGATCTGTGGTGTCACTGATATGAGGTTCCCAACACCCACTTGCATCTTTTCCTTTTGCTTACTGGTTCTCTTGGGAAGGTGTCATGGCAAGATAGCCAGTTGAATGCTCCACTTCTTCTGAATGCATGAATAGCACAGCAATTCCATGTGGCAAGTGTAAATGCAGGTATAAAAGATGCTGCCATGTTTATATTCTTACTTATTCTGAGACACTATTTGAGATTTTGCTGATGAGAGTTGCAGTGTACTACAGAAATACACCTGAAGGTTGCTAGATTAAAAATTAAGACACAATAATGGCATCATACAAATGGCATAATGGGAATAAACTGTGAATTTGGAAACTACAGTAGAAAAGCAAACTGCAGAAATAAAACAAACGAGACAAACAAGTGGCTTTTAAATTACTGTTTTTCAACTACCACAGCAAGCTGTTCATATCAAACACATATCAACTCATACACCAAACAAGAACTGTAATCCAAATTCCTTTTCAGCTCTCTTTCAGATGCACCCTTCTATTCTCTTTATCCACTTTTGTCTTTTATCACACACCAGGAACTGCAGCTTTATGTTTTGAGGGGATTATTTTAGTTGAAACTCCATTCTCTGTTTATAGACCTTAACAACATCTGGCTCCTTTATTAACTTTGCTCTGATGATGAAAAGTCCTAGGGCTCTGGATAGTAACTCAGAAGCCAAACAAAACATTATCATTCAAATCTAAAGTATCTGTCACCTTCAACAAGCCAGCTAGAGAACATTTAGTTTAGAAACCTGCACAGTGTATTTGCTTTTACAAGCAAAACACATTTCCAAAAATGTCTATCAATAGAATTATCTAAATCTAAATATCAAAACCTAGAATTTTCTGATTCTCTGCAACGATTCTCATGAAACTGCAATATGTGAAGAACTGGTTATGGTTTTGCTTTGAAGCCTGGTTACTAGCATAAAATAGGGAGAAACATAAATTACTCAAGCTGAAAGGTGATCTTAAGTTAATTTTACTTTTAAGATAGTAACACAATTATAAACTCACCTATGAAATCAAGTTTTTATTCTTGTATTATGTTAATGGAGAAATTTGACAGAAATAATGATTTCTCAAGATACAAATATCCAACACATGCTGTCAGTCTTTTCTGTCTCATTTAAAAGAACAAAATACTTCTAAAAGAATACTGCTAACTTACACTTCATGTTCATCAAAAAATGAACCCCTGTGTGCACTTTTAGACTCATTTCCATTATCAAGAACATTAAGACTTTATGCTACTTGTTATCCTAAATTCCTGGGCCTTTTTTTTTTTTTTTTGGATCATTCTCCCTAGATAATAACCTCTTGGTCTGCTGAGACTGCCAACCCTGTACTACAGTATTTCAATGGCAAGCTTGCTGCCACTCAAAAAAAATATCCAACACATCATAATTTCAGTATGTTCTTCTAGTTGGCAAAGAGCTTTCAGTAATTGTTTGACCATTTTCTTTAAAGTAATTGTATCAATTAGTATCAGAATATACCTGCAATAGCATGACTTATTGAAAGCTTGTCTTAGGAAAAAATGTACCTTTACATGGAGTCTGCTTCTTCTAGATAGTGAGGATACATCAAATTAGCTCCAAAAGCGTATTTTACATGCATGATGATGAAAAAGCATGCGTACAAAATACATTACATGACATAAAAATTGTGCCAGTAAATGAAAAATTTTAAATTCCCTACAGGCATAGAAAACAAATTTGGTACAATGCTCAGAGATGCACTGAGCTCCTGGAAGAGAGAAATGTGACTGAACACTTCAGAAGCGAGAAAATAAAACACGTAATCTAATATCCACATCTGCTATACCCCAAATACAGCAATCAAATTCATGGGAAAATATTACATGCCCCAGTAAAACACAAAAAAGGGAAAAACTTAGGCTTGAACGGTGACATAACCATTTCAACATTCTTGTGTACTCTGTTTCATTAGGTCTGCCAAGAAATCCAGATGGTCCAGGCCAACAAACAGAAGTCCCAAAGCAAAACACACCCTTCAAATCACAGCACTGATGTTTCCTCAAAATAGTTTGGAAAAATCAGCTCAGCTTACTTAAAGTAGAGTAAGTTGCTTGGTTGAATACTCAAGTTCTCAGTCAATGAAGCACGGCTTGACATGTAAAACTTGCTGCTTTATGGCACACAGCCAAGTATGTAGATATTTGATCAGTACACACACACCTGACTGAACGTACATGTGAAACACACAATCATTTAAATTAAACCAAACAGAAATTAAACTACTGCAAACAGGTTTTCTGAGGGGCAGAGGGTGGTTTTTAAATAGGGTAACCACTCAATATGCTATAAAAATATAGTTAAGGAGTTGAATCTGTTTATCAGAAGCCAAAAACAACAATAAGCACATTTATAACAACAGATAATACTAATGAACTCCCAAGATTCATACATTGTCTAATACACTTCACAATTACTAATGAAATACTAGATGTGATCAATTTACAGAGTGGAAAACACAGTGATAATGAATTATAAAACTTTATTGGCCTGTTAAAATTAAGTTAGTTGAGTACAATTTTTGGTAAGAATATATTGCCCAAACCTTTATGGTAGTGCCAAGGTATAAAAAACAATGATTGTCTATTACTGACAAGAAATATAAAAGAGTTTCAACATGGAGAATTAGAGGGGACAGAAAAAGAGAAAAGACTAACAGGTTGCTGATGAATTACAGCAAACTTTTTTTTTTTTTTTACAGTCTGATGTTATGTTGTGGTAGAAGGCATTTTTTTGCTATCATTTAGTCTATTATTGTTTTAACATGTGAAAATAAGTATTTTAGTAGTTACTGTACTTTGATTACTTTCATCCTGGTTCTGTGTTGAACCTGAAATCTAAGAAAGACTAGGGAACACAGGGCTCTGCACGGCAGTGGAAGATATTCTATGAATTTGCCAGAGAATCTGGTCTTGGGCTTTTGCAGTGGCATGGCAGCCAAATTCTGCTTTCACACTAGTAAAGCCAGTAATAATGAAATAGCTGTGATTAAAAAATAAAAAAAACCAATAACTCAGGAAAAAAAATCAGAACTTCTTTTCCTGTTTTGTGGACATGCCTGAGGAGTGAGCCTCACACTGCTCACATCAAGGAAAAATCAAAGTCATCACAAGAAGGCCATGACTTTACTCTCCACTTACTTAACTAGTTACAGTGAAAATGTGTATGTGATGAGGGGAGTTTCCTCCTGTGTTAAGACATAATCTCCTTAGTAACACTGCTGTGAGTTGCTGGGTCTGGAGACTATGGGGGAATTGCCCTCTTCAAAACTGGCTCTATGCTGCCTGCAACTCTGCTCCAGGCCAGGACACGTGCTTATCCACCACACTCCTTGCAGCTGCAAAAATACAGCTAATCATGGAAGGATGCCATTAAAATTAGAAGGATATGGCACGTCCACATCAACACAATGCACACTCTAATGTGGACTCTTTCAATTTATTTTTTTTTTAATGTAAATAGGCTAACTGGTTAACTTTGAGGCTTGATTAAAAGACAGTAATATCTTCTACAAGTTCAACCACACTGTCTACACACTTGTGGAACTAAACAGCTATATTTATTTCCTATTAATGCATTATTTTCTACATTCACAATAGATTTAATCTGCATGTATGAAAGAAAAACTGAACAAATGGAGGCCAGCTTGAAAAGTTCTGGGATGCAGATTCCCATGGAAGTGTGACAATGTGTGAAATACACAGTACCAATGTTGTCTGTGTTCAACTACAATGCTGTATTTATAGCTCTCAATACTTCCAACCATCCGTGTGCTCTAGGCACATTGTGGTCCTACACTATAACCTGCAATATTTTACACCATCACACAGTGACGGTAAAGCCCTTCAGAAGGATATTCAAAGACACTGCACATCTGTACCCTACGGAGAGAGAGCTCACTGCAGCTCATGAAGGAGGATGTTGAGCTCTTTCAAGAACAGAAGACAGAAGCTCTGAAAACTGTAAGGAAAAGAAGAAAGAAGCAAGGGAGAAGAAATAAGAAGCTGAAGAAGAAAAGAAGACGCTAGAAAGAAGCAGAAGCAGAAGAAATGAAAAGCCTTCTGTGGTTTTCTTTTGAAATGAATGCTAACAAAATACTTAGCTGCCTAATGCATTAATAGCTTTCAAATTATTTTAAATGTTAAATATGTGACTGGAAAAGGAGGGGTGAATTAAAACATGCTAGAAAGGATGTATTTTTTAATCTGTATGATGATGGCTTCCACCTTTACAAATTATTTGCAAGTTTTCAAGCATTCATAACAGCTGCAAACAAGGTGCTGGTCTTCATGCCGATGATTGTCAACTTCTCACGAATGGCTGGGTGAAGGGATTGAAAACTGGACCTCTGTATGAATGCTACTGCATAAAAAGCCAGTAGGAAGTGTTCAGGTCATTCCTACATGGCAAACTTCCATAAGTTTTTTTTAATCTTTGAAAAACTGTGCTTAGGGATTGGCTGCACCCTAGGAAATGAACAGATTTCTAGCGCTGCTGCTGGCAGTCAAAAAAAGAGCCAGCGATTAGTGGTGAGAACTATTTGAAGTAGAATTGTTTCCAACCAGCTGAAAACATGTTTTGTTGGCACTGCCTGCTGCCCCCAGGATCTTGCTCCCACTGAAATCAATGTTTTTCTTCACTGCTCCATGAGAGAGATCCAGCTGGTAGTCACAGACAGGGGAAAGGTTGGGGACTGCCTTGTACAGCTCAGGTACTTGGACACACACATGCACTGCCATGCAAATGTGTCACAGCAGCCTCCATCTGCCCTGTTCATGAGCTCCCATGACTCCCATCAAAAAAAAAGACACTGTCCCCAAATGCTTTTCTGCAGGAACAGGCTTTGCAAGGGCCTCCACCTTGCCTGGCATGGCAGGCAGCTGCAGCAAGTACAACACAGACGCTGGGCTTTGCCTAGGCACAATGATGTCATTTGCATTACAGACCCATGCACTGGTCAAACTTTCACCAAGTTGGACACAAACAGGTTTGTTTGAAGGATAGGATATTACGCCTTGCCTTAGTCTAAAACACCCTCAAGCACTGCCTCCTCTCCCAACCCCCAGCTAACCTGCCCATCAAACTTCTCAACAGATTATCTCAGTACTTTTCTGGGTATATTAAATGTAATTTTAAAGCTAATTCTAGTATAAATAAAGCCCTTCTAGCAGAACATTAGAAATATGCTTTTATTTTAGTTTCATGTCTGGCACAGTGAAAAAAAAATAGCAACTCTGCCTTTAGACATTTCATAGCCTTTTTTATTGCTCAGTGAAACAATATAAAAGCTTTTTAACGTAAAATCTTGGATGTTCAGCAACTTTTACCATGTTAATGGTTCCTGCATTATTCTTAGTTTGAGTCTCACTTTATTTTAAGGAGGTCAAGAATTCGTAATTATCTGAGCCCTTTGTAAACCAACACCACTTGGACAGATCAGAATCTCCACAGTTAGAAGCAATGTCACTTATTATCAAGCTGAAAGACAGGAGCTAGTGGGGAATGTAATTTCCACGTTAAAAGTTTAGCTCCCTTAGCTGTAAGAGGCTCTGTCTACATACTGAATAGAAACCATTTTATGAACACGTAATAATTTTCCATTGACCATTAAACATCTGCGTTAAGACATTATTAGTAACAAACCACGTACTGTAATTCGTAAAGTTCTGTAAGTATCTCCATGAAGTAATAGTGCACTGAGTGGCTAATATAAAAGATATAGTACAAAATATGTAAGAAGGATATTCTACTATATATATAAATATATATATATTTCACTGGTGCATAAAACAGTTGTGATTTAGTAAAGTTACCTCCATGATTACACAAAATCTGAAATACTGTGTCAGTATATGCTGAAATATTTGAAGGTCAAACCTACTACTACACCATAAAGATGAACTGCAAAGTGCTATAAAATAAATTACAAAAAGATAATTAAAAAATCCCCAATTAATAACTGTGCACACTGATGCATATAAATATCATGAATCAAAAAGAACTGCCTTTTAAAATTAAATATTTCAAAAATCATCTGCCAAATTCCAGCTCTGCAAAGTTTGCTTTTTTCCTGCCAAAACAAAAAGGTTCAGAGTCTCATTTTATCTGGCAACAAAGGGTGAATACATAACTGAAATACGTTGACTTTGTCCCAGCAAAGCTTAAGACTGGAATCTGGGCTACTGGGTCAAGCTCTGCTCATGATCCAACTTCCATTTGATGTAACTCCACTGACTTCAGTTTAAATATTGCTGGCCTGAATGATTATCTATTGATTCCGAATCAGCTCAATAGCATCAGACACTATTTCAGCATGAGGAGATATTAATGGCTAAGTAAGAAGTCTGAGAATTAATTAATTAAAAGGAAGTTAAAAAGAGAATAAATACGCAGAAGAGAAAGTCCGTATCTCTCTTAAAATAAGACAATGTCCACATAGACTTAGGAAAAAAAGCAGACATTCCTAATATTGTTTCTGAAGAACAGCAGAACAGTTGTTGACATCTAACTTCAAACAGGAATTATGATGGATATCTTTAATTGTTGCCATCCCTCTCCAGATCATCACTGTATGCGCAAGGCAACAAAGGCACCATGATTCCTAGGGCATCAGTAGACCTCCAGCTCTGCCCTCTTCTTTAATGTGAGAACAAGAACACATCTTTGGGACAGATTTTGTAGAGAAGTGAAGAAAACACTTTAGCAACTGCATCTCCCCTTCCCTAGCCAGTGGCAAGGAAAAGAAAATATCTCACTACATAGGCCTAGAAGAATGCAAATGTGGACATATTTCTTGAGTAACAAGGGTGTTTCAAAAACTTGAGCACAGCAGGAAGAGAGAACTTGATGCAAGAGGCTGAAGACAACACAAGAAAGAAGTCCAAGGACTCTAAGTGTTAGAACGCAAAAAGTGATTAAGTATATGGAGACAGAACAAAGAGTCAAGACAGTATTGTACAAAGAGAAGGATTGTGCATGCTGCGAAAGATTGTAGCAAAAGAGAAGACAACAGTGTGTTAAATGGAAGGGTGAAAATGGCTGAAATGAAAAAGCAAAACCAGGATATGAAAGCAAATGAAAAGCAAATACAGGATAGACAGAATAATACCATATCTTCATTGCTACTAAACATACCTGTAAGGAATTAAAATCAAAACATAGCTCAGAACTGTAATCAAAAGGCACAGGAATATAAGCATCTATCTCTTTTTTTTTCTTTTTCTTTTTTTTGCTACTAGCCTTTGTAGCTAACACCAGAATCTTCCATCTTTCTTACAATTTCCTAAACTGAAAAGATCAAGTTATAAACTCAGGATTGGACAGGTAAATAGCATGAAATAAATGCCTAGCACTATGTCTCCTCAATGCAGTTCCCGCTCTTGCAAAATGTGCCTTCGCTTATCTTCACTGGTGAACTCTCCTCAGAAGAGAGTAGGCTCTCCTCAGAAGTAAACTGAAGCATACTCTCAAGTATACTTCACATTTAAATACGAACAGTTAAACATGCCTGGAAGTATACAGCCTGAAGGACCAACTCTGTAGTGGTGTTATTCTTGCTCTTGGCTCAGAATCAGCATTCCAGCCCACTAAAGGTCGGTACACTTACCCAAACTTGTGGACTACACTGAGTAAGTATGACCTAACTGAATGTGGAAGTGGCGGCACTGGTTCAGTAGCCAAATGCATTAAGAAACAGTATCACTACCTTTCTGTATACCGTCCATAATACTCTCTATCTTCCTGGTGAAGTCAGTGGAACCACATACATAAATAAGATTTGCAGGGCCAGCTCTGCAATTTACTGCTTTAGGATTTAAGGCCATATCCTGAAAATATTCAAGAACTTAACTTCAAGGATGTGAGTGTTCCCACTGAAATCAATGTGAATTTACACACACACACTCAAATTAAGCATTTGCAGAAGTTTTGCAGAGCTACTAATGCAATAAAATAAAAGCAACTTTGCAGTTCACCTTTGATAAATATTATTTATAAAAACAACATCTTTCCAGTTAAGTTCAAACAGAAAAAAAAATTGACAGAGGAAGCAATATAATGTAATTTCATCTCGATGTCATTTTGGAAGACACAAGGCAATAGGAAAAAGCGTGATAGCTTATTTCTGGACTTTCTTGAGTTTTATAGCTGCCTCAGGGCTTGGCTTCGCCCTGCTCTTGCAAAAACAGCTAGTGATTTGAATGCACGTCTACAGTTCTCCAAACACAACCAATGTCTAAAGGAGAAGTCCAAGGGAGGTGGCACTTCAATGGGCAAGAAACTGTCCACTCCCTAGTGTGCAGCATACAGCTTCCACAAGCTCAACATCCCCTCTCTCATCTTTTTCTTATTTCATTTACCCATCCAGTGGGATCTTATGAAATAAAACAAAACCTAAAAGAAACAAAATAAAATATGAGAAATCATGCTTTAAAATAAGTCAAATAAAAATAAATACAAAATCCAAATACAAATGAATACTTGACAGTCAAACACATAAACATAAAATGTATTTAAAGCATGCATAAAATGTTAAATAAAAACTGTACATGACTCAATGAAAATGACAACATTAGCTCTATCTTGTGGCCAACAATTTTATTCATTAATTAAAAATGTATAAGGCGTGTTACTCATTTGTCTTGAACATATGAAAATATTCATATTGAGCTGTGACACAATAAATCTAGAACTCTCCAACCAGGGACTGTACTATGCACTGGTCAGAAAAACCTCAGACAGATGCCCTGCCTTGTGCAGAGGCCTGTGGTGCAGAGTCAAGTTCTGTCTTGGGTCTGGTCCACCAATTAAGTGAAGGAAACCTCGCCATACCACAGAGTTACTGTAAGTACAACACCAGGTCCCCCTCTAATCTTTCTTTGGCCCCTTTGCACTGTGCACATCATCTTTTCTGCTGGCTCCAAACAGGCTCCAGCCCTTAATGCTATCAGATGGTTTTGTAATGGCAGAAAAAAGTGGAGTCAGGGGAAATATTAGTTAATTACCTTAAAATTTATTGTTTCCAAATATCAACATGAACTTCAAAAATAACAACTAAATATGATGGCACACTGAAACATAAGTAAAAATCCCTGGGTCACGCTCTGTTCTGAGATGAAACCAAAACCCTGTGCACCTCCTCCCCAAATGTTACCTGACCATCTAAGGCTATGAACTTTGAAGAAGGCTAAGTTTAGCCCTATGTAAAATCCAACTATTTGACTCTATAGGATAAATACTTCCTAGAGCAGCAGTGTCTTACCCAGTCTGTTGTTATCTGATGCAGTTGAGTTATTATGTACATCACTGTTGACAGTCACCATTACTTGTTCTAATGACATTTGAAAAAAAACATGTGAGAGTTGTACTATTATTCTGCAAATGTAAACTTCATCAGTAGTTTTTGTTTAGTTTTGGTTTGGCTTTGTTTTTTAACCTTGCCTTAGTAAGTTCTCAACATTTATAAAGAGTGAAAGCTTATCTATATTCCACAGCATTTAAACAACTCAGAGCCAAATCTTGATTTGCCTTAAATGAATGGGGCTTATGCTATCAATTTCAAGAAGAGTTGAATTTGACTGTTAGCAATTAAGTAACAATGACTAATTCATTTACATTGCATTTTCTTGCTTGTTCTAACCTTGAGGCATTCTTAGTACTTCTACCCTGAAAGTAGCTAATGGCACATTCAGAAGCATGCTAGCTTTGAGCCACCCCGCATTTCCAGAAGGGTGTGGCAAAATTCCTTTTTCTCTGAAAAAAATCATAAGGTTTAGTGTAAGGCTCAAGAAAAAACAGTGGTACCTGGCTAATTCAAAGGAAAAAATACATTATCAGTTGAAGCAAACATCATTTCAGAACAGGTAGGTGTCTGCACAGATACTTCAGTTTCACCAGGAGAGAAAGGCTCTAGGTGAGACTGACACTGAGAAGATGGGATTCTTACGGTCATATCCACATGTAGTGATGAGTATCTTAAGAACTTGTAAGGAAGACTACATTATTGTTGGAATCTGTGCTTTTACTGAAGCTGACATCTTTCACGTCCTTGCTTACACTTGAACTGCCTCCTCTCACATACAAAAGATATCTTAAAGTGAATCAGTATAGTAATATAGTAAATGAGAAAATGCAAAACCAAAAGCATATAATTGAAAATTCAGTTCATCACACAGTGTATTAACATCACAGACAAAAAAGCCTACTGCAATGTCAAGAAAAATGCACAGCTATAAAATATGTTGACATTCGTGACTATACATACATGTGGAAAACTCCATCTAACAGAGTTTGAGGAAGACTAAGGATCTGTTTCTGAAAATGGTACTAAGGTGGCAGGCTTTTCCAGGCCCTTCTGCAGCATTTTTATTGAGTCACTGTAGTTAACAATTACCTCCTGAGTAATTTTCTGAAGAATGTTTGGAAATCACAGGTTAAATAGAAAAAAGAGAAGTATCATCAGTGTTTTCACAGTCTGGAATTGAAAGTTACACCTCCCTTCAAATTTCCTAGACAATTCAGTCCTCCTCTGTGGAATTTTTCTTTCTTGAATCTATGAGTCGCACATGCTTTTGGATGCTAAGTCAAAGGAATGATATATGCATTTATATAAAAACACACATCTAGACCATGGTTTAAACACCAAAGCAAATCACTGCAAGTGAAAGCTTTCCAGCCTGTTAGCTTGTTCCTTACCTGTCTGCTGCAATCCAACAGTGAATCACACTGCTGTATTTAAAGTCACCCCTGAATTTTCATTTGGGAAGTTGTTAACTGATGAACTACTACTAAGTACAGCACTATGCAAAACACGGGTATACAACAGATCTGCTTATATACTTAGTTGCATCTGCACGTATGTATTAGTAACTCTAATAGTCAACAGTGATGTCTAGAACAACCAGTGTGGAATGAGACTCAGACCTAGGACCTGAGCAGTCAAGAAGTCCACAAGGGAGCCCTGCAAGTCCTATTGAAGGCACATAAATTAATCATGATAAATACATGTTTAAAAGAAAAAAAAATGGTTAATAGATGGGAATAATTAAAAAGGGGGACAAGGAGGGAAGAAAAAGGTTTAAAAAAACCCCCTCTATTTACTTTATTCACTGAAACATGGAAAGTAACCAAGGAACCAGGTAAAGTATGTAGAAAAGGACAGGGAAGTACAGAATAATTACAGGGCAAGGGGTTGTGGGGTGGGAAGGATTGGAAGGCTCTGTCAGGACATGGGTAAAGTGGAGCAAGGGAAAAAGACTGAATTATAAAGCTGCAGAAGCTAACAGAAGTGCTTTTAAAAACATGGTTCCAGGCAAAGTAAGAAAAAGCTACAAACTCATTAAGCAGCAGGCAGTCTGGACTTAATTTGTACACTAGCTCTCTGACTATTTGGAGTCATTGAACTAAGAGAGACAAAATATTATGGGCAGTGGGTGTTCAGAAGATGATTTCTCATGTCCTAACTGACAACCTCTCATCTGGCTTCCCAGAGTTCAAAAACAGTCTGTTAGACAGGTTGAGGCAAAGCCTGATTTTGGCTTGAGTTGCTGCTGGGGCACTGGATTCTGAGTTTAATATTAGTTTTAAAAAAACACTGCTGTTATGTAAGCTGCCACTCAGGATTGCAGAGGAAAGTACACTGAAGAATAAAAATAAAAAACTCAAAATAAAAGTGGAAGAGAAAGAAAAAAGCTATCCATCTTCCCTGTACAAGGAATGACAGAACTTCATTCATCCTTTAAGGGAACATTATGTCTCTGTCTCTCTCAGATGCAAATGTGTCCAAGACAATAAAGAAAATAATAAGTACTTTAAAATGTAACCTGCTGATTATTTCCAATATCAGGTCTTCATTCAGAGAGTTTTGAAGTGAGCACTATATTCATTATTAGCCCTAAAACAAACATTAGGATGATTTGCAAGACACTATTTTGGGGACATCAAATTTAAGTCTAACTGCTCTCCTACAAAGAGAATGTGCTACATATAGTTTGAACTACGTTATTAATATGGATGTCGTTGAGCCAAGAGTGAAGATCTTTTTTTTTTTTTTTTTTTAAAGTTCTACAACCTTCTGGAAGTACCACACCTGACTGACTATCTCGTGAGCTTTGCAGACCTCTATCTCAGGTACTGGATGACCTGAAATATCCTAAGAGTTCAGGCTCATTGAGAGCTGCCTCTAAGACAATTGTTTATAGCTTTTCCTATTCATTAGAGAAGAAAACATGAAAAGAACAGTATAATAGCAAAAGGCTGTAAGTTCATACATACTAAACGCATTCTGAAAGAAGAGTCTTTCACAAACATAATCCTTTTTATATGTGGAGAAGCCTCCTCCAACCAACGCGTAGCACAGGACTGAGTAGTGAATGGCATCACAACACAGAAGGCGTCGTATTTGGGAGCATCACTGTTATGCTGGTAGTCACATTTGCATGGGTCAATTTCTACCTGTCTCAAACAATCTTGACCATGCCTCTTCTCACTGCCTATATTCTTCACAAGTCTTCATCTAAGTCATTCAGGAAGGAAAATATTCTGACATGGTTGTCTCCTGAACTTTTTTTCACAAAGGAAGAAATGCCTTTTAGTTGTGTCAAATCCCTTTTACTCCAACTATACTCCAGTGAGTGGGACATTTATTGGATGTCTGGACACAAACCTTCCCGGTCATTACAAAGCTGACCTAAACTCTGGTACAAAAAGTTTCCTGCAATGCTGACTTAACTGTATTCAAAGTAAGTTTCACACACTCACATCCTGCTCTCCAAAGATATCTCTAGGTATATGTTGCATAAATTTGGGAAGCATTTATGTGAACCCAAAGATTCAAGGGAAAGCACAAGCAAAAGAACTGCTCAGGAACCAAAAGTTTCTGTGATGTTAAGTCTTAGTACGCTTTCTCTGCTCACCAAGTACGTATGGTTTATCCTCGGCAGATTATTAGTCAAGGCCTTGATCCAGAGTATTTAGAAACAAAAACCAATTTACATTTTTACATTTTCCAGCCTGCAGGAAATCCAGCATAACACACATGTATCTCTACTCTTTTTAAATGAATAGTGATTTATATGGAGAAAGTACAAACTGCTGAGTGGAAGGGAAGAAAGCAAAGAGAAGATGCAGTTGCATTACCTAAAAAAGGTATTCTTATCAAATTTGTCAGCTTCTGATTTCAAGTAGAAAATTAAATGAAACAATTCATTCCTACTTTTATTTGCTCCCTGGATCTGAGCCACTGCTTCAAAGAGCAGTGCTGGCTAATGTTATGGCAAAATGAGGACAAAATGTCACCTCATTTGTATTGGAAAGCAAGGAGAGGCTCCTGGATAGTTTTCTGGAGAATTGCACGAAGAAGAATAAAGTTGTCTGAATAAATCCATACTTTTTCTTAGGATTTTGCATGTACCAGACTCAATACTGCCTCGAGTTTCAGAGCGAAGTAACAAACATTTAGTGCAACTTCTTATTTCTAAACATTGCTTTTACGTCATAAGGCACCAAGACAGTATTTTTCATTAAGACCTCTAATGACATACATAAATATTACCTTTTTTTTACCCAAAGATAAAAGCATGAATAGAAAACAAACAAATGAAAACCTAAGACTAGAAACCATGCAGTCTTGGACACAGCCAGGGATTCCCCAAAAATTTTTGATCTGAATTTCAAATAGTCTCTCTCTCCAGATCAGATTTTCTAAAAATTGAATTTATTTGGTAATCAGCAAAACTAGGACCAGAAGACATTAAACAGTCTATCCCATGAGGTTGTTCAGCAAAGTGTCTTCACCCTCTTACATGCTCCAGTTGCTTCCATCAACAGGAACACAGTACACAATACAGTACCATATTAAACTTAGGACTTTTTACAGTAACCCGTAACTTTTTGGTTTTGTTCTCCTTTACAATTCTTCGGAATACTGCAATATCTTAGAAAGATTTCTGCTATCACTAGCTTTTCCTCAAATGTTTAAACTCACACTCCACAGAAAAGGAAACAGTTTGTCATTTCATGGATGCTACCACCTATATGAGATTTCCAAATGGGCTTAATAAAATTGAAGCCATTAACATTAGTGTTGTAGGCAGCATTCAATCTATTTAATGGTTTGTCTCATTGATCTACAAGTTCATAAAATGAGAAAGGGGATCAAACAGAATTACATGTACTTTACTACAGAACCCTATAAAGCTGTTCTCAAGTGTGAAATGAGTTAGAACCGAGAGATGGTAAAACTTGACCTGTCTACTCAGCATTTCAGAGGCCAAAATATTTGGGGCTGACAGTCCTCTACACTGCTAACAAGGATCATTTAATATCTTAATCTTTTTCCTTAGTCTGATTTGGGAGTTTTTATTTCATTTCACAGTATGATACACTGGAAAGATATGCTCATTTTCCAAGCAGGCAGTGCAAAATGACACATTTGTGCTCAGCACTCTTAAGGAGAAATATATTGCATCTTTCTCAAGGAGAGTCATTACCCTCATGCCTTCCAGTGCAATATCAAACAGACGTTTCCTTTTACAGTACTGTTGCAGTTGTTTTGCTTGCTACTAATTAGCGAGAGTCAAGGACATTAACTTAAACCACCAGCACTCAGAGCAAATAAGTGCAAATGTTCTGCACAGCTTCTAACTCAGGAACAAGTTAAAGTGAGTAAGAGTGAATAAGAAGTGAATAAAAGTGAACAGAGTGTGAGAGATTGTGAATAAGCAACCCGTGTTCCTCTTGGATCAGTACTGGGTCTGGCACTGTTTAACATCTCTCTTGGAGAAACGGACAGTGGGATCGAGTGCACACTTGGCAGTTTGACCTCTGTGGTGCAGCTGACACCCTGGAGGGAAGGGATGCCACCCAGAGGGACCCTGGCAGTCTTGAGAGGTGGGTCCATGTGAATCACATGGCCTGTGTGAATCAGCAAAGTCAAGAGCAAGGTCTTCCACATGAGCTTGTGCAATCCTGAATACAACTACAGTCTCGGTGGAGAATGGGTTGAGAGCAGCCCTGAGGGAACAGACTTGGAGGTACTGGTAGATCAGAAGCTCATCATGTGCTAGAAATGCTTGCAGCCCAGAAGGCCAACTGTGTCCTAGGCTACATCAAAAACAGTGTGACCAGCAGGTAAAGGGAGGGGATTCTGCCCCCTACTCTGCTTCAGTGAGATCCCACTTGCAGTACTGTGTCCACCTCTGGGGTCCCCAAGATAGGAAGGGTATGGATCTGCTGAAGTGACTCCAGAGGAGGGCCACAAAGGTAATCAGAGGACTGGAGCACCTCACGTATGCGGACAGGCTGAGAGACTTGGTCTTGTTCAGCCTGGAGAAGAGAAGACTCCAATACCTAAAGAGGGGCCCACAGCAAAGTTGAAGAGGGACTGTTTATCAGGGAGTGTAGGGATAGGACAAGGGGTAATGGCTTTAAACTCAAAGAAGGTAGATTAAGATTAGGTATTTGGAAAATATTCTTCATTGTGAGGCAGTGGCACAGATTGCCCACAGAAGCTGTGGATATCCCATCCCTGGAAGTGTTCCAGGCCAGGTGGGATGGGGTTTTGGGCAACCTGGGGTTGTCCCTGCCCATGGAAGGAGGGTTGGAACTAGATGATCTTTGATGATGATGGAAATAGATGATCTTTGATCTATGATTCTATGAACTGTTGCGTCTCAGAAACAGATGTCTGCAGTAACAGCAGCTCCCCACAGAACCACAGAAAACATGCATTATTAGAAACCCAGTTCATAGGAAAGGGCGTAGTAATTGCTGTCTGCACACACAGTTTTAAACATGGACATCTGCAGGCTATTTTACACTTAATTTGCATGAAACACTGTATGCCTGAGAGATCAATGAATATATCAGGGAATGTTTTCACAAAGCTTTCTGCAAGTCAAAGCCGTTAAGAAAAAAGGCTTACCTTATGACATCCCTAGCATCTGTGTTTAATACACTCATGGGTATGTCTATAAAATACAGAAATGCTACTACACAGATAAACTTTTGACAAGTGTCAGTTTACAGCCATAAGAAATAAGATCAGAGCACAAGAAGGACACAGCATAATTATGCCTTATCCCTTTGAAAAAGAGAATCACTGTCAACTTTGAAACCATTGTGTCTCTACCTGAGTATTGAAGCCAATTCTAGTATCACATCAGCTTGCATAATTCCAAGGATCAATAGACATTCCACGTTTTCAATATATGGCCTTTTGACAAGAATGGCAAGCCAGGGTTTTTTTACAAATCGGGGAAATAATGTTGCTCATTCCAGCACAGTATGAGTTAGGGAACTATATCATACATATTCATTTATAATGCTTACTGTTGCCTTACAACAATATTAACTCCTTTGATCATTACAGGCCTTATAGTTGTTACTGAACAATTCTTCAGCTTCCTTGTTATGACATTTTACCTTGAGTCTGTGAAGTCTGAATACTTCTGACAAGATGCATATCCTAATCACTGTGTGTCTCTAGTAAAACAATTCTTTTGTTTTTTACTTCATTAGTCTCACCTGCCTTCCTTTACAAATACTAATCTTCAGACACTTCCATATGGCAATTAATGATCTCTCTTAAAAAAACTGATCTGTGCATTGTCAGTGATCAGGATAATGGACGGACAACAAAGTCCTAGCTAGGGAAAAAAAAATATAGGAAAATTAAGACATAGGTCCTAGAGGGAAAAAATCAAAATACCCCCCAAATCCCTGCTAGTTATCTCTTGCCACAAATTCTCATGTGGCAGCACAAGGAATAGACAATCTTACAGCTGTCTTCTGCTGAACTTTTATCTACAGCAGTCCTCCTCCACAGCAACACAACAGGCTTTCAGGGAAGAGAAAGATGAGGCATGGGAGGTTTCCTCATGAACCTTGTGGATTTACACTCCTGAAAAGCCATCTCAAAGTCTGGCACACATTTTGTTGTCAGCTTGTATATGCATTCAGGTCCCACAACTCTTCCAAGGCTGCAAGGACTTTTCTTCCTCCCCACATATGGCAGTTAAGTTGGAATCACACGAAAGGCACTGACTGCTTGGCTGTGAATGTCCTTGTGAGTTCTCCCAAACACAGAAGATGAAGAATATTTTGAAGGAAAAATAATGCACAATGAAGTACAAAATGAAGCAGTTTCAGTCTTCTGAATAACAGCTGCTTGGAGCCAAAGTGAAAACAATGTGCACTGTCTCTAGCCTGGCCTTGGTTTACTTCACTGTGCTCCCAGTTTTACATGGGCACAATATGGATCTCCAATCAAAGGAACATTCTTAACAGGACACACTAAAGAATGGAGAAGGAAAATGGTCTGGGGAAAAAGGGAAGCTCCCACTCTATTTCTACCTCTTATAGCACTTTTTTGACAGAACAAAACACATCCTCTATTTAAAAGGCTCATTGCTCCTAAATTACAGCCAAAAGCTCCATCTGAAGACTCAGCAACTTTACGGGAGAAAGTAAACAATTTTACTAAATGATACCATGTAATTAGAAACTTAATTAACATGAAATAAATTAGACATGAGTCTATAATGGATACCATCTTCAGTAGCTTATTGCCATAACTGCCAGGGAAGACTATTAGCAAGTAAGTGACTAAGACTCTCATTTGAAACTGTGATCCTGCCATTGGAGCTGCTGGGTTTCTCACCCATGTCTGGCACACAGTATGCTATACATACCCTATTCAAATCCTATTCATCTGCTATCACTGATGAACTAGGAATGCTTTCCCAGTTGTGTGAACAGCCTTTCTTTTCCTCTCTGTGAACGTGTAGCAAGCTCCTGCCCTACTACTCAACCACAGAAAAACACTCCCAAACATATTACTGTCATCTAACTTTCTAGGGACAGAAGAAGGAAAGGAATACTGCTGTTGCTCAGTTATTTCTGTAGCATTGCCAAGGTCTGCCTTCTGAATTTCCATCTTTCTACAGAAATAATGGTTTCATAGCTGTATTAACAAAACTCTTCTGAATTAAGAGAGATTGATGCTTTACTTGGTGGTGAGTCCCCCTAAAGGCACTGTTTAACACATCCAGAGTCCTCAATCTTCACAGTCAAATCTCCCTGCCTCTTCAATCAGTAAATAACCAAACCGATACACTGGGCACTTCTTTGGACAGGCAAACAGAATGACTTCCTACCTTTGGGCTCCAGAATTCAAACAGGTCCCAGCCTGCAAAAATCACAGGGCAGGAGTCCCTGGTACCTGGCAATGCTTTGGCTATGATGCTGCTAGCATTGTACAAAGTGGTACCCTCTATTTGTGCTATTGCCACTGCAGAAAGAATCAGCAATAGGGCTTATACTTGCCTTCCTTTCATGAAATGGGGATCCTATCTTATCTCCCCCTTCCCAAAAAGTCTCCCCAAAAATAAACTCAGACTTACTTGGAGCAAGGCTGCTAGAAGTTAGAGACTGAATGACTGCACCCTACTTACATGTGAATTCAGATGTGGAACAGACACACAAGATCCAGGCTAATTAACAATCCAAGAACTCTTTAGTGAAAATGAGATGTACAAGACGAGTTGTTTCCAGGCCCATGTACTAAGCTAAAGATTTCAAAGACAAGGAGTCTCAGGGTACATTTGTATCAGTAAATTAAAAAAGGAAAAGAAAGTCTCTGCCCAGGCTTGAGCAAGGGTGTATCTTCTTTTTTATCCACAATTATTTAATCCATATAAGATAAACAGCATCCTCCCAGACTCCGAGTACATTTCAAAGGAGATCACGGTTCAGGAATTATATGCAATGCACAGTACATATGAGAGATGAGGGAGAAATGAGTTCTAAACATCTGGATTTGACCTATGCCTTTCCCCAAGGGCCAGAGAATGTACCCTAGCCCCATACTGGCAGCCTCAAACACCGCTGTGCTTTGCCCCAGAACCAAATGAAATTACATAGCACAGGCAAACCACATGCTGTGCCTACTCTCCAGGGAGACCTCTTAACAGATAATACAGAATTGAGTTATTCCTGATTACTTGAAGTATAATGGAAGAGGTGATTCAGTTGTGTAAAATGCATTCTAGTATTGCAACTGGTTAAATAATTTTCAAACTAATCGTACCGATTTCGTTAATGTAAGACACAAAACCCTGGTATTTGGCCAGCTGTAATTATTTGGGCTTGGTGCCAGGTATCAATATTGATGGGACAGAAAGCATTTTTTACATTCGGCCTGAAAATATATTCACGGGTACTTGAGAGCTCTTGTGATTTTACTCTTGCCTGGACTGGAAAGTAAGATGATGACTGAAATCATGCTAGCAAACTTTAAAATAAAACCCCCAAAACTAGGGGGGGAGGGGGAAACCCACCAAAAAAACCCAAACACCAAAACCCACAACAATCCAAATGCACTAAAGACACTAGTCTAAACATAATACTTGGGACTTTTCCCTGGCTATACAGCTGGGTTTGTGTACACCAAATGGATTCTTACCAATTGATTCACAATGTATTTGGAATGAGGAAAACAAGACAGCAAGTTACATTCCCACACTACTGTTTAGTTCACACCAATTTATCAAATATTTCAATAGAATAAAATCCCTTTCAGAGTCTGTTCAAAGCCCTGACATTTGCACAGAAAGAATCTCCCGGATTCATAAGGGAACCTAACATGCATCATTAATTATTCACCAATTTGTCTGCATTTTTTTTTTTTTCAACCAAAAGTGTATGTATACATGTACATATACATAAAGGAATAGATACATCCCAGAAATATAACTGTAAACAAATGTAGTATTTAATAGTGACATCTGTTCTAAGAATAAATAATTCTGTAAATTCACTACGTACATTTAAAAATAATACAGTCTTTGCTCTTTATAGGTTAGGAGTCTGAATAGCTTTATCATCTCACCTTCATTGTCGCAGTCTTGCAATGAAAGCCATATTTGATCTACCAGACCAACTCCTTTTACTTCACCATGAACTGGAATGGAATGCATTACCATTAATGCAATTGTCAAGGGTTTGGTTTGCAACTGCCAATTCTAGTCTTTTCTTTTTTTATATATTTATATTTCTTCACCAATTGCTTTATTTTCCATCCTACTCTGCAGGAGACAAAACAGCCATTGTGATACTTCTAGATTGTTCCCAGTTCACATTTTTCACAGTTAACAATCTATACCATGAGGAGGGCTGTTACTATTTACTGATTCTTTCTGGACTGGACTCTACCAGACACAGCTTGCACTTGTGTTTTAGAGCTACAGAAATATGCATGGCTTATCATGCTTAGTGATAAGCAGGAAAGAGATACTCTTCAGTCACTGACCAAATTCTTCTCAGTGTGGATCCTTGGCTTGCTTAGATGAACTTAATGTAAGACAGCCTCCAATATAGCCAAGGGTAAATATTTAGTCATACTGCATGGAGTGTGCTTTTTGCTTGAGGTTTTTGGTTTTGGTCTGGGGCTATTGCTTTTGTTTGGGATCATATACAGATAAAAACCCAACTCAGTAACAGCCAAACCAGTAATTCAATGCATTGAAGAATCCTCAGGAGACCTAACATCAAAATTGCTTGTTCAACACCTGGCCCGCCTTACTCCCAGGACTGAACTTAACCTGCAGCCAACTTGCACTGCCTAAAGCTTCTGCAAGTTGCTGTCTGTCATGCCAGAGGCTCTGCTGCTCCCTTGCTACTTCCTGCAAGGCAGAAGGTATGAATGCAGCAAAACAACAGGTTTCCACATCTCCTGTTCTAGTGCGAAGTAGCTCGGTATGAGGCATCAGAAGGGAGTGTAAACCAAAGGAGCTCTAAATCCAAGCCTCTCTGTCCAGAGTTCTCAGATTATCAGTGCACGTATCCTTTGCAACGTGAAAAAATGAATGTGCCAAGGCAACAAATCTGTGGCCAGCAGACCTGGACATTATGAATTCAATATAGAGACAAATGCCTAAAAATAAAAACATATAAAAGTAAACCCCGGACAAATGGCAGGGCTCAACTTAAATCATCTGCTTAAATTATACCACTTGAAAATTTGTGTAGCTGCACATTTCTATGTATGTACATACAAATTCCTTCCAACATATTTCACATGAGTCACTGAGCAGCTTTTCCCTTGGAAATTATATTAACATTAAGGTACTAGAAAAAACAACAGAGACAGACTTTCTATTACTAGCATTTTATGAACAGCATAAAATCGACAGAATGTATGCAAAACTGGTTTGACCCATATTAAGTTCAATGTCAGTAGAAAGAGCAAAGTGAACTGCAGTCATTCATTGACTGATTTGGGATTACAACCCACAGCAAATTTAAATCCATCATTTTCAACAAGCATGATTAACTGTGTTCATAATTTTCTACAATAAAGCTGACCTTGAGGAGCTCACTCCTGAAATTATCATGATAAATTCGCATTCTATCATGACTTCAGATCTTTGCCCTGTCCAGGTTTTCAAAAAAAAGCAGAAGGAAGAGATGATGCCCTAAATTTTATTATTTTTCAGCCAACATAAAAAATTATACTGGATCAACTCTTTTAGCTCCTACAAATACATCCAGGACATTCTACTCAAGTTAACAGATGTCAAATACAAATTTTAAACAATAGAATTTAAATTTCAAAAGCAGACCCTGTTCAGCAATATGATGTCTATGTGAAAACTGATGTAAGTAAGGACTGGCAGCTTTGCTGGCCTCTTGAAAAAAGCATCAAACCTTGTTTTAGCAGTCTGCTTAGGAAGAAAATCCTTGGCTGAGAGAATAACAGGATTCCAAAGAAAAGATATTAAGGCATTAAGTTATTCTTCTGTATTTTTGAGTGACTGCTTATGTATTTCTCAAAACAGGAAAGCTGTTTTACAGGGATCCACCCCCATTAGAGAGGAACATTGTTTCCTTTCCTGCAATTAAAATACTAATCTGGTATTCCCCTTAGGATTTACAATATAACTTCAGGAAGTGAGGTTAGTTATTGATATGTATCAAGTTTACTTAATCTACATTACATTGATTTCTAAATAAAGGGAAAAAATGTATACTTTCTTAATTATTAGTGGGTTGGGTTTTTTTTTAAATAAACCTTTCACTTGCAGTTCTGGTAAAACAAATTGCCAAAACATGTTATGAAGCACTATCACCCATGCAGTGGAAACATCCTTTTCCTTGCAGACAGAAAGCTTTCTCAAACTGAACACTCTATTTTACAAATCTTGCAAAATGAAGTATCTAAGGCTGCTATACCACTGTTTAACAGCTCTCCTGTACATAATGCAACCACAGGATTACTGGGGATAGGAAGGGAAGGAAAAAGCCCCTTTCAAGACTGAAAAGAAATTGTTCAGAACACAGCACCCCTGTACTCGGATGAGGACAGAGCCCTCTCCTGTAATAAATAATACAGCTTTCCTTATGAGACTGGCTGTGTTATTGATGACAACCTTGATTAAACTGGTAATTAAATCCTTTAAATCCTCCAAAACACTTATATGGTTGGGTAAGGGTTGTGAGAAGGACAGAGACCAAGCAGCAACTGTGACCTTGAAAGAAAAGTATTTATCGGATTTTGCCTAGTGAAAGGAAGGAGGGGAAACTGAAACCAACCATCCTGAATCATTAATGAGCTCCCACAGCACGCTCCTAACTCCTGTTTTTTACATATCCAAAGTGGTTCTTTCTTCAGGCTTCATCAAAACCAGCACAATTTATGAACTACTCATGAAAAAAACCAGCAAATTCATTTAAGACAACATCAAGTACCTCTAGGCAACAACTCTTTCTGTGTATTTTATGTAATACATAGCAATATATATACTGTATCTATTTGTAAATATACATATATTCATGCGTGTTTATGTATATTACGTTTGTTACTGTGAGCAACCAAAAGATGCTATTGATTGCCTGTGCCACTACCTAGGCTTTCACTAGTGCCCACTGACAGAGATTATGCTTTTCCAGTCTCTGGAACTTTCCTAGGACTGAAAGGCCTTTGCATATACTTTCTATCAGGAATACCCATTTGGCCCTATGAAATGAGAAGAGTTTGGGGTGGGTTTTTTATAATAAAATAATTAAAATTCTGTGAAAAGCTGTAATTTAAAAAAAATCCAAACAACTTCTGGTTTGTATTGATTAGCACTAAAGAAGTGTAAATGAGGAGCAGAAAGCCAACTGTTAAATGAGACACAGGAAGATGTGTGGTAACTTTCTCCGTATTTATCTAACATTTCACTATGTCTTCCTTCTTAGTGAGTTTTCCTTCTTCAATACATTCTTCTGGTTTACTAATGTCTCCTTTCCTACAAATTGTGTCCAACAGCTTTTCTTTAAGTAGGTCCAGCTACTGAGCTACTTCCTGCATCACAAAGAAAGCATCCTTCTTTAGTCTTGGCTTATCTAGCAAATCATTCTCTATTAATGGACTTCTACAGAGAAGTCATAATTTAGGTTACTGAACTGCTTTTCTGATTTCAAAATGTCTTAATTAAAGAAATCAGCCATGTGAAAAGATAGGAAAATTACTGACCCCAGACTTTTTTGGAAATGTCATCAAACCAAAGGAGCTTGAACAAAAGCATCAACTGATCACGGGTTGTAGATACCTCCTCTCAGAGACATACTGAGCAACAATGAATGGTATTCCACCAAGGTGAAAACACAAGAAGTTTTCTGCTGTTTACCATGCACTAAAGGACGGAAAACATGCAACAACTTCTGCCCACACTGCCACACGGTGTGCATTGGAAGATGACCACAGGCTGTATCTGCCCTGGGCTGTCAAAGACAATGTGTTCACATGTGTAGGAAGTTGGCTAGTTTAAAAAAATCCATGTGATTAAATTGCCTATTCAATTGACAGTATTTCCACTGTCTAGAGATCAGAAATCTTCCTTAGAAATACCCTCTTTTTCAAGGACAATATGGTAACACTGACAAAGGCAAGAATTACTACTACTAGAATTAATTACAAGTACCTTCTATAGTAATAGGACATAAAAACTACTGTAGTAACAGTACTCTTTCTATACTCAATGACTACTGAATTAATGTCATCAAATAAAGTGCTAACCATTATCTTATACAAAATGCACTGGTGATTAAAAATCTATACAGCAAAATCATACTCAAAAGGAGACTATCCCTTTTGCCCTAAACGGCTCACCATGAATTTGCATTTTTGCATGCTTGTGAAAAGACACCCAAAGGAGATGAAAAGATCATAGGTAAAGAACAAGTGGGCTAGTTGATGATACTGACACTCATATAAGTAAGAGAGAAAGAGATGAGTTGTGCATTACAGTGACTACACATGAAGGAAAATGAGCAAACCTACAATGTGCAAATCTTAAAAAGGTACGTTGGAATTCCTTAACTAAAGGACTCGGTGAGGAGCACTGCAAAAGACAAGTGACTGCAGGACACTGTTATCAGCTAAGGAGCTGGACATCTCTCACAACAGAGGCACAGATTTCTTCCTGTGGTCCTATGATATTATTTTAAACATACACACCTTCTGGTATCAAATTCCACAGTAACAGACCAGCCTCACAACCTTATGTTCCACTGACAGCAAGAGATTGATTTCAAGTTGGCAACAGATAGAGAGGAGAGGAAAGATGGCTTCCCAAGCTTTGACTCTGCTTTTCCAGAGGTCAGAGCAGCTCCTGGTCCCAGGTATGATGACTGGACTAGGTCTGGCACCCTTCGTAAGATACCTGTGAAGAACTCATTCCGTGTACTGGCCTGGCCTAGAATGGACTCTTCCACTGTTGTTCTGGGGCACATCATCTGGCCTTTCTCTTACTTCATCGGAGTTAATCAAAGCTGACGCTCCACATCTCTCAGTTCTCCCCTATCACCGCCTTTTCTCTTGCTTTCATCTTGCTTTTGCTCCTCTGCATGACATCAGGGACCGCTCTTTCAAAGCCAGGTTGGGCCATTCCCAAATGATCAAGAAATCACACTGATGAAAGTTAGGGTCACTTTCTGTATCATAATTAACTATTTTATCTTCAAATCCCACAACTCTTCCACTACTCTAGGCTTCTGTCTTCATTGCTTCTTGCTCCTCTATTTGGAAGAAAATCAGTCCTTTCAGTACAAAACTCGAAAAGGGTGTGATTTGCCTTCTTTGGCTTGCTTTCACTTAGTTACATGACATCTTCCTTGACCACAGCCTTTCCTTTTTTCCCAATCATAGTTTAATACCCCATTTGCTCACCTCCTCTAGTCCTCTAACTTGGACTGGAAGATCTCCCCTCCCAGCTTCCCTTACCTCTTTTTTCATCCATACCTTGTGCTCCTCTATCACTTCTCACTTAGCCCAACTTCTCCTGCAATGAAGGCAGGCTTTCATCTTGCCTTTTCTTTAAAAAAAAAAAAAAAAAAAAAGAAGCAATCCCATTCATCTTTCAAACTACTATCTGTTTTTCTCATTCAGCTCACTGAATTGCAAAAGGTTCATCTGGCCTTAGTGTTGGACTATCAGCTCTCTGGCTACAATCTCCCTCATCTACATCCAAGTCCTTACTCAGTGTAGTCCTGACCCATGACTGCATTTCCTATTACCTTTATGTAACATATCATTCAGCTTCTGTGCTAAGAGTTTTGCATGACTCATGGTTCAGAGGTATTTGTTCAATCCAAACTGCCACACACTACATTTCTTTACAAAGCAATCCCTGAACTCTTCTCAGTCAGTCTCACATTCACAGAATCACAGACTGGTTTGCGTGAAAAGGGACCTCAAAGCTCACCTAGTTCCAACTCCCTGCCATGGGCAGGGACACCCTCCACTAGACCAGATTGCCCAAAGCCCCATCCAACCTGGCCTTGAACCCTGCCAGGGAGGGGGCAGCCACAGCTTGTCTGGGCAACCTGTGACACGGCCTAACTGCCCTCACAGGGAAGGATTTCTTCTTTACATCTGATATAAATCTACCGTCCTTCAGTTTGAAGCCATTACCTCTTGTCCTATCATTACACACTGTAACAGCTCTTTTGTAGGCCCCCTGTAGGTACTGGAAGGTTGCTATACGGTCTCCCCAGAGCCTTCTCTTCCCCAGACTGAACAAGACCAACTCTCTCTGGTCCTCTGATTAGCTCTGTAGCCCTCCTGTCAACTTACTCTAACAGACTCATCTCCTTCTTACATTGAGGACCCCAGAACTAGACCCAGTACTTCAGCTGTGATCTCATCAGAGCAGAGAGGGAGGATACCCTTCCTTGACCCGCTCTTCACACTTCTTTTGATGCAGCCCAGGACACTGGCTTTCTGGCCTGCAAGTGAGCATTCCTGGCTCATGTTAAGCTTATTGTCTATCAACTTCCCCAAGTCCTTCTCCCCAGGGCTGCTCTCAATCCATTCTCTTCCCAGCCTGTATTCATGTTTGGGATTGTCTTGACCCATACGCAGGACCTTGCACTTGGCCTTGTTGGACAGAAAGAAGAAAAGAAAATATCATTTTCTCCACAAAGTAGTGGTCGAGGTGATGCCAGTAAAAGGAATCTCCAACCACCTGTACCACTGCTGAAGACAGACAAAATATTTATACAAAACTTTATACTGCAGTAAAGGAAAAATTAGTCTGTTCAGTCTGTCTGCAGGAATCATGACAAATCATACAAAAATCACTTTTCTTACTTTTCCATCTTTAACATTTTAGACCTGTTTTGCATGATTACCAATGCCTTTTAGTGAAATTAAACAAGAGAAATGTGTCACAATCACCTTTAGAAGAGGTGAATCATAAGCAGTGAAGCCATGAAGTATTTAAAAAACTGGCATATTTATTTTTTAAGTGACTAAACTATGACTATACTGGACAAATAAAAACATTCAAACACCATAAAGTTCTGTTAAACAAAGCAGAAAACTATTTTGAGTCACATTTAGGATTATTTATCTGCCTATAACTGACAGGCTGTATGCCAAACCAGGAATCATGAACACAAACATGAATGTACCTGAACCCCTCCGTCTGTAAAAAAGGTTTCATCAGTTCAGGCTACAACCTGTATTCCTACCTATCAATAGGCACATGCGGTTTTCCTACTGGCACCAGCAAAATATGTTTTGTGCTGTATGTTTTATGCATTCCTCACAGATCAGACGAAGCAGTCAGGTACATGTGAAGTGCAGCTAAGGGCACCCTCTGCAATTTCAGTTCCTCAAACTCCCTCTTCTATATCCTTTTTTTGTAGCTAAGACTCACCTAGAAGAATTGGTCCTGGCCCACATCTTGTCCACAGCAGATTTCAGGAAAGACTTTATTAGCTGCGTCTCTTTTCTGATACCTTTACGTCCCGTCATGTTAGCTGGAAGCAGTATTACAGCAAAAAACTGGAATTTCATCCCCTCTTTAAGAAGCTGTTTAAGAACCACTCTAAGACGCCTCCCTCACCCAGAGCCCAGTGTGTTACAGTGCCAAGGTTAATTGAGAAGCTAAAGGCCAAGATTAGGTTCCACTTATTCTCTGGGAGGATTCAGTTTCACGTGATACTATAAAGATACTTACCTAGATGCACATGGAAGCTGACACAGCCAACCGCAGGACCTCTGCCTGCTGCACTTCTCTCCCCAAAGAAATACTAACCACCATCAATCTAAATGAGTCCAATTCCCATCCACATTCATTTACTGGCAGGGCAGTATAAAGGGGCCATTGTGTTAGAAAGAGCCAGGCTCACTGACCTTTTTTTTTTTTTCTTTTAATGAAGGATGCCATCAGCATACCAACATCTTTAGATGCACATGATCCATTCTATGCAGCCCACTTCCTCCTCCCCTTTTCAAAATTCCACACCCACCCCTGCCCCACCCCATCCCCCACCTAGCAAGGACACTACTTCATTTTTAAACATTAAGACATTTGAAAAGGTAACAGCAATAAACACTGAATTCTGAAGCCTCTACTGTAGCTGAGGTTCTTTTTTCCCCTCATACTGAAGGAGAACAAACTGCTGACCACATTGTTGAACCAAGCAAAAACTTCTAATTTAAAGTATTTGCATAATATTCCTCACTGCCCTGAATGCATTTTAAAGGCTGTAACACCGGAGAAAGGCTACCAGTTATCAGCCACAATGGAATGAGTTGGAGAAAGACAGGATATCGAACTTGCTGGTCTAATTAAAATTTACATAAACTTGGGAGTTAAGGCAGCTGGAAGAGGCATTGGGAAAATCTTAGAAGCTTAATGCCTTATGCCTAAAAGGAAGGTAATAAATGACAGGAGTTAGTGTGCACAAAGTGTGGGATCTCAGTGGCAAAGAGATCACTCTTCCAAGGCCAGCCAGTGTATGCAATGGTGCACACGAACATCCTTTTTGTATAGGTAGTGGTCAGTGAGAACAATGCTCAGCCTTACCCTTTGTGCAGTCAAAGCACCTGTTCGTAGAAGTATAGCTTGTACTTAGCAAAAATGTTGTCCTGGCTGCTGGGAGCAAGTAAAATTTGGGAAATTTACCATCACTGCAGTACCTAAGCACTTAAATGCTAGGTGATCCCACCGTGATTAATAGCGAGTACCTATTGTGGCATGGGCATTTTTGAAAGTACAAAGATGCATCACACTCAATTGCATAAAGCCTGCAAACACACAGTAGGAATTCCTCTCCCCTGGACACCACAAGGGTGTCAGCCCAGAGCTCCACAGGCGACACCAGCACTGCTGCCCAAGAAGGGAGCTAAGAGGAAGGCAGAATAAGACAATCTCATCCCTCCCTCAGGAAAATCGACTCCTCAAAATTTAAGTTGAGCACATTTGGGTCTGAACCATGCAACTGGACAGTTGTTTCCAGTCCCTGCAGGAACAAAAGACTCTCCCTACAGAAACACATGACCTCACGAACTGTCCACCACACCAAAGGGAAAAGCAGGGTTTCAAACTATCCAAGCCTCTCCATGGTCTCAGCACAATATAGTCCAACAGCCTGAAAGCATACAGTCCCCAGTTTCTCTGAGAGACACAAAGGAAACTTTCTCTCCCTTAACAGCCTTCCTGTGTGTAGCAGGCATCAAACAGAAGAACAGCCATGTCAGTCCAACCAAGTGAGCACCTACTGCCCTGCCTCTGACACAGACCAAAAGGATCTGCCTGAGGGATCACAGAAGCACAGAATCATAGGGGTTGGAAAGGACCCTGAGAGATCATTGGGTCCAAGCCCCAAACAAGTGAGCAAGCACATCGTCACACTTACCAAAAATACCTTTGCAGCCCAAAGATTTCATGTGCCAGAGGTGATGCCTTCATGCTTTATAGCTGTATCACTCAAACTCACAGCCTCTAGGCAGGGAACAGGCCCTGTGCCATTCACCTGGCTCACAACCTGCACCCACAGGGCACCTGGGGTTTACTGTGCCATTGGCGGGCTGCATGACTTCTTCTGATGGCAGCAGAAGAATAGCCTGCATTAATGTTTGCCTGGAGCATGCAGGGAGAGGCCATTGCCAAGAGCAGCTGCAATGCACACGCTTCAGGCACCATGAGAAGCAGTTACAATACCTGCCTAGCTAGCAAGTTGGCACCAAGAAGCACAGAGAAAGATAAATTTAGCAGGAGAGGCTATCTACTGCTCTCCGAAGTGACTGAGGGCTGTCAGCTCACAGGAGACCTCAGAGAGGATGGCGACAGGCAAAAGTATTTAGCTGGTAGTAGCCACAAACAGAGTATGACCCTCAAGCACGTAGAGTGTGAGAGACATTCAACAAATGAACAACTGCATTAGAGTCAGCTGAAGACCTAAAACATGGGCTGTTCTTAGTACCTTAGTACGTATCCCCATGTGCCACAAGAAAAGCACAGGCAACAGTGCAGCTCTAGAGGTCGCAGCGGGGAACACTGCAATGGCCCTCTACAAGAAATTAAGGGATGCCACGAAAATCTTGTTTAGACACTACTGTGGAGAAAGGAATTTCTGTGAGATACATTGCTGCGGCTGCTGCTGCCTACTCCTACAAATCACAGAAACGCAACTTTCTGACAGAGCACAGAGATACTAGGTCACAAACCTTTCTTGGAAGCCCTCTGTGACAAACGTTTCAGCTGTGGCCACCAGTTCCTGCATCTGAGCACTCCCAGGTGAAACAAAAGGTTAGTGTAACTCAACTTATTCTTAGGGAGTGTTGCTCTCCAACTTTGAATTACACAAAACATCTTCCAACCAGAATCAAAGTTCTCCTACTCCACATGACTATATAGGGCCCATCTCCTTGTTGGGGCTGGTCCTGTCAAAAGTGGAGGCAAATCCATGAACACAGGCACTCCTCACTAGGGTTATGAGTCACTTCCTCCCGCTGTGGGGAGTTGCTGCAGTGCTGAGATTGTGTCACAATTGCAGGCTATCTTCTTCCCTCCTGTAACTCCAGGAGGATGGCAGCTCTTTATTATCATACCATCCATACTCAGAACGGGCAAGAAGGAAGGGGCTGGGAGGAGGACCACAGTCAGACTGGCTGGCCAAACTACCAGGAAGAAATGAAGCTTTATGACAAATACTTTCTCATCTGTAAGGAACACAAGAAGGGCTTTTTTGAAACACTTCTTGCATGTTATCATTACTCCTGGACATTCAGCTACACTGAGGAGCTGAAGAATCAGTGGTACTAACCTTCAGCACTGAGAATAAAACTGACCTAGAATAAATGTTACTGAATAGTTTGTCCATTTTACTCCAAGAAGTAAATTGTTCTCACCCACCACCTTTTTTAGAGAAGGTCCAAAAAATTGAACAAAACAAATCAGAAGGATTCTCAACCTCACCTTTAATTTTTATAAAGAAAAAAATCTCAAAGAAATAAGACTGATCTCATTTTGCTATATCTTGTTTCTCATTTCCATATTGGAAGTGTCATCAGTTCTTCCTAGTTCCTGGTATTGGCAAAATGAAGAGTATTAGAGGGGAAAAAACAGGGCAGAGGACAAAAAAAGGAAAAGGAGAGCCTCTTGCTTCAAAAAGCAATTATGACTTTTATGTAGGGTATCAAGCAGGTGTCAGGAGAACATGGGCTTTGAGGGCAGCACAAAAAGATATCCTGAAACAGACAGGACCATTCCCATTTCACCTCTTCACTCACTTATAGGGAAAAAAGGTATTACTGAAAATACATTATTCTGAACCTTACACTGACCCTTATCATACAGGTTGAAGACTGAATATAGCCCTAAAGTAAATAAATGTGAAAGGCTAACGCTGTGGCCAATGGGAGGCAGAGGCACATAGTTACACTGCAGCAGCGAGGAAGCACTGGGGAAGTGCAGCATCTCCATGAAGAGAACGACCGAGAACCGCTGCAAGTCACCTGGAAAAGGTGTTTTCAGCTGCACATAAAGAAAACACCTCTGGGAATTCACGGGCTGCGGTGGTGCGGCTGTGTCAACAGCCGATATGCAAAGCTGCTCCCACGTTACAGATATCCTGGGAGACAATAAACATGCATCAGTGTGGCAAAGAGATACAAAAAGGACCCATTCATTCAAACAAAACAATCTTAATTGAACTTTTGCCTGGAACTGAAAGAAAATCTTAAGTATTCCTTTTCCTAGATATCCAAGCAGATTTTCTACCTTTTATCTTAACTTTTCTTAATCCCTGTGAACTTGGATACTTCCTCATTTCTTCCTAAGCTGTAACAGCACTGCTACAACATTGGCTTTGCAGCACTTCTTGTTCATTCTGGAAGTAAAGACACCATGAAACTGGCAAAAAGAGATCTTATCCTCAATACTTTTTTCAAATATTCAGATTCAAAAAGCATCATGCCATGAGACTGTACAAACAAAACAAAGACATCTTTAGATGCATTAAAGGAAGTTGTTGATAAAAGGCTATTGTTATGGGTTTGGGATTTTTTGCAAATCAGGCAAGCAAGAACAAGCCCTTTGCCTGATCTGGGAAAAGTTCAAATAAGTGTCCGAAAACTCTAAAAATCATATTCAATTACTGAACGTTTTTTGCTTGTGGGGTTTTTCTAGACACATAAATTTTCCTGGAGCATACTTAAATCTGAGTCTTCATTTTTTGTGATTCCAGCCATGCTCCTTTAAAAGACACAGCTCCACTGCATGAGGTAGAATGGTGACAGCTGTGAGGAAAGCTACAGCACAGTGGTCTGTATCAGCTGGGCCCTAAGCCCATGGTGAATCTTCCTCTCTTATGCAAAATTCAACTCTGAATGCTCATACAATAACAAAATAAAAAAGGGCACTCCAACTGTACTAAGGTCTCAGCATCTGCCAACAGAATTGGTAAGTAGCTAACACGGCCAAGCATTTAAGCACAGAACTTTGTGAAGCAGTGCAATTGAGGGTTTAGGACAGGGTTTGTCCTAAGCTCAAGGAAAAAAAAAAAAAGGTTCAAACTTCAGAGCCAGAAATCAGAATTCAATGCAATTCAATCAAAGAGGGATTCCACATCAGTCTTCGAAAGCAAATGGAAGGAAATACACATAAAATCCAACAGGTATTGTAAAAGTACGGGAGCAAAGTCCTACACAACAGATACTTGTAATCTCCAGTGGTGTTACTCAGCTGAGACTCACATGCCTGAGCCAAATAATTTCCCTGAAAAAAATGTTGTTGTACTGCAAATAGCATGCAATCTACTGCAACCTTTCAGTATTTCCTTGTCTTCACAATTAAAGGAGTATTCAAAGGCAACATGTCAGAGCTCAGAAAGCGTCTGTCCACATGCCACCTTCCTGAACTAAGTTTTGTTCCTCTGCAGGTACGCGTCAACACGTCTAGTGTCAGGACAAGCAGCAATGGGCACAAACTGAAATAGATGACATTTAATGTAAACATTAGGGAAAAAAATATATATCCTAAGGGTGACTGAACACTAGCACACATTTCCCAGCGAGGTTGTTGAGTCTCCATCCTTGATGATATTCAATCCTAGCAGGACACAGCCCTCAACAACCTGCAGTAGCTCTCCCTGCTCTGAGAAGGTGTTGGACTAGACACTCCTGCAGTGCCTGCCAGCCTTAGCTGTTCTGTGGCAAGTCTGTACAAGCCATACCAGCATCCAAGACCAACCTCTAAAGGTGCCTCTGCTGGAAGCCCCTTCCATGTTAGCCTCTTTCCCAGCTGGAGATCATAGTACGGACCTCATCTCTACCAGGAATACTTTCTATCCCTCTTCTAGTCATGTTCCCACCTCTGTTGTTGAAGAGCTCCTTGTTTCTTAGCATCTAGTTTTCTATCGTTACATAGCCTCAACATTTCCTCAAATGGTGATCAAAACCAAGGACATAGGTACTCTGTAGTAAACAGTGCTTAAAACTGGCGAACTGGGGTCACTCTAAAATAAATTTCTAAAACCCATAGGCTGTTTTTTATGTTCTTTGCTCCTTTTCTTCCTTCCATTTCACTCTCCACATCTGAATACTTCTTCCGACCTATCTTTGTGTCTGATCTCGCTCTGACCACAGGTAAACATTTAATTATTATGACTCACCTTCTCTCTCACCTACCATTCTTCTTGTTCTCATATTTCCTCCTATAAGTTCTTCAGGGGCTAACCTGACAAATTAATGCATTCCCAAAACAGCATGACCTCTGTATGGACACGAGTTCATATAAATGTAGGTATGTGTTCACCCTTTACATGTGAGAAACTAAAGGAGAAACTGTGGAGTCTGTAAAATAAAGACTTGTGAAGCAAATGTGGATGTAAACTAAACTCCTCAGTTTACACCTTTATGACTTACTCTTCTGCTACCATCATGATCTAGGAACTGTGCTATTCCTGTAAGCCTCGGAGCCTGTATCAAGGCAGAGCCCTGGCAACCATGATTTTTAGCTCTCCTCCTTTCCACTGCATCTATTATTAGTATCATTTCTCTTCAGACTCTTTCCATTTCATCTCTGAGCTATGCTCTAGTGATCATCTCTGTAGTTCTCACGTTCATTTAATTTTGCACACACCACATACAGGTGTACTCCTTCATCTCATCACCTACTTGTATATTTTTTCCTTCTCTTTTTTAGGAGGGGTGAGGGTGGTGTACAACAACTATTTCTTTACATTTGTTTTCCATATATTTCTACCAGTAACAAACATGAGACCTCACATAATTTACCTATGCTAATAATACCCAGCAGTATAGCAGTCTGAATCATGAAAAGCTCTCAAACAGCTAATAACTCCTTTTCTGCCTCAATCACTACAATTGAATTTGATTTTTGCAACCAACTGAGATCGCAGTCAAATGCACGACTCCATCGTTAAAAATTTCCCAGCCTCAGATTTGAGATGTTTCCAGTTATTAGCAACAAGCCAGTAGAACATGTGATCTACTGGCTCGTTGCTAATACAGAATCAGAGCCAAACTCCTCTCTCGTATCTTGCACTTTAGGATCAGACTCAGGAAAACTAGTAGCTGAGACCTAACGACAAAATTTTCTATAAATAACAAGAACGGAAAGCTAGAAATGCAGAACAGTATGTTCTGATAGGGTGACATGGCCCCAGAACAAAGCTCTAAGAGACACTTCTTTTCTCTATTGGAACACAAGAGAGTGGTGGCTTAAATATTTTAAGATCTTTGTAAAATCCTTTACACAAAATTACTTTCACGGATCAGTTCGTAAGAACTCTCATTCTCTGAAGTACTTACAGCAATCTGCTTCTTCAGAGTAAGGTACTTAAAAGCATTAACAACTCTATGTTCCAAATGTTCATGTGTAAGTAAATAATAGTACCCCCCATTACAAGAGTGCTGCACCTGAGACAGACAATTTATATCATATGCCCATGACTGCAGGGACTGGAATGCCAATGTCAAACAATAAAAATAGCATCTTGTGTGTGGTTCAGATGAGCAATATCATCATTGCCTTTACATGTCTGCTCACTAAAAATACTGTGGACTTGAGCACGTTCATTTTTTCTACATCTTATCTTACGACACTGACTCACATGAATTAATCCCTCTTTTATATTCTGCTCATTGACTAAATAATGAAATCTTCTAAAGACATTAAAAGATCAACGCCCACAGAATCAGCATTTGGGTAGGTACAACACAGCACAAAA
Organism: Laterallus jamaicensis coturniculus; assembly: GCA_022605575.1. Lineage (NCBI taxonomy): Eukaryota > Metazoa > Chordata > Aves > Gruiformes > Rallidae > Laterallus > Laterallus jamaicensis. The sequence continues at coordinate 3,815,725 of JAKCOX010000010.1, forward strand.
TCACTTCTATACGTACAAATGGAAACTCAAAACATTCAGGATTTCGGTGACTTGATGGAGGTCAAGCAGTAAGCATGTTCCCCAGCTACAAACCAATCTTCTTAATTTCCTGACAACAAAGCAAAACTGTCCAGGAAGCCCTTGCTGCAAGCTTACTGCAAAGCAATTTGAACATTAGATCAATTGTGTCAAACTGCTGGTCTCTGCTGAAGATGCAAAGTTTGTATTTTGTCATTGGTTTAGAATTACTAGGAATAAAACCTCTTCTATTCTACCTGAATTTCATTCCTTCCCTAGCCTATAAGCAACCGAATCGCTTAAGCAAGACATGTTAATATTATATAGAACAGAGCTCAGAGTCGTGCAAGCTCTCCAAAACCTGAAATCTTCAATCACTAATGTGAATGAGGTATGGTTGGTTTTCAAGTCCCTTGGGATCACCACCCTCCTCACAACACCATGGAGTCAAGTAAAATGTACTACAGAAGAGAATACTACAACCATTTGTTATATGCCTACTGACAAGTAAGACAGAAAAGATTTTTCTTGCTGGCCCTGAAGTTACATCCAAAAGAATATGCAAAAGCCTCAATAAACAGTGCCAACAGAAAAGTACAGCACTCCGCTCTTACCTGGACAGCACTGCATTAAAGACATATGAATACAATTGCTCAGGTAAATGAGGGTTAAAACTGTAAGTCATCATGGATGCATTGTGCCAGAATGACAGTATTGCTCTTTCATCATGTAGTTGTACAGTGTTCCTTACCCAAATGAAAATACTGTAAGACAGCTGAGAAGTACACTGCAAACGAAGACAAGTTCCAAGCTACCATCTCCTGTACTGTCTTTTGGACTAAAGCTCAAAATGTAACAAGAATTTACAACTAAAACTCTATACAGTGAATGACATACAGAGAGGAAAAAAATACTGGTTATGATGAAAGTAGTTGTTTATTTACATTTCTTTTTCAATACAGTACGTAGAATGAAACAGAGCTAGAATTACTCTTCCACAAATCCTCTTAGGGAATTCATAAACCTTCCCCTGTCCTCTCTACTCCAGCTTCCATGTTATTTTTCAGTTTCATAAGATGGTTAGGTGGAGTCAGAAATATACACAAAATGGTAAAAGCTGTCTTGGCAGCCTTCAGTGAATTCCCACCATAAGCACTTTCACATCCTCCAGCAAGCAAGCAGGCAAGCCAGCCAAGGTGTTTCATAAGAGCAACCCACAAATCTTAATTAATACATTTAAGAAACTAACTCAAGCTTTCATCATTTATGCTGCAGCATCTTGCAAGGGTCTAAAAACGTCACCTCCAGATTCAGAAAACCAAAAGCAGCTTTTCACACAAAGCTGTTCTCAACAGACCCTGTATAGGAAGGTGTTTAAAATCTACAAAAGCAGAGAAATAGAATTATTTTTCACCAGTTACTCCAACGAATTTTGCAATGGAAGTCTGGAAGTCTAGCACAACATCAGAGCGTATCCGTAGAGTAGAAGGAACAGCATTGATTTTTTTGTACTAATGGTATTCTAAGTCTCTTCTGGCACAGATCACAGACCAGTTATGTACCAACACTGTTCCTGAAGTTTATCATTAGAACCTGCTATTTTCCCTAGATCTAAAAAACAGAGTGAAAAGAAACAAGGGAAGAATTAAAACAATTGCCTCGCACGGTGGAACCCAACTTCAGCAAGAATCCAGAATATCACAAATAAAATGGTTTTGTTACTGGTTGTGAGAGAGGGGTTTTGTTCTCACCAGCAAAAAAATGCTATTACTATATTTGGAAGGGTAACTGAGAGAAATGAACGTATCCCAAATTGTCCCCTCACCTTAGATATACAAAAAGCAGACACAAGCTAAAAGGTAGGGTAAGTTACTTTCATACCGCTCTTCAACAGATCTTGGTTAGAGATTGACCAGTACTGCCAAAGTGCTAGGCGCTCCCAGAGGGCCCAGGGCTCCCTATCAGATCAGAAGGACTCATTTTCGCTCAGTGCAGTAATGGAAAGAAGACAATGGGAGCATGTGAGCTCTGTGGCAGCCTCTGCAGCTCTCTAGCATATGCTCTGCTTCCAGGTACAGGCAGCTATGATGCAGCATCGATCAGACACAACTGTCCGCTCCATGTCTCTTTCTGGAGGCACTACCACTGTCAGCCCCACACTCCAACCACACTCAAGCTCTTTAAGCACCAGAGGAGTCAGCAAGGACACAGTCTAGGAAGTGAAAAGATGATGCATAAAACAATGTCTCGAAGAAGCCACAGGTGCCTGCTGTGAACCCAAAGGGGGTGACAATTCCATCCCTTACATAAAGCCATTTCCTCAGGACACAGAGCTGAGTACCTAGTTACACGTCTTTTTCTGATTTTCAGTGGAATTTTTTCCCACGTACACAGTTACATGAAAAACGCCATTGAGAGTCAGCTTGACTGCTCCAGTTACTGAGTGACTGTTCTATTTTTTTCCAAACTGCATGCTGAAGAAGGGTGGGGAGACATTTAATGACAGGGTGTCTGAGGTGACCGTGTTGTACTCTGTATTACAAGGTAACAGAAAAATGAAGCACAGCCTTCTGTGTACTTCTGCCTGATGCAACTCAGGAAGTTCTTTATTATGAATCCAAAATATTCACTGGGGAAGGTTTTTTTAATCTTGTTTTATAAATATTTTCAATTGCAATCTGGATATTTTACTCCTTCCCACTTCCCTACTAAGACTTTATTAAACCACCTGTATAACACAATGTCTGTACACTAAGTTGGGACTAATTTTGCTGAATTCAATGGTAAATGACTCAAGGAATCTGTAGGTAGCTGGCTTGATCCTTTTATTTAGAATTTCCAAGAGACACATTTTAAATGTATTCTACTGACCAATATTGACTGAAAGAAAAAAATCATCTTTGCCTTATCTTCCTTATGCTCAAATAGCCCCGGTTGTTTATCTTCATTTATGAATTCTTAATATATACTTGTGCTGCAGGCTTTTCAGAGCATGTAATATTTTATTATTAGTCTGGCTATTACATATTGATTTGGTGTTCTAATCTCAGTTCTCTAAATACTGCTTTAATACAAATTCAGTCATAATGATGATGATAAACGCTTAAGAATGTTTCTGGGACTTTGGACTACAGACTGATGTAAACTGTGGAGCTCAGATGTGAATACAAACTTTGGAAAAGTTTGAGGTTGACTTCCGGGACAACTGAGGATCACTCCTTTCTAACAAAACATTCACAAGTTCCTTGTAGCTCACAGTTCTGCTTCACCATTACCACACATACCATGCCTGTGAATAGTTTTAGAAGGACTGTACCCAAACTGTGAACCTATTTTACTAATCTTGCTAACCATCACTGGTCACATTTAAAGAATAAAATTAAATACCACATATGACATTGCTGCCTTTTCATAATTTCACACAGTCATTTTCCCAGAACTAACATATGACCTATACGGACCATTATGTAACAAAAAGACTACTGAGGTCAGACTTACTGTTGAGGCAAGATCATTACTTCTGTGACAAAAGCTGTACCTGAAGATATGAAAAACCAAACACACAGGAGCTTCCTGGAAGGTAGCTTAACATGTTGCCACACAAAATTCAACTTTGCATGTTCTCCCTAGACTCTCTAGAGTTTATTTCCTAGTACCTCCAGTAATGTTGCATTAAAATATTTAATGCAAATTTTGAAAACCTAGCAATCATTCAGCTTTAAAGAGGTAACATTAGGCGTTTCTCAGTTAGTTTCCACATATTTCAGCTCTTTAAATGCAATTCAGAAAGCTTCAGATACCAAAAAAAAAAAAAATCTTCTTCATTCAGTTGCTGAATGTTTTTTTCTAGTCTTTGGCTAGAACTCTGCAGCTCTACCCTGCTGGCTCCATGTTGCTATTGAGGATACTTCACAATGACTGTCCTCTTTTAGTGCTACCCTAAAGAGCAGAGACTGTGTCATATCAGAAAGAGGTGAGAGAAAAGGTTACCATCCCAGCAAGCTAATCTGCACCAACTACGTATCTGCTCTGCTCAAATCTCATTTGTTCCAGGAACCTTCCTCTTAAACAGAATATAGAAACATCAATTACACAGCATATAACGTTGCAAAGAGCACTCATCGAGAGAAAGTCAAGATCACCAAAAGATATACCCATGTGGTACAATGTCAACAGCAGAGCTGAGAGGAAGGACATGGAGTTAACAGATGCCTACCAAGAGATTACTTACCCCTCTCTCCACAGACCCTCATCTATGTATCTTAAAAATGAAAACTCATCTCCTTCAGCACGCATCAAAGCAAGCACCTTCTAGTCCTTGCAACAAGACAGCAAGTATTTGTTTCTTTTTCTCTTGTTTTAAAGTACAATTTCAGCCATACACCCAGACACAGACTGATGGTATCAGTAAAGTAATACAGTAATGGAGCTGTTGCAGGTACCTCTGTGTTAAATGTACCTCCATCTGGCTGTAAAATAAATAAATGAATAAATGCAAAGGCTGAGATTTCCCCCCTTCCACAGGGACATGAGTATGTTACTCTCCAGTTGCTACTCTTCCCAAGATACAAACAGAAGCTCAAGAAAATGCATCTGTCAGAAAGCACCAAAGTAACAGGATCCACTGGAAGTGTTCTTGCCGTTGTTTCACCTTGAATCACTTTAATGTGATATTGTAGCACAGTTTGAAGTACCTCTTACTTACAGGATAGATTCTTGTAAAATTGTCATAATCAAACTCATATCAGAACAAATTGCATTTCCTATCTTCTTCCTACTTACACCGACTTCAGTAATATTTAAATTCCAGGAAGTGTCCCAGAGGGCTTTGCAGCAGAAGGGACAGAAATGGGTTTTGTTGTAAGAAAAAAAAAAGAGCAGTAGAAGAGTTTGATCCAAAATTCTGTGCTCTATCTACATCTGCCTCTGCCCTTACTTACCTGATGTATAAGCAAAACACTGAATGTGATGGTACATAAATCTGGTTATTTTGACTGCTCTCAGTGCAAAAGCCAATAGTATCAGCTCATAACAACCCACAACAATTCTGTAAAGTAGAAAAAACAACCTGGCTTACCTTTCATCCCAAACTTAGAGTGTCTTCCAAACTTCAGAATAACAAGCATTATTACTAAGCCAGTGCACACCAGTGCTGCAATTCCCACCACAACATACACCTAAAAAAAAAAGAGGACACAGACAGACCTGCTTGTTTAGTTCTCATGAACTATCTTCAAAAATATTCAGCATACATTCACATTAGCCCAATTAGGTAAGGAAATTCATTTCAACTGGGAAATATTTGCAATCAGATCAAAGAGTACAGTAAACAGACACTTGTTGATGTTTCTTCCACCCTGCAGAGAACAGACATTCAGACACCTCTGAGTACAACTTTTCAACATCCTACACATTCCAAGCAGGTGGGAGGGAGTGCACATCACCCCCCTTCCCTTCCAGCAGAGTGGCACATTATACGAAAACATGTAAGCAAACCACATAGGAAATTTTTTTTTTACTGTGAGGGAGGCTGTAAGCTGGGACTGATTGCCCAGAGTAGCTGTGGAGTCTCCATCCCAGAGATACCAAAACCAGAGTGTACACAACCCTGAGCAACCACAATGGCCCCCTTAAAAGCAGAGGGGACTGGACCAGAGGATTTACAGAGGTTCCTTTCACCCTCAGCTGTTCTATGATTCTGTTACCAGACAAGACTGCAATCCTCCCGGTTTTTCAGCCACAGTATCCCAACTCAATAGTCCACTCTCTGGTTCATGATGAAGGTCTGGGCAACCTGCTCTAGTGGAAGTGTCCCTGCCCATGGCAGGGGGGTTGGAACTAGATAATCTCTGAGGTTCCTTCCAACCCAAACCAGTCTGAATTATACAGTTCGTCATAGAATTCTATGACGAATGCACACACTCTCCGCTGCTGCTCTACAGAGGTGCTGATGGAGGGAGGCTGCCATATCAACCAGGCTGGCCAATTGTTTCCAACAATTCACTCCAGGAGAACATAAGAGCTAAGTCAGCAAAGAAGCTCTCCTCTGCCCCCGCCCACTCCCCCCCCCAGTTCAGCTTATACTAAAATCTACTGGAAATTGTTCAATCAAAAACCTGTATGAAATCACATTATAAAAACATACAATTAGAATTTGAAAGTTCATTGCAGCACATCCTCTCTGTAAGGAGGAGCTGATTCCAGGACTGGAATTCAAACAACAATCTTCAAGTTACTTTGGATGTCTCTGTTTTTTAAATACAGAGCTGCTCTCCTTTACTAAAATTAGAAGCAAAGCCTTAGGCTAAAAAATAGTTCATTTTTTAGATGAAAACAAAATAACCAGCAATACTAACTTGGACTGGAAAGTGATTCACTTTAACAACCGGGGGGAAGGCAATAGCAGGGAGCATTGATTTTCTGTTTTTTTTTTCCTCTTGAGTTTGGATCACAACACAGTAATAGCTCTGATGTTATGGTAGTTCAGGGTCCTATTACAATCTCCACAGTTCTGTGAGTCAAAAGCCCGCCAAGATTACAGATCAGGAAACCATGTATATACTTACAGTGATGCTATCTTCATTCTCTTTGTTGGAAACATCCGTAGAAGTGATTTGATTACTGTTATTTGTGGTGTCTCCAAGATCATTAGGCGTGGTTTCATACTCTTAGGAAAGGGGAAAAAAAAGGGTACTTTTATAATTTCTTAACCTTAGTTGCGGAAAGGGTTGTCTTTATTATTTCTGCTTTCTGTGATGTTAAGGCCACTAACAACTCCCAAGGCTCTGAGCTCTCTGTACACACTACATTATTGCTAACATAGCTGGAACACTGGGGGGGAGGGGGAGGAGGGGGAGGGCGGGATTCCTGTGGCAGATAATCAAACTGATACGTTGTGACTGATAAATTTGAAAAGGGATCTACACCTTAATGTGTATCTCTACTGGAAAAACTAGAGTTAAATAAGAACTTCATCCATAAAGCTATTTTTATGTGCTTCTGACTTCCCATTAAAAATGAAAGACTGCCCTCTACACTGAACTTCTCCAGCTTTGTATTCAGCCAAATATAGGACAGTCTTAGAAATTAGCTTAGGGACTTTTGCTTAGCTGAGAAGAACTTGGCAGATGGGCTTTTAGCTAGATAGTTTATTACTATCAAATGTGAAACAGCTGTTATTCTTTGTTACAAAAACCAGTAACAAATATTGTTGTGTGCACAGAGGTTAGAGTCTAGCGTCATAAACTGTCATACAGGTAAACCTTTAAACACTTAAATGTTTGAGATGGTATGAAGAAATTTGATTTATCAATATAATTCCACTGATAGGTCTGCAGGGGTGAATCCAAAGCCATCAAAAGAATGAACATGGCTTAATTATTTACTATTATTTTTAAATTAAACACAGATATTTACAGTGCTTGATTTCCTGCCAAATTATTCACATTATATTAAAATAATTAAATAATATACAAAGGAACTTGGAGAAATGTGCATTAAAATAAAAAGCATATTTCATGATTACATCTGGAAATATACCTAACATTTCAATTTTATGACTGTAAGGTGTGCCGATGAAAGAAGCAAACAAGGGCAATAACTGCATCTATTACAAAATGCACCTCCAGCATTGTAATTTAAATTTGCGATTACCTGTATATTTCTTAACACATCTCAATTAAAATCAATGTTATAAGCCTACAGATTACTTTTTAACTGCAAAGCTGAAAAAAGTGCAGAGGCATAGCCCTCACTAACTACAGAGGCAGGAACTCTTCCAACACAGAGCTGCTACTGAACAAGGGCAGGGAGGGCCTGTGCCTTGGTAGAGTTTATTTCTTTAGCTCCCAGGGCCATTTTGGGGAGCTCAGCAAACAATGGTAACAACAAGCTGCAATGGGCTTTTCATCTTCATGCATGCACAAACACATTTGCTTTCCGCAAAGCACGTGTCAGTGTGCAGATTTTCTGGTATACGAAGCCATGCAGCTATCGCTGGCACCACTGCTACAGTCAGTACAGTCAGGTTGTCTTATCAGCTCACACAGTCTATTTTGGCTGTACACCACACAAGCTAAACGGTAATATCCTTCCAAGCCAAAATACATATTAAGTACAAAGAGCTTTCATGAGAAACAAAATCTAATTTCCTGTGGCTTTTCCCGTTTGAATCTTCCTACTCAGAACTGCATCTCTGTGCCTATAGCTTTCTGTGCAGCATGGTGAGAACAGTGAGCAAGAGGCAAACGATTAGCACTCTTTACTCCTCCTGTCTGAATGGCTCACCTCTGCAAGCAGCTCGGACACTCGGACAAGGTGCTGTGCAGCTCATCAGCCACCATGACCATATGCTTTGTCACAGCAAATGAGACTTCTTCCATTTCACATTTGCAGGCAGAGCCTACTTTATAACAAGCATCTTGACCAACAAGACTGGGCTTCCTTTGTAGTTAAAGGGAAAATCTTCACTAAGATAGTTTTGTCCAACCCCGTGTTTATTTATGGTAGCTTTAGAAGACCAATATATAAAACAAACATTTAGATCCCTCACTACTCTGGTTCTGTAATACAGACTTTCAAGACAGAAATTTTTGCACATAATTTTACCTGTACAGGGCAGTGAGCAAAAGCTGATGGGATCTGCAGTTCTGTTTATGCTCATATCTGCTACAGTAAATCACACCCTGAAGGTATAATGAGAACTATGCAGAAGGATTCAGGTCTGGGCTGTGAATCCTCTGAATGCACTTTTACATTAAAGTGGGCAAGAGCTAAAGTAGGCCACATCAGTATGCTGTGTTACACCGCCATTCCCTGCTGTGCAACTGTGAAGCGCTTAAATTTGAACTGGTGCCAGATCTTCAGAGCCTCTTGAAATGGGTGAGCCAGGCAAGGAAAACACGCTCAACAGCTATCCAGCCAAAACCAGGCAATTCTGAGTTAAATTCCTGTTCATTTCACTATGAAATCCTGATACAGACACCCAGCACTCTGATGCAGACATAGTCACACCTCTTGACTCATGCTATGTGGGATTCATATCGCTTCAGGGCCAGGTTCTCCAGCGCCGCGTACCTCATGCAGCCACCTGGGACTACACCAACTCTGGTGAATTGCAACTGAGGCTGGGCAGTATTTCATAGCTGTTTTACAAACAAGGTGCATGGTGGATGGGACAGAGGCTAGAGCACAGTCATAACAGCACTGGGGATAGTCACTGCACAGTCCTCTGGGAGACTGGATGATACAGGGCATGTTGTCACTTTTGTGTTCATGGTGTTAGAAGCAGCAGGGTGGCACCAAGATGTGAACTCAGATTTGCATTTGATTTCCTGTTCAGGACTGGGTGAGGCACTTTAATTCTCTCAGTTACCTCCCAGACAGGGCCATGACAGCCACTCCTCTCCACCTTCTCCAAGACATGCCACAGAGGTGAGCCAGAGGCACTAGCAACAGCTCCACATCTGTGGCAGATGGAGTGCCCCATGCAGCCAGGACTCCTGGCTGGATATAGGACAGCACACAGCCTGTTGTGACCTCATCAGTTTTGATGCTCAAAACATTTACCAAAAAACGTTTGGAAATCACCTCATATGGAGCTCAGGACACAGAAGGTCAATTATCATGGGAGAGACTAAACCCAGCCCTGAAGGGCTTTGCTCCACACAGACTCTGGTACTTAGGCTGGGGTCCCTTGCCCTCAGTTGTGTCTGTCTCCCCACAATCCAACTCTGGCCTGCTAAGGGCTTTGCTGAGCCAGCCCCATCTGGGGGCCTGTGACCCGACCTCAGCCCCAGGGCAGTGCCTAATGCTTGGAGCTGTGGCTGCCCATAAGCCTCTCAGTTGTCCGACTCCTGGCTGGGGCAGTGGAACAGGCCTGCCTGCCAGGCTCTCCCCCAAGGGGAGTCCCCAGCCCTGCAGCACCCTAACACTTGCAGGGAAATACCTTGCATCTCCCATTAACTTTATATGCGGCCAACAGATCCTTGGCTTCTGCCCTTACACCAAATGTATAGGCAACATGATTAGCACGGGGATCTGCAAAATGCATTTTAAAGGGAAGCCAAGTGGATGGTGTGTGTGTGTGTGTGTGTGTGTGTGTGTTAAATCTTCCTTCCAACATAATCTGAGTTGTGGGTAAGCAGGTTAGCATAGAAATAGAGTAGTCTGAAAAAAGTCATGCAAACTGCTCATTCTCTGTAGGAAGCTCATCCCAGGGGTCCCACCATCAGCCATGTAGGCAGTGGTTCTCCAAAAAGGGTATCAGTTCCTAGACTTTCCACCAAGCCTCATTTATTCACATCACTAAGCAGACTTGTAAATTTGGAATAATTAGGGGAACACTCTGGACTACAAAGTGTTTCTCAAAGCAAGCACTGAGTCACTGAAACAAAGATCAAAGACAGCTGTTTCAAACAGCAGAAAGAAAAGCCACGAAAAAAAGGAAAGCTGCTTTCATCAAGACTAGGTCTTGCAGGCTGTGATCCGCTAGCACAACCCAAAGTGCACATCTCAGCAGAAACCTACCCAAGTCAACCAAAGCGCATCACTCACATGGTTAAAAGTCATACACACAGGCACCAGGACCCTGATCAACAGCTCAGAATCAGAATCTTCATGCACACAGCTTACATAATACAACACATGCAAGAAATTGTGCAAACCATCACCACCTTCCCACCACCCAACCCCCCCACCCCAAAAAAAACATTTGGAAAGAGAGGGAGGGGAAGCTATCCTTTAGCATTTCTAACCACTTAAAGACAATCTGATGCTTCAATTGCACATTTGCTAAAGTTTAATGACATGGAATGGAATCAAAGCAATATCATTTAAATCAGCTTAAGGAAACTTCGAGTCATGGGCCATTTCATCCAAATAAAAAGTACTCCAAACAGGATCCAGCTTCTGCTGGAAGCTAAAGGGTGTTTGGGTATGTTGGTTAGGATGGACTTTCCTACACACCGTAAGTGTACCAGAAGCATTATGTAAAACTAGCAAGCTGCTTTTCATTCTGCAGCTTCTATTCTACCTATGGTCTATTCAGACCAAAACATTCTCCCTAACCAAAAAGGCAGTATGAACATTGTGTCATGAAATCTTCTGGCACACACTCAGGTATCACTGAGTTGATGGTCTGCTTATGCAAGAGAGATTAAGGGAAGGTACAAATGAGCGGACAGAGCAAAATAAATTGCCTACAGGAAAACTTAACTTCTGCCAACCAAATTTTTAAGTGGGATTTAGGGGTACATTTTTGGAGGCAAAGCAAGTATGGAATTGTCCCTGAGAAAATAAATTATGTAAGGAGAAATCATAGACTCTCTTTCCTCCAAGAAATGCCTCCAAAGGGTTCACAAAAGCTCATGCCTGTGAGCTACATGAGACAGCTGTCATCCTACAGGATCAACTGCAACAATTCATGGGAGTGGATTTATGCTTCTCCTAATGTGAACCAAAAGCAGAAGAGTAAGTAAAACACCGTATTACCCTCATGTATCTTAAACAATATAAGGCAGGAGAAGAACTAAAAGTACAAAGTACCTTTTAGAATTGGGCTATAATATGTGCCATTTCAATCTAACTGAGCCTGACATTCAATCTTTTAATGGTTTCAGTTCCTTCACTTCTATCATTAAAAGAAAAGGAAAAGGAAATCAAATATATACCATAAACGTCTGGATCCACAATTGGGCCACTACCTGTACATGGAGAAGAGAAAGAAAAAAAAAAAAAGAGAGAGAAAAAAAAAAAAGAAAAAAAAAAAGAAAAAGCTTTTGTAAGTAGATTGCAAATGCTGGAAGAATAAGATTTTCTTTAGGAGATTTTTAAGAGTTGACATGTTATTTGCAATACCAACGATCAGTACCTTTACAAATGCAAAGCTACATCATCAATACATTGCAGTATCTGTTTATCATATTACATTTACAACAATTTTAGAGCTATCCCAAAGGTTAATATTTTGCTTCAAGCTTAATATTTTGCTTCACGTGAAGCAGCTAATGCACAGGGCACTAGCTCTGGCAAAGGTAGGCATATTTCCCAACTGGGCAAAATTCCGCTTTCTGTTGTTAATGTATATCTGCAATAAGTGCAACAATAACTATTCCTGTTGAAAAATCAATGGTAAATTCTCCTTGACCCTAAATGGAAGCAGACTTCAGTATTAACAATCACTGACTTTTACCAGATAAAAAAATGCTGCTATTAAATCACTGTGAGAGCTGTGAGCTGGCAAATTAAGGGCTGGAGGTAGCAATGACCGACCTAAGCAGCACCTTTTAACTTGCTCTGAAAAGGATGCTTCCAAGAAGCCAGCTGCACAGCTGATACACAGACAGAACTCTTAGCAAGGGAGTCAGATGTCTCTCGGAAGCCAGCTTTCACACAAATAAATTGGATACCCGTCTAGTCTACACTTTTCTAAATTCTACTAGTTCCAGTTTCCAGCTTTTTCTAATTATTGCACATATGTAAGGCTGAGCACATAAATGAGTATATTGTACAGAGCACCCACTGAAATTAGCATACTATTAGACTACTCATGCTTTGAAAGATACTTTTATTGTATTTCAACATACTTGTTTGTTCTGGGGTACAATGTATTCATAGCACAGCTGATGTAGTAGGTTCCTAGCCCTCTCTTCCATATTTTTACTGTTTCTTGTTGTTGGTTTGGTAATAAAATTAACTGACAGTTAAAATCTCCAAAGATGAATCAAACTTCAAAAAGCGTAATTCTGCTCATAGTACTACACAGTAGACCCACAGCAGTGACACTGCACTGGCATAAAGCCACTGTCAAGTAAGGCCAGAACACTGTTGTTTCTGCTTATGTCAACAGTGTGAGAATCTCCAGTGAAAACATTACACCAAGTTGCAACCTATTTGCAGAATAGCAGCAGATAATCAGGCTTATTTTTAAATGCATTTGAAGATACTCTAGTATCCAAAGATACAGGTTAATAGACCCCAGGAGAACTGTTATGTCAATCTGCAGAAATAAGTAACAAGAAAGCTTGTACTATCTGTCCTCAAGCAACTTCTGGCTAGCATTTTCTGTCCATAGAGGTTCAGGGATTCAGTTTTTCCAGTACAAAACATCCACCTGCTGAAAGACAGTATTTCTAATTTACTTTTTTTAATCTGAAGGCAGGGGAAGGGGGGAGGGGAGGGAGAGATAACAAAAAACCTCACAGGCTTTCATTCCTGAATTAAGTGAATTGCATTTTTGTAACTATTTGCTGGAATTGATATAAAAAAAATTCATCAGATTAGTTTAACCCCCTATCTCCCGCCAGGGACAGAAACTAGGAAGTCATCGACTCCATTCAAGTAGCTTTTGTGTAACTCGATTCTTCACTTCAAATAAAGTTGCAAAAACCAAGATGCTGGTTAAATTCCAAATTTCTATTTAGTATTCCCTACATAAAAACAATCTACTCAATCACCAAAACATCAGCTGAAGCTATTTTAACATTAAAGTTCAGCACTGTAAATTTTACATGTTTACACACAATTATTTTTAAAGCAAACACAGACCAGCATTGTTGTTTTGGTCCATGTTAGAAGAAGTTGTTGTGAAAATAAACACAACAGGCTTATCCTATCCACTCATCTTTATAAACTAGATTAACTATATTTGGTTTGCTTGGTTCTTTCTTTCTTTCTAAAGCTGACATTTTTAAACCAAGACAGCAGCAAAAGACTCAATCCAAAAACCTACTTCTGCAAAACAGCCCATGTTGCTATGCTGCACAAGGAAGATGCTATTTCTAAGGCATATTTAGCATATTCTTCTACTTTGACAAGATACTATGTGACTTGGATTACTTTAGATGAATTTTAGAGTAGAGAGCCAGTAGATGAATAAGCTCAATTAAAAATATTTATTACTGGTAAACATCTCTCCCATATTCATTAGCTGGTTTGGATCAACTATAGGAACAACCTCCAGAATAAGGAGCGAACATTTCTTGCTGTTTGCTACAGCGTAGTCTCAAATAATCAAGCTATCCGCAACAGGAATCCAAGAACTTTAGCAGATTAAAGCCAGTTAAAAATCCAGCTAACAGAAATTTATTCTCCCAGGCCTTTCCATTTAAAACAAAGTCCTAATTTACTATATTAACTGTCCTACCATTAACTCAATTGAAATCCTGCTGTAGTACGTGCTTTCCTCTCCTTCACGCCTGCATCTTCAGAGCAGTAAAAAATGTTCTGAGGGTAGCGTGCTGGAAGTTGAGACCATCTTAGCACAAATCATGACTTTATTATGTTTGATGCAGCTTTGAAAGTGGAGTATTACACTGTTGATGACAGGACATGCTTCACACTTAACTGTAATTTAGATAGACATACGGATTTTCTTTTGTTTTTACCTTCAGAGCATTTGCCCGTAAGTGATGCAATAACCAGAGAATCAGTTTAAAGCTCAGTGAGTATACCCCACCCCATGAAACATCAGGGTTGGTATTTAATTCAGTCATGAAGGCATGGAAAAGAACATAATACTAGGGCGTGGGACTTAATCTTTATGCTTCATTGTACAATATGTGGGCCAAAAGAAGAAACTACACAGTAACGACAGCACTGAAAAAGCCTTTTAAGGGTTTGAAAAAGCCTGACAGTGCTTTAAATAGTAATAGTTCAAAACAAAAAATGTAATACAATGCACAGAGGATTCTAGTTTTTTTAACATTTGCTTTTATGCCAGTTTTACTGGAGGAGACAACAATGTTGTGACGTTTTTAAAAGCTCAATGCCATGATTCTCATAGGAAAAAAAATAAAAACTGTCGAGGAGGCTAAGTAGATAAGCAATTAATTTTTAAGACTGGTTTCTTGCCATCCACTATGCATGAACTCACTGGTAGAGCAGTTACCTACATAGTTGCACAGTCTATACATAGTTTGATTTCCTCTATACTCTTTATGTGAATCTTAATCCATCACAGAACCTGGGAAGTGCTTAAAGAACACAGCACAGATTATCTTGGGAGACTTACATTCCTTACGAGTACAAAGTGGATGGAACAAAGAAATCGTGCTGTCTTTCTAATTTGAAGGAATACCTACAGTTCTATTTACTGATTTAAAAGGCCACAGATGGGAAATTTTCAGTCTACAGGGGAGAAGCATAAAGGAAAACCAGAACAATAGAAGGGATTTGGACCAGACAAAAAAAATACAAATTCACCTCAATATATTAGAGGAACTGTTGTTCTGTTAAGAAACGAAGCCAGGTTCATACTAAATAATCAGAGTCTAAAAGAACTTTCATTGCTCAGAGAACATCTATGAGGCGAACTGTTTTATGGCACCATTATAACGCAGTACTAGAGGATGCCGGTAGCTGAAATGATGGCCTGTGTCTGTAATGAGCCTATTTAAGGAAGAACTACAGAACAAAAAGAGGAGGGGATCACTAAGGACGGCAGGAGTAAATAAAGCCTCATGAGTAAATAAAGCCTGGTTGTATCAGCTCTTCACCTTCTCCTTCTAAGAGAGGGAGAGCAAAAGACCTGCCATCTCTCTCCCTGCTGCAGCATGAGATGAGAGGGAAAAAGCACAAAATACTGAACATGTTTTTGCTGTCTGTAGCCTGCGATGCAGGAGAGAGAATTTAAATATTCACTTTTTTCCTTTTTCTGCCAGATAACATTAGTACTGCACACTGCTGTTTCAAAAAAGAAGGACGCTATTTATATCTCACAGCTAAAAAGTCAAAGGTACACACATGCTCATATTTTCAGATATGACTGTGCAATTATTTGCAAAAAAATCCATGCTTTTATTTCCACTCCAGCTGCGCAAGGTCCATGGAAGAGTCCTCTCCACATATAGCAATATGCTGACGTGTATGCCTTCTTGGGCTTACAGTCACTTCACATATGGTTTTGAAGAATTGGGTAAACATCAAACCACAGTGAACATCAGTCATTTACAGTAGTCCTTGCAGTTCAGTGAGTTAGTCCACCTCGAGCCTGCTCATATCTCATTTATGAGGGCTGAGGCAGAACCTTTAGAGCAGCTGAAGATGTACATATCTAACAGCAACCATCTTGAACATGGATACTCCTAGGCATGTAGGCTCCCAACCTCCATGGAAGCAAAGGGGAATTGGACGTGAAATGCCTGTAAGGACCCGCTACCTCGTCCATCCTGCCTGTGGGTTTTCTCTCCAGCTCCCTCTGGTGTCCTACACAAAATATTATCATCATCAACTCACTGGACTATGCAACAGGGCACTGAATACACTGTCCAGTTGCGTTCACACACAGCACAGTAAACTTACAGTGTGGCTGAATTGGCACTCAGTGCATCTCCAGGATGAGAACTGAGGCTTGAGAAAACTCTTCAGACACAGCAACCTTTTACTAGCCTTAGCTGGCACTGAGGATGGTTACACAAAGGGAAGACTTACAGAGCGCTAGCATGGCCTCTCTTGAGAAGCAATAAACAAGAAAAAAACACTCAATAAAAACATTATTTCACAAGTCATCTTGAAGACATTCATTCAGAGCTGAGCAGGAGGAGGGGGAGAAGCATACAAAAAGCTTCCTCTGAAATGGTGAAACTGGCCAGGAGCACTGTCTCCACAGTCTCATCAATTTGTAATAGCTAGCATTTAAAAAAGATATCTATACCTATATCTCTATCTATATAATACTCACCATCTCCAGGCACTGACATGAAATGAGCATCAACCCTTTTTTCATCCTCTCCGTACTCATTCTTTGCCAGTAAGGTATAAGCACCATTATTCAGGTGGGTAGGATTGTCCAGCTGAAGGCAGCCATGGTATTCACTTTGATTGATAACATGTATTTTAGTACAGATGTATTCAGACTCGTTCAGTATAGCCCCTTCATAGAACCACTGCAATGTGGGCTTAGGGTTCCCTTTCACAGTGAATGGAATACACCAGTGGTGGTCTGGGGTTGGAGATTCAATAAATGTGATATTTGGTGCAACTGTATTGGAGAAAGAAAAGAGCAAAGCACATTAGAATATTCTGAACATGTCTTTCTTCTCTCCCTTCCCTCTCCCCAAAGTTACAAGGGAAGTATCAGAGTGAGAGTATGTTATTGGTAAGAATGATACCTGCATGGGAGATACTCACGTAGGAACCCACCTGCTCTGCCTAGGGTACTATGCTCACAACTGAAATGAAGTCGTTCTTTAGAAAGAAACGAAACCAACTAGTTTCAGACAAAGACTTAACACCTGTTAAATAACTTACACCCCTGTAAGGTGTGGGAAGTTAGTTAGTAGATCACTGAGAACGGGGAGAGAGACATTTTAACTGTACTCTGCTGAAAAAATGGTGCAGAGGAGTGCTGAAGAAACACAACAGTATTGAAAAAATTTAAAAGTTGGCCAAAAGCAAGTAGTATTGGAAATATATTAAGCTAGGAATCCAAACTTTCAGATTATTTTCTTCACAGAATTGAAGCCAGAACAGATGACTTAATTCCCTGGATTCTTCTGTCAGGGAAAAATTATTTTCTACCATACATTTTCTCATTCTTTGGTCAAACCTACTAAACGCCTCAAGTTTACAGACTTGTTCTCTCAGGAGAGTATTCCAGCACCTTGCCCATTATTTCACTATTGGGAAATTTTCTTCAATATTTATTCTCAACTGCATCCAAATCTATCTAGTTACACTCACTTTTATCACTCCTAACAGTGCCAAGCTCACAATCTCATTTACACTGTTCAAACATTTCTAGTTTATGTCCCTTCCCATAGCTATTATCTATCCAGTTTCAACCTACAAACCTACATCTACAGTGATATTTCTGGTTTATTCTGTCATGAGCACATGCCGAACAAAGTTTGCCATCTACAAAGCGTTCCATTCCCATCTTCAATTAAACAGAGGGCTGCAACTTGTGAAAACATGCTGTCTAGTTCACATAAAATGAATTCAGGCTGGAGCTTAGATCTAAGAAGCCAATGCCTCTACGCTACATGTCCCTTCCCCCTTCCTTGGCCCTGACAAATAAGTACATTATTCAAAGTTATGACAAATATGTTTACATCTGGCGGTACAAATGTTGCAAGTGTGTTATTTTTTGAACAAAGCAGTTGTTGCTTTACACAACAAGAACATTTGTAGTCTCTTATAATTAATTCTACAAGCCTTTTGATGCATTCACATTTCTTCATTCCTAAGACAGTGTTTATGTACATGCACACTACTACAAACCTTCCCACACTGACAGTGCCTTTGGGTATTTTGGGTTTCAGAGCTTTACTTAAGAGACCATTCTTACTGGAAGATTAAGAATCTAGAATACGGTTTTTGCAGAATGCAAAGGTAAATACAACAACTGCTGGCTGGGCTACTCCCACCGTTAATTGCAGTAGATAGTTCACATGCCTTAAGGGTTTGTTTTTCTGACAGCCTGCGTGCCCAAAAAGTATTTATACCCAAGAGAGTTGCTGGCAATGCAGTTTGGCCTCAGGAGCTGTATGAAGGCCTGCGTACGTACATAATACCGTGAGCTCAGCAGAGGCTTGGTCTTCTCCCACTATGTTCTCTGCTACGCAGGAAATCCACAGTCCGCTGTCCATGGATGAAACGTTCTTTATGGTTAGCGAGGCAGGGTTCTTACTTGTGTCACTCTACAAGCCACCAGAAGAACATGTATGTGTCAACCACAGCATAAAGAACAAGGGAGAGGGAGGGAATCATGGGCCACAGCTGAAAGGCATTTTTCATTCTACTTTCCTTTTAGATGTATCAGGTTACAGTCAATCAAAGCCTCACCTTAGTGGCTTACCCAGAGACACAGAACACCTAACAGGACCAATGGCAACCACCAGTGGCCCTGGATTCAAAGGTCCAAAAGTTCTGCTATAAACACTGCAGTCAATCATTTCTCTGTCCTGTGGATTTCAGTTTCTGCCTGGCTTGTTTTTTTAAAACACCTTTTCCCCTCTACAGAAATTATTTTTTCCTATGCTCGTATCTTTGCTTATCCCTCTCTTCCACTTCATGACTGATTTCCACAGTCTACCCTTGGTCCCCTTGAACTTCTTCCTTCCTACGTTTCTTGGGTTAGTCTTCCTTTTGTCTCCTTTTTTTATTCTTATATCTAACATGTCTTCCACAGCTGCCTTCTGAGCTGTACTATACCTTGACAACAATGTGTCTTCTCCCTCCTCCTTAGCAAAACTTTTCTTGAAAGCTCCCTCTCATGAAGCCTTCCACAAGAAACTACATACCTTCTTCTACCTAAGCTACTGCCCAAATATTATTTTATGTGTTTAGACACAGGCTAATTAAGGTAAGAATTATGATTCTTAGAAATCTTGGTTCTTACGATTTTTAGAAAGCTCAGTGCCCATTTACAGCCTTAAATACCACATTGAATATGCAGCTATGCAACACTGAATAAATACTGCTGCCTGACAGTTAAAAAACAAAAAGCTTCCAAAGGTAGTTGAACACTCTGGTTTTCTTAAATCATTTATGTGATCTCCAAATAATTACTATTTCAGTACTTGAAATTTTTCATAAAATGTGAAACTGTTTTCTTAAAAAGGAACCAAAACACATTCAGAAAATAAACAATAATTAGGATAATTTTTAGAAACTACTTCTGAGGTACTTTTCTTAGTGTGCACATACACTTGGACAAACAAGTAACATGCTGCATCTGTCAAACCACGGTGACTTCCAGTGGCAGTCAGTGGAGACACGCAGGAACACTTGTGCACACATTCCTGTGGGATGAGGATTTTGAACCTGGAGATGACACCTTCACGCCCCTCTGGTTTAATGTGCCTTTGATTTCAGTGTGATGTTTGGCAACTAGAGTGGAAAAACAGCCACCAAATTACACCGCTTCTCTACGCGCAACTCTCAGAGGCGAGCAGTGCTCAAGGCTGGACTGAAAGCACTTGGGCTCAGCTGCAGGCGTGGGGCTGAAATCTAGAGCAAGAAAAATCTAAAGTGAATGGGATCATACCTCAGCGCAGACAATGAGAACACATAGCTAGCTTTGCAGGACTAGCGTTTAGTTTAATGTCTAACTGTGTAAAACAGGAAAGAGAGCGAAAACAGGCAAAAGCAGCATAGGAGGTGAAGAAAAGGGAGGCAGAAACTGAGATATGGAAGTGGGAGAAAGGAAACCAGAAACAACACTCACACAAAAAGGAAGGATAGTTGTGAATGGCAAATGAGGTTTAAAAGGCACTCATTCTTCTGCTACTGAAAAGACTACTGTGCTCCACCACTAAGGTTATAGCTAGCTTATGTTATGAGCCCCTCTGAAATCTCAAGAAGAAGCTATGCCAGGATGGAATATTTCTGGAAAGCTTGAAGCAAACTAACCATGACATGCAAAGATAGGAGGGTTAAAAAATGAAGTGATCTCACTTTTTGAATAACATCCCACATTTGTTTTGGCTTATAACTCAAAAAAGAAAAGAAAGACGAAAAAAGCACAACTTGGCATAGGTTCCCCAAATTGTTTTAATTTCTTGCTCTTGATGATGACTGATGCCTTCAATAGTTTTACAGATTAGAGAAAATTTTTAAAATAAAGCTAGAGCTCTGTCGAACTCTTATTGGTAAGAGTTGAAAAATATGCTAGTCAGATTCTATACAGGTCCAATATAATGACCTCAAGGAAGATTGTACAGAGATTATGAGACTCCAGAGGTCCTGTCTCTTCTGCACTGCTGGAACAGTTTTGGAAGTACATATCCCGCACTTGGTACAGACCAGGAAGCTTTAGGGCAGTCTGTATCCATCATCATGAATGTAGAAAAGCCAATACCATAAATTGTTAATAACAGAGGGTCTTGCACGCTGTGTAAATAATGCAAATTAAGAAGTCATCAGCCACATGTTGAAATCTACTTCTCCTTATCAACTATTCCATCAGAAATAACTGACCATTCTATCTGCCATGCACACACAGTCTAAGGTAGGGACACAGAATACGAAGATCCTGGAAAAGAAAATTTACTCCGCCTAGATGAATTTACTAAGGAAACCACTTCATACTTGATTAAAAAAAACCCCTGACATTCTTTTTAGTAAAACCTTCACTTTCATTTCCATGCTCTTGGCATGAAAATATCATAACATTAAGAGACACAGCTTTTTTTCTTTATTAGGGTAGGCCAGATTTATTCTCTGTATGCAGGTATCAGTGATAATAAGAAAGCCCTTATGTTTCAGTATCCTCATTCACCGCACTGCTTCAAAAAAATTACAGTACTCATGTGCAAGTGAACATCCAAAAACCAGACTGCATGAATGTCCACCGGTCCCCAAAGGCACCGTGGCAGTCACCCTGAATTGGAAGTAACTGCAAAACAACTGTAATCCAAACATTTGGTTTGTATTTCATCTTTTTTAACAAAAAGTTAACTAAAGCTAGACACAAAGCTTCATTCTGTCAACCAGCAACTTATCTCCTGCCTCAAAATTGTCACGTATTTGAATACGAATCTTACCTCATGGTTTGAAACAAGATTAGTGAGCACCCAGGACACGTTAGGGGGTGGCCCTCCAGTAGTATCACAGAACAACGTGATGCTCTTTCCTTCCACCACGGTGATGTTGTAATTGCTTAAGTTTGCTGAGGGCAAGTCTAGGATAGAAACAGCAACAAAAAAAAAATACACACGCATTTGTATTTGCCAGAAGCAGACACCACTCAGTTCTAAGCTAGCTGTATAAATGCAAGCAAAAACACCGTTAAATGAGATACTCGATGAGGTCAGTTATTATCTAGTCAAGGAGTACAAACAGCATCTTTGCAAACACATAAGTACAATCTTTAGGCTGCCATGTAAATTTCTTCTGCACCTTCTCTACTTCGTATCCTATGAGAATATTATTGCATGTGGAAATGCATTAGTTAATTATATAGGGAAATGTTTCAGGTGGACTAACAGAAGTTATTCTAACTTCAGTTCTTAACTTCAAATGAAAAAAACCCCCAAACAAACCCTTCCCTTATTCTTTAAAACAGGAAATTTAATGTATTGCTTTGTAACAGCTGCAAAGAAACATACATATTCCACCAGCTCCCCACTCCTCCACAACACCAACAGGAAAATCCCATTAGCTCCCAGTGTCACACAAGAGATCACAGCCCACTGTCTCATACAGAGGCACAGCTCACAGAGAGCAGGGCAAAACCTATATCCTTAGTGCAAAGTGAGGAAAAGGGAGCACTGAACTGACCAAACCAGAAAAAAGGGTTAGCAATTGCACAGAGCTGCTCACCAAGGCACCTCAGCAGACTTCACTATTGCCCTTACGAAAACAGAAGCACAGTGAGACACTTCCACTCACTGGGAAACAAGTCCAGATTTTGCAGGAACTGTAACTCCCCCTCCATCTCACAGAGCTGAAAATCACTCTGTATCTCATTTTTCAGTACCCAAAACCATGGGAGCCTCCTGAAGAGTACATATACACTGAACACTAACAAAAGCATGCGGAAATATAGACTGATCCTCTTAAAAAATAATACTAGCAAGAAAAATAGACTTTAGGTACAGAGGACTTTGCATTTCCTATTTATTCACATCACAAATAATTATGCAAGATGCCAGAAAAATAAATTTCTAACTTAAAAGATACTGTGCAATCAACTGGAGCTGAAATACTCTTTAAAAAACCCTGGTCTCCTTTATGAGGCATTTCTCAACAACTGTTCCATGCACGTTTTACTTGCAATTTATCATCTCTAATAACCAACCTTATTGGCTGTGCTGGGTACGTCATTGCAATGACTTTTGTTTGCTTGAAACAGTTCTATTTCCTGTTGTTGTTGGTTTGGGTTTTTCTGCCATAGTTTCATCGTGGACTTGCAGGTATAGCAGTTTAGCAGAGACTTTTTTGCCCGTGTAAAAAGTCTCACACAAACAATTAACCATCAAATCAGTGTGAATATAGACTGTTTGCCAGAACATCAGTACAAGCTATATGTATTGGAAACCTCCCTTTAAGTTCAATTAGTTCAATAAAAATTAAATGAGAAGTACTACCGAAGACGATTTTCCAGGCAATGCTTTCTTGCCTCGTAAGATCTGAAGATCAGCACAAGTATACAATAACTGCTCAGGCAGTTCTCCCAGTGCTTTAGGTAGTGCTGTAATATGATTCCCGTTATAGGCATCATGGATTTCTTCTATTATGTTCACTTTATAAATCATATGTTGAAGTTTATTGAGACAGAGCTGGACAGTTTGTACGCTTTGATGCAGTAATCTGTTAGCGAAGGTAGCCATCTGCTCTCGCCTGCTGTGAATTCAAATCTCAGCAGTGTCTGTCAACTAGCTGGGCAGGAAATAAAACTAATCTTAGAGAACATTTGGATATTAATTATGCTGGTTAGGGAACACGGAGAGAAGTGATGAGATCATTTGCTTTATAAAGTTACACTTCCACACCACCTCTGAAAACAGTTCCAACTACTCTTGCCAGACCTGAACGTGTGAAGAGATTAAAGCTCCCCACTTCTTCCTGGCCCGAGCACTTGGGACAAGGTCTACATGACAGATTAGCGGTTCACCCATGCAAGACTGCACAGTTCCTACTAACACATCATTTCACATGAAACCTCTCATGTAAGCAAAAATAAAAACAACTTTGTTCCCTTAGAGCCCTCCTTTTAATAGCTGTTAAGTTATGAGACAGCTTCTTCCAGCACTGTGTTTATTTAGAGGACAGGCAACTGAAGTTTAATTCCTCTGGTCCTGGTTCTGTTTCCCACCCAGAATTACATCTAATTCTGTTTATTTGCAAAAGTCTGTGCATGCCATGTTGGTGTCCTATCTCTGAATGAAACAGCTACATCATGCTTGTATCCTGCCAGGTTATAAAGTAATAGTGTTTATTATTCTATAGATTCGTAAAGTTATACTAAAATGCAGTTTCAAGACCAAGTGTAAGTGGAATGGAATGGAATGGAATGGAATGGAATGGAATGGAATGGAATGGAATGGAATGGAATGGAATGGAATGGAATGGAATAAAGAAGGGAGAGGAGAGGAGAGGAGAGGAGAGGAGAGGAGAGGAGAGGAGAGGAGAGGAGAGGAGAGGAGAGGAGAGGAGAGGAGAGGAGAGGAGAGGAGAGGAGAGGAGAGGAGAGGAGAGGAGAGGAGAGGAGAGGAGAGGAGAGGAGAGGAGAGGAGAGGAGAGGAGAGGAGAGGAGAGGAGAGGAGAGGAGAGGAGAGGAGAGGAGAGGAGAGGAGAGGAGAGGAGAGGAGAGGAGGAGGAGAGCTCGCATTATTGTGTATGTTTTCTTTTTGTGGTCATTAAGTGTAAAACAGACACAAGAATTGCCTTGGAATTAATCTTTTGTGATTGGGTATCTTGAATTTGTGAACTTTAACTGAGAAGTCATTTGGTGCTTTACTTCCAGTGGCACCCAGACTGCTCCACAGCAGAACACACATTAATTGAGAAGTGGTTCTGTTTGGAGAGAGCTGACAGTAGCATAAAACCTCCTATCTCGAAAACATGATAGCATGGACTTACTGACATAGTAATGAGACTAAGCAGCAAAACCTGTACTGAATAATATCTGCGTTTAGAAGACCATAATGCATCCCAATAAACACATGTGTTCAGTATGGATGCTCAGTGTAGTGTGAGACCATTTCTGTGAGTCAGTAGCATTTTGACACCTACACAATTACAAACATACCCAACCATGCTTCATTTACTCCTGACTTAACTTGGTTAAATACAGAGTTCTCGATGACTATCACATCTGTTGATACTTTTGTATACAGTAATTGATACAAGCAATCAGACAACAGGTTCAAATACTTTTGCATACTGCAAGCATGGTAAGTTTACACTGTAGCGTTAACAGCCCATGCAAGGTAGACATGACATCATCTTTCCACAGGTCTCATCTTGATATCTGTCAGACAGAGATTACTCTGTGCCCCAAAGCTTGAAACAAAATACGTCTTTCAAACTTTGATAGTATTAATTATAATAATTTTGGGTATCAGTGATAACCCTGCTAGTATCCCATTTCTTTTTTAACGTTGCTATATTTTTGGCCTTAATAACCTTTGCAGAAACGAGTTTCACAGACATACTGGCCATGAAAGAGGAGCCATTGCCTTTTACCAGTTCTGAAGTTGATCTGTGATGTTCAGATTCAAAGAGAGCGATTCCATTCCGACAAGACAGAGAAAAGAGAGTTTCTGAATGATCTTAAGACCACTCTGGTTTACTTTGTTTTCTCAAGTCTCCTTTTTTCTCAATAATCTATCATTAGCTTTTCAATCTCTATGAAAATGGGAGGACAGAACCTGCTACAGAGACTTTTAAAATGTGATGTAGAGTTACACATTTTAGTAGAAGAAAGTGTACACTAAAATCCATGACTTTCATTACATATGAGTGTATTAAACAGGTACATTATTTCACCAAATACAGAATATCTGTTCTTATATTCAAATTGGTAACACTGAATTCCTGAGAACAGGCAGGTCTGGATTAGAGCAAGGAGTCACTTCCCTCTTGCCAGCACAACTGGACACAACAGAGACTAGCAGGAGGAACTCATTTATGTCAGCTGAGTCTCTCTAAATATCCTCTCACACCTTAGAAGAAACAAACACTCCTCTAAGTCCGGGGAGAGGACGGGGAGCTATTACCTCCACAGACCATTATTGGTGCAAACCAATGGCCCCAGGCCATCAGGCAGTGGAACTGTCAAGCATCACCAGGGAATGACTCATCTCTTCACTGTGCATAGCTGGGACTTCAGCAATCAAAACCAAATACTTTGGATGAAATTTTCAAAAGGTTACTACAGCGTTTGGCTACTCAACTGTCAATGCAAATTAATAAAAAGAATGCACCTAAATTTCTACAGGGCTTTCAGAGTCTTCCTGTCCTGCTGCTGCTCACTACTTCCTACAATTAACACTGGCTGTGATAGAGCCAGACTGTCACTATATGTCAAAGGAAGGATATGACCTAATTAAGAAATAGCTGCGTATTAAAGCAAACTGTAGTCTGTAACTCAACTCTCAGCACCAAGCTAACACACTAGCCAGTATACTACAGCAGGAACTTTTAGAAGGAGGACTTAAGAAAGGAGAAAAACAATCTACTGTTACACCCAAAAATGTCATTTCCCTGGTTCACTATCTTCACAGTTAGAAACGTTTTTTCAAAATTATTTCCAGATTTACTTTTTCAGCTTCAGCTTTCATCTGTTTAGTTCTGAAATTTGTACAGCTGCTCAAAAACCTTCAGCAAAATATTTTCTCGGTATGGCAAATTAGCCTCACTAATATCTAAGAAATTACATTATGAAGAAATGAGCACCTGGAAGAACACCTTAGATCCACTACTGCATTCATTTATGCCACCCTTTGCACACTAAGCCCCTGATTTTCATCGAGCTGTCAACGAACTCCCAGGAGTCTAGCCATGATGCAATGTCACTAATTGGTTTTCAATGTGGCCCACGACATCTCTTTTTAGCTTGGCACATTTTTGCAGGTCAACCTGTTCTGTGAGAAGAACAAGCAGTTACCAAGAAAAAAATTGACAGTTTCTTCCTCAAAACTGGCCAACTGCATCTGCATTTCAATAACGTCCTTTTATTCCTTACCTGAAATCCTTAATCATCTTTTTAATAAATATATCAGATCCAGAATGATTAAATTAATACTCACCCGGCAACTGTCTATCAAACTGAAACATGGCTGAACCAGACTACCAGAACCACTGGTTTATTAAATATTCCCTGCAATTCTCAAGATACAGCGGCCCAAACGCAGTCTGCTTGGCTCACATAAGGTTTCATTACTGTCCAAGGTTCTTGGCCCCCCTGGTTTTGCTACTTTCTCTCTAGGGAAAAAATGTACAACTCATTACAGCGCTACAGTACAGCTTGGTGACACCCACTACTTGTAGGATCTGGAGCCAGAAAACAGGATGGTTGACCATGCAATTTGTTAAGAACTGTGCACATAGATCTGCAAATTTCAGAGTCCTTACTAGCTCCAAACAGGTTGTATCAATGTTAAGATGTAATAAAAGCAGGTTTTTCTTATACCATCC
Source organism: Laterallus jamaicensis coturniculus (assembly GCA_022605575.1). NCBI lineage: Eukaryota > Metazoa > Chordata > Aves > Gruiformes > Rallidae > Laterallus > Laterallus jamaicensis. The sequence goes on from JAKCOX010000010.1 coordinate 3,842,827, forward strand.
TATTAAAAATCTGCCTTGTTTGAAAATACAGGGTTGTTTACAAATTCCAGGGATCTTTTCCTATGGGCTTTTATATGAGTTTAAAAAAAAAAAAACCAGAGCAAAAAAAACTTTCTAGTAATTCTAGCTATAAAGCTAGGAGCTGTTGGATATGTGATACACCTCCTGTGTTTCACTTAGCAACTGTCTGCAGCCAACAAGCTCTGAGCCAACTTCCAGTCACGGGCTAAATGGGCACGTTTCCACTGAAGTCTGCAGAACAACAGGGCCAAAATTCAATCTGGCTACATCTTTAGAGCACTATAAACAGGATACCCCAAAAGTTTACATTAAAAAAAAAAAAAAAGAAAAAGAATTAAATATAAATCATTGTTACTGTTTCCTGTTGTATCACAATCATAGAATCAAAATGCTCAATACACAGAGATAATTGAAGTCGTTTTACAGAAGTTATTCCAAGATGACAATCAGAGTCATATGCAAAGAAAATTAAAAAATATGTTGGCAAATAAAATACAGAATTAGCAAAAATTAGGAACATTTTAAAAAATTATCCTCTCTCATGTATCTTCTTTTTTCCAGAGCCCAAAGATCACTTCCCAGCTACAGGGGAGAGAAGATCCCAATTCCTCTTTTCACTGCTCTAACCACCAGGCATTTCTGTTTCTCCACTGCACCTCTGCCATTGTGCACAACAAAACTTGAAATCTGCTTTGGATTAAAATGAAAAATAAAGGTCCTAATCTGAAAGGTATATGGGGGGAAAAGGACAATGAATCCCGAATCATGATCCTTTTCCCCAGCGTATTTCCATACCTTGCCCACTGAGTGTTAATGTAAATTAAGACAGTCCCAGATCAAAACCCCTTTGTCTCCTTAGGAGAATATATAGCTATTGAGTCACTAACTAGACACTAAACAGAGATATGCTCACTGTGTGGCACAGCAAATCTTGATGGGTACTCTCCATAGTGCCCATGGGATTTCACACAGGTCTGACAGGGTTAAGCTAGAATAGTCTGAAACACTCTACACATCAGTGGTGAGGACATTATCCTCAAAGCTGTATTCTAGATTCCTGAACTGAATATAAATCAAGAGAAGGGTGACAAAATCTCCTCCCGTAGCCACCACCAATTTTTTTTTTAATCTAAAAATATTTTTTAACTTTAAAAAAAAAAAAAAAGAGTTCTTGTTATGCCCTTTTGAAAGGAAAAGCACAAATTCCTACCGTTGGGAGACACTGAGTCCAAACGTAGAGGCTCCTTGCCAAAGCCCTGAGAAGAGTCATTCAGACCAGAATTTAGGACTTTCCCATGCCTTCAGTATTTCCTAATGAGCAGTTGGAAGGCATATGCACACTGAACAAGCTCATTTTGGACCTCTTCTTGCTAGATGTGCTTGCTGCTTGGATACCTTCTTAGAAGCCCAACTCTCATTTCCTTACTGCACCAGATCTGATACTCACAACACCCACCTCGTTAGTCTATGGAGGAACGTCTTTCTGTCGGGAAGAAGAATGAGTGATGTGGCAGCTCACTGAGCCACCCAAATATTTTAAAATACTAAAAGAAATCTGCCTCCAATCATGACACGCCTGATTGTCACATTCAGCTGGGAACCTTTACAGAAAATAATTAAACAAGTACAGCCTCTACCGGAAGATGATGAGTCTTTAAAGTATGCCTTCCCAGAGCCAATACACCCTTACTTTGCCTTTAAACACTCCATCACTCCTTGCTTAACTGAAAGTATCACTAGGAACAAGCTTCTCTTAGGAGCAGACATACACTGCAGCAGAGACCACAAAGCTTGCTAACTCATCTTGATGATTACAGCAACAAACACAACCTTCAAAGAACTGTCATCCCATCCAGGGTTTCAAATGCTGACATGAGTGCCAGGCAGGTAAAACCCACCCACAGACATGCAGCAGAATAAATGACCCTGAACAGTGAGCCATATCCTACCCTCAACCTAAAGAAGATTTTAAGATTGCTGCTACATTTCAAACCAGATGAAGGGCTTTTTTTTCCAAGGCTTACCTCAGATCCTTCACTTCTGCCCAGGACCTTTCTCTTAAGGTCCCTATGCCTGACTAAGGTTCTAGGTAGGAAGGTGCTGATTAAAAAAGGAACTTGCAGCAGCTGAATTGTTTAATCAACCTTGTCCCCACTCCCAACATCAAGAGTTTGTCTGCAAGAATTTTCAGACCGTATGCTTCTACAGAGACTGTGAACCTTAACAAGACTTCCCTGCTAGCAGTCTCCTGAAGGAGACTCAGCCATGTTTTCTCTCAAGTTCCCTGAATGGTTAAGGAAATTAAATTACATCTGGAGAACAGGAGCTCCTGGGCAAAGTCCGATCCAAAAAGGAAGCCTACAGAGGAGGAGGGCTCAAGGTCAGATAGCCAGGGAGGAACATTAAGAAACTGTCCAAGCAGTCAGAGATCAGGTCAGGAGAGCTAAAATGCTGAACTATATCAGGCCAGGGATGTGAAGGATAACAAGAAAAGTTTCTATAAATATGTCAGCGATAAAAGGAAGATGAGGGAAAATCTAAGCCCCTACCAGAACAACACAGGAGACCTGGTCCCCCAGGATATGGAGAAGGCTGAGTATTCAGTGATATTTTTGCCTCAGTCTTCACCAGCAAGTGGTCTAGTCACACTGCCTAGGACACAATAGGCAAAGACAGGGACTGGGAGAATGAAGAACCACCCACTGTAGAGGAAGATCATATTCAAGAACATCAAAGTATCCTGAAGGTACACAAGTCCATGGGACCTGAGAAGATGTATCCAAAGGTCCTGAGCAAACCAATAGATGATATGGCTAAGCACTCTCCACCATATTTGAGAAACTGTGGCAGTCCAGTGCAGTTCCCACTGACCAGAAGAGGTGAAACATAACCCCCATTTTTAAAAAGAGCAAAAAGGAAGACTGAGTATAGGCCAGTCAGTCTCAACCCTGTACCTGGGAAGATCATGGAGCAGAACCTCCTGGAAACTATGCTCAGGCACACAGAAAATGAGGAGGTCACTGGTGACAGCTGACATGGCTTCACTATGGGCAAATCAGACCTAAGAAATTTGGTGGCCATCTATGATGGGGTTACAGCATTTGTTGATACAGGAAAAGTGACAGACATCACCTGCTTGGACTTGTGCAAAGTATCTGACACTGTTCCACATGACATCCTTGTCTAAACTGGAAAGAAAGGGATTTGACAGATGGACCACTCTGTGGATAAGGAACTGGCTGGGTGGTTGCACTCAATTTGTTGTGGTCAGTGGCTCAATATCCAAATCGAGAGAGTGATGAGTGGCATTCCTCAGGGATTGGTACTGGGACTGTCACTGTTTAAGATTTTTTTTGGAAACATAGACAGTGGGATGGAGTGCACCCTCAGCAAGTGTGACCACAACACCAACCCGTGTGCCACAGTCAAGACTCTGGGGGGACTGGAGGGACTCTAACAGGCTTGAGAGATAGGCCTGTGTGAACCTCATCAAGTCTCATATTTTAAAAAAGGTCAAGTGCAATGTCTTATACAGGGGTCAGTGCAATCCCAAGCACAACTACAGGCTGGGTAGAGAATGGATTGAGAGCAACCCTGAGAAGAAGGCCTTGGGAGTGTTGATTGATGTAAAGCTCAATATGAGCTGGCAGTGAGTGGCTGCAGCCCAGAAAGCCAGCTGTGTCCTGTAGTGCATCAAAAACAGCATGGTCAAGGGAGGTGACCACTACTCTGCTCTCATGAGACTCCACCTGGAATCTGTGTCCAGCATTGGTATTTAACTGGTATTTAAGCTTTAGTTTATTCACAACTTCCAAAGCAAACCAAACACATTTAGTGCAATAGGGCTGAATACAGCAGCCACAAGTTTAACGAATGAACCAAGAACTAAACAGCTTTGTAATGCAAGTTAATGAGATCTAAACTACCTTATGTGAACAAACCTCTAACAAATGGCTTCTCATTCACTAAGCACTATAATGCAGCTGTAATCCTTACATCTTTATCAGGTAATACAGAAAATAATGCCGACACATCAAATATTGTGACAAGATAAACATGATCCTGAAACAGGAATATTCTTAGAGAAGTACATAAACGAGTAAAACAATGGGTTTCCACTCCTGATACCATGTATATGTCTGAAGGGATGCCCTCATGAAATGTGTCCACTTTCAAAGTGGAAAAGAAGGCCTTTCTTTATACTTCAGAATACATCAGAATAGTCATCAGTTTTCACTCAGCTGCATCGTCAGAGCAAAGAAAGAACGCTGCCATCCAACCATTTTCCCTCAGCAGATCAGTACTACTCACTCACACAGAGGTGTCAGCTCAGGCATACAGAGTACCTCTGCAAACCTGCACAGTACACTTGAGTTCAGGAACAACACTTGAGTGATCAAGACACATGTCTTTTCCCGAGCTAGTATCCTACTTCTTTTACTAACAAGGTTTGCAATATAAACCCATTTCATTCAATTTAAAGCAGAAATTGAATCAGAATTATAAAATAGAATTCTATTCTTTTTTAAAATATGAGACATTCACGAAAATCACACGTGCAGAAATATTGCCACTCACAAGCCCTGATTTACATCTAGACATAGGATGTCTAGACATCCGTATGAAAACTACTGGTTGCTTCATGAACAGATAAAAGCATGCATGCTCACCAGGAAGTTATGCACATGTATTTGAAAATGAGAGTCCTGTTGCCTTTTCAAACACCCATAAATTATTGGTCATTTTCACTTAAAAGCTACAACAATGCAAATTGTTTTAATTAAGTTGGGAAAACTCTAACCCAACTTTTCAACAGTGAAACCTCATTACTATCAGAACTCTCATAAAAAACATTTTCCATGCTGCCCGTGATCACAGATAAGAATTAAAGCTCTTACAGAGAAAATAAGAACAGTTCGCCACCATTCATCATGCATAACATCTAGTTCTTGAGCCAAAATAAACACAGGCTAGAGAGTCCATGAATATTCTGAAGGTAAACACGAGAATGTTTAAGGCTTTTTTTAAGCTCAATTCATTCTGCCTGTAATGTTCTCCTTCTGATAGTCTTATCTGTGAAGTCTCGCTGATAATGGAAAAAAATGTCAACACCCACTGGGTTATGCCTTTGCTTGTGGTTTTAGACTGCATTTTACTGTGATTGCCTAAGATCTAATGGTTATTTTATTGACTCACTAATACTACAAATCTCTTCTGTAAATTCAAAGAAATAAATGCATCAGTCCTTCATTTTGCCTATTTTCTCCCTTAGAATTTATAACCACCTGCCTCCAGTCTGATATTACCATTTGCTTATTTACCTTTAGGACAAAAATCTACCACCAGAAAGAGGTTGAAATGAAGCCAGATCCAGTCCAGTCCATTAGTAGTCATCAAAACAATTGTCTGTGGAAAATCATGACTTCCCCAACTGAGCAAGAAATGTGCAACCTATCTCTTTAGATTGTAATTCTACATTGCAATGACTTCTGAAATGTTGTCAGTCATACGCAAGAAGCAACACTAAGAGCAACGCCACAGTACTTCGTGCTCAAGGGAAGAGACAGGCAAAAAATTTTAGAATTCATAAAATCCCATAGTTCTTAGATCAGGCAACATTTCCAAAGCCTGGCTGCATACGTAAATAAACAGCCAGTCTGAACACACATTTGTTATCTGTACAACAAATTAGTACACGACACCCATTTGCCACTTTTTTCCAGTAGACTTTAGCTAGCATGCGTGGCCAGTGACAAGAAAGAAAACATCTGAGGAAACAGTATAGAATAAATAAGCTACAAAGCTGGGGCAGTAAGCAGAGTTGAAAGCCGGAGAAAGCACCACACCAGCATATATAAAACTACCTGATCAACTAAACTGGCCAGATAAGGCAAAATGCCATTACCAGATGGAGGTCCAGAGCAACAAAAAATCTATACAGGACTGTAGACACATATGTAGTATTCACACTTCCCTCAGAAATACCACAAGAAAAACAGACTTGTTTTGGTTATCAGTGAGTTGAACAACAGCAGGTGAGCAATTGAATTCCTGCCAGGGGGACCAACGAACTCCTTAATAACGAGTTCCAAAGTCATGGTCTTGCCTCTTTGGCATTCAGTGAGCTCCAACGGACCTGCAGACTTCTGAGTGAACTCACCCCGGGAACAGGACATGCCTCGCTTCCAGGGAATTAATGCACCAGTGGCAACTGCTACCAGAGATTACAGAAGTAGTACTTAAAACAAAGTCTCTTTCTTGATTTTCTAAATGCTTATTTATCAGGTTGAAACAACAACAAAAACAAGGATGGCCTGTGTGGTGATGCCATCCATATTCTACAACCAGCAAATGCTGTGAAAACAGCAAAAGCAAACAGCACCATTCCTCTTACACAGGAGGCTTTACCAATGCTACTGTGGTTGATGCAACTTAAAAACCTTTGACATAGTAATTAAATGTGAATTTAAAACTTAAAAGAATCTGACAATTTTCATCACACGTAAATGCATTTCAAATGCAGTAGAAAAAATAATTCTGCAAACATCGTAACAATTGATTGACACTTTTAATATTGCAGCTGGAAACGATCTTCTAGATGAGACTTCAAACCTCAAGGAAAGAATCACAAACCTGATGGCATCTAAATTGCAGCCACCCTTTAATCAGCACATTAATGAACACTTCCATCATATAAACAATAAGCAAAGCACCACAGAACTTCGCTAATTTTCACATCAATTATCTACAAACCAAAGCCTTATGATCAAGAAACCACAGTGGCCTCTTCTAACTTCCCAGCAAGAGATGTATTAACAGCACACAGTAGTGAGATGTCCCATTACAAAGACATTTACCACATACTGTACAGGCCACTTACTACAATATTATGAAGTAATTAATAACACCTGCACACAAAGATGAGAGAATGTTTCCTTTGTTTCTAAATAAAAAACCAAAACAAATCAGAGATATGGGATGAAACCACTTCATTAGTAGAGAAAATTAGAATACGCTTTATTAACAAAATTCAAAGGCCTGCACACCCAAACCTTTCTCTTGATATCAAAAGGAGGTGAAAAGGTCACATAGGTCACAAGAAGAAAAAATTTCACGTGTCAAAAGCGGAATTCTTCTTATCCTTCAATTCTACCTATTAGCCTCTCAGAAAGTTCTGGAAATGAAATAAATCAGCTTCATCAGTGGTTCTTTTATTAAGTCTCGTCCTTTTAAACACAGAAAAATACCTGCAGGGATACTGAAAGCAAGAGACACTCACTGGATCTTTCTGAGATCTTCCAAAATACAGCCTGTGTTCATCAACATGGTCATTCCATTCACCTGGGATTCTCTATTCTATGTCTAGGAAAAGGTTATGTTGTCATGTTTAATAGAAAAATATGACCTGCATCAGTTCACTTTGGAAAAGGTAAATTAGGGGAAAGAGAAAAATTTAAAAAAATTAAAAAGTAAGGTTTAGCCCTATTTGCACCCTGTAAACTAACAAATAATTTGCAGGCATGTGTCGACATCCACAAGCAGTAAAATGAATGTTCCACATATGGAAGAATCCACACGTTGCAAATTCACATCTGAGTATTGTATATACCCACCTTTCCTCTTCCTCTTCCTCCTCAAGTTAGAATACCACCATCCCTTGTCATGGCAAGTATTTTAGAGAAGATATTCCCACTGGATGCACACATGTGTACACACATATGCACCTACACAGCATCAAGAGTACAGGCTGCAGATAGCCAAGAACTCCCAAGAAAGAAAGAATAATGTCTCATACATTTAATTCTGGGTATTTAAGTGTTCAAAGGAAAAATACCAGCTACCTAGTAGCTTTTAGATGTGCCAGCCAAGGATGTTACAAAAAACTATGCTGGAGTTCCTGGGGGATGTACCAATTGATTTCAGCCCACCAGGAGACCTTTCTACATCGACCATGATCAACCTACCTTCCAGTCCACCCAGCTAGAGCAGACAGTTGTGTCTGTTTAGAGCAGCTCGGTATCATCCCCCACTTGCAGCAAATCAGGTCCTGCAGTACACAAGACCCCCTAAACAGGGTGCTTTTTTTTGTTTGCACCAGACACCATCATTTTTGTCATGAATACACCACCACACCTGGGTCCAGCAGCAACCTGGACAAAAGACCTATACATGGCCATAAAATGTACTACTGCCTTTGAGCACCCACATGTTGGGTCTCAGCAGCTCCCCTCCATGGCTGTTCCTCGCTGGCAGCTGCAATCAGAGGGTGTCACAGCCTCTGTGAAGGCAGTGGAGAAATGGACACTCAGTGGGTATAGGTGGAAGGAGAAAAGGTATTGTTTTTGTGTTCCTCCTGCTATTCACCTTCACCTACAGCTTTCCAAATCCAAATCAGGCCTCCATGATAATACCCTTGCTCCCCCTTCCTTCTTGCTGGCATGCTTGCTGCTGGGCACCCCAGCTGCCCACCCTGCACTGGGAACTCCAGACTCCCAACAGGTCTCATGTCGTGTCAGAAACACCCGGCCTCTGCCCCTCATATACAGAGGAGAAGAAATTTCTTCAACTAGTGGGTGGAATCTCTGACCAGCTCTCCCAGAACCATATACTGGCAGCAAAGTTGTGTACAAAAGAAAAAAAAACACCTTATTGTTACATTATCTTTCTGCTGTCTCCAGATATACATAACTGAAAACAGTATGCTGCCAAACGCTACACACATAGGCTTGTTAAGGCTCCTCTGCATCACCTTTACAAGTGAGCTCAGCAAGTTTTATCTGTATGAATAATGAAGACATTGTTATTTTCGTCTCTATTAGCAGGCAATTCTTTTGGATTTTCTTCCTACGGTCCTAGAACTAGAGTCTGTATTTTTGAAGAAAAATAACGATTCTGTTAACCATAAATAATTGAGGGGGGACACACACCAAGGACGCAAAATTTTGTGTCTGTTGAGCTTGGAAACGCTAGTTAGTTTAACAAAAGCATGAGCATTTTATATATATATTTTTACGTGTTGCCTATAGTAAGTACACTGTTTTCCTGCACTTGAATAATGGTAGATACTTAAAGGATCAAGGAAAGCTCCGCAAATTACTCCATACGGGGAGAAAGACCACTGAGTGGTTAGCATGTTCACTGAAACCTTTACCGTCAGCAGCATGGTTGTCTACCTGATAGGTATTTTGTAAAAAAGAATGTTAGTTTTTCCTGTCTCACAGCAGTTAAGCAGTAATTTTATATTAAACAAGTATTACCGCAGTTCGGGACCTTCATATCCAGCAAGGCTGTCCTCTTGTTGTTCTCATCTATGCAATACAAATCCTGAGCTTCTGTGTAAAACTTGGTCTCTTGAAATTTCTTGATCCACATAATTTCACAGGAACACTTGAATGGATTGTCCACCAATATCCTACAGCGAGAAAACCCCAGCCATTTTAGAATGCAGAATGTGTCATGCATGTAGAAAAAAAATGGGGGGCAGGGGAAGTCCCAAAAACTCGGATGGGTTTAAGTTGAACCCTTTAGTTAGGAAGGATAGAAGAATGCAACCTTATCAACCTCAGTGAAATGCAAGCTCTCAGTGGATAACAGTTTCCATGTAGAGGATGAAGCTCTTTTTGCACCAAGAATCCAGACTGTGATAGATCAGAGAGATCACACCAGAGGTTTGACTGCTATCTCCAATTCACTGGTGTAAATCCGGAGCAACCAGAAAACTGAACTTCCCATCAAGCTCCATTTTATTTCATGAAAGTCAAGCAGAGATCACAATTCCTCTCGTCTACACTTGACTCTCTGCTCAACTACCTTAGAAAGGTCATGCCAGAAATGGTTTACTGCTGCAAGGTGGTAAATTCTTTAGAGTCAAGCAGTCATGGATTATTGGCAAGCTCTAACAAACTCTAATCATAAGAAAGGATTTTACCTAACCTTGAAATTTCATCTGCTACAACACTCTAGAATCTCAACAGTAAAATCCTGAGTAATGTCATGAAGTAGCAGTAACTCAGAAAATGTCCCTGAAACAGAAATGTATTATCTAGGTGTACAGTATGCTGCAGGGAACTTAAGCTCTAGGTTATTAAACTTACCGAACTCTGGTTTTAAAATTTAATAAAACTACACAACAATGCGATGCAATAACACCCAAGTAAAATATGAGCAGAAACATCCCAATATCTATGCAAGAAGTGACACAGGGCTATTTTTTTTTTCTTGTACAGGCAGTGATGAGATACAATAAAGCATGTGCAAGCAGCTGTTTAAGGCACCTCATTACAAAGACAATAATTGCTCTTAAAATTTCACAAGTTGCTCACAGGATTTACACTCGTAAATGCCTTCTGAGGACACGAAGCGTACAAGTCACAAAAAACTCAGCTTATCAAAGCTGTAACCTGTTCCCCCAAAAGCCATCTGCAGTTCTTGGAGGATTAACAGCTGCAAGGACCATTCTCATGAGTCTCTGAAGGAGAAATATGCATTCACAGAAGCCACATGCTGGACTACAATACCACTACAGCTTGGACAAGTACTGCTTGTGCAAGACCGAGTACGAACATTAGGATCCCTTGGGTCAACACCTACAACACGCATTTTCGAAACAGAAAGATTTACTTCCAATGTTCACTTCCATCTAAAACTCCCCTGTAAAAGAGAAACTCCCTTTGACCCATGCTTGAGCAGTCCTCTTCTTCTATGGTATTGTTTTGTGTTCAGCCCACCAAGGCAGTTAAACCTGTCATAGGCAGGATGCTGGATAGAGGTATGATGGCCTTCCACATACACTTCTGTGAAAGAAAGAATCTTACCTAGTAAAAGCAAATTACATGTCCTTATCTAGTTTGCTGTAATTTTATAGTTGTATTCTAAGAGAACAAGCCTTTTTAAGCAGTATCTCCTCCTCTACAATACCCAGTGAGTATCTCCCACCCCATCCTGAACTTTTCATCCCTTTATATTCTGATATACAGAAGTGCTAAAAACAGGACATTGGTTTGTCAGATTTAGAGGAAGCCCCTCAGAAGCTATTTATGGCACCGTTCTTCTCTCAAATTCCTGTTCCACTACTCTATCTCCTCTTTCTGATTTTCCACCCATGTATTAGCCACTTACTGGCAGAATCATTCAACTGATGTTCATTCTGTAATTCTTTTTCCTCCCTTCAGGCTCTGCGTTTGCCCCACATACTTTGCTTCACTTCCCCCATATCCGTTTATCTCATTTTATCACAGTCCCTGCGTAACTTCAGTTCTTCTACCCCTACATTCCAAGTCTTTCCCAAGCCCACAACAGTCTACCTCAGTTTTCCATCCTCTCTCTCTCTCTACTTGTCCCACATCACCCAGTGTCTCCATACCTCAGCTACTACTCAGTTTAACCTTCACACCATCCACTTTTCCTGCATCTGGTTCATTCCCAGTACCCCTCCCCTACTTCTGCTACCAGGTCACTGAATGGCTATTGTTTAATGCTGATGTTAACAACAGAAATATATTCACTCCTAATTCGCATCAGCCAGTTGTTTTGCCTCTAAGCACTATTCCCCTGCCTCAATAAACTTCATTTCCATAATTGCCATCATATATTTGTATCATTTGATTCTCTCACTCTCTGTCCCAAACCCTTTTTTTGCTTCTTTCTGCCCAGAACCATGCCTACTTCTTCAGAAAGATCAGCAACATTCATGTTGTTCTCCCTTCAAAATCTTTGTAAGCACTCACTCTACCCAAAGCCCAAAGGCTGTTCACCTGAGATGGACAGATTCAGGAGTGGCCAGATCTATGATTTAGAATAAGCCTGTTACTGCCACTGGGCAAACTCTGAGACAGTGGAAACAGAGTGTGCCTTCGAAATGGCAGTCACTGCTTCCTAAGCTAGAGCTTAGGAATTCTTTCATTTCTGCAACCCGGGGAAACGGGAAAGACAGGACTTCGCCTCTTTGCTAACTACTCAGAAAAATGAGACCCATATCTATTTCTTTTGAGGTCATGACGACTACAAAACATACAAGCTCAGCCAAGTGCACACTATCAATGGCCTTTTTGGCATGATGGAAGAGGGACTTCAGGACCAGCAGACCTATGCAAGGCATGCAGCAATTGTGAGTGCTCTGCAACTGCAGCTAGTCTATCCATCAGAGAGCTCGGTGACCGCCAAGTTATGAAAGAAAATTCCAGTGAGCAATGATCCCTGGGCTGTAAAGAAAGTGATTATACCAACTTAATTATCAACAAAACATACCTAAGGGGCATAATCTCTTTATCTGGCACTGGGATTTGTTCATTTCATTTCTCACAGGCTGAAGTGCAACAGAGGAGATTGAGGATTGCAAGGCTGGTGTTGTAATTCTTGGACGGGCATTTTGGAGAACTTCTGACTCTGCTCTGAGCTCCGTGACAGCAATCTTCCTCTCCTCTGCAGCCCTAGCCCTCCCAAAACTCCTGCAGGCTCTCTGCAGTCCCACTTAATAGCAAAAAATGCACAATATGACCAAAATTTTGGAATGTATACCAATACAGAAATTTTGCTTGATGGAACAGAGGATAAAAATGTAATATTGAAGCAATCAGCAAATACATGTTTACCAGAGCTTTATTACCAAATGATTATATAAAGCAAAATGCAACTGAAAGAATTTAAGAAAATAAAAATATTCTTCAATAGCCAGTCAGAAGCATAGTAGCTGGGGGGCCAATATAAGAATATGGGGGGAAGGCTTAATTTGAAGATCCACAGAAGGCTGTATTTTCACTAGCTAAAATATTTACCACAAACACCAGCAGTTTTGTGTGAAGTAATCTCACAATAAAATATTTTAAAGCTGAAGGGAAGAGGCTATTTTGACCTCTACATTCTTTTAACAGATAATCTTGACTTGGAATGAGTATCTCTCTGCATTTAAGTGTCCAGCATTGCTGCTTTCTTTGGATCGGAATTTCATCCCTAATCACTGATGGACCTGTACCTTGAACAGAACAAACTTCAAATTCCTGCTCTTCCATTCCAACCAAAAATAAACTTCAAGAAATGACAACTTACAGATCAGACAAACCCAGATGGCGAAAAGGCTTCTTGGACAAACTTGAGAGCTTGTTTCTGGATAAATTGCTATGGGAAAAGAGAAAGATTGCATTAATTAGAACTGCTGCTTCTTACACTGTGTCTCTTAAAAAAACATTACAAACTAAAACCAGTTCTAAAAAACCCTTATTCCTTTGACTTCAGTCACAAAGAAATGGTGCTCAGTCTTGTTTTATGGTTTGATGGGCTTCAAGGGTTTGAATCCAATCTGCATCTAAAGTCAAATACATTCCAAATCAAACTCAGCAGGGATCAATATTTTCACTTTTAGCACTTCTATTCATCACAGAAAAGCAGTAGATTTAATTGTGTTTCAAAAGTACTTTGTAAAGTCCAGGTGTTAATTACATGCTCAATTTATTCATAAGTGAAATGGGTGTGTCCCTTTCTTTGATGCTGCACCAAAATCTGTACTCACATAAGCCCTTCTCACATGCTAGCGCACATCCACATCACAGTCTTTTAGTTATTCTTTTCAAATTGCATATACATTATGCACCCACATGGAAGATCAAAAGGAAAACTGTAAAATGCCTATATTGGGCTTTTTAATGTCAATTAAGCATTTATGGTTTCCAGTGGTAATTAAGTGAAAGGTCCTCTCCCATTATACAAAGCAAAGAAATGTTCATCTGAATCAGAAATACTCCTCCCATCTCAGGCTTATAAAATCGCTTTCTCCACCCCAAAGCAAAATAATGCTGTTTTTCGACAGTCTTATCAGTCCACCAATTAAAGATAGTGAGAGCAGTATGCTGTACAACTGCCAGCAGTGCAGTGCAAATCAGTGTTATGAGCCAAAATACCACGAGTTTTATGTGGTATTATAAAGGCGCCATAGGGGCTCCATAGTTAAAGTTGCACTGCATTTAAAACCAGGGATTAAAGCTCTTCTTTTTTTTCCCCCTCCCTGACTGAGGAACACAGTGTTTACGTCCCAAACTTTCCATCCTCAGTCACTGAGTACAAGATAATTTTCAAAGAAATTACAAATTGGATCTTCTACAACTGCTCAGAATAGAACCTTTAAGAGATTTTATTTACTGTATTTTATATGTCCCTGTTGATTCCTTCTGACAAACAACAGACTGAAGTATACAAATTGACTAGTCCTAAAGTATGAGAACAAAACTATTTCATTGGTGAGGTGAACTGGATTTCCCTATGGCAGATGGTGGAAACATCCCGTGGACCCTGATCAGACATATCAAAATCAAAGTTTAAATTGCACATAGGACAGAAGTAACGTTTAAGTAAAAACTTATTTTTTTTCCCTCGTACGTATAAGCCATACACTGAGAGGCTGGAAGAAACAAGCTGAGACCTCCTACGGACTCGGGCTTTTGTCCCCAGCACTGAGGCAATGTGAAGTACATCAAACCCCATCCCTTCACCCACCATGCAGAAGAACCACTCCAGTTCTGACACTGGCAAGCAGCAGGTGGAGATGTCCCTGTACCAAACAAGGCTTGCACCTGCTTCTCTCTACCCACGCAGCCTCTAAATTCTACCTTTCTCAAAAGACAGATGCATAGAGTGGGCTTTACTTGCAGACAGTTGCCCCTGTCACTCACTACTCTAGGTGGTGTGATGCCCAGGTTAGACCTCCTGGTTTCCACACATCAGGGGACCCTGCTCTTACACATCAGGAGAACTCCCTAGCCACCAAATGTTGGGTTCCTCACGGAAATCTCTGCTCAGCTGAAGCCATTTCACTTTGTGTGATCCTCCCTGACACCCATGAGCCAGGCTCAAGCTCTGACTCCAGACCAAGACAAATCAAAGGGGATTTGAAACCTCGACTACCAACACCTAAAAAGCAAAGTATCACAATACAAATCTGAAACCTGGCCACAAACACCTTACGTAAGTGTATTTACTCACATAAATAACCATCCTCTAAGATAGCATTTCTCTTTCTGTTTTTTTAAAATGCACCTTAAAAATAAAATTCTCAACAATATCTTAAAAACCTAAGATGACTCTGGGCAAGGGTCTGCGGTTAGTAAACCAGCATGGGCGTAACAGCCCACCTACCGAGCGGGCAAGACTGAAGTCCCATCTTTCCCAGACTGCCTCCTGGCTGGTTACATCGTTACTCTGCTCAACTTGCTCATAGTCATCCAACTCACCCCATCTCTTTGTGAGGTGCCTCCTTCAGAGATACAAACTCTAGCAGAGAGCAGACTGCAAGAACTAGGCGCTGCCATAGCTGTGTCTTCCTGTCATTTAGCCTCAGGCCAGTCACTGCTTTTGGAGGATTACTGGAAATTTAGGCAGGAAAATAGCCCTTACTTGTTTATATGCATGAGCCAGGCTTATTGCCCAAATGTCATCAGGTATTTTACTTTTATGAACACTTTGTGCAGGAATTAATAGCTCCACTTAAGCCAGTAAAAAAAATGGAAATGATAATTTAAGTAAACCTACCAAATGCATCATTATTTTGTTTGTAACAACCCCAGTTTTGAAAAACCAAATGCACCTGGATGGCTTTCATAGTCTTTTTCAGATTTTTACCAGTCGTGCTTGATACGCACCAGGAAAAGGAGGCAAGAACAGTTAAGTAAAGTAACAAAAAATTCCTGTGCCTATGTTCTTGACCACGGGTTGAGACATTTAGTCTTTCCAAGACTGTAGCCTTTTCTCCTGTGTAGTTTAGCACTTCAAGGTCTTTCAAGTTGACAAGTGTTTCAACAGAAATTTTTTCAAAGTGTTACAGATTTATCACCTTACATGATAATTTGACAGAAAATTTAACATTATGTATCTTTTTCATAAACTGAGCATTTTATATTGATTATAGAGAAGCACAACACAGTCTCTTTAATTCACATTAAGTGAAAAATTCGCTACCAGGCTTATTACAGAGTAGTTAAGGATCGCGCCTCCACTTCTGTGGAAAGAGAATATAAATTAGCTCCCCAATTCAACTAAGTACAAAAAGATCATGGTGAGCAGCCCAAAGAAGATCCATCTGGGGTTCTAAAGCCTTTTGTGCTTTTTTTTTTTTTTTTAAAAAGTCTGGAGTACAGACCCTGGCTCCAAAGCTGTACCTAAGGAGGGGTACAGTCAAAAGCGTGCCTGCATTTTACATATGAATACCAAGCTCCCTTTAAACCTCCTACCCCTAATTCAGCTAAAGGCAAACCAGTGGCAATGAGGAGTTCAAAAGCAGCATGGGAAGCTGGATGAACACTCACACACCTAGCAACACAGGCACAGCTACACTGCACTCCCGGCAAGGGGACGCAAGAAGGAAGAGGAGGGAAAGAAGGAACATGCCTAAGGAGAACTGGGGAGGAGGGAAGAGGTGAAGAAATAGATACTTTGCTATGCTCAATCTCCCTCCACAGGCAACTGCCTGCTCTGCCCATGGCTGGAGCCAGCCCGGTCTGCAAGCAGGGGAGTCTGCAGGAAGGTCTCAAATGGTTTTATTCAGTGGCCTTACCTGAACCTAAACGGTGTAAAGATACAAACACATCTTAATACCTAGAGTTGTGTTTCTATGCAACATTCACAAACCCTATGATCCAGCGATGCAATCACACTCAGCAACAACAGGGGCTTTTTTAACATTTTTGGAAATGCACACTTGGTGAGAAATGTCTTTTTATGTTTTAAGGTACTGACAGTACACCACGCATGTGCATTACATGGGTACATTAAAATTACTGCTAGCAGCAGACAGGCTTATAAATTACAACACTACTGAATCAGGACTGTTTAATAGCTTGTTAAACATGACTGTTAACTAAGTCTAAGGTCAATTAGAATACCAGAATTAGAGGAGCAAGGCTATTAACTAAATTTAAGTAATACCTGTTAGAGTATTGCTTTTCCTGTTGTTTACGCTATTACTCAAATCTTCTCATCGTACATAACTCTAGAAAGACATCTTAGTTTGGCCAAGAAAATATGGTACTGACAAAAAAGGGCTTAAGGAAATTAATAAGTTACTTATAATCTGATATTATTACATGATTCATAAAATAAATACTATGCTCATATAATAAAGCTCTTTAACTACATCAAAGGATTTTTCATAGAAGAAAACTGCAATAGTATCACTAGCAAAAATAAAGCTTATACAGTTACACCAGTCTTCAAAAAAAGTGTTTGTAGTTTTTGTTTTCTTTACAGGGGAGTAATGAACCGTTGTTTCAAAATAAAATGCAAGACTTCTCAAAGACCTGTACTTGGAGGTTACTCTTTCCAAGCAAAATTACTTCAGCTCTTAATAGTTTTCACTGTCCCAGCCACAACAGGAGCTGCACTTCATTCTCAGTGCAGCCAACAGGAGTTTTATTGCTGATGACAACAGTCAGTATTTCACTGGGACTTTCAGAAACATTTTAGTGTGCATCGAGACTTCCCAGAGAAAACAAATGCTTTTTTTTTTCCCAGGGATACTAGATCAGCTCGGCAAAAAATTACTCCCGACTTACTGCTTTGTCACGTGCACATAGAGCAGGTGGTGCCACTTAACATTTTCCATCTTATCTGGGCTTATCCTGTGTCTGCTAACATTACTAAATCCCCACCAAAAGAAAACAGAGTATGAGACAGGATAAGCTCCTGGTTCATAAAGTAAGTATTCTGAATCAGGATCCCATGTACATCAACCGAACAGATGTTGGTCAGTCTAATTTGTTCCTAACAAGCAGCTTCATGAACTATCAATCGAATAAATCCTGCTTACCCACAGATACATATTTCACGTTTGACTGCATGCTCCTGCTGCAGCTCTTCCTGTGGCTGATGAATTTTAAAGACAGTTTGTCCACATGGATTCAGTAGTGCCTAGCAGGTCATATATGCACTATGATACTTTTCCTTTAAGAGGAACTCTTGATAGGGTCTCCCTGTTCTGTCCAATTTTAGCTTTCAGAAAACCCTTTTACCTGTCTCAGTTTTGGTTAGGAGTAACCACGGGGGACAGAGACACTTTATGGCTGCATGAACCCCATTTCCCTAAAGAAACAGGCAAAAAAAACCCCCCAAACCTATCAAGAGGATCCCACCAAAAGTCTGTTAATTTTTGCAGCGTCTACTTGCCCATTCATCTGTGAAGGCCTTCCAAACTTCTATTTACCTTGCTCAAAATTAATGCATTATCTCTCACTCGGTACTCATGGTCATGGAGAGGGAGGCATTCATAGAATCACAGAACTGTAGGGGTTGGAAGGGGACCTCGAGAGATCATCGGGTCCAACCCCCCTGCCAAAGCAGCTCCCTAGCTCATACTGCACAGACAGGCGTCCAGACGAGTCTTGAATATCTCCAGAGAAGGAGACTCCACCACCTCCCCGGGCAGCCTGTCCCAGGGCTCTGTCACCCTCACTGTGAAAAAGTTCCTCCGCAAGTTGGTGTGGAACTTCCTGTGCTCCAGTTTGCAGCCATTGCCCCTTGTCCTGTCTCCACAGACCACTGAAAAGGGGCTGGCCAATTCCCCCTGCACCCCATACTTAAGATATTTATAAACATTGATTAGGTCCCCACTCAGTCTTCTTTTCTCCAGGCTGAACAGACCCAGCTCTCTCAGCCTTTCCTCACAGGATAGATGTTCCAGGCCCTTAATCATCTTCGTAGCCCTTCTCTGGAGGGGCTGTCCCTGTCCTTTTTATACCAGGGAGCCCAGAACTGGACACAATACTCCAGGTGGGGCCTGACCAGAGCAGAGCAGAGGGGGAGGATCACTTCCTTCGACCTGCTGGCCATACTCCTCCTGATGCACCCCAGGATCCCATTGGCTCTCTTAGCCACCAGGGCAC
Organism: Laterallus jamaicensis coturniculus; assembly: GCA_022605575.1. Lineage (NCBI taxonomy): Eukaryota > Metazoa > Chordata > Aves > Gruiformes > Rallidae > Laterallus > Laterallus jamaicensis. The sequence goes on from JAKCOX010000010.1 coordinate 3,861,708, forward strand.
ACTGCTGACTCATAGCCAACCTGTCGTCAACCAGGACCCTCGGGTCCTTCTCCAAAGAGCTCTTCTCCAGCAGGTCAACCCCCAGCCTGTACTGGTTGCTCTTATCATAATTGCTCTTCTTTTAAAGATAAGAAGACAAACGTTCCTTTTCAGTCTTCTCTTTATTGTACTGAATATGCCCAGCCTCAGAGTCTTCCATGTAGTATCTTTCAAGATAGGCAGATGCAGTGTCTTCATCTATATACAGCATTCTGATAGATGTCTTCCCAGAAGCTAAAGTAATGGGGAAAAGCTGCAAAAAACTAACACAAAAGTCCTCTTGATCCCAAACTGAATTTGCTTTGTTCTGCTGCATTACACTGAGGTTCTGTCCCAGCACAGCCACTAAATCTTTCCCTGCAAATGTGCCTCTGAGACAGTTAAGTTCTTACTGCAAATTTCCACAGCCAGTACATATACACTTGGCTTTACAGAATTTCATCTTTTGCAACTGTAATTCACTGACCACTTGTTACAAAGGTAAAAACACAAATTCACTCTAGAAGATACTTCCCTTATATCACTGATGGATTATAATTAATGACTATATGAAGTAATACAAAGCCACATAGGCAAATAAGACCTGGTTCACACTCCATTTATTGTTCCACATTCAGGACAACGGTTACTTTTTAGGCAGATACGGTTGTTCATGTCCACTTCCTTACATGAATTAGTTGTCACTCTTCGGAAAACAATTGCAGAAAGTGATTCAATTTCATTAGCAAAGCAATCAGACCTGTGCTCAGCTGCACAGTCCTTCCATATTACAAGGAAGCATTTTACAAGCTTGAGGCCTTGGCCTTGTGTCTTCCTGATGTCACCAGGAGTCCAACAAAGGCAAAGGGTTAAGTGCTGAATATAATGAACATGGATGGACTGAAACACACACACTTGAATACTTGGCCAAACTGAGGTGCCTGTGGGGAACTGATCCTCTCACATGATCTCAATGTTTTGTAGGACTGAATCCAGAGTTTTCCATGTAAGTAGCAAAGCTGGCTACTCAATGTCTGCCCAACCGAAAGGCACTACAATCCCTTCAGGCATATGCACTTAAACCAAAAACAAAGTCCTTCATTTTAGTTGATAATTTTTCTCTGTACTTTTATAAAAAAAACCCAAACTTTCATCGATTCAGTCTTTGCTAAACCTTAAGTGTAAATAATCTAGAAAAACAGTCAGAAATCTGCACAGGAATCATGAAGCTCACAAACCACAAAGTGCATCTGAGTGTGAAAGTAACCCCATTCTTATCTTCTGCTTTGGGTGCATTAATTAAGATCCTATGCGAGCCTCCAAAGTGAATCTTCTGATCATCCTCACCTACAGGACTTACGTTTGCAGTCAAGCCACAGCCACTGGGCTTGCACACTGGTCAAATCACGTTAGACGTGCTAGGCAAACCCACGTCACCGAGTGTGATGCACAGAGTGGACATCACCCTCAGCACCAACTCACTCAGCCAAGAAAGGCACTCTCTGTGCTACACCACTTACTGCTGAGAGTCCATTGTTAGAGACAAATTAACAAAGTGGATGATCCACCAAAGTGGATGAACTACCATTCCATGTTCTGTTCTTGTGATCCACCAGTTCCTTACCATATGTGTCCTGTGTTCTGCCAGCTCCTTACCTAATATATTTTATTTAGGCTTAGTTAATGACAGATGACCATTTTATCTCTGTCATGTTAAAAAACTGTATATGAAGGAAATGGTAAAAGACAGATATAAATTAACAAATAAATTAAGATGAGTTGGGCAGATTTGACTGAGAACGCAGATGCTATCCTTACTCACATGTACTGTAGGTTGACATTTTTCACAAATGCCTGACGGGATACAAATCTTAAGCCTGAATCCACCACAGTCCTGTGAAAAAACATAAAACTTGTTAGAATATTTAATTTAAAATATAATGGAAAGCATAACGACAGTAATGGTAAAAATAAGAATGTGGCTGAAATCACAACATGGCTGAACCACAAGACCTAAGACTATCCTCCACAACACACAAACCTAGGCCTACACTCGGACAAGGTCTTGACAGGACTCTATAAAATAAAGAAAAAAATAGCTTTATAGAACATGTGTCACATATACTCACAGATTTTTAAGTCCAACATAAAATCCAACTTCATTGTCATTGATACTTTCTAATTTTTTCTGGTTTGCGATGTAACTGTTGAAAAAAGGACAGAAAAAAAGAATGAAAGTGGGTCCTTCCAGGGCTTTGACTTTTCTGAGATGAAGCACTGATGTCTGAAAGTTAGGAGTGATTGCTGACCTACTGCAGTTGACACTGAGATCTAGTTGGAGCATCTATTGAACAAAAATGTTCTTTAAAATATTCCCTATCATTTAAATGCTACTTTGTGGGACAGGGCTGGAGGAGAAACAGTTTAGTTTTACCCAAAGGAAATGAAGCCTTGTTCACCAAGAAAGCAAGTCACCCTGAAGGCACAGTTTATCATGCTGCGTTACAGTGTTACCGTTTTCCACAACACACTTCCCTACCTCAAGGATTTCACAACAGCAAAAGGGTCAACTTTAATGATGGCAGTGCAGCTACCCCCACTCAGGCTGACAGTGAATGGGACTGCCCAAGCCCTTTCTCTCACCTCGTCAACTTAATCATTCCTTCAACCAATTTTCTCCCTGCTACAAAGGAGTTTTACTTCTATTTGTAAGGTGTTGGAACAAGGAAACTGAAGGAAAGGGAGGCTGCATTTCACGATGCTACATACAGAAGTGGAACATAAGAGAACCTATCAGGGTAGACTAAAGCATAAAGTTCACTCACATACCATGAATATGTGCCTGAACTCCATAAGGATGTAGGCATACAAGCTGGTCCTTTTTATTATCACCATGTGAGATCTATGAATAACCAGTGACATCCCACAGACTGGAAATGAAATGTTTCACAGATAATGCATGAGATAATGCATACAATTTGTTACCTCTACCAAGAAACCAAGTTTCACAGTGCAAAACATGCAGTATAGGAAGAAGAAATTGGTAGAAACGGCATTGCAACTGACATTATGAGCAGAAAAGTAAGCCTGATGTAACAGATGCCTTGCCAAAGGGTCCATGCATTTGAAAAGTTAACCTCAGACCCAGAAAAATGGAAATGGACCTGCATTTTCATATACATCCAGACTAAACAAATCTGCAGGTTTTCCGAAAAAGGAGTCTTTCTTTGCTAGAAAAAAGCTTCTTTGAAGTTGTTGGGTTTTTGCTTGTCTGGGTTTTTCTTTTTGCTTAAAGGAATTCTGGTGAATTGGAAAGATGGTATATTGTTTTACCAAAGGCAACCCATCTACCTCAACTGGTGTGTTAAAGAAAAATTCACTGTGTGCCCACACCCCAGTAGAAGCTTGATAATCCCAAAAGCTGGGTCGTGCTGTCCTCCAAAGCTGTAAAGCTGTCTTGCACTGTGCTCTACCGGAATATCAGGAAACGCAAAAGGTTTCCCCTAATAGGATTCACTGTCCCTTGGGAAAAAGAAGGGTAGTAAAAAGACAATGCAAGACACCAGACAAAACACATTACTGCTGCATCATGAGACACTGACCGATCTGCAGGACTTCCCACTACAAGGTAATAGAGTCCTTCATGTTTTGGGTTTCCTCCCTTGTGTTTTTTAAGGCAAACAGATTTGCTCTCTTGGGGTTTATTAATCTGGTTTTTGTTTGTTGGTAAATTTATGTATTTTGCCAAGTAAATGCATGGAAGCAGCTTATCAACTAACAGTTCTTCCACCTGAGAGTCATGCAAGTGAATGATCATACTTCCTCTGAACCTACCTGGAAGAAGAGCTCATGACTGCATTGTGTCACCTTCTCTGTCACTTGAACCTCATCATGCTAAAATAAAGTTATGCAAGAGGTATCAAAGACAACTTCCTCATTCCTGCTCCAACGATAACCTACTCACTTCCTCGGTGTTGAACCAACAAGAATCCTGTCAAGACCAGACAGGGATATTGAAAACACAGAAGAGCAGGAACCGAGGAAAATGGACAGCGAAACACAGGAGAAGAGACTCAGAAGGGTAAAAGAACAGAACAACCACTTGCACTAGCTAAAGATTAAGCCATCAAAAAAAAATAACCTGACAAACTGCCAGAACACAGATCCATCACTTAAACGCACTTATCACCCATCCAAATCTGACATTGCCATTTTAATCATAAAAACATTTATCCAGAACCTCCCACCACAAGAAGCTTCAGAACTTGATGTAACTTACAGCGCTGCACAGAAATATGTTAGTGTACTACATTCTGTGGTAAGCCTCACCCAGTGTAAAACAGCTCAGTGCTACTGAAGTTAATGAAACTGCCATAATTTACATCAAACGAAGATCTGAGTACGAGCACACAATCTATATATAAAATGTCAGTGTTGATCCATTAGGGAATCAACCAAGAGGATGATAGCTGGGAAGAAATATCATCATGAAGTTCTGATCTTCTCTTACTGCATCCTTCAAAAACAAAAAGGGGGAGGGGGGGGAAGAAGGGGGTAGTGTTCTTTACTAGTCTTTTTATGACTAATGATTTATGATTCCAGGTCCTCACTATAAGAACCAAAAGAAATCACTGCTCTTCCACGACCATACTTCAAGTAGGGACCCAGAAGATATTCTGGCTAAGTGCAACTAAGTCAAAGCAACAACTGCTCTGCGATGCATTTGTAAAAACACTCTCAGTGCAGAACATGACAGTAAACCGAATTTCACGCAGTTGGGAATCCTTGAAGAAAGAGTGGACGGATGTAATTTACCATAAGCGGGTCACATCCTCTTAACGCCTCCTTTCTCACTTAACAAGTCTGTTGTAAGTTAAGCCTTTGCAGCTATTGCATGGCAGTGAGAAATAAAGGAGTACGATGACTGTGGCTGTGCACTGTGAGGCGAAGTTGTTCCTCTGTTTCCTCTGCTTAATTTAGAGGGAGGTTTGAAATAAAACCTCTCCCTAACTGAAGTCTATTTTTACCTTCTTCACAACTACTCTACCTTGATGTTACTTATCATCAAACATTAATACTCTAAAAGCCCTGACTTGCAGTGGCAACGGTGAGAAATGTAATTTGCCTGCCTGCCCTTAAGAATACCCACCCTGTTCTTTAGCTGAGCATTTCTCCTGCAGCACAGAAGAAAAACATCCTGACTCAGGGCTGGCTGAAGTCACGTGAAGAGCTTGGATGCACACCACAGCAAAGCGCAGCAATGCCAAAACCTGTCTGGATAGTACCCAGCCGGATCACACGTATCAGCTCACAAAACACCGACTGCCGCCTCTAAACCAAACCCTCAGCTGCCTACCACACTATCTGCTTGATTATGTTATAGCATTCTGCCTCTCTTTTCAATGAGTCATCAGTAAACAATATTTGTTTTCAGACCTTTAATTTAATCTCCCCTTTGTAAACTACTGATTAATACTAATAAAGGCAGTCAGAATCACACACCTACTGACTGCACATTGCAGCCTACAATGACACGTTCATCTCAGCACACTTCAGCAGTTACCAAATAACGTCACACGCTCATACTTCACCACTCCTGCAACATTCTGGGAAGGTTATTTTAAAATCCTACCCCAGAAGAGTTAACTCCTCCACTTCTATAGGTGATCCTGCTATGGCAGGGGGTGGGGGGCAGAATAGATGATCTCCAGAGGTCCCTTCCCAACCCCTGCTGTTCTGTGATTCTATGAAATAAGTTCTCCTTTAAGAGGGTGGTCTTCACATCTGCTCTTTACACATGTGAAAGCCTATGGACACAGTCTGTCTCCTGACAGTGGAGAAGCCTCTGAACTGCAAGAGCATGAAGAGAAAGCAGGTTCTGCTCTTTTAAGTGGTCTAGATAATTTTGTGCCTCAATAGCTCAAAAAAGGATTTCACTCTAACTTTCAAATCTTTTCCTTAGCCTGAAAAAAACGGTCAGCAGAAGCGTGTCTTCCTAATGTACTTGATTTATACTGTTTCCTCTGGATTAGTATACATTAAGGTGTACTGCCTCATTTAGAGCCATAAGGATACGCTGGAAAACCAGCACACACTAGTCTTAACAACATCTATGCAAGCAAGTTACACTGTAATTCATCTCCAGAAGTATTTCTGTTGCCAGAAACCTCCTTGATGGGAAACATATTTTCTTAACACTCAAAAAAAATAAATCAATTATATGTCTAGCTCTGGTTCATCCAGCTGGGGAAAAAAAAAAATAAAATTAATAAACATTCCCTGGTGAAATGTTTCTGAACTTTGTGAAATTTCATATTCTGGGTTATTTTTTCACTAAATCTTTAGGGGGAAAGGCAGCACACTGCAGACACTGAACTGTCAGTAGATGAATTACTATTTAATGACAGGTCATGTACGTCCCTCGTCTACACTACCAGGAGAGCTGTATGGGAACATCGACAACTAAACACTGAGAAGTTCCCTGGTGCTCTATTTTCTTACAAACTCACTTGTCAGACCATGTTCATCAAAAGGTATGCTAAAACTCAGGGACATTTTCAAAGCGCCTGGGCTGATTTATGGTTATGCATCAAATCCATGCAAAATTTGTAAGCTTGACAAAATACCTGATGAAATTTGGCAGATTCAAATGGGTTTCATTTGCAGCCCCTCTGAAACCAGATTTAAAATAATGCTCAAGGGGCATGAAGTCACATAGTTTGAAAATGAAGCATCAAGCTAAACAATGCTGCATATCAGGAATGCCAGGTTTCAGACAGAGGCAGGGACCAATGATATAATCACTGTTCAACCAGGAGATCTTCTTATATAGGGCCAAGCTACCTGCAGGAAGGAAACTCTAGCAGCGAGCAATAAGCATGACACAGACACCTACAAGTGACAAGATCTCTGCAGATACACAGACTTAGCCCAATTGTTTTATTCCATTTTGCTGTCTTGACCTAGCACTGTGAGTTCCAGACTTCCGTGAGGCCAACCTCCAGAAACACCACTTCTACTACTGCTGGAAGAGCACACCAGAACTCAGGAAAGAGGTGGTGTGCTGAGCGAGTCCACTGCAGACTTAACCTAGCGTTCAGGAACCTTACAAACAGGTGCTCAACTCATTGGCTGCCTGGTGTCTCCTGACAAATTCTGAGCAAGTGCTGCGGTGGTGTTTTATTTTTTTAGCCTGTGAATCACTCTGTATTTCACAAAGAGTGCAAAACTGATTACCACTATCACAGGCTCCTTAAGTCATTGTTTAGGGGTTTTTTTCCTCCCATTTAGAGTATTTAACCATGAGTCACAGAAAGTAGCTCTCCACGTGCCAGTGCAGCAGCTCTGGAGGTGCCATAATTAACTCTGAGATCTTTCTTTACAGCCTCAGGCATGCCCATTTTATGAGCAAGTCCCTCTCTCCACACATCACACATTCAAGAAAACGCGTTGTTTGGGGCGATGTGAAACACAGCATCTCATGGCCAAGGTCACTGATCACAGTTACCTTCTAGAATTCCCTCTTCTTCAGGTGTGGCTGCATCAGCTGACCTAGGAGGGTCACATTCAGAATTCTGCACTGTGCCAATACACTATAATTACCCAATTAGTAGCAACCAATCAGTAGTATATAGTCGCCACTGGGTGATACATCTCCAAAGTCATCATCCTGAAAAATTAGTGCCAACCTACCATATTAAAGCCTGAGAGAGCAGGAATTCAGTGTGGGTCCCAATCTCATTGTGGCACTGCAGGAGCACATCCACACTCCTATTTACAAGACTACAACTCCCTGGGAAATGGAAGGTCCATGGTTTACCAGCCAGCCTTAGCTCCCTCTTTACAGTATGCAAACAAGAAGGCAAAAGTAAAAACAGTAAGTCTGCAGTGCAGAGTTCAAGGAAAATGTTACTATATTTAGAGACAGGGAAAACAAAACGTAACGTACCCTCCGGCTTACTTACAGTTCCTGGTTTGGCTTCAAGGTGTTTGTTCTGTGCTCTTCAACTAGCAGACTACCAAATCAAGCAAATTCATGTGCTTGATGAGCTCCACCTTCAGAATTATTTTCCCCAAAACGCATACAAAACGTACTTAACTATTTTCTCCATTTGGAGGCCTGAACTCCCCCTTGAGCTCTATGGAATTTGTACATTTGGTATTTCACCAAGACATCAATTTTTGACATTTCTCCAGAGGATGACTGACAGCTACACTGTAGCTTTTCGTTAGCAAAAATGCTTTAGAAATGTTGATATTCCTTGATACAGTCAGAAAGAAGTACCAGCTGGGCAGACAATAACCTACTTATTCAAAAAGATATGTCTTAATCACGGACCTCACATTTATCTACAAAACACGTTTCATTCGCTGTGTGGGAAAACATCTTTGCAGAATGTTAGGAAGAGGCTTAAACTCCTGTACAGTCCTTTTATAATATATAGAATAGAAATGACGCTTTAAATAACATACAGAAGGGCAGCAGTAAATGTGGCTTTTCATTAGTTCTTGACAGAAAGCAGACACAAGACTAATTTATTATTTGACTTGCAAAGAAGAAAGAGCATCTTGAAGGAATGAATAAATACAAACACGTATATATGACATTTCTTTCTCCTACTGAACAGACTAGTGCAGTGACTCTTCAAAGACAAGTAGCACCACCACTCTCTCATCCAGAACTTGCGTACACCACCTCTGTAGCTGTCAAGGGCCCTGATGCAAATCAGGATAGCAAAACATCAGTTCCATAGCTGCACAGTGAGAATGCTTGTAACCCTATTTTATATGCATCTTTTTAGGTCCGTCAGTGAATCAAAACATTAAAGCATCTTGGCTGATGTCAAAGCCTTTGAATTCTCTTCCAGGCACCTGTGCTCAGGCAGTGACTTTGTGGAAGTCCTAAGATGTCTTAAGTGAGTTGCACATCCTTCAGAGCCTGGTAAGAACTTGTTGACATAAATCAGCATGCATCACAGCATTTTAAGTCTTCTTCCCATCTCCAGCTTTTGCAACGTACAGTATTCCCTGACTCTTTGATTCAACGTAAGAAACTCCCTCTGAAACTCTGAGTTCAGTCTTCCTCCTTTACATATATTATTTCCACTGTTTGACATTAATACCCGACTATCCAGTTTAAAATTACTGGCTCTTGGAACATCAAATGCTCTGCTCAATCTGGTCTGATACTCACTAGAGCATCAAGACACACGTCTGTTCCCACTACACTGTCCACTGCCTGATGCGCTGCCAGCAATAGACCTCACACAAAATACCAATAAGAAGGTAGTACTTCCAAACGATGGAGCGAAACTGCAAAACTTGAAGCCATCTATCCAGGAAACTCCATCTATAGCCTGTTAATGTATTACATTTTCTGAATAATTTGACTCCTCTAACATCTCAAAAAATATTCCCCTTCTCTTAAGCCAGCAAATTTTTTCCTTCTTCTGTTTTTATTTAAGTCCTGAAAGTCTACATATGGTCATAATCTCTATCCTTTTTCTCTGCAATTACTATATAGAGAACCCAATTGGTAGATGTTTTTCCATTCTTCAAATGATACCATCTGCTGCCATGGTTCACAACTGATTTCCTAGCCTCCTTCCCAAGATCCAGGAAACATTGTGTACAGTCCTGACCACATATCTTGTCTTCTAATGGAAGGCATGCCTAAATACATCTTCACATTATGTTGCCGAAGCATTCCAAAAGCACTGCAGGTTATCTTTTTGACTTCCCATGATACTGACTCTGCTGACATTTACTGCACTCTTCTAGGCTCAGAACAGGTTGCCACCTTCTGTATGTCAACACCAATCTCGCCATGTAAATTTACCAACGCATTTTTCAGAAAGCATTTCAGCAGCATTAAAACTGCTTTTCTGGTAAAGCCTTTCAGAGGCACTCTTCACTCTTCCACACTTATGCGCTCTTCACAGTTCTCTATTTCACTTTCTTTTATCACATTTATTTCTATGCTGTTCTCTGTCCCGGATAGTCCATTTCTTCCCATTTTAATTGGCCAAATCTTTTCAATTTATAGCTTCTTCCATTAGCATTCCTTAAAAATAATAAAAAAAGCACTTTCTCTTCACTTGAGGAATCCTGGTCTTCACTTAATGTAAGTAGTTTCTTACTTGCACTGCATATATTAGCATAACGATGTGTTTATTACACTCTCTGCACTGCTTCCGTGACTTCCCGTGTCCCTGTGCCTGGTCAGGCTGAGTTTTGGGAAATCGCATCTTGCGATGGTAAAGGCAGATAAACCCGTGTTTGTCTTTCAGGCTTCTCTTTGTATTTCTGTTCTGCTGCTGCCTGACGTGTATGTATTGCTTCTTCCTGAGTGAGGTCAACATTATTTAAAAACCTGCTCGTGGATGCCTTTATTACTAGACTTTAAGAAAACAGACTCTTTTGTAAGCATTAATTTTCCATTTAACATAATTTCAAGTCTCAGATCATTTTCCCTACTGTTTTTTCCTTCAAACTAAACTCTCACCCTCCATGTACCTCTTTCATGATACAACATCTTTTGCAACAGCAGTCCTCAAACTTCTTCACTATTTCTGCAGAGCTGCCTTCTCCAAACCCACCACCTCCTCCTTATCTGCTGCACGTTTTTGTCCCTGCCACCACTTATGAGGAGAAAAATGTTTTTCCCAGCCACCAGCCTGTCTCTCTCTACAGTTCTCATGGCCACACCACTGCACACACACCTTTCAGCACACCTCCAACCTGCACACCCATGCAGCATTCACCCCTGCCCCAGGAGGCAAAGATAAATTGTTCACCTGCATGAACAGGTGAAGGTGAAGCAAGGCTAAGGTGCTCACCTGCAGTTATGCAAGTCTGGGCAGACATTTTGATGACACCTTCATCACGATATTCTCACCTCCTAAGCTTCCCCCCTTTCAGATACTCACTGTGAAGAGCAAAACTACTTCATTAAAGGTTGCAAGAACATTAAGTGCTCTGCAGCAGGCAAAAAACTGGGCATAAAACCAGAGCAAGCAAACAGAAGGAACAAATGGCCCATTTCCACGCAGACAGCAATGCCATGGAGTGTTGGGAGAAACATTCAGGGCAGAGAAGATCAACAAGGTTCTTCTTCCACCCACACCCACCTCCAGGGCAAGTGGTATCTATTTTTTTATCTATTTATCTATGCAGCTGTGCCACCTAGGTCCATAACTTCCAAATGACACTGGCTGCAAGGCAACAAGACTCTCGCTGCACACAAACACAGTCCATGATAAGCAGTGATGTCTAGCCCAGAAATAGCATCCTGCATTACTATTCTTCTGTTTAGTTGCCTTTATCTCACATGTGGATTTGTGCCAAATCAAAATGTTTACAATTCTATCTGACTCTAACCCAAGAATCATAAAGTTTTGTGTATGTGTGTAAATATGTGTGCAATAGAGAGTCTTCAAAAGATACTTATATTGCCACCACTCTAAACTGTGAAATACTTCAGGACAGACTTAAGTACACTACATACGTCGTCAGTTCCAGGAAGTCAACAGGAGTATTCCCAGCAGGAGAGTGCAGTGTATGTGTTTACCAGGGAAGGACCACAGTATTCACCGTGCTATCAAAAAACCATGTCTAAAAATTAGGAAGAGGCAAGACTGAGGGAAGATGTTGGAGATGAATATGCAGTAGACTATTCACCCACCTAGCAGGGGGGAAAAAAATTTAAAAAGGAATTTCATTTTCCTGAATGAGACCCATATTCACCAAATAGATTCACTCGTTAAGGAAAAAAAAAAAGACAAAAAAAAAAAAAGAAGACAAAAAAGAAAAAAAAAAAGAAGACAAAAAAGAAAAAAAAAAAGACAAAAATCCCCGAAGATATGTCTGTGGGAGGTAGAAGGCCACAGATTTGCAAGAAACGCTGGAAATAATGCTCCAGAAGCGTCCAGGAGTACTGGGTTCAATTCCTTCCTCTCCCTATGGGAGTGGTATCCTGGTCTCTAGATGATGATGCCATATCTCAGAACAACCTCAGAGAGGGCAGTCTCAACCTTACCTGTTCATGCTTTTCTAATTTTTGTCATAATTGAACCCTCAGTGGAGCAGGACACAGTTGTCTCACTGCACAAATAAGCATCGCAGTCACTAAGCTAAACAGACTGTCCTGCTCTTTGACCCAAAAGCACATTTATATACTCCACACCAAGTAAGGCAACTCAGACAGGAAGACTGGAGGCAAGCCCACATCTGTACACCATACAGGACAGTAGTTAAGATGCTGACATGTAAGACCTTGGTTCAGACCCATACTCTGCTTCAAGGAGAGCAGCTCCCTGCATGCACTGCTGAAATGGTTCATCTGGGACCACACAAACATCTTACTCCACAGTGTGATCCTGCTTGCTAAAAGGAAGGTCTTGCTTTTTCCAGGGTTTTCTTATCCTTGGTGGAGGAAGACAGGGATGCCTCCATCAGGTCATATGCAATAGGCACCCAATTTAGCCTCCTGAATCACTTCCTGGAAGAAACGGACTCTGTTGCTGGCAGGAGAGTAGCCAGCTCAGTTAAGTGCCTTTGCTACACAGTTCATAGGAAGTTGCCTTGCCAAATTTTAAATGTTGAGGCCTGGGACAGACCCAGACATGATTACTAAGTCCAGCGCATGACACCAGCGCAGCACATGCTGTGAAAAGCCTCCCAGTCCATGCCCAGTAAGTCTAACATGTCCTGTATGTGCACATGATTTATCTGCATATGCTCACTGTGCCGTCTGGCATTCAGAAAATCAGACAGTTGTTGCAAAAAAATGAGGAAAGTCACGTCCTATACACTGTTCATATGGAATACAGCATCTGATTGTGCAATGTGGGACATCCGCGCTTCACGGGGTATCTGCTGAATACGGCCTTGATTATTTTGACACGGTTTAGCAGTTAGGAAACAAAAAAGGTAACAGCATTTTCATTTAAATCTAAAACTGTAAAATTTCTTTTGGCTTAACTGCCAGACCCAGAGGACAAATAGGTAACTTGTCCAGCCTCAACTAGAGCTCCACCAACAGACTCTTCATAAGGAGCTCAGAGAAGTGCTGGCATTTCACTGCTCTTCTGTCTCAGCAACAGGCTAACCTTGATCAATATGATGCCTTTTACTTATTCATACATTGGACAACTGAACACAACTGAACCTTATATGCTCTGTGGGTCTGGCACAAGCTGCTGTCATGGCTGCAGCTGCTGATATTTTGCATGTGGAGGTGCAGGTTCTTATCAATACGGAATTATCAAAAGCTTTGTAAAAAGAGACCTCTAAAATACTCATTCTCAACCTCCACTTGCCTAAACATATTTAGCCTTCACACAGTAGGAAAATGCTTGAAACTGAAGAAGAGCCACCGCTCAAAACCACATCAAATAATGGAGCAATAGGTCCTTGCTCTTCCAAACCTAAAAAAGGTGAGAAAGTGTTTGAAACGAAGTTCTTTCCATCCTTCACATGTGTCTTCTAAATTATTCTACTCCGGTGAAATGGTAATTCCATCCCATTTTGCCACTTTAACAAGGCCGGAATCTTTCCCCTGCAATAAAAGGCATCTAAGTTCCTTGCTGGTCCTGGATCAGGACCAGCAGGCTGAGCCACACCACTCAGAGATTATGATCTCTTAAACAGCCTCTGAAAATGCCTTGTGCCTGCCGTGTTCCACTTTCTCTTACTTCTGCAAAAACAATCTCATTTCGTCAGGCCTTATCTAGGAATCAAAGACTACTGACCATCAATCTGATCTTTAAGCACTTATCCTACTGATAACAACACACGTCAGAAACAAGTATAGCAGAATGGGTATTAAGTAAATTTAAGCTTCAGCTACAAGTTCTGTCAGGGGTCAACAATTAATGCAGGTCATTTTCTTCCAGGAAAATAAAAACAAAAAATTAAAAATAAATTGTATATTCACAACATAATTTCCATGGCATGCCTCCTTCCCCATAAACCCATTATGACTCTGCAACATTATGGTTAGTAGTAGCAAGGTAAAAAGCAGGATCTCCATACATTTGGATGGAGAGACCTTAGCAAATACAAAGAGTGTCTGGTAACAGACTATATTCATATCGCAGGTAGTACACATGTGTGGCTTTCAAATTCCTGTGAATTTAATTCTGTTTGAAATTCAGATAAATTAATGATCCTGTTAAATCAGTGCTCTGCTGTTCAAAGGACAATTTTCAGATGGTTTTTTTGGAGTAACAAGCAATATGTATATTTAACACCAATAAAGCACTGAGATGGTTTTTCATCTTAGATTACTCTTCATTATCGGCTACACTCATCCAGCTTCGGCAAGGATATTTGGATGTCCACCTTCACTGACATATTGTGAGACATTCTGGCAGATGACAAACAGGGGAGAGAAAACTGCAGTCAAAAAAGAAGAGGGGGGAGAGGGGTGGAGAGGGGGAAGATGACCTGACACTTGGGGGGTGGCTCCCTCTTATGTTAAAATGAAATCCAAAATGGAGAAATAAGGCCCCCATTTAGTTATGTAAAAGTTTTTGCCTTTCAATGATTTGGGATCTAGAATCTTGCTACGCTACTCTCTCCCTGTCAGCATAAAAATAAAAAAGAAAAAATAGAACATGAGAAATCTGGAAAATGCCATCCTAAAGATATCACAGGCTGGACTGCTGGGCCCTCTGTTCTCTCATTAGTAAGGAAAGAAATGGAAGCTTCTTGAAACCAGCATATTCAAGATCATGGCATTCATTTTAGTGTCTAGGTACCAAATGTCTCTTAAAACCCTTGAGTGACCAGATACACAGAGGGAGAGGCAATGTTCTGGCAGCCCAACCTTGGGGATGCTACTCTCCTCCTCGATGAGCTGCTTCACCTCAGCCTGCCAGAGACAGACCCCAGTGGAGACCCTGAGTAGCCCCATCAGTCCTCGCCCACCAGAAGCACAAGGACTAAACCAAGCCACACAGAAGATTTCCTGCGAGCAAACAAGAAAAAAGAACCCCAGTATATACAAAACCCAATGCTGTGATATTTTTAGAGCCTAGAAGTTACAAAACTGATTTTCATAACATTTACTTCCAACACACCTTAGCCAGTTACCCAGATTTATAAAAGGAAGACATTCTTTGAGGAATGTGTTCTTTTTTTCCATTTTTTTAAAGGACACATTCCTAAAAGAAGCTATTATATCACCACTGTCCAACACATCTTTAATAATTTGTAGCCTGATGCCTCGTGCTTTACTGCACAATTCAAAGTCAACAGAAATAACCTTTAAATCCAGGCAAGTCATATAATGCTGCACAGCTAAAAGTTGTTTCAAGGAGGAAGGGGCTGGAGGGTTGAGGAGCTTGGTAGATGGTTTTATATTAAATCTACAAGAGCCTACAAAACTGAAATGAAAGAGACCCAAAATGCCAACAGCTCGTTTCATACGAATTTAAACAAGCTTTTTTATTTTTTTAGCCCAAGCTCATGTGACTTGTTAAATAATTTACTCTATAAATTACTTATCCTGTCTTATTTATTAACAATTCTAGAGTGCTTTATATAACTGCATTAGAAATTTATTTTGTGGTTTTGAAATGTACGCAATACACAATCACCTCTCTCTTTTAATAGGCAAGAGCTTAAGAGTCACCTACTATTTTATTGGCAAGCAGTTCTTCCTGAAACACACCAATTAATTTCAAACCCCATTCACCTGAATAATCGTAAGTCAACGTATTAATGACTCGAGACCAGAACTGTAAAACTAGGCCAGGAATATACTTGTACTGCAAGAAGACACTTTGAAATCAAAGTCTTTGAAGAGTCACATACACTGAGATGTACTAACAATACATTTTACGTAATGAGAAAATGTCCTTTTACAAAAAAAGCCCTGAACACTTTAAAAATTACTCTTTTACTATCCTATTAATATTTTTGCTCGAGTGATCTCGCTGAGGACTACTCATTTGCTATTGTGCCTAAAATGCCCGGATTTAACAATACTTATATACTCATTTTGCTCTCATCACTCTTGGTCCTTGGCTCTTAATGTCAGCTTCAATGACTGATATCATGATTTTAATGCAGAATCTCACTCTGGAGTTCAATTTATCTCCAACGATATCAAAACTACCAAACAATTACTATGATTAAGTTCTGTAATGATAAACGATTTTAGAACTGGCACATGCTTTCCAGATAAAGACCAGCCCACGTCAGCACCCTAGCCAACTGGACAAATATAAAATCTGGTTAGAAAAGGACAATTTTCAAATAATAATTTTTTTTTTTAAAAAAAAAAGAAATCTGTCTTATATTCACCTTAACAGAAAACTATGCAAGAACGATTAGGAAGGGAAAGAGTGAGGAGGATGACTAAGAAAAGCATCAGGCATAAATACCCTTATGCCCTCCCGCACCAAGTTTCAGCAGCTGGTCCTCACCAGGCTGATGCGGAAGTGTTCTGAGCATCCCTCTGCTGTTCTCAGTAGATTTGGATGGGGGATCCAGGCAGGGATCAAGTAATAGCTGGACTCAGAGCAGAGCATTTACTAAGCTCTAAACCACAATTCAGCTATGGGCCCAAACAGAGCTGAAACACCTGGGTACCAAGTGATGGTGGCAGCTCTGATGCGTGGGACTGCAGCTCTGCTACTCCTACCAGCACCACCCCAGCTTTCTCTCCTGCCTCTTGGTGCAAAGGGGGAAAACCCGCTGCCCACTCACGTCCTACTTGCTGGGTGGCATCCACCTGGCCCACAGCCAACCCCCTGCGCTGCCATGACCACCCTAGCCGTGCAGTGATCCCCACACTCCCAGCACACTTGGCCCACCCACCCCAGGCGCCTGCGGTTGTTTTGCTTAGGACTGAGGGATGCACTCCCATCAAAAACAGGACCCAAGCAACAAGCGAAGTGCTGGTTTCAACGGACACTCAGGAAATACACTGGAATAAATTATTAGAAATTACTGTCACATGCACTTCTCACTATTACTTAAACTGAGCGACTCCACCAGAGGCCAATGGAATCGTGCTCCTTTATCTGCAGAGCACATTAAAGGAAATCCAGGTCTGAAGTTTCCCAAGTAAAACGTATGACCCAGCCTCTTAAACGTGCTTCTTGGCTGAAATAAAGCAAGATGTGCGATGCTAAAAAGCACTTCCACAGTCTGTATCTACAGTATTAGAACCGCTTCCCTACGTATTTACTGTGTACTGAGCTCCCACAGTCAAGTAACGTGACAGCTACTGCAGTCCAATTTTTAATTTATGCCCATAAACTAATTAAAGAGCCTCTGTGTTTTATGTTAAAAGTACGCATGAAAAGCTCATCTAAAATACGTGCAACAGCATCTCCTGAGAAATCCATGACTCAAAATTATTTTTAGATCACTAAACACAACAACATGCAATGTCACAGAATGATACAGTAAAAACTGGGGAAGAACTGTAAAGACAGCAATGCTCGAAAAGCAGAGGAAAAATCAAAACCAAAAGCATCAATGCAAAATGACTAGACACATTTTTCCGTTGATCACGGCCGGAATACATATTTTTTACGTTCGTGTCTTCTCCTCTGGCCTTTAGACAGAGTTTAAATTCTAGGGGGAAATTGCTCTGCTACCTTCAAATTGAAAGTACGGAGTAATAAGGCAAGCACAGCCTATGAAAATGAGCAGAGATGCACAGCTCAAAGCAATTTATTTTTTTTTAAACGAAGCAATCCACAGAACACTGAGCAAACATCTGAAACAGCCACTGCTGTAACAACTCAGAGAAACTGTTTCTTTGCCATCAGTCCTAACAATCTACAAAAGGTAGGCCAATAATGAATAGCAAAAACGAATGTCTCCAGCTTTTTCCCCAAACACGCACAGGGAAATGCTGCAAACTGAATCCAGCAAACTGCAGAAGGGTAGCCCACAAGCTAGAATTTAATCTAACATCACACAGTATTTCATCATATTTTTAGGCTGTTTCTAAAGGAAACTGAAAAGGAGAAGTAAGATGGAGAATGCCAACAGTGAAAAATCTGTATAGACCTGGGGGGGGGAAATATTCTGATATTTTCCATAATAAAAATGCCGTGGAAAGCCATCCAGAAAAAAACAGGGATCGGAAAATAGAGATGGAGAAAACAGGACTAGGAAGTTTGGGGTTTTTTTTTCCCCCAGATCTATCACCTGCAAGTCTAATATCCAAATTTTTTTGCTCAGCAAGAGCCTTTGCAGCTTTTCTCAGGCAACATATGTGGATGCCACAGAGTACAGAGCTGTGAAACGATCCAGGTTTGAACATGAAAAGCCTCAGATCTCCCTCGCCAAACACCGTCTGCGGGCAAACGAGGATGGAAGCAGCGCATGGGAAAGAGAGGAGAGAAAAGGCAAAAAAAACCCCCACAACCCTAAAAACTTTTTGCATCTTCCTCGCTACTAATGACGGTTTCCTAATCCTCCAGCACTTGTAGAGAGGCACAGCACAATGCTCATTCTTCTGCAGGCTCAGTATTTTCTCCTTCCAGCCACCTTGCTGGGAAGGGCAAAGCTGGCTCGCATGCCATGGCCGGGGAAGATAGTTCGCCGGTCCTTCCACCAGAATTTGCCGCATCCCTTCGCCTTTTTCCCCTTCAGTTTGTTTGTTTGGCTTCTTGTTTGGGTTTGGGATTTCGGGTTGGTTTTTTTTTTTAATATAAAAGAGTATAGGAGAGGTCTGGGGGAGGAGAAGCCACCCACCGAAACTCCTGTTTCGCAGGAAAAAACCGAGGGAGAGAGCGTAAAACAGCGAACAGCATAAAGCCCCCTTTCCAGGTCTGCTGCCGCCGCAGAGGTGAGGTCTGGCGATGCGCGCCCTCCGACAGGGGCAGCGGCAGGGGCAGGGCGAAGGGTCTGGGGCAGCGGAAAGGGCTGCGGCAGGGGCACGGACGGGGGCAGCAGTAGGGACAGAGGAATGGGCAGAGGCAGGGGGACAACCCAGCGCGCCCACCCGCTCCCCGGCTGCCCCGCGGTTCCGCAGCGAGCCCCGCGCCGACCTCCCGCCGCGCCGCCCGCCCCGCTCCCCGGGAACCGCATCGCGGGCAATTAGGATTCATCATCTAAATGGGCTCGCAGCGGTATCTCTGGGAAGTCGCGCCCAAATTAAATCACACCGGGCTTTTAGGCTTCCAGCCACCGCATCTGCCCGCGAAGCGAGCGCCTTTCGGCACGGGGAAGTTCCCCGCCGCCCCCTCCCGCAGCCTCCCCCGGCTGCTTCGTCCCGCCGCCCCCGCGCCGGGGCCGGGGCCAGGCCCGGGCCATACTCACATCTCGGTGACATTGTCGCCCTCGGCGCTCCGCTGCGGCACGGGGAAGGAGGCGATGCCCGGCGCCGTGTCCGCGCACCAGATCCGCCAGGAGCTGCAGCGGCAGGACGGGGGGCAGCCCAGCGCGCCCCGCCAGCAGCCTAGCACCAGGCAGCACAAGCCCCACAGCCGCGCCAGGCCGGGCCCCGGCCTCCGCCGCCAGGACACCATGCTGGCCCCGCTCACTCCAGCGCTGCCCCGACGGCCTCCTCCTGCTCCCGCCGCCGCCGCTGCCGGGGCGCACGCCCGGAGGGTGTGCAGCCTTCCGCGCTGCGGGCGGGCACCCTGCGGCCGGGGCTCACATGGGCGCGCCGAGCCGCAAGCCGCAGCCGACCCGCCGCGCTGCCCGCCCGGAGCTCCGGGGGCTGGCGGGAGCGGGAGCCGGGCGCTGAGGCGGAGAGGGGCGAGCGGGGCCGCCGGCGCGGCGCGGCACCTGCCCCTGACCCCGCGGGCGGGCGGACAGCGGCGCCGCCTGCCCCCGCGGCGGCTCCCGATGATGCTGCAAAACGCGCGGAGCGGCGGGGGCAGGTGGCGGAGGCTGAGCTCCTACCTGCGGGGGCCCGGGCTGCCGCTGCCCGCCGGAGGTAGGGCGAGCGGGGAGGGAGGCGCAGCCCGCGGCAGCGGCGGCAGAGCTCGGGGCGCCGTGCTCGCCGCTTTACGCACCGTCTCCTCCTCCCTCCAGCTGATAATAAAGCAGCCCCAGCTCCTGCTCCAGCCCAAGCCGGGGAGCTGCCGGCAAAGTGACGTGGGGCTGACGCAGAGAGGGGCAGAAACTCCACAAAATGAGCCTGAAATCCAAAAAAAAAAAAAAAAAAGACAAAAGCAGCGAGGGAGGAGGGAGGAAGGGGGAGAGAAGGGAGGGTGCCGAAGAGGAGATACCAATAGGCAGCCTGCGCCCGAGCCTGCAGACGCACACACACGTATACATACACATGCACACACACTACACACGCGTACAGGCGCGCGCGCGCGCCCCCCGGGATGGGGAGCGCCCCGCCGCTAGTGCGGGCTGTCCGCCCCGCCGGGTGCAGTCGGGGGCACCTTGCCGAGAGGCATTGGGCATCCCCGCCAAGGGCGGGATCTCGCCTTGGGCTGATAACACGGCCATGCTGTAAAAGCCCCGGGAGGCAGCGGATGAACGACCCGAAAAGGCCTCATTCTGTCCCCCAAACCCCCTGTCCTTCCCTTAAGATCTCCGCGGTGGGGGATGTTTCGCGTTTCCCTTCCCCACCTCCCCGGGTGCGGGTTTTCCGCAGCGCTGCCGGTGCGCGGAGCCCGCCGCAGTGCCCGGCGCTGGGCGCTCCGCAGGCGCCACCGCGCGTCTCGCCGCCGCCATGCACTGCACCCCCGCCGTACCCCGCCGCCGCGCCCCGCGGAGGGACCGCTGCGCCAGGCCCCGCGGAGAGGGGACGGGGCGGCGGGGACTGCGGTTCGCGGGATGGGGCGGCGTGTCATTAACTCCCGACCGCCGTATGGCCAAGCAGAGCGCCTGCTCGGCTGGGGGGGCGCGGAGGCGGGAGGGGAGAGGCAGGGGGTCACCGGTGCCGCGCACCGAGGCCGTCCCGATTTACATATGCATATCACGTACTGGCAGGTGCAGCGGGCGGCTGATCTGGGAAAGTGGGCCGTGTAATGATGTTCTTCCTTCGCCGTTCCGGAGACACTGTTCCTCCCGTCCTGGCGAGCGGCAGGCAGTCCCTGCTTGGTGTTGGCAGGCTGTTTGCTTGCCTCTGTGCCATCGCACCCCGGCTTGGTTGATGGTCCGTCCTGATCTCATTACCCGAGCTGAGTGTTTTGAGGTGAGCACATCAGGGCGAATGACAGAAAGAAAGGTTGTAGAACTTTTGTTAAAAAGGCACAGAACAAGTAGTCAATACACCGTTAGAGAGTGCTCGGGAATCAATTTGACATCACACTTATTAATTGAAAGCACACTCCGTTCTTTTTGCATTTGCTCAGGCTACGGAAAATCCAATTATTACTGTGTGCGTTCGTAGGCCTGGCACACTCGCGGGCAGGGCTGGTTTTGCTTTCAAAGAACATCCTACTGAGAAAGTCATACCTCGCTGAGAAAGCGGGCTTATAGAATCATAGAATCATAGAATGGCAGGGGTTGGAAGGGACCCCGAGGATCACAAAGCTCCAACCCCCCTGCCACAGGCAGGGCCACCAACCTCAGGCCTGGAGCTACACAAGGTTGCCCAGGGCCACATCCAACCTGGCCTTGAACACTTCCAGGGATGGGGCATCCACCACCTCTCTGGTCAGCCTGTTCCAGGACCTCACCACTCTTTCTGTAAAAAACTTCCCCCTAATATTCAATCTAAACCTTCCCTCCTTCAGCTTGTAACCATTCCCCCTTGTCCTGCCATTATCTGCCCTTTTAAAAAGTTGATTCCCCTCCTGTTTATAATCTCCCTTCAGGTACTGGCAGGCTGCAATGAGGTCCCCCCGCAGCCTTCTCTTCTCCAGGCTGAACAAGCCCAGCTCCCTCAACCTCTCCTTGTAGGGGAGGTGCTCCAGCCCTCTAATCATCCTTGTGGCCCTCCTCTGAACCCTCTCCAACAGTTCTACATCCTTCTTGTATTGGAGGCCCCAGATCTGGACACAGTACTCCAGGTGGGGCCTCACGAGGGCAGAGTAGAGAGGGACAATCACCTCCCTGTCCCTGCTGGCCACCCCTCTTCTGATGGAGCCCAGGATACCATTGGCCTTGCGAGCTGCAAGAGCACACTGCTGGCTCATGTTAAGTTTCTCACCCACTATGACACCCAGGTCCTTCTCGGCAGGGCTGCTCTCAAGGAGAAGACACACAGCGGAAAATATTGTCATCAACTGCGCCGTCATATTTAAACCAAATTTATTCTGAAGCTAAGTGAAACTGTTGCGTAGACAGATTTATTCCACCTGCAACACGCCCCCTCCTTACCGAGATGGTCACTTTGTCCTTTCGAAATAGAACACCCAAGAAAATCAAGCGAGTTCCAAGGAGCACCAAAGCCACGTGGTGCAGTGTAAGTACATGGGAGGACCGTAAAAAATGCTATTCAAGCACGTGACATTTTGTCTACAAGCAATACAAAATTAGAAAAAAAGGGCACTAACATCTTCAAAATAAAATATTTATCTAAACAGAAAGATTTGTACCAGACAGGGAGTAAGATAATTTCATGTAATAATTTTTTTGAAAGAAAAACAGTATGGGATTTTTAAAGAACTTGGAAGGAAAGAGAAAAACAGACACAGAAAAATAGTACCATAAGCTGCAGTATCATTCCATTAAAAATTAAAAAAAACCCCAAACCTTGAGAAAAGTCTCTGATGCAGGACAGAAGTACAATTTCAGAACCCTAAAAGTTGCTGCAAAACTTGCATTACTCTTCTCCAGCCAAATCTGCTTACAACTTTGAGAAAATATACTTGATTCCCCCCTCTCTCTCCTGGATGAACACAAAGACATCAGCTCTTTAAGGCAATAAATACTCATAATGGTTCTCCTAATGATTTTACAAGAGTAAGCTTAGAGTTTTCTAATCATGCATGGGCACATACTGGACTTTCTTACTTTGCAGACACCTCTGTCACTATTTTCTGTGGTTCTGAGAAACTGAGAAGTGGTTAGAAGAGTTTTGGATAAAACCATCCGATTCAGGTAATTGAGTAGAGTTCTGTAGGCAAGACCTTGAGCTTGTGAGGCAGCAGGTTAAGGGCTAAATACCACCAGAGCACACTCTGGAAAAGGGGTTATCATCACCTGTTGCAGTAAGTATCAGTTTGTGTTTTCTGCAACGTATCCATTTCTTGCAAGAGAGTTGCTGCGTTGTACAGTAATTATGTCTCAGAAGGGCTGTGACTTACCCTCATAGATTTCTGCTTGACAGTGCCAAAAATGACCAGGTGTGAGAACATGTTGGTAAAATGCCAAATTCTGTTAAAAAAAAAGGTTTTCCCCCCTAAAAATAGTGTTTTATCAAATCAGCGTGGGAGGAGAATGGGGGCGGGGTGGGGGGCAATAACAAACTGAAGGTGAGGTATGCTAGGACCGCCTAAATTGCCAAAATGAAAGCAAGGGAATGCTCTGCCAAGAAATACCATTGCTGGCCTACTGGGGGAAACAGCAGCTCTTCCAATAGGCGCAGCTAGATGCTTTGCGCCTTCTAATTCTAGATTTACAAAAAGATACCTGTACAAAGAATTGCATGACAAACTGTGACTTTATTTCTGCGTAAACAGGTTTTCTTGGAAAGGTAACACCATTCTTCTAAGCTTTTTTTTTTTTTTTTTTTTTTTTTTTTTTTTACACAGATTGAAGAAAGTAGGAAGGAACTGTGCAAATGCTTCCTATGAACCATTACTTGAAGGGGCGCCTCAACTAAATCACTGGAGACAAGTACCTTTCTGGCAAAGCTATGAGAGCAAAGATCATCCTGAAGGTGGTAGAACTAGAACAAAGACCTGAAAGCATGACGAAGCTATAAAGTGCGATCAGAGGGCTAGAAAATACGAACTGAGTCAAGATCGAGAGAACTAACTTTCTCCAGTGCCCAAAAGACTGGAGGAAAGCATAGCAGCACTCCTGAAATATGTTAAAGGGTATGCAAAGGGACAGGTAATAAATTTTTTCTTTGTCTGTGTGATAGGAGAAGTGATGTGCTTGATTTACAGCAAGGAAGATTCATGTTCAACATTATGAAAACTTTTGTATGGAAAGGACAGTTAGGTATGACAAATCTTTTACTTCAGAGGACACCAGGATCCTGAGCCATAAAGCCTTGCCAGAGCAAGCAAGGTGAGCATCTCTCCAGAGCAGGTGCAAGTTAATGCCCTCCAAAAGATTTTGTTCCCTTGCAATACACGTTTCTGCACTCATTCTTTTTTGCTGCCATAAAGTTATGAGAACGCGTCCCTCTGAGTACATCAGAAGCAAAAGCTGAAAATGCTGACATATTCAAAGTGTTTACTTGAAACTGCTTTTCCTGAAATGGAGTTTGATCTCTCTGAAACTTTAAATCCTACGCCATGTGCAAAATATCTTTGTACCTCAGCATAGAAATTGTAGTAAATGTATGAAATGTGTGAATGTGGATTTCTGGAAAAGAGGCAGGAGCTGAAGACACAGAGGATCCCTCTGAGGGTACCGTTATTTGGGTGTGAGAGTAAGAATTTGTACCCCAGAGCCTGGGAAAAGGCAAGGGCCACATGTTTGTGCACATGCTAGGGTACCCTACTTAGGCCAAAGCATGCAAAAAGACCAGTCTTACAGATCACCACCAAAGCTGCAAAGAAATGAACTGTTTACAGTTTGGGCATTTTTCATTGCTACAAGAGGGAGATCTTGGACAGCTCACGGGAACTCTTGATTCTATCAGAAACCTTTTGTTTTCCAGGGAAATATCCTGATTTCCAGGAAACTTCCTGCATGAAAATTTTCTTACATTCGAGCTAGAACTACGGTGAGAGAGAAACATGGCTGAACCGTGACCCAGAGCAAGCACATGGATTCAGATCCCCAACATCCACTGGTCTAACGACTATTCTGACATGTCCTTGCTTCCTTTCCCAGAGCTCCCACAACTTTTCCCCCTCAGTGACAAGAACCATCTTCCACACGGGCTTTTTCTGCATCTCCTCCAAACACACATCTCTCATAGTGTGGTTTTTGTTATTTCCAGTGTTCCACCGACTTGCAGGTTTACCTAGCTACTCGATCATTGCTGATTTTGCATTCCCGAATAATGGAAGCAGTTTTTACCTTATCCGATCAGCTCTTGCTTGCTTTAAAGTGAAGCTGTATCCTGCCACCTTGTGCTCAGGAAAATTATCGCACTCTGTGTTTTGGGAAGGATGGAAAGGAGTAAGGGAGAAGGAAAAGTTAGCTGTAGCTACTCTGTTTCTAAAAATAATCAAGGAATTAAAGGAGGTCCTGAGGGTCTAGCAGTTGGGTTCAATTCTATATTGCCCGAGATGTCTACCTGGGACCTCTTCACAAGTTCACTCCATCTTCTAGGGGTACTGTTCACACCACAGTGTCACTTTTCATATCCCCATAGGGTTTCCTTCCCTCATGACCCAGTGATGGCAAGGCATTTAACCCAGCCTCTTGGCCCGTAGTCTGCATCTGTCCTATGGCTAGAGGCATTAATTACAGAGCTTCTGGTAGCCCTTGGTTGCTGCGAGAACAGGACTACTTTCTTTTCATCAATAAGCAGTCATAAGGTGGAAAGGAGGACCCTCTTCATTCATATTAAGAAGTTGGTATCTTTTGAGGGGGCAGTAAATGTAAGGATTGTAAGGAACATGCATCTCCCTTTTACGGTAATTTCCAAGGCAGCAGTCTTTTCAGTCTTTTTTTCCCCCCCTTTTTTCTGGCTTATAACACTCTACAAGCAATCACAAAGGTAGTAGAACTAGAGCAGGACCTGAAAAGGATTACTTCCTCAACCCCATGCTTGATCGCCTCCTCTCTGTGTCACTGCAAGCTCCTAACCCTACTTCAGTCTATTTTATCCACTGTTCTTCTGGGTCTCTTGAGCAAGCCAAATGGGCAGCTGCTTGATTCTGTAACTATCCATTTACCATCTTTCCAGACACCTTGTGACAGCCAGTAACTGGACACCCTGTGACATCACCAACAGGAATCCCGAAGCAGATGATGAGCTCCAATGTTCTGTTTTGCTGGTTTTGTCAGGTGGTGACAAAACTTCAAGTGAAGTTTTTATCAAATGCATGGACTTGCTCAGTTCACAGAGATCGTTTCTCCCTCTGACAACCCAGCTGACCCTCTGTTTGCCTGTTTGCACATACATATTTTGTTGGAGACATGCTTGTCTTTCTGATTATAAGGCTTCAACAGGTGGAAAAAAACATAATAAAATTCTGACAGACAGTTGACAGTTTTCTCTCAGTTTAAAAGCAGTCCTAACAGTGAGGATTTTTTGGCCATGATGACCTGATGATATTCTAAATCCCACTTTACAGTAATCAGTGAAAAAGAAGGGGGAGGGAAGACTACCCAAAACAGTGTCTTCTGTACACTAATTAAAATCATCTGAAAACTTAGCTACTGGAACACTGCAAGCCAACTTCAGTTGGCATCAGAAGCTACTGAGGTACGGCTTCTCTGTTCCCCATTCATTTGGGCTGCATACCATGAGTATGCACTGCTTGTTATTATGGGGTTAGGATCATTTCAAGTGAGAGGCAAACATGTTTTTTGACTCCTTGTCCTTCTAGGCCATATGCATTACGCTGACCTGGAGCCAGAAAGCTCTGTAGTTTATTGCTTAAAATAGAAATCATTTAATTTGCCATGCAATTACACTTGTCATGGCCATGCCAGTGTCTCATTCAAACGTAGGTCAAATCTCATTATGTGGCCTGTTTCTCCGAGGGAAAACATTGCTTGTACAGTTATGCTTATTGTTGATGGCACAAGCAAGACACAGTAATTCTGCTGCAGAACTGCTGGTGATGTCTGGATGTGCCTCTTCTCACAATGGCATAGATAATGGCCATAAGCAGAGAGATAAGCAGCCAAACTAGTAGAGAACTAGAAGGTCAGAAATCAATCGTTTCTCTCTGATCAATTCAGGACTGAGAGATCTTGGTGGTCGGTACTGGGGCTGTAAGTGGAGGTAACTCTTCCACTTATCTTACGGGTAATATGCTGTGAATGGCTTGGTAAAGCTGATCTCCTTCTATCTGAAAATTGCCTATATGGGAGCAGTCTTTTTTTCTTTTCCTGTTGTTAAGTTAAAAAATATAGGCACTAAAGATGAATCTATGTAAATGTATTCCTCGTTAGCAGTTCCTGTTTCCTTTCTGTCTGCCTGTGTCTACTGGTGTTCTATAGGTTCTTCAACAACATCTATACAAGAGAGGACACTGCATTATATTAAATATTTGTAAATCTGAGCAAGA
This sequence comes from Laterallus jamaicensis coturniculus, assembly GCA_022605575.1. NCBI lineage: Eukaryota > Metazoa > Chordata > Aves > Gruiformes > Rallidae > Laterallus > Laterallus jamaicensis. The sequence continues at coordinate 3,888,974 of JAKCOX010000010.1, forward strand.
GGAGAACATAATTGTTATAAAAGACCCACTAACTTCTTTACAGAGCAGAAAAGTACCCGACTCTCAGAAAATGTCTGTCTTGTCCCCTGTTTATGAAATCTTCTCCTCATGCTGACAAAATTCCTTGCCACCCTCTGGCCTGACTTGAGAAAATGTATTGACAAGTTTGCTGTTAAGCCACTCTGCTATCATCTGGAGGCTTTCCTGTTCAAGTTTGATTTCAGGATTTAGCCTTGAGTAGAAGCTATGAAGATCACTTTTATTAATATATTTTCTACCCTGCTCTCTATCTCTGCCTCCCTCAACTGTGAATAAAACCACCCCCTTGCTGATTAATTTATTTGGCTCCCACAGCCGTGCTAGCCACCAAGATGTTGTATCTTTTCCCCATCTCCTCCAGAGCCTTTTCCTTCTAACACCCAGATTTGGTCACAGGGCATGAGGGATTCTCTTACATAATGTTCTGCGGGTTTCTATGGTATTTCCACTCAGTTTCCCACAGCAACCACATGGAGCAGGAGACATTTTAAGCTGTTCTATCATCATCATAATTTCTTTATCCTTTCAACAAGATTCAGATAATATTTTGGTTCTTCGAGCTGTCATGTCCAGCCAAGACAGAGGTACCATTACATGTCAGTTTTCTGAAGTTCCAACAAGTCATGTTGCCGTGTGACTTGGCAGCATCTGGATCAAAGAAAGAGATGACAACTACCCTTCTGTTCACAGAGCATGTCATAAAAGTTCACAATCTGAGAACATTTGCTGTTTGAAACCGTCAGCATAAATTAACCTCAGTATTTTTGGTACCTTCTCCAAATCCCTAGCTATGGCAGTGTCCAGCAGCCTCCCCCAAGCAGTCATGCTTATTGCATGAAGCACAGGAAGCAGTGTCTCTTGACTGTTAACAGAATTCACATTTGTTTAAGGTGAATCCACCTTACAGATTACATCCTGAAGCCGAAGTCAGTGAAAGATTCCTATTGCCCTCACTGAAGCTTATCTATCTTGCACAGCTTAGTCCCCAGCAGTTAAATGCCATTACAGCTGTACATTTTTGCCTTGGCCTTATGTTCCCTCTGTTAGCCTGAACTGATAATGCAGCAAAAGTTTATACTTACTTTCAGTGCAATTTGCTTGAGGTTTTCATAGGGATTATCTTTTTTAGATGTATGAAAATTCTCGTTAATGTACTCTATTCATGCCCAAAGTGTTCCCTTCCCATGTTGCCTTTTTTTTTTCCCCACATTGCATATTGATTCTTGAACTTTCCCTAAGTGTATTTTTCTCTTGAACATTTTATCCACGCATTACAGAGCTAAAAAGGAGAAGGGGGGAGCAAAGGGATGGTTCCTCCTTACCTCTGCCAGTGCAAATTGAAGGTTAAGGTGTGCATTCTTTGCCATAGCTTATGGTAGCATGTTCAAAACCCAAAATCAAAATCTGCATTCCAGTTAACTGCATTCTTTTTTTTAAGGGCATGAGCAAAATGTCCATCTGTCCATCGCCAATTATGAGTTCATTGATCTTTGGGTTAGACTGTAATTTTGTATAAGCCAAGAATGATATGTCAGTCTCTCTGCCCACCAGCAGATTTAACTCAGCAGATTTCTGAGAACCTGCCGTGAGCCAGCCCCAACTGCCCTTCTCCAAGCTCTTGTTTTCCACTTAGTGACTCAGCTGCTCCAGATCTTTGGCTGGTTCCCTGCATCTTAGGGTGTTCAACTCATTCCAAACGGAGTCTGCAGATTTTAGTAACCTTTCTACTGGTGGCAGAGGAAATTCAGGACCTTCTATTGAGGGTGCCAAGATAAAGCATTTAAATTTGGTTTTCCTCCATCTTTTGCAGTTCCATTAGTCATCCTACCTGAAGAGCACCTTCTCTCTTCGGACACTGGTGCTACTTTTACTTGTTATTTACAAAGGCAATGCTCTTTGGGATCTGTTCCTGTCTTAATGGCTTCTCTTTCTTCCTGGACCTCTACTGTTAGGTCCCACACCTCACTCACATCATAGGCCTTTTCCTAAACTTAATAGGTAAATAAGAATACACAGGTGGAGTAACTGCAAACAGCAGTGGCACGCCATCAGCATCTCTAGGTGTTTGCCAGATCTTTTGTGTCCAGCTATTTCAGGGATTTCAGTCCAATCCACCTGAAGAAACAAGAGGATGAAATAACAGAAGATGAACTCACCCTGTGACAGGGAATGGGGAACATGTTGTTCCCCACACCTAATAGATGAAGCTTGCATTGCACAAGTTTAACTTGTTCCTCAGAAGTACCACTGAGTACTCCTCTTTGCCACTCCTCTGCCAAAAGAATTCTCTGATTTTGTTAGAAATTTGTTCCTGCACCAAGGAAAGAAGCTGAAAGAAAGCTAGAACTTTTAAGCCTGTTTTAAGCCTTTCTTAGCTGTGTCCATTTTATCCTGGTTTTTAAGACCTTTCCTGAAAAAAGATCCTTTTTTGAAGGAGATACAATTTCTTCAGCAGCAGATGCAGGCTTTAGAGGCAGGATTCATTGGATTACATGTAGACATTCACGGCATAACTCTGTGTTCCTTTTACTTTCGATAGGGAGAAATGGACAGTGCCTGACATATCTCATCCTACAGTAATGTCTGAATAGGCCAGATGCACCATATACTGAAAGTGGCTGTTTCTCTACCAACTGGAAGGTTACTGTCTAGATGAGGAGCTTTTTGTTTCAGATTTATGTGGATACTGATCCTGCAGGGATTTCTGCCTTTGAATAAACCATTGGGGAAATCTGTTGTTCCTTGTAAATATTTAGAGACAAGCAGCATTACAGACAAAAGTACCATGACTCCATGATCATACTGTCCTGCAAAAAGACATTGCTTGATTCAGTCTTGACCATCTTTTACTTCTGTCAAGAAAATATAATAGTCTTGGACAAGCTCCTCAAAGGAAAAAACAGCAAGAGAAATCCCCCTGAATTTCAAGTGTATCATATTCCAATGCAGTTTGCACAAGCTTAATTTAATTGACTAATAGCCAGTAGTGCTCAGTTTTCATCTCAATCCAAGCAGATGCTTGTTTCTTCAGCATGTCTAGATGTAGTGGAACTACTTTGCCAACTGTGTAGCTCTTCAAAAACAACAGTAAGTGTCTGTTTAAAAAAAACCTACCCACACCCCCCTTGAATTTGGCCCAGTTTTTGCCTTTGGCATCTACCCTAGGGAGCTCTGGTGCTTTTGGTTAATTGATCCCATTTTTTCTGCTGAACCCTATCTCCCCAAGTCATTCACCCTCTCCTAATCAATGACAGAAGACAAGAAGAAAAGCCAGTTCTGGAATCCATGTACAGCATATAGTCCTAAAGCTCATATCCTTGCAGCCCACTCCTATTTACCTGTATTACCATGGTAATTCTTTCTTCCTCTGTCCTGTCCCCACCACTGTTCGATATTCTCTAGTTCCTGTGATGATGCATTTTCTCATAGCTCCCATAGTCAGGATGAGACACCTTCTGTGCAGCATTCATCTCCCTGGCACATGGCCAGAGTTTTGTGTGGTCATATGGGCCAGGAATTCCACAGGTATTTTGTAGTTAAGAATACCTTTCTGTAGTCATGGTTCACACATGGCCAAACCCAATTTATGTCCTGGTTTTGCCCTTTAATGCAGATACGGGATCCTCACAGTTGGATGTACTCTGTCTTTCACATTTCGCATACGCAGCTGCTGGGCCATTCTAGATCCTGCAACAGTGACAGGGATTCCGCCAGGCTTGGGACAGTCATGTGGCTAGGCTTGGAAGCCAGGGTGCTTATATTCAAAACCAGGAACATTTTTTTCCCTGTGCTTAATTTAAGGAAAAGGCTTTCATATCATACGTCATGTTGTGTGTGTATCCACATTAGCTCTGCTGAGGAGTCTCAGGACTACTCATTGAGACCCAGTTTAATCTTCCTTCTCATCACAGTTTACCAGATTGTGTCTTATCTGGGTTTGTTTGATAGGATGGCTCTTGCATAGTTGGCCTTAGAGCTATTTATTTATTTGTTTGTTTTCATAGGAGAGGGGATGAGGCGGGTGAAGAAGGTCTCAGGGCTTTGCTCACCTACAGGTTACAGTCCTAAGAGCCCATAGCCTTGCTTTGCCTTTGAAACCAAGAGCAATATTTCTTGGAAGGCAGATGGGCCGATGGTTAAAAGGTTAAAAGCTTTGTTAAATATGTGTGTGTGTTGCCATTGATTGTGGATTTGATGGTATTTAAGTGTACTTTGAAAGGAAACCACTGATGTAGGGCCCTCTCCTTGTCATCCTTACTCAATCCCAGTGTGAAATAGCCTAACAGATTGTCAATTTATTAATTGACCACAGAGTGTGGGTCAAAGAACTGAAGTACATGGGTGGTAATTACTGTGGTTTGATAAATCTGAGCACATGGAAGTTCACTGCAGCTTCATTGTAACTTTCTATGCTGCCAGAGAAGTATCAAAAATCAGGGTCTGAGTTTGCTCAACACATTTGGTATTGCTTGAATGCCAAAAATGTACTTTCGGGTCATTATTGTTAAAACTTTGATCTTCAGATACTGCTTCAGGAGCTCATTTGACTTGGTACACCAACATAGACTTAGCGCTATGTGAAAAAAAGTGTAACCATTTTGAAAAACAAGAAAGGAAATGTGAGGACTGTGATCAGTAAGATGATAGGCAAAGCTTTATAACATCATTAGGATGACTAAGAAAGTTTAAAATGTTGCAGAACTGCCAGATGTTTGCTGTTCCTTTTTTGACCTCCTGTTAGAAGTTGTTTGCCTTAGTTGCTTGATTTTACCTGGATTTCTAAAATTTCTATTTAATTTTAAAGGTAAGATACAGAAGAAGTAAATGTTAAATAGCAGCACAGATGATATAGAAATGATGGCACAACAAAATGAGTTTGTTATTCAGTTATTAATATGTTATCCTTATGATAAATCCGTAAAACACATTTCATTCCAATAACATAGACCCATTAGATTATTTTTCCCAAGGATATAAATGGTTATGGTCTACGTGAGAAACCTATGCAATATGACATTAAGGGAACTAGTGTGGTAGTGCTATCCCAGAAGACACTGTTCCAGATGATATTTTGTGAAAATTATCTGAGATAACTCACTCACAGCAAGTGTGTTATTTCTGTTGACCTAGAAATGCAGACCATAAGCACAAGAATGCAAACACTTTAAAGCTGACAAAACAGAAATCACACCCTTCTGCAAGTAAAGCAGCATCCGTGAAAATGTGTTTTGACTGTTCTTGCTTTTGAACTATGTTCCTGTTCTTGAATATCTGGGATGATTCCTGAGAATTCACAGAAGTATGTAAAGACCAATGCCTTGATTAAAAACTTGTACAAAAGTGTAAAAAACAGGCTATCCCTTATTAAAATTTATTGGAATTCTTCTGTGCCCTAAGATTCAATCGTATAATGGAGCCTCCATGTGCATTAACACAATCTCTGCACATCCTGAGCTTTATCCGTTCTGGCAACTCAGTTAAACTGAGCAGGCTGTTCAATTGCCACTTAACAGGACTTGGAAAACGGTGAGTAGAGTGTATTTTGGGGAAAGAAGAAAAAAACATTGGAAATGCCTCCTACTTGAGACTAAACACAAGGGGACTTCACAAAATCAAGAGCATCTTTGAGGACTTACAAAGAGACCTGAACACAGAACACTGAGCTGGCTCAAGTGCATTACTAGATAGCATTCAGTTGGCAAGGACAGGAAAGAGCAAAGAGACCATTTGCTTCAGACTGATAATTATTAGGCCGTAGAACAGTCTCCCAAGAGAAAATTGCTGGAAGCACCAACACTTGGCACATCTAAAATCACATTAAATAAAGTACTAGAAACTGTACTGCAAGGAATAGACTTTCACTGGCATGATGATATTCTAATATTCTACTTTACTGATCCCCAAAATAATAATATCTGATATTCTGGTTTTGAAACCTGTACTTAACATTTCTTTCTCAAGTCATTTTCATGTTTACATAAATACAGGGTTGGGTCCAGGATCGTATACCATTTTGCTAAATGAGATTTTTTTAAAATTTAGTTTCCCTACACTTAAAAAAATTATTTTCTGGAGTAATGTGGGGGAAAAAAGGAGCCATATATAGTAAGACTCACTCCCTTTCCTATGCCATTTCTTGTGTGCCTTCCCTTTGTAGAAGACAAGTTCTTATCTCTCAGTACACCCTTTAGGTTTGTATTTATGATTGGTGTACATTGGCTCTGCTGGGTTTCAGGAACTGTGAAAGTGGAATATTGCCAGTGGGTTGTTGCTGGCACATAATTGACCATTTGACCTTTAAACTCAATCTCAGTCCGAGGAGGTGGATTCTTTGGCTTTGAGTGCTTTTTGACTGCAGAGCGTGTGTGACAATGAGAAGTGCAAAGCAATAAGGAAATGCAGCAGTGTTTTGACCCCTGCTTAAAGGAAAACAAAGCAAATAATCAGAGTAGGATGCCATCTGTAAACACAAGAGTAACACTGGAGTGGTCTTAATAGAGGCCTGGGGCACCAAAGTAAGTGGGGCTGTAGCTATCTTTATTGGCAGTTGGTATCTCTTTGGCAATAATGGCTCTAAAAATTGTACTCATCACAAAAGACACAGTAAGACAAGAGGCCTAACTGGACAACAAATTACCCTACTTTTGTCTTAGGGTAAATCCTCTAGAAACTAGGAGAGACAATAAGACCTAACTGGGGAAACAGAGGTGCAGATCTAAATCATTTCAAAGCAAAAATTTCTGCTTGACAAGTTTTTTTTAGTACCATCTTACTTTGTTGAGCACCAGACAACATTTCATGGTATTTCTAACTTACACTGTATCATAAACATCACAGCAAATTACAGGAATGATTTCCTTCCCATCTTAATTGTGTTATGGCAGTTGTCATCAAGGAGTACCGAGGCAGTCTTCAAAATATTCTTTTGCAATTCAAACAAAAGAAGATATGCTGCACTTTGAAGGAGGTTTTGTATGAAGGGAAGCACTCTTGGCTGAAGAGTTTCTACTCCTGTCTCAAAATAGAGGCAGTTTTCAAAGGAAAGTTTTATATGAAAATATGAAGAAGTGTTGTTGCTGGATTGCTGAAAAAAAGAGGTTAGACATTTAAAGACCTCTAGGCTAGAATCAGCATGAATACAAAATATGTATCTTGGCATACTCCTAGGCTTTGTAAATCATACATTTCATCACTGGACCCTGGGTATGTGCTACCTCATACCAGAGGGGAGCTCTGGGTTCACAATGGATTCAATATCTGTGATATTGGAAAAAATAGCAAAAGTGTTAGCCAGTTTATTACATTTTCTGTGAGGCTGAAGAAATACTACAGTGATTATCCCCTGTAATGAAAGGCAATTCATTAAGGCACTGAGTTCCAGGCATTCCTAAAGATCACCTTTGTAACCTTTACTCACGGTACTGAGTGATGGGTGACCAGAGCAAAACTCCTGTCAGAAATTGTTCCACGATAACAGGCATTCCCTAGGTGAACCTAGAGACTCTGAGGTCCCAGTTCCCAAATTCAAAATGGTTATCAAGGCACCCAAATGCAATGCTGACTAACTTCCCAAGAAAGTACAGCTAAATTGAGAGCCATGTAACAAGCCCAGAACCTCTTGGGTCCCTGTACTCAGATAATTTGTTGGGGTTTTTTTTCCCTTTTAAACTTTTACTCCTTTTTGCAAATAGAAATATTTTCTAAAGGCATCATTTTGTCTCATGAATGAAGCCTCCACCTCCAAAGAGAAACATTCCAACAGCCCCTCACAGCAAAGTAAAGAGTATGACTTTACTCAAAGTAAAGAGTATGTAGCATATGAAGATCAACATCCCTTACTACACTTTATCAAGGAAATTCTGACTGCTTTGAAACCAGTAGCGAAAATTCTCATCAACTTTTGCAGGATCAGAATTAAACTTCAGTCACACAAGACCACTGTGAAGCCTGTGAAATTCCCTTGCAAATTTCAGGGGGACTGATGGACTTATTCCTAAACTTTTTTCTATCTTTTTTATGATGCACCTGAACTGTGAGAAATGAGCACCATTTCCAAACGCTTTGTTACATTTTTTCTCCATCCCTCTATCCCATTCACCTTCAATACTTAGAAATCATTTGGGGCAATTTAAATCTCATTCAGCAGAACAGATTTTCTAATGACACATTCCCATGCTTTGTGTGCACAGCATTCCTATTATCTTGTGCAGACCAGAGCTTGTAGCAGAAATAAAAGTTCCCGTAAGTGTTGACCAGGTTTCTATCTTGAGAGAGCAAACTCATGGAAATTTTTTTTATGTCAAATACTGCTTGCCCATGCATGGTGTGATTCTCTTTCCTGGATCAGAAACCTGGTGGTTTGGTTCACAGGCTGCGAGCTGGCCTCCTACACAAAGCTGACATCATAATTAATTAAAAGGAAGCCACTGTACTACTGGTTTTCTTGAGATGAGGCATTAGTGTAGCACATTCTGGACAGCATCCACTCCTACAAATGATATCACAAATTGCTTGGCACAGATACAAGCTCTCATCATTAAGGGAAAGTGCAAGAATGCTACTGGGATTCCTGGCACGGTGTAAAAGCAAACTAAAAAACCCCTAATTATTCAGTCTTCAAGGATGAAAAGCATGGAGACTATGTTAGTGGGTACCTTGTGGCAAGGTGTAAACCACATCAGATTGCACTGGACTCTGCTAGGAGGTGGTAGTGTAGCTGCCCCTAATCCCTCACCAGAAATGTGAAGGCTTTTCTGTATGTTCTCTGAAGTACTCACTTGTCTCCTATCACCACTCTTCTGTAACATGATATGTTCATTCATTCATTTCCCAGGATGGGGCTGAGCGCAGCTGACATATTCCTATTGATTCCTTTATTCTGTATTACTAGGCATTTTGTTTATCAGTGGTAGCAAACGGGTGAATAAAACTTACTATCTCTTCTCAGCTAAGTACTCACAAACTCAGTTACTTTTGCAGCTGTCTGCACTCCTGTTGGCTGATCATCCCCTGATCTCTGTCATTTCTTGTTTTAGATCAAAGCTTCCCGGAAGGGCTGATGTCTGTGACAAGCCTTCTTGACTCTGTGATTCCCAGAAGATGCAGAGAATGGACACCCCAGTGACTATGACTCACACTTGGAAGCTGCTGCACATCCCAGCTCAGAAACCATCCTTCTTTTTTGGCTTGACTTACCAGCAGTGTAAGACAATCCACGATCTCTAAACACTGCTCATTACATCCAAAGAGGAAACGCAAGCTCATATCTGTTACTGTTTTCACCGCAGTAATCAGAAGTATTTTTTCTCTGCCATATTTGCTTGTTTTTTCCCCAAAGTCATCCTGTGTTCTGAGCTCGATGGAGATTCTCCTTTCTGAAGGGAACACACCTATTTCTTTAGATCTTGTTAGTCTACTGAAACAGCTCATTAAATCAGCTGCTTCAGTTTCCTGGTTCTACCTTGTGTTCTATCTAACATGAAGAGAAAAAACATTGATTGCCAAAGCACAGAATATTTTGTTTTGCTCGCTGGCTTTCTCTAGTCAATAATTCTGTTAACATGTAAGGTATGCCATAGCCTTGTATCTATAATCATATGTGGTGGGTTGGCCCTGGCTGGAGGCCAGATGCCCAACAAAGCTGCTCTATTGTTCCCCTCCTCAACTGGTCAGGAGACAGAAAATATGATGAATGGCTTATGGACTGAGATAAGGACAGGGAGAGATCACTCACCAGTTCCCATCACAGGCAAGACATACTCAACATGGAATAGAATTCATCCAATTTATCACCAAAACAAAACAGAATAGGGTAATGAGAAATAAAACCAAATCTTAAAACACCTCCCCCCACCCCGCTCTTCTTCCCAGGCTCAACCTTATTACTGATTTCTCTACCTCCTCCCTTCAAGCAACACAGGGGGACAGGGAAATGGGGATTTTGGTCAGTTCATCACACATTGTCTCTGCCATTCCTTCCTCCTCAGGGGAGGACTCTTCACACACTTCCCCTGCTCCAGGGTGGGGTCCTTCTCACAGGAGACAGTCCTCTATGAACTTCTCCAATTTGACTCCTTTCCCACAGGGGCTTCAGTTCTTCACAAATTTTCCCAGCATGGCTTTCATGGGATGCAGACCTTCAGAAACAGACTGCTCCAGCCTGCATCCCCCACAAGGTCACAAGGCTCCCCAGGGAAATGGTCACAGCACCAAGCCTGACTGAGTTCAAGAAGCATCTGGACAATGCACTCCGTCACATGCTCTGACTTGGCTGGCCCTGTATGGAGTCAGGATTTGGACTTGATTATCCTTATGGGTCCCTTCCAACTCCGGAGATTCTATGATTATAAGCATCCCCAGAAAATCTGCTCCATCACAGACTCTTATCTCCATAGGCTACAGATCCTTCTAGGACCTTGGTGCAGCGCGAGCTTCCCATGGGGCCACATCCTCCAAGTGTCTCCACCCACTCTGATGTGGGGTTCTCCATGGGCTGCAAGTGGGATCTCTGCTCCCTGGCTCCTTTCATGTGATGCAAGGGGACAACCTGCTTCACCATGGTCTTCACGGGCTGCAGAGGAATCTCTCTGGTGCCTGGAGAACCTCTTTCTCCCCCCTCCTTACTGACCTTGGTGTCTGCAAAGATGTTACATCTTCTCCCTCCTTTCTTTGGATGCAAAAGCTGCTGCTCGGGGTTTTTTTCCTGCTTAAATATGTTATGACAGAGGTGTTAGTACCATCACTGATTGGCTCTGCCTTGGCCAGCAGTGGTCCATCTTGGAACTGGCTGGTATTGGTTCTGTTGTACCTAGGGGAAACTTCTAGCAGCTTCTTGCAGAAGCCACCTCTGTAGCCCTTTTTCCACCCAAAAAACCTTTTCATGCAAAACCAAAACATCATAAGAACATAGGAGCAAGTTGTATCTGCCTAAATTTGCAGCTTCTGTTTCAGTATGGTAGTAAAGGATAACTGGTGCTTCTGCATTACAGATTGATTAGAAACACCTATGACTCAGACACAAACCCTTTGGTGCATCCCTTCAGGGAAATACTAGACACCCTGGGACATCTCTTGGTCATGAACTGCAGGCACACTTCCCAGCTCTTCTGCCAGCATGTACACTCCAGATATTGGAGAGGACCAGCCATGTCCTCTCTGCCTTTCTGGCGTCTGTGAAGGAAACCCCAGAAGATCTCAAATCTGGAAGCGAGCTTTTCCTGATTCAGCTAAAAGACCTGGAGTGACACTGAACAATTTTCCTCAAATTCTGACAGTAGATGAGAGGTGATGTTAAACCTCTCTGTATTTCTTGGGGTCCCCTGTAGCAGTGTGGACAAGTTCAAGATGAGGAAAATGATCTGAAAAAGGAGGAGAGAAGATTAGAAATTACCAACATGAACTCATGTTCTTAAAGCTCTAGATTTTGGCTCTTGCTCAAAGAAGAAAAAGAGTTGTGTAGCATTTTCTTAAAATTATATAGAAATGTATATACACAAAATGTATATAATCATGCCTAATTATTTGAAAGAAAATTGGCAAAAAAGGAGGATTAATAAACTACAATATGTACTTGGGACATTACAATTTTTTAAGAGATTTAAACTTTCAGAAGAGGCTTCAACTCTGTGGTTCACTTGAGTGAGTCAGTTACTGCTCTGCCACGCCAAATTCCCTGAGCTTATGGGATTTGACAAATAAAATTATAATGGGGAAAAAATAAAACAATTTATATAACAAGTTCTGCCTTAAACAAAGGATGCAATTTTTTTAAGTTTTTTTCCCCTTAAACAGGACAAGTGTAACACACACTATAAACCAGCTAAAAATCAAATTCACACTGCCTGGTAATCTGCTTTCCACTTCTACATTTAAGTCACAATCAGGTGATGAGTCCAGTCAACAATACCCAGAGATTTCAAACTGCTGATAATCCAGTCAGAATTTCTTGAAAGTTTTTTCTCCATCAGTTCATTACAGCTTTCTGCAAGACACAAGGGAAGACAGTACTTCCAGCCTTGGAGACCTTATATTTCTGTCTTCTCCTTCCATTTTCCTCCAGTGTTTGGTTTTGGTTTGGTTTTTGGTTGGTCAGTTGGTTAACTAGTTGGTTTGTTGGTGGGGGGGGCTTGGAGGAGTTAAATGAAATTTTAATGAATTTCATTTTCCCAGTGTCTTTCACCTAGATGAAAAGTTGGTTTCAGTTTTGGTTGGTTTTTTTCTTTGAAGTCTCTAAAAGATTACTTAACTGGCATTCACAATTCTTACTTTAAACCAAAGGGTGAAATGGTAACTTGTTTTCACATCAGATCCAGAGAGTTCAGCAAAGTCAATGCTCTGTGTACATTTTTATTCTTGTTAAAAATTTAAGAGGCAAGCTTTTAATGTCTCAGTATTAACTTAAGTTGTAGTCAGTCTGTAAAACAATCGGAGAGATGCTATTAAAAGTATATTAATAATAAAACAGATGCTTTAAAACAAGCTTAGTAACACAGCAACATCAGTCCACTTTCCTTTCCATATAGAGGGCCTGGCTGAGAATTACTGTGCTTCAGTCAAGCCTACGAGTGGAGTTTTGGGTGGAAGATTCCAACTTTTCCAAAAAAAAAAAAAACAAGGCTTGAGTATCCTGTTTATGCTACAATTTTTTTCTTTTTCTTTCTTTCTTTTTTTTTTTTTTTATAAGAAGCAGATGTCACTTTGATCTTTGGTTCAATTCCTAAAATCAGTCATTGCCGTCATAATTTACTGCTAAGGAACACGGAGACCCAAGTATGAAATAGCCACCTGTGGAGGATCAAACAATAATATCTAAGCGATGCAGAGTTGTTTTGCTATCAGAGAGCTTTGGCAGAGGAAAGAGATGGGATTGCTAATCCCCAGTAGTTTCAGCAGCAAGAATCTTTCCAGAAACCAGACTTGATGCCAGCTAGTCCAGGATCTGAATACCCAGGTGCAGGGAGGCCATTCTCATGCAGCCTATCCTAAGCAGTAGCATCCTCAGACAAGGTCCCAGATCTGCATTTACTCCAGAGGCACAACATAAGTAAAAATTTTTAAGGACAGCTTTAGAGCAAATTGGATTACATAGAAGCACATACTGTATCCATTTCTTACCAGCTGCATCAGCTATAGTAACAGTGCTCTGTTACAAGATACTAAAACTTTATTAAAATCCTACTCTAGGCTGACTTGCTTTGCAGGTTGATGAAGGTAGGTAATAATGGGTGCTGGAATACAGTCCCAGACACTTCAATGGGTCAGATGGAACAACTCTTATCACCTCTGAATCTGAGGACAGAGAAAATTGCTGTTCAGGGACACAGAAATATTTGGGGATTCAGGCTTAATTGTACAGTGACACTTATGAAAAACAAGTAGAGGATTCAATCTTTCATCCTCTGAATGAAACGGACACATGGTGCAGCACCACAGAACTCAAAGATATGGTTAAGCACAGTTTGTGTTTTCCAATCCATCCTTTTAGCATTCTTGATAGCCAAGGACATCTGAAAAGTATAAGGTAGTGTTGTAGGACCTTCTTCCTCTGGGTGTCTCTTTCCTCCCACTCTCAGTGTCAAACATATAGGGGTTGTGATGGAATAGGCACAGGCTGTGATAGTGGGGAAGCTAAACAGATACGGTCCTCTTGCTCCTGGTCTCTTTCACATACGGTCCTCTTGCTCCTGGTCTCTTTCACATCACTTTACATCAAGGGTCTTTTGTAGCCAAGGTGGGGTCTGTTTGGCTGTAACAGAGGAAATCAGTCTCTTGGAGATTAACCCGGCATTGTTGCCATTTAAATGTGAGAACATCAGGACATAGTGTTCTCATAAGCCACCTTTCAGGGGTTGGATTCTACATTTATGGAGGGAAAAGAGAGAAATGAGGTATTTATACAGAAATTTATTGTGGTGAAATGCAAAACAAGAATAAGGGGCTGATTTTTTCCTGGACCCCATTACATGCTGCTATTTATATGAGGACTGAAGACTATATACAGCATAAGTCTGTAAGAATTTCCAGGAGAGTTTTTAGAATGCAAGAACGTGATAGCAAAAAAACCCAAAACCAAACCCAACAAACAAAAAATGCATTTATAATTAAAAACAAGCTATATTTAAACCTAGCTGCTAAAATTGAAGGAGAATACAGGTTTTGGGTTTGTACATAAAGGACACTGAAAATGGTGGGGGGAAAATATTTGCGCTATTGTGATAGCAATGCAATTACAGTTCTGTAACAAGCATGCAAACTCCAGAAAGATGAGTTTTCTTTCTTTCTTTCTTTTGAGTTTTTTTCAGCAGAGTGAATAGATGTGTGTGGCTGAAGCTGTCCTTCTAAGCAGAAAGCACGTTTATATACAAGATTTATAAAGCATGAACTCAACGAAAAGACAACGTTTGATGCTTCTATGTAACAGCTTTCATTTAGAGTTAGTTAAAAAAATAATCTTGAGTGATCTTTATTCAATATTAATTTACTGATTATTATTAGTTATAACACATTTCAAAACTATTTTCATATTAAGTTATTTTATAGGTATTATATGTGTATACAAGTATCCTGCAGAACTATTTTCTTATTTTCTCTATTTTTGATTTTGTTGGTAAACCCAAGACAAAATGTAGGATCAAAAAACTGAGGTAGAACTTTACCGTGGGAAACACTTGTACTGAAATATAAGTCCCCTACAGATTCTAGGTGCTTTTCAAAGCAACCAAAAATCCTACAACTGAATCAGATGATGGCAGAATCCTGAAGACATTGAAGACACGCCTGGAAGCCAATGAACCTGCCAGCTTCACATGCACAAATGAACTTTCCAAGTTCTAAATTGATGCAAAACTTTGTATTTCTAATAGATGGGCCCTGCCCTTCCACTCTTCTTTCCTCCTTTCCTCTCCATTCCACCATCTCAGTTTCTTTGGACTGCAGGACTTCAAAGGTGGGGTAATTTTATTGTTGCATCTCCACAGCTCAGCAGAGCTGTGTCTTGACATATATTCCTATGCATTCTAGTACCCATTTTCTCACATACAAAACGCATTAAAATACATCTGACGTGCCAGTAACACTGATTCATACATCTGAATTCCCCTCTCCCATTCCCTGTATATTTCTAATGGGATCCATCAGCTTTCAGATTGTGAACCCTTCATATCTTGTGATGTTACATACTGATTAACTTAATGCCTTCAGATTAAATCTGAGAAGATAAAATACTGTATGCACAAACAGGCATCTTTCTAATAAATTAACATGCTTTCCGTAATGGAAACTTATTTTTAGAAAGTTAATAAAGGAATTAATCTTTCAAAACAGAGGCAGCAGGAAAATTAACAGTTGTTTAATTATGCAGTGCAGTAAGATGTTGTACAATGTTAAGTGTAAGACTAGTGACTGACCCTTTCTGCTTAGTGAATGGATTATCATGTTCAACATTTCAGTTTATCCCAGTACCACAAGTGCACAGTAATTGTGATTCTATTATACAGTCACATAAATAATGCAGTATTTTTAATGATCCACAGCCTTCAGAACACCACACTGAAAACTGTCTAATACAATAGGAAGGTACTATGCACTGTTTAATTTTTACTGACAATAAATTAGGAAGAAACATTAAGAAATTTCAACAGCATTAGAGAAAGAAAAATCAATATTGTAGCAATGAAGTTGTCTAGCTATAACACAGCACATGTCAATAGATGTACCACTGATTAAGAAAGGAATCTGGAATCATAAAAAGTAAGCACATTGTAATAATAAAATCTGACTTAACATAATAGTTATTTTGCCATTATACTAACATAGCTTCTAATGCATGCAGGATATTTTAAAAATTAACCATGCAAACATTAAACTGCTGATGAACCAACCCCACGTATCTCATTATTTTCTTTAACTCTTCCAAAAACAGTATGTTCCCTTCCTCCTCCCCAGAAAGAGTAAGAATTTTAGTGAAAATGCAGAACACTTTATTTTAGTAGAGAGGTGTCTAAGGAGACTCTGGTCTGCTCTCCATGGGAACGGACCTTTTGGTTATTGTTCATGGAAAGCAATAATCTGAAAAGCCTGAATGTGTTGCAGTGCAAAATGATGCAAAAGCAGGGTTGGATGTAGACAAACAGATGTGAGCGGGTGTTATTTGGTCAATGAATACTATGAGCCCTGCACTTGGACTTTCTCTTTGAATGTCTTGCATGCTACCAAAGTAGCATCTACGAGAATCTACAGATGTCCAGCTCCAGGACCAGACAAAAATACCTGAATCATGGTGAGATATGCAATTTGATGGCTGCCTGCTACCTTGTTGGAGTTGCTAATATGGAGCACAAACAGTGGGTCAGTAATTCTAGAGAAAAGAGGAGGAACCAGTCTGGCTTTTTGAACTCCCAAGGCTGGGGAGGAAGGAGAAGGGGGGAGCAGGAACGGTGTTGAAGTGGGAGGTCTTTCTTCTCTCTAACCCAAGAACAAAACTTCCAAGATCTGAACTAGTGCAAAACTTTATGTTTCACAGATTTGTCTTCACAGATTGATCCTGCCTCTCTGCTCGTCATTGCTTCTTCCCCTCATCTCACTTATGTCTTCTTCAGTTCCTTTGCTCCGCAGCTCTTCAGAGGTACTATGAGATCACTCTCTATTATCTTTAAGAGGCAAGTACAGGAGAACTGGGAAAAAAGTGAGTATCTGTCAACGTCACCTTGATATACAGTAAAGTAACAGCCTAAATCTTCCTTGACACCATTACAGAACATAAGAAGAATGAGAAGGTGATTGAGAATAGCCAGTGTGGATTTATAAAGGGAAAATCACTCCTCACCAACTTGATAGCCTTCTTCAATAAAATGCTTGGCTTGATGAATTAGGGAAGAGCAGTGAATGTTATCTTGACTTTAGTCAAGGATTGACTTTTAGACATGTCAAGTTTAAGGCATTTGACACTGTGTCCTCAAGTTCCTCACAGGCAAACTACTAAAGGAGAAACTAGGTGAACGAACAGCAAGGTGGATTGAATGAACCGCTGAGCTGTGACCAGTAGCTTGAATTCCAGTTGGAAGCCAGTCCCTGGCTAGCATACCCCAGTGGGCACCAATACTGTTTAATGCCTTCATTAATGGCCTAGATGATAGGAAAGCAAGTTTGCACATGATACAAAGTTGGGAAGAGTGGTAGATAGACCAGATGGCTCTGCTGCTATTTGGAGGGTCATGGACTGTCTGGAAGCAAACAAGAAATCTCATGAAGTTTGAAGGAAAGTGGAAAGTCCTGCCTCTGAGGAGGAATAACCCTCTGTGTAGTACCTCATATAGTACCTTGTGTACCGTACCCTGCAAGCTGTCTGCCTGGGCAATGGAGAGTCCACAAGGTGAACATAGGGAAGCAATGTGCTTCTGCAAAAAGAAAGCCAACAACCTCCTGCCTTAGGAGGACCATCACCAGCAGGCTGAGTCAAGTGATCCTTTCTTTCTGCTTAGCACTGGTGAGACGCATTTAGAGGAATGTGTCCAGTTCTGGGCTCCTTACAAGACATGAGCACACTGGAACAAGTCTACCAGAGAGCCGTGAAGTTGATTCAGACACTGCAGCATCTTTGACATGAGCAGAAACTGGGAGAGTGGGAATTATTTAGCCTGGAGAAGAAATACCCCAGGGAAATTTTATCAATGTGTGTAAATACTTCATAGGTGTGAGTGAAAAAGACAGAGATGGCTCTTAGTGGTGCTCAGTGATTGGATGTACTGGTTTTGGCTGGGATAATTTCCTTCAAAGTAGCTACTATAGGGCTATAGTTTGAGTTGGTGCTGAAAACAGTATTGATAATATGCAGATGTTTTGATTACTGCTGAGTGGTGTTTGCACAGAGCTGAGGCCTTTTCCGCTTACCACACCACACCACCAGCAAGTAGGCTGGTTGTGCACAAGCAGTTGAGTGGGGACACAGCTGGGACAGCTGACCCCAACTGACCAAAGGGATATCCACACCATATGATGGAATGCTTAGCATGTAAAGCTGGGAGAAAAAAAAAGAAGAGGGGCATGTTTAGAGTTACGATATTTGTCTTCACTTCTTCACTATGAGCATGGTGAAACACTGGAACAGATTGAGAGAGATGTTCCATCTCTGGAAACATTCAAAGCCAGGTTGGACAGGACTCTGAGCAACCTGACCTAGTTGAAGAAGTCCCTGCCCATTGCTGAGGGGTTGGACTAGGTGACCTTTAAAGGTCCCTTCCAACTCAAACTATTCGATGATTCTAAACAGCTGAAGAAAAAAACTAGAACTCTAAGAAGAAAACTGTAAGGTTTGCTATCAGACTGGTAACTAGACTTGTGCTTAGATAACCCACTGATTTAAGCAGCCAGAAAGGCAGCCTGGTTAGAAGGAAAATTACTGAACAGAAGAAAGTTTCTGCTGAAAATTACTGCCTGGAAGCTGTGAGCCTGGGAACTAGGCCTGTGAACAAGTAACATCCTTGAGAAGTGCAGCTGGCTCTTTGGAAGTGCAGCTGGGGTGGCCAGAAAGTGGAGACATCCTGAGATACCATCAATAAGTGTAAAAACAATGGATGAAAACAGCACTTTATCATCTGAAAGAGTAGGAAACAGTCTGGAAAATAAAATTTGCTCTGAAAGAACAGAAAAATTCATCATTTCTTGGCTGTTACAGCTGAAATACTGAGATTACAGCTTCTATTGGCTGCTCGAAGTGGTGATGCCCTACATGCTCTTATATCTGTATTATATGAAAGAAGCTTAGTTTCCATCCAAAGTGGGGCCTCTCTCCCTGAGAACGTTCCCTGACACACACACTTTTCTGAACAGGCTGAATTTGCTGCACAGACTTTCTACAACATTTTGGGCTCTCACCTGGAATAACTAGTTCACTCCATACTTTGTGACACAGTTCACTTTTGTAGTGAGACTCTGTAATCTCAGTGGTCCCTCTTTTGGGCTCACTTTTGGGGTCAGTCTAGTTTGTGCCCTCACTTCTGGGATGGTAGGGTCTGCCTCTGGAATAATTTTCTTCTGCCTCTTCAGGATGCTCTGTCCCTTTCTGCAATCCATGTAAATAATCTGTAGTATCTGCTGTTATACTATTGCTAAATTGTTTCATTAATGAAAAGTTCATAGTAACCTGTAGTAGTATATACCAAATTGTTTATTGCTGCTATTGATTCTTGCTGTATGATTGATTCCTGATATTATTGACCGCTATTGATTGATACTGTATTATTGATTGCCAATACTAATTTGTAAAAGCTGGATATGGACATTCACTTTTTTAGTCATAAGTATACTTGATAAAGGTGATTTTTTTTTTACTTCTTATTTTGGGGGTTTTTGTGGTAGCTTACTTTTAATGGTGATTTTTGTGATATGAGGAGTAGTCAGCTTGGATTCACCAAGGGGAGATCATGCTCGACTAATCTCATAGCCTTCTATGATCCCATCACTGGCTGGGTGGATGGAGGGAGAGCAGTGGATGTCATCTACCTTGACATCAGCAAGGCTTTCCATACTGTCTCCCATAACAGCCTGATAGAAAAGCTGAGAGAACAAGGGATAGATGAGTGGACAGTGAGGTGGGTTGAGAACTGGCTGTCAGACGAGCCCAGAGGGTGGTGATCAGTGGAGCAGAATCTGACTGGAGGCCTGTGACTAGTGGTGTTCCCCAGGGCTCAGTGTTGGGTCCAGTCCTGTTTAATATCTTCATTGATGACCTTGATGAGGGAATAGCATCCACCCTCAGCAAGTACGCCAATGATACAAAGCTGGGAGGGGTGGCTGACACGCAGGAACACTGTGCTGCCATCCAGCAAGACCTGGACAGGCTGGAGAGCTGGGCAGGGAGAAACCAGATGAAATTCAACAAGTGCAAGTGTAAAGTCTTGCACCTGGGGAGGAGCAACCACATGTATCAGTACAGGCTGGGGGTTGACCTGCTGGAGAGGAGCTCTGTGGAGAAGGACCTGGGGGTCCTGGTTGATGATAGGTTGGCTATGAGCCAGCAGTGTGCCCTGGTGGTTAAGAGAGCAAATGGGATCCTGGGATGCATCAGGAAGAGTGTGTCCAGCAGGTCTAAGGAGGTGATCCTCCCCCTCTACTCTGCCCTGGTCAGGCCCCACCTGGAGTACTGTGTCCAGTTCTGGGCTTCCTGGTATAAAAAGGACAGACAGGGACAGCCCCTCCAGAGAAGGACTACAAAGCTGATTAAGGGCCTGGAACATCTATCCTATGAGGAAAGGCTGAGTGAGCTGGGTCTGTTCAGCCTGGAGAAAAGAAGACTGAGAGGGGACCTAATCAATGTTTATAAATATCTTAAGTATGGGATGCAGGGGGAATTGGCCAGCCCCTTTTCTTTGGTCAGTGGAGACAGGACAAGGGGCAATGGCTGTAAGCTGGAGCACAGGAAGTTCCACACCATCATGCGGAGGAACTTTTTCACAGTGAGGGTGACAAAACCCCGGCACAGGCTGCCCGGGGAGGTGGTGGAGTCTCCTTCTCTGGAGATATTCAAGACTAGTCTGGACGCCTGTCTGTGCAGTATGAGCTAGGGAGCTGCTTTGGCAGGGGGGTTGGACCCGACGATCCTTCAAGGTCCCTTCCAACTCCTACAGTTCTGTGATTCTGTGATATTTGTGGTAATCTGTAGTGAAGTCAAGAAGTTTAGAGTGTGAAAATTCCATATAATTGTGCATTGCAAGATCCTACAAACCCACAGTCACAATCTCTACACACCCACAGACTGGATAATCTTTCGGTCTTGACACCCACCCAACTCTGTCTCCTTTCCACAAAAGCACTATCAACACAGACATACAGAGATCATCTGGGGATGTTCCTCGCACACAAGAATGTCTAAGTGGCATATTAGTCGCCTATTTAGAGCCTCTGGTTCTGTTTTACGTAGGGGATGTCTTTGGGTGTCTCGTCTGCTAGTTTCAGGTGTCCCAGACAAAACTAACAAGCTCCATAAGGCAGCTACTTGTCCACACAGTGCTGAAGGCAGTGATGACAAGACAGCTTCAAAGGAAGCTAGCCAGGGAAGAGGAAAGAGAGAGAGGAAAACAGATGAAGTCTCATAAGAGGCCCAAAAAGACTAGTCTCCTTATCTTGCCTTTACCATATACAAATGCAGGTAATGGTATTTTTCTCTTTCACAAGGTACTCAGTTGTATTTAAGAGATAATCTGAGCCAGTGCCAAATACAACTCAGTCCCATCAGGATGTGAACTACTGGTTGTAGGTGCAATCCATGTGTAACCCTGATAATGTGGCTTACATTCCAATTTTATCTTTGCGCACCCAAAGAAGTTAAACAGTGATTTTGACTGTTAGTAATATCACCATCCACCTGTAACCTACTGTGTACAAGAAAATGATAGGCAGAGCATGACAACTTGACTTCAAGAAGATTTGAGGGACTTCAAAGACCTTTAAACTAGGAAAAAAACATAAAATTCTCCACATTGAGGAATGCATCTCTAAGAAAGCCAAGCATTGCAGATTTTTAATAATTTCACTGTGTTGAACCCTAAACACTAAGGAGGGATTCATCTTATGTGAATTTAGGCATCTAAGTTTAGCATCAAATGCAACTTTACCAGCCAGGTCCTTTAACAGCCAGCAGGAAACAGGTGCTCCTGGGGGAAACTCATCTAATCCATCTCAAAGCCAGCTGAAGGCCTGAATTAATTAAAATCTGAAGGTGATAATTTTTGGAACTAGCTTCTATACACAGAATTTACAGTGACTAGTTCATGCTTCACCTTTTACTTTTTGATGCCCATGCCATAACTGGTGATCTGTACTTATTTTTAAAAGTAAAATAAAATCTACACACCTCAGTTTAAGAAAATGATGATTTAGGAGACTGGTCTACATAAAACACAGTATCAAAGTTAAAGACAATTCCACCACTAAGTGCATCAGGGTATGAGGATTCGGGCTGTGCAGTATATCTGACAGGAGGAAGAGAGTCTGCTGCCCTCAGATACTACAGTCTGTGCTGAAATACTGGGGCATATCTTAGGGGAAATATTTCCAACTTTCTCAAAAGAAGCATGAATATACAGAGTAGGTCAAAAATATGAAAATTCAGATGCCACATGCGTCTTTTAAAACACACAAGGGCTCATAATGCTGCTAGGAAATCAAAGAACAAAATGTGGAGTGGACCAAGAGAGGAGAAAGCATGCTTTTCCACAGGGAAAGGAAAAAAAACTTAATGATTTTCAGTAAAAACCATGTTCAAATGATGGGACTCTGGATCTTACATAAGTATTAAGAAGACAATAGCAAGAATGACAGACTTTATGTTACCCTTTTCTGAATCTTACTATTTCTTGAGTTACTGTAAAATGAGTAAACCTATGTATTTGTTTGCTTTAGTGTCTCTCTGAAAAGCTGAACATCAGCCTCACAAATGAGCAGCTAGGGAAATTCTTTAAATGCACTGTAACATTCCTTGCATGAAAAGATATTTAAAAAGAAAAAACCAAAAAGCCAAACTCAAACCCCAAACATTTTTCTCCACAAATGTAAATGCAGTTTGCACTGTTCCTCTGGAAGATCTTTCCTGAAACTTTCACAAAAGAAGTAAAAAATGTGATTTTTACAGGTCATTTAGACGGTAAATGGTTCTGCCAGAACTTTCTTGTGCAGTTCTAAGTACAAAATATTACTTTTGCAATACCTGTAAGCCAAGTGTGCTGTAAGGCTCAAAATAAGAGCAGAATTTTATTTATTACTTTCAACAGTAACATTCCACAGGCAGTCCCAATAATACCTAGTTGGGTTTGGTTTTTTTCCTCTAAGAAATGATTAAATCATCTTGGCTGTTTTTGTGTTCTTGTGTTTCACAGAAGTACCTTCATCTTTACATGGCTGAAACTCAATCAGTATTCTCGTGCTGTATTTCCAGTGTCATCATGGACAACTTTGCTGAATTAGCAAACAGTTAAAATTGACACAGAATTAATAAAACTCCCCAAAGGGATTCCTTTCCTACACTTGCATTCAACATATCCTTATCCCAGTAAGGAATAAGAACTGTGATCTCAAGGTCTAGATTTTGATCTCTCTTACAGGTAATTTCATGAAGGTAATGGAGTAGTCTCTCTTTTACCCATCGTAGATGAGCACCAGAATCTAGCCCCCGCATAAACAGTATCACCAAAGACATTTTAGACTGCATGTTGTCCTTTGTTCTTTTCTTCCTAGTTTCCTGTGAAAATGAGCGTTATGCAGCCATGCCCTACTGATCTGACTGTCAATGTGATGGACAATCTGATGAGCTCTTTTACATAAACCATCATGCTTGAACCGAATAACAAACTTGAGCCAAATGGACGGAAGGAGTCACTGTTCTTTTAAGCTCTAGTAAAACAAGTGACTTCGTGGCTAGACTTAATGAGTGACTTTCAACTCAGTTTGTAGAATTTGTTTTCATCTCAAGTTAGGAAAAGGGATCAACATAAAATCAAAGTTACTAGGTGTCCAAGAATCCACACTACACGTTCCATACCTTCAGAAAAACAGCAGTCATGGCCCGCATCTTCCCAGAAAAGTAGTCTATCAAGCCTAAGACACAAATCCACAGGAATCCAGATTTACAAGATGTTTGCTATTACTCAAACATACACTTTTCTGGCTGAAATGTTCCAGGAATATATTTTTTCCTGTAGAAAAAGCTTAGATGAAAAGGATTAACTCCTTTGGAATACAGAGGAAACTGAGGAATAACAAAGCCCATTTCATTTATCAGGATATACATTTAATTTTAAAACAAATATAGCAATAAACCTCCCCCCAAAAAACCCAAACCACAAAACTTTCTTAGCTAGGAACAGAATGAAGATAAAGTATGAAAGTTCTTGTCCTGCCACAGTCTAGAGCAGCAGAGAGTTTCTCTATGACAGTCAATCCTTTGTTTATTAAAAGTAATTTATGCTTACAAAAATGCTACATCTTTTCCAATGTAAATCAACAGTTTTAAGTCCAGCAAATAGGTCATGACAAAAGATAAAGCATACTAGAGCCAGTATTTAGACAAGAAAAATATCCTCCATTATTTAATAGTGAACAGGTTAGCAGCAACTGAAAATATTTCTGGCATCACTAGAGGAGGTAGTAGGTTCATTTGGAAACTGGATCCTATGTATGCATGCTTCGCATCTCATAAAACAAAGATGTGACCTGATACCACTCTTGTAATTGTTATGTCTCCTTTACTAGATTGCAAATAGCCAATCAATCTCATTGGTATTTTGAAAATGAGCTCTTCACCCAGTGAAGTCCTTCACTTATTTCATTGGGCAATTTTATAAATTACAGTCCAGTGAAACTCAGAGAAAGGACGGTATGCTGCACACCCTGAAAACACAAAATTTAAACACGTTCCATTTTCACTGTAAGCTAGATTTTTTTAGGTTTGCCTCAAAATTTCACTTCATAAACACAGATTTTCATGTTGGGTAGAAGGTTGTTTAGTATATAAGCCTTATGCTTCATTAGTCTGAATACCTTTTAAACAGTATTTTTTTCACTTTTTGTCTCTTAAAAAGCATTATCTTTACCTTCTTCAAGGGCATAAAGACAAGTCATGGCCATGTCTTTTTAAACTATGAATACACATCTGAGAAAAAGTTTAAAGTGATATTTTGGGGTATGGTTCCAATTGATATAATACCAAAGTAATATTTTGGTCAAGTCCATGAATCAGAAACAATAAAATTCATTAGCATGAATTCATCAGAAATGGTGTTTCTGCCTTCCTTTATAATCCATTGCTGTAGGTAACATTTAGAGATTCCTATAATCTGAAGAAATGCAAATAATTTCTGTCAGACAACAGCTGATTTTTTATCCTGCTATCTTTGTTTCTCTTTTGTCTTTTAGATTTTTCAGTCTGAACATGTCTAAGCAAATGCACATTATTCATTATCATTTCCACTAGTCAATCATTTGCAAAACAAAAATCAATATATTTAGGAAACAATATGTGTATATATATATATACATATATATATATACACACACATATATATAAACACAGATTTTGTTCCTGCCACCAACTTAGTCCTCACAAAATCTGTTCTAATTCACATGAGTTATCTCACAGAACTTGGGATTACTTGGCATAACTCTATGTGTTGGAGATTCAGAAAAAATGCTGTTTTCAAGCAAGTCATATGCATTGGTTTATATAGTTAAGTTTAGAAGATAAAAGTCCCACTCCAGCCCTTACAGGAAGATGGCTGAGAACTAAATAACAATGCCTTGCCCATTCTAGGAGGATATTATCCATTCATCACCTTGATACATTTCTTTAAGACTGTCAACAGTAGCAAAATGATAAGATAATAGAATACATTCATTTTAATTATCGGGAATATTTCCCCAGTGAAAGTTGAAAATAGTTCCAGTTCATTTCAGTAATGAAGGGATAAAGAAACTAATCACTTTTTAGCTAGATGTGTTTGAATAAACAAATGCTGCATAATGATTTAGAGAGAGATGAATTTTACATAAATTCACTTGAGGGTTTTGGTTGGTTGGTTTGGAGTTTTGTTTTTAATAAGGACATCCATGTTACAAGTAAGAGCTTTTTATTAACCTTGCGACTATTGCATTTCCCCCCCTGCAATTAGCATCACTACTGTAGACTTTCAAAAGTGCTTTTATACACATGTAATCAATAAATAACTTCATGTAGTATTTGCTTTTTTGTTGATTTAAATGTTTTAATTTAATAAAGCATTATGATTTTGAGTGCAGGTCAAAAGAGACTGTGATACCGTGATGACCAGCTTCACACACTGATGGGAACCTTTATATTACCCTGCTCAACGAACAGACATCTATAATTCACTGAGCAGTTACCATAACCATAAAGATTTAACATTTGTAGTTCCTCTGAGTAACTGAAAATACACAGGAGCACAAATAAATCACAATTGAGGAGTCTTACTCCTACCTAATCCCAGTGATCAATGTGTCACTGCCTGTTAAAAAAACAACAGAGACAGGAAATCTGGAAGACTCTATTGAAAGATAAATTTGGATAAAACAAAAGCAAACAGAAAATACAGCTAAAGAACATGGGAAGTAACCTTGAATATGTGGGGGCTTAGGCTTAGTAAAGAAGGTTTTTAACAGTATGTGATTTTCACTAAATGCAGTTTAGTGAGGTGTCTCCCCCTGACATACATTTCCTAATTATGTTTCTAGCTCAATGTTAGACCAGGAATAACTTAATTAAGCCACCATAATTAAATCACAAACCCAAAGTGAGTGAGAGCAGGTAGCACTTTTTATCAACTGGGTGAAGGATTCTGTTCAGTCGGAGGTTGTCAGTGAAGCTGAGCTCTCTGGCAACTGCAAGTCTTCCCAAGGAGGGCTGCTGAAACGCAGCGCCTCTGCTGCCTGGTAGCACCCCTCGCTTCCATCCATCGGAGCTCAAAGCTGGGTGGGGATGGGTGTAGTGGTACACAGGAAAGCCAGAGAACCCTTCTCATGGAGACCAGCACGAAACAGCTACAGTGAAGATCTTTGTAGCAAACACAATCTCCTGTCCCTCATAAAGCTGCCTTTGATCTTGGATAGTTCTGAAAACATCAGGGAAGGAGTTCGGGTTTAAAAGTACAAAGAAACATTTCCTCATACAGAGTCAAGTGTGATTATGCAAGTATTATTAGGATGATGCACTGGACTTGGCAAAGGGTACAAATTGCACCAGGAGAGGTTTTATCTTGACATAAAAAAGACATTTTTTACAGTAAGAACAATCATTCACTGGAACAACCACACCAGGGACCTAGTGGGGTCCTCATCCCTGGAGGTTTTCCAGATATGATTGGAGATAATACTAGATAATCTCATCTATGTTCCCTTTCCCATGAAAACATCGACCAGATGATCTTTCAAGGTCCCTTCCAACCTGGGCTGTTCTATGATTCCTATGATTTTATTTATTTATTTTTCATTAATGGCCACACAAGTTTTGACTTACCTTTCTCTAAAAAAGGAGGGATTGTCCACAGGGCCCCTAAATAGTGTTCCTGTTGTCTACACATCAGAATTTCTCCATGGAAACAGGAAGTGAGAGGAATTTGAAATAAGAAAAAGCAGAATTAAGTGCATGTATCAGCTAAGAGGTGCTTCAAGCAATGATTATTGCAGCATTCAGCTAATTGCTCAAGACGACTGATTGTGATTAGAATATTACCGATGCTATTTAAAAGCAAATATAAATTTATCAACTATCTTCCAGAGAAAGAACAAATAGCACATATTTGATTCTGATCTCATTTATATTGGCTTTTTTGCATACAGATGCAGATGGACCTGGGTCTGGTTACAGTTACCTTATGAAAATTCAAAGTACCTCTGTGGAACTGGAAAGACTTTGCTTAGGTTACAATGAGATCAGGATCTAGATCCTCCATTTTAATGAAGTAACACCTAATTTAGAGCATCATGAGATTAGAATCAGGTCTTGAATGTGAAGAAGCTTTGGAGTTACAGTTTTAAGATGCAGAAGACTATAATATAATGAGAGTAGAGTGCCCAGTACACAGGGTGAAATATGAAAAATGAAACTTTAGTTTCATGCTCACACCTGAATTGCAAATGTGGAGCAGATGTTTAGCTATCTACTTTCATTCTAACAATCTCGCATTCATCACCGTACAAAAGTATGTAACACATCAAAATGAAGCTGATGGAAAACCTGCATTATACTAGTGACAGTCAGGACTTCTCCATTCATGTATCTAATTTAATTCAAAACAGTGAAGTTGGGTCTTGCCTTAGAGCAGGTCCAAAACACTTTTGACTGAAAAATCACTCACTGTGAAATATCTTAATAATAACTTGTAAATTCCCAGAGCTTTCAGAATATAAGGCTTCAGTGAATTGCAAACCTGTTTATACAGGGTATGAGCTTACATCTACATATTCATATGTATCTAAAATTGCATGAGCATACATATTTAACTTCCACTTATTCATATGATACCTACATTGCTATTCCTGCATTATACTTTGCCTGAATCCCCTGTTGTCTCACTTATTTGGTACGACACGGATTTCTTACAGTAGGCCACACTGGATTAGGAACATAAGGCAATGAACAGCATTGGAATATATCAGTGACTTATTCTGTAGCTAGAGTAAAGCAGATAGAGCTTCACCCAAGTTTATTTCTCATTGTTACACCCAAGAGAATCATTAGTGTCATTGTGTCTTGGGATACACACCTACATGGGGCTTAGAAAATACCAGTACAGCTCTTTTTCACAAAGTCCATGTATTAAATAAGGCATTAAAAAAACTTCAGACACTTATTTTTACAGCCTACAGGCTGATTTCTAGTTTTCTTTAATGTTCTGTAGGCTTTTGCAATCTTTTCCTGTCTTAGTCTCACAGTAATATGAAAGATTAACATTATTCTCTGAGTGTCCGGCAATCTATTGATTTGTGATCTCTTACAATGAGATTATGCAAGAACCTTTACTGACTAGAAGAGCTTGTGATAAAGACAGGTAGATGTTCTATGTTGTGATTTCACCTGGCCAGCAGCTAAATCAACCACACAGCTGTTCGCTCACTGCTCCTGTTCCAGTGGGATGGGCAGAGAAGAGAAAATTTTTTAAAAAAACCCAAAAAATGGGTTGAGATAAAAACAGTTACCATGTCAGACATAAAAAAAAAAAAAGAAATAAGAAAGAAGAAAAAGGAAGAAAGAAAAAAGAAGAAGAAAGAAAAAAGAAGAAGAAAGAAAAAAGAAGAAGGAAGAAAGAAGAAGGAAGATAGGAGGTGGAAGAGGAGGCAGAGGAGGAGGAAAAAGAAGAAGAAAGAAGAAGAGAGAACCTGAAATGAAGAAGGTCCTGTGTCCACAAAGACCATGGCAGAGCACTGGGATCCACTCAAAGCATCCTTTTCTGAGCACCACTTTCTGACTTCAGCAGGTTTTGGATACATCATATTTTGAGCAGAGAGGAAATTCAGAGCAATTTCTTACTGCACAGTTGTGCTCCCAGCTATTCAAAAGGCCTAACCCCAGCATTATATTACCAGATGCTCAGGGGTTCACTAATCCATTAGCTATTACATCTGCATTCCAAGGTTTTCATAAGAAATGCTACAGCTGTGATCCTCTGAAGTGTCTCCTAAAGCGATGACTGACTTTGGAGATTATCACTCCCTTTTCCCTTAGAACAGGATGGAGCTTCTCCAGTGGCTTTGTGTCACTGGAAATGATTCTGGATAACCTCTGGCTGTTCATTCCCTGCAGACGTTGGGTGCAGCACAAGTGTGGATGGTGGATGGATGCTAAAGTTTTCCTACTGAAATCTGAGAATTCTTACCTTTCACGTGCTCTCTCTTTTCCAGGAGCATGATTAACTTGCTGTCAAAATTTTCAGGTGATACTTGAAGGAAAACATTTTCCCTAAGGCTGAGATAAGCCCCATGTCTAAGAAGTACATAAGAAAGCCCAAAAATGGCTGGAGTAAGACGTAAACCTACGTGGAGATTTTCAAAAGAAAAAGAAATTACTTCATTTGTTAATTTAATTGCTTATACTCTAAAAGCATGCTAAGCACATCAGCAATGAAGAAGTGAGTTAAGCATGACCAGCAGGTTAAGGGTAAGTGACTCTCCTGCTCTACTCCACTCTTGTGAGACCCCACCTGAGTCCAGCTCTGGTGTCCCCAGTACAAGAAAGACATGGGCCTATTGGACCAAGGGCAGAGAAAGGCCACAAAGATGACCAGAATGCTGGAGCAGCTGTGCTATGAAGCCAGGCTGTGAGAGTTGGGCTTGTTCAGCCTGGAGAAGAGAAGGCTCCAGAGAAACCTTACTGCAGCCTGTCAGTACTTAAAGAGGTCTGTTTGATAGAAGCTTTAAGCTGAAGGAGAGTAGATTTAGATTAATCATAAGAATAAATTCTTCACTGTGAGGGCGGTGAGGCACTGAAACAGGTTGCCCAGAGAACCTGGCAGTGTTCAAGGCCAGGTTGGATGCGATTTTGGGCACCCTGGTCAGGTAGAGGGTGTCCCTGCCCATGCCAAGGGGGAGTAGAACTAGATGGTCTTTTAAGATCCCTTCCAATCTAAACCATTCTATGATTCTGTGTTGCTATAAAATTAGATTTGGGGTTTAAGCAATTTATGTTACATATTCCAAAGCAATGCATGCAAAAAATTATCAATTTGATTGCTTAAGGTATATGTGTGAAGCTCAGCAATGACAGAGATTGCTAGCAAAGAAAATTTACTGCAAAGGATACCTAAACCACAGCAGAACTATTAAGCCAGTTTTCCCCTCTTTGCTCTTAATGTTTGCCCTTTGATCTTGAAAAGGATGCTTGTAGATCTTCAAGATTTTCTTGGATCTTAGTTTGAGGTAATGAAGGCAGAAGTCCTTTCTGAAAATTATTATTTCTGCTGTCTCACACACTAATAGAAGGCAAAGATAGGCAACATGTATGCAGTTGAACACCTTCCTCCTGACAAAATGTAAAGCAGAAATTCAGGTTTTGGTCAACAGTCAAGTGAGCTGCATTCAAACCTGAGAGCCCATAACAGGTTGCATTTTGTCTGGAAGAGCACAGAAGGTCAGGTTATGTTTAGCCTTCAAAGGAAGGACCCATTTTTTTCTCTTCACCTTACATCAATACCAAATGAAGGAAGAAACACAAATGAAGCCTCCTGAGTACCAAACTTCATTACAGCCCAGGGTACCATCCAACTTGAAAATTAAATCGAGAAAATAAACTTAATGATTATAAAAACAGTCATGTATCCTCTCTAAACCTGCACCAGTGAATAACTCCCTTTATAAAAACTCTTTTAATCTGGGACCTTCTGGATCATAGTCAAACCATTTAGCAGTTAAGGTCCCCATGAAGATTATCCCTTGATGTTGAGAGTGTTGACACTGCATTCCACTGTGATGTATCCTTGCTGTCCTTTGTCAAGGTAGGAATGAGTAGAAAAGGATTGGAGGGAGATGATTCATCTTTAATTTGGGCATAGTTAAAATGTAGATTCTGGACAGAATAGTAAGTAATTGAGTGCCAAAACAATTACACTGGAAAGAAGGTTGTTTGATGATCATATCACAAGTATGAAAAGAAATGCCCTTCCAAAACAACATGATTTCTTTTAATTGTGAGGTCAGAAATTCAACATGTCTTATATGCCTAAATGTTTTCCTTTGGATTGTGTTGTTCTCAGTTATATTGAATAGATATCCTTTTAGCATATATCATATCGCTGAATTCAACAGGATCACTAATGGAAAAATCTGTCACTTCTGTGGTTCCCACCCAAATTTTCCAGAGGAGTAGAAGATAACCGCTTCTTTGTTTAGACTCAGCTGCCAAATATATTTGTTCATTTTAGCTTATGTTATTTCTAAAATATCTACGACCTGTCTAGGAAGAATAAGAGATTTTATTTTTCCTGTAGCTGCATCTGTGTCGGATTTAGGGAGCTTGTGAAAACCTAATGTCAAATGAAGCTGCATACTTTCAGTGCTGAAGGATGAAGAAAAATTACTTAGAGCAACATATATTAGTTTAGAGCAATTTATGTCAGTTTATTACTATGAAATATTCAGGCTATTTCCTCTTGCTTAATTGACACACTAGATGAAAGAAGGACACAGGGTGAAGAGATAAGCTGTGACCACAGAAGAATATTTCATAAGAATACTAAAATATTAAATGAAAGCTGATGTTGCAAAGTTTAAATATAAAAGCTTCAGGAACAGGTGTATGAGATGTTTGCAACTCCATAGCTAGATAACCATCTACAATCTACACTGCCCAATTTTCAAAGCTGCTGACTATCCAGATGCTCCAGATGGTCTTATGGATTATGTCTAGATATTTAGAAAGTTTGCAAATTATATATACTACCTTCTAATGTTTCTACCCACGCTACCCACTCTGTTCTACCGGAACAGAGTCTCATTGGAAGCATTTTCAAAGCCTTGTTGGTATAAATGGGACAAGCATGTCATCTACTGAGTCACACCAAACTGTATTAATTGTTCAGTACAATACCGTCTTGTTGTTAGATTAATGCATTACCCAGCTCAAGCAAACAAGATACCAGAAACTGCACAGTGGACAGCCGTGTCCAAAGGGTAAATACCAAGAGGCCGTATTTGTTGCTGTCATAGTCTGTTCTTTTACTTCAGAGACTGTGCTATCAAGCAAGGTGAAGGCACAAGGGAAACAGATTCTTTACCAAAATGCTAGTGTGGGACAGAAAAAAAAAGAAGAGCAAAATTTCATTTAAGACTGTACTCATCAGAAAGGAGCCGACATGACCTTGGAGCATGCACAACTTTATGTACACCTCACAGAAATAGAGCATTTGCACCATAGGTTCCCTCAGTTAACAGCTATCGGAGCTTCACTGGTTGTAAAATAGAGGGAGTGAACTAACAGCAGGAAGAAAAGTCATCCTAGAGAGCTGTTTTCATTGCTTTGTAGTTCCAGCAATGCTGCTGGCGTGAGCATGATGTTTATACTGTAAATCCTCACAGTCTACTTTTATTTTATGGTCTTTTTTAACTTTCTGCTTTTGGATAGCTTTATTACAGAGGGGATTAGGTCATATTTTACCAACTGTGAAGGTATAAACTAATAGCTCGGAATGTGCTTGTTTTAAATGTTTCTGTTTAATGCAAGGAAGCAGATATTATTACAGGTTTTGATATGCTTCTCCACGCAGATGCTTGGTTGCCTCACCTTTTAATGTTGAACACCTTTTATATTCTGAAACTTTACATTTTGTTCAGAGGAAAAGCACTTTTCTTTATGGACTTGAACTCTCTATTCTTGCTCTAGACTGCTTTTTATACTCTCTGATCCGGTTCTCATTTACTTTACTTTTATAATGATTTCATTAGCCTCGGTGTAGATGTTAATGAGATTTAGACCGGAAGGCCATCACTGCATTATCATTGCTCACATTATCTACTCAAGAATCTTTTCTGTTGCCATGTGCATACACGTACACGCACAGCATTCCATGCAACAAATGGCGCTCACTGACCAGAACGACGCTTTCGCACTTTCTCATCCTCATCCTGCAGCTACATTTTATCTTAGTCTGGCCCAACCCACCAACATCAGATAAGACAAAACAAAGCATCTGGCAAGTCTGTATTCTGTCCATACTCAAACTGAGTCGTGTGCAAGGCCAAGAGAGAGAAGCTGAGCAAGGACGTCCCTGTTCAAACACCACTCCTTAGGACACTGCTAGGTGTCTCCTAAGCCTCCTGCTATCACGCTACCCCAGCCCCTGCAGCAGGACAACCCTGTGTGGGACCATCACCAGCCCCCAGCTGCCCAGATGTCACCAGCTAACCTGGCACTGGATTACGGTTGTCGTGGTGCCCACATCCACCCACTTTCCTCATCCACTGTACTTCGCCCAGAACTGATGCTGGAAAAGTAGCAAGAGCAGTTTGTGAGCAGCCACAGGAGGCAAATCAGCTAATCACTAATAAAAGGGATTGCTCTAACGAGATCCAAAGCAGTGTACAGTCATTTCAAAAGAAATAGGAAAAAAAGTATAAAATTGTTTAACAGTTACTGGTATGCTGGGTTAAAGACATGTAGTTATTATGGAGCAGGAGGGGGTTCACTTAGACCATTGATACAGGTGATTCTTTTCAGGAAAAAATTTCATTAATTTTATCTGATCAGTTTAATTTGTCGATTTAGGATAAACACATTCACTGACAGCAGCAAGCTAGCTCAAGGAACAGTGCCTGGCATTATTTCTCACACACCTCTCAACATGTCCCCAGAAAAAACGTAAATTAAAAATTTAATTAAAAATTAAAATTTGCTTTTCTGCTGCAATGAACAAAGAAAGTTACTGATAATTAGCCACATTTGTATTCCCTAAGAGGAAATCTACATGTGGCAAACCCACTTATTCAACAGGGTACTAGATTAAATTGTTTACTCTTCTACCTAAAAGCACAAAGCTAAAGGTTCATACAGAAAGGAAGGCAGGAAATTCTTAAGGCATTTACAAGCCCTTAGAATTAGGGTTTAATTGCAGCACAAAATGATTTGTGATGAGAGGGCAGCAGATAAGGGAAGTGTTCTACCTTGTAGCCACCCTTTGTTTTTCACTCGGATAAAGAGCTATCCCACAGACTGGGCCAGGCCCCCACAGCAGTTTGTGAGATGGCTGTTGCTGAGCATCCTTCACCCTGATGGCTGCGACGGTGCCAGGATCCCCCGTGGAAAAATTCCTTCCATGAGGAGCTGTTCAAGGCCTTAAAGCAACATAATCCATTCTGGATTCCTTCGGGGTTTGAAGTATGCAACTGGATTTGCAGTTGCTAAATCTACACTTCGGCTGGTATTTTTACAAGTACTTCTGCATCTTTGTGGTTCAAACTGAAACATGCATGTTCTTACAGAGTCCAGAAAGTAGTTGCCAAAAATCCTCGTGGTAGTGTTAAAACGGTTCCAAATAGATCAAACTCTCAGCCTCTTTGCTGTCAGGCCACAAAAATGACCCTTGGCTTTAATCTTCCAGATTAAAAATTCAAAGGAGAAAGAAAAGCCAGATAAGATACTGGAACTGAAGGAATGATCTGTCGTTTTCAGTGCTGAAAGAAGTTGTGTTTTTTGGACACCCCAACTATTCAAATTCTGTGATAGTTCTGTAAGTAGAGAACATGAAGAATTTATTCATCTATAGCAAACTACGCACAGTTCAGAAGATAAATGAAAAATTTATCTATGCTCATCACAACTTTATAAAAGTTCATTAAAGAGCCTTCAAAAAAGAGTCCCAGTTGTAATTGAAAGGCAAAGCATGAATTCATGAGAATTTAAATCAGCTCTTGCTGATACAAATTTTTTCAATTTCCTAGGCTACTGCAATTCTATAGGGCACACGGTCCTATTTAAGAAGGGCACAGCTTTGTGAAAAAAGGATACCTAGCCTTCACTTACACATTAATATCAACTACTTTATAATAATCATATAAATATCATAAGCATTCACATGGAGAAAATTAGTTCCTTCACCATACAGAAAGATAAATGCTACCTGTCAGAAATTAAGAGGCTGATTGGGTAACATAAGTAATCCTTCTCCTTCCATACTGACTTCTGGTCCCCAGCAAGAACATCACCCCCTTATGAAGACCTCATACTGAGTTTTTATAACTGCTTTAGTTATTCCACTGATACCAAAAGAATCACATCAATAATGCACCTTCCCAGAATATAAGGTGCCAAATGGTATTATGAAAGGAGAGACTCCTGTTTCCTGAGTCTTCAAAAGGCCTAAGGACATACTGAATACATACAATGTTGTACATAAGGGAGAATCGCTGGCCAGAGGGTGGTGGTGACAGCACAGTGGGATGGGAATTGACATTGCCATGAATGGCGACATACACACACTGGAGACAAACATGGAGTGGGAACACAGCTTAGAGGGGGGGAAGCATAATAGGAGGAAAATATCTTAGTTTATCCCTTATGTGACATGTAATGAAAGAGAGTTCTGCCAATGACAACTTGCGCAGAGGTCTGGATCCTGGAAGCATTTGCCTTGGTCCTAGCCAGACTGGGCTGAAGGTTATTTGGAAAAAAGCTGGATACTAAAGCATGACTTGGAAACTCGATTCCTCCAAATGTCTCCTCCCGGCCCTACCACCACTGCTGGCTAATAGGAAATCAGTGAGCATCCTGGCCTGAAATGGCTATGAAAGTTTTTTGCTAATTTGTTAGTAGATAATGTTATGGAAGCAAGCTCTCCAGAGCAATTTGATTATAGCAGTGGTGCCAGGACAGTCAGTCTGATGCAGTTTAAGGTTTATACTTGGCAGTTAATGAAAACAATTGGCCATTTCTGACAGCAGATGTTTCCTTAAGGGTATATAAAAACCCTTTCAGCAGAGTCACCCAGTTCAGACCTGATAGCTTTCCTATATGTGACAAAACCAGATGTGACAAAACTAACACAGTGAATCACTGACTCAGGATCCCACATTACAGAGCTATGTAGACCATAGATGTGAATTCTTGTATGTTGAGTTAGGAAAAGCTCGGTGCATTGTAAGTGTCTCTTAAATGCACTTAAACATAAAATATCACTTTTGATGCATGGTGGGGATTTTGCATTTTGTGGCATAGTTTCACTGACAAAGGGCTTTTAGGTAGCTATCATCCAATTACATAGATTTCCAGCTGAAGAAGATGACATCTAGAAAGTCGTTGTCCCCACCTTTCCTATTAATGCATCCATAATTTTTGACTGAAATAATTAGGTTTAGTGGTGTTTCAAGAACAAACTGTTTCTTTACACATTGAATCTTTTGCCAACACATCGATGTCACGGAATTCACATGAATTAAAACCTCAGCTAGCCTGAGGCTTTTACTTTAAGAAAAAAACCCACAAACTTACCAGACTTTTATGAGAGCTTATTGCCTGTAATTTGAATAATGAGGCACTTGCTGTGATCAACTGAAAACAAAACTTGCTTGTTATTCCTAATAAGTGATTTTCAGCTTAAGCCAAAACTGTCTTTCCATACTCTATCTCCAAGAGAAATTGTTAGAAAAAGCTCCTCTTTCAGTTTACATTATGCTTATGATAGACGGAAATATCTTTTTCAGAACTCTGCAGTTAATGATCAGTAGCTTTTATTTTGCTTTTTGACACTTGAAGTGAACAGTCTTTTGATTAATAGACCTAGGGCCCCATATGATCTCGATATGATTTTCAGGAAGACTTTAATAAGGTGTCTTCCTAGGCTGTCACCCAAACGTATCGCTGCTTCCTGTCAGTCATGCATGGATGTGGTAGTAGAATTTATTCATGAATCCCGACACTTTCAAATAAAATTGAGACTTCAGCTTTCTCAAGGCCTAGATCTGTATAGCCAATGGTCTTTTTAAAAATCCACCTTTTTAATGATTACTGTAGAAAAATTCATCAAAGCCTGGAGAACTCCATGGGTGTTTTTCCTAAAAAGCACAGAACTGCCAAGAACAGGTCTTGTTCCATCCAGAAGGTTTTGACGTCAGAACCGTAAGCCCAAAAACCCACCCAGCTGTTTGTTGATAACATCATAAACGTTCCTAAAACACATTCCATTAATTTTCAGCATTTATCAGTGGCATTTCAACTGCATGCATTTGAGTGCCTCTCAGATGTGTTTCAGGAATTCATCTAATCCATGCAAAATTCATTGGAATGGAAACTGTTCTGCTGCAAACACTAAGCTTGCAGAACTACATTCTACAGTCGTGTTTCCCAGAATTTTAAACTGTCTCTAGACATAAAAACAAGATATTCTAATGGATAAACAGATTTCTTTCTGGTTTTTTTTTCATATGCGCTGATAACTTACTGCACGCTAAGGGGAAAAGAATTCAAAGGAAGGGAACCGAAAAGTTTGTCCTGTGCAAGCTGTCCACTCCCTTAATTGTGAGATGTATGAAGAGCCACAAATCCCTTAGGGTAGTGAAAATTAGTAGAATTATTTGCAAGACTTTTTGGTGTTATTTGTTAAATGAATAACGATGGTATCGTCTATTATCTGCCTGAAAAATAAGACTTTTTCTTGCTGATAGAAATGGGATCACACCAAATTAATATCAAACTCCAATTTCCTCATTTATCTTGATTTTTCATTACTGCTTTGAGAAAATGAAAGATAAGTTTTATGCTGATATATTTGCTGAATATGCTTGGGTATATTTTATCCTCTGCTACAATACAATGAACCTTGGTTTTTGTCTTCTAGTGTGATTCCTATGCACTAAAACACATGTTCGCTGTGCTAGCACCACGTACAGTGATGATGTTTGAATAAATCTGTGAGTTAAAATCCCTGGGGAAGGATGTAGCTTTAAAACTAAGGGATAAGTGAAAGGTTTGTATTCAAGAATGCTCACTCGTTTCTAAATATAGGCTGGGCTCCTTTTGAACCCTTGCTAAAGATCCTGCATCCAAGAGTGAAAACAAAACTAAACGATTTTGACTGCTATTTTTAGAAACACCAAAGAACAGCAGCTGTATCACAGATGCAAGTAGAGTCAACCATTGGTTTTGGTATCCGCCTTTGACCAGGTATATGGGCAGTTTGCTAGACTGAATCAGTTAGCTACAAACCTCTCAATGAAGTTAATGTTATCAGCAGTTTGCTGTCATATCTCTTTCCTCCTCCACTCCTGTACAAATACACTCTCCAGCTAGGCTTTCTATCACCAGGGAAAAATATGGAAGTTTCACCGCTTAGAAGCTGAGTGACCCGGGGGGCGAGAGGGGGAGGAGGGTGTTTAGGACAAGAAATAAATGGTGCCACAGCAAGCTGAATGGAGACAACCTGAGGCACAGTGACTGTATCTCTAAGGTTCATACAATGGCATAGCCAACAAAAGCCAGTGAAAAAAACAGCTCCCATCTCTCCAACAGTTTCTAAGTCCGCTAAAGTTTTTGGTGTTCCCCAAATGGAAAACATTTTCCTTTTCAACACAAAAAAATTATGGAAATATTCAGCTATGAAATTGTACCTCTTAAAGAAGACACATCATCTGTTTCTAACTTTAAACAGGGATATAGCTGCTCTGTGGATTCAACAGATTTACCTTTTGATTCCAGCAAGTTTTACAGCACAGAGAGAGAAATACGTTGATCGGAGGATGTACCTTCCCCATGCAGTGCCAGGGATATATGATGAAATTCACAATCTGAAATACAACGCTTTTGCCAAAACTGCTGTTAAGTGTGGAGCTGTTGCCTATAAAAGGTTTGACAGCCAGTGTAAAAGGCAACCTCTCAATTGCACAAAGGCCAGAAAATCAAAGGACAACTTAGGGTTAGTTCGGTTTGGTACGTTTTGTAGGTGGGGTTTGCAGGTAAGTCGCTGCCACGCAGGGTGGTGGTGCTTTATTGTACTGCCTGCAGTAGTCTTCTCTGGTAGTATCTTGGACACCCACCAACTTTATCTGATTAATGAACTTCCATATCCTACCACTGAGAGCACAAACTAGATTAGGCAGTCCTCCAGAAATGGCTCAATTTTCACAAAAAAACTCTCATTTTATAAACCTAAAATCACCTCATATATTTTAGTACAGCTTTAGATAGTATATTTTCAGGTCTCTACTTTCTGAGGTAAACTTAGTGTTTCATATGCCTTGTCATAAAGATATAACATGTGGGTGTTTTTATCCACTCTCATGGAAACTGGTCGAATTGAGCACTGGTTCTTGTACTTAATTATATACTAAATTCCTGCAATGAACTGTAGAAAAATGGAGCAGAATTAGGCATAGCAATCATGTTTTGACAATATGTAGGAAAGAAAAAAAGTAATCAAAGCAAAAGATTCAGTATGAAGAGACGGACATGAGTTTAAGGTGTTCACAGTCATTTTCTCTATTGGTCTGTGTTCTTTTTAGTGTTGCATAGAATAAAGCTAGTCTTCAACATTGCTTAGAGATATTTTAGTTTACGAGTGTGAGAACCAAAGTTACATCTTCTCCAGTGACTAAATTGCAATTTATTAGTGATTTGTGATGTCTGAATTTCATTTTATGTTCTATTTTCATTAAAAAGATCTCCCTAATTAGTCCTTCATAAGCAAATATGGAGACCTTTGGTTTGTCATATTGCCAACCTGGTGGAATCAAAAGCCCTGTCACAGTGCTGTCACCTACTCAGTTCCCCACACTGCAAATGTCTGAGCACACTTATGAATGATGTGCCTCCTGATAAAAAAGAAAAACCTCTATGTGTTTCATGCACACATGTGCAACTTGGTCTGGTAACATGGTGGCACGTTATCACTTTTGTTTGGTGTTAGTGTCTACTATAGTAGAGCAGTACTTTCTAAATGCACCAGTCCCTGTTCTCCTGGAACTTGTAGTCAAAACTTGGGAATAAAAGGCAAGAAACTTCCCTTAATTCTTAGGTTAATCAGTAATGATCAATGAATTCCTTGCAAAAAAGGACAAATATTTTATCCATATCACATCTCCCTTCATCACACAAAAATATGACCTGAGATTTCTTTAGATGTAGAGTTGGAATGCATCTCATATAAACAAGTAAGCTTCCTTCTGTAAAAAGAGGGTGGGAACTATTGTAAAGGCTTCACATTTTCCTAAGCTCATTTGTCAGCCATAATTACTCATATCCTCTTTTGATTTCTCCCCACACCCCCACCCCCACCCCCAAAATTCCCTGTAGCCTCTCTTTGATAGAATCAAGATCTGCTCTGACGCCTCAGGACTTTTCAGAATTGATGTCCATCCAAACAGAGAAGAGAAACTAACTGTATTGCAATTTAAGCAATCAATCAGAGCAATCATTTTGCAGGATGGGATATTTTATGCAGGACATAGTGCTTCTGATTATTAATGCCTTTGACTTTCAACTGCAAAAGTACATTTCAGGAGAAGACAAAATTTTACTAATGAGGAATGAGTTATGGCACACTGATAATAGCAGATGATTATTCCAGTGCTGTCATTAAATGCATAGTCAACAATGCATGAGAGAAAGGGATCACAGCAGAATTTATCTATTCAAAAGTGTACCACCTTCTACATACTCCAGAAGATCCAATGCCAGATACATGAACTATGATGACAAATGGATGTCATGACTTGACTGAGGGGGAATCTAAGGGGGAAAACCTTGAGCGCTATGGTTTTTGCCATTAGGACAGCAAAAGAATTTGTGATTCTGTCACTGTAAGTTCGTATCTGGACCTAAGAAACAATACTGAGCATTCCAGATAGCTGGGTGCATCCAAATAGACATTTGCTTATAGTATCAACAAACATACCTGAAAATAAATTACTTGCACCATTGTTCATAAAATCTAAGCTAAAGGTGTATTTGTGGAGGGCCTGAGAACAAAGAGGAGGAACCCATCATACACTGGATCATTTATTAGGAGAGCTTTCCTCCACCATTCATGCCTCACCATCCCCAAGAACTTCTAAGGATTTAAGTCTGAGGTTAACTACATCTCTTTTTAGAGAGGGGAATGCCTTTTAGGGACAATTCCCTCCTGGTCTGGAAAGAAAGGGAGAGAGAATCTCTGAACTATGTCATTGTTTCAAGAGGCATTTAAAGGGTTCAGCTGTAGCATTTCTTATGAAAACCTTGGAATGCAGATGTAATAGCTAGTGGATTAGTGAACCCCTGAGCATCTGGTAATATAATGCTGGGGTTAGGCCTTTATGGATTGCTGGGAGCACAACTGCATCACGGAGGTGCTCTGCATTTCCTCCCTCTTCATAAAGCCTCAGCATTTATCTAAACAAGGCAAATCACCCCGTGGCTGATTTGCAAGTTTAGTCCTATTTAATTCTGCAAGGCCTTTTGCCTTGCCTGTTGGGATGCTTTGCACCAGCTGTAACTTCCATAGGCTCTTCAAGGTAAACTCCATGTGGAGGATATTACAATAATCCCAACGGGAAGTAGGTGCTCTGAGCCTGGAGCATCAGCCTGGAGTACTAATTTTGTTTTGTTTCTTCCTGTAAAATTGCAGATTGGAGTCTTTGTCCTCATGACCTCTCATTGCAGCTGGTCTGGAAGATGTCCTTCCTGGAGTGTGTAAAGCTGAAAGCTGCTGAAGTTGGTTGGTCTTTATCATTCAGGTCAGTGGTGAGGTCTGCCTGATCAATGCACTTCCGCTGGAAGAGAAGCTCTTGCCTCCCAACTAACACCATTTTGGGGTCTCGCGGGGATCAGTAGGGTAACAGCACTGGCATTTCAAGTTTCTGGCTGCTCCCTGGGCATAGGGGTCCCTGGGGCCCCAGCCAGTGCCATCTCACCACCCCAGA
The DNA here is from genome assembly GCA_022605575.1 of Laterallus jamaicensis coturniculus. Lineage (NCBI taxonomy): Eukaryota > Metazoa > Chordata > Aves > Gruiformes > Rallidae > Laterallus > Laterallus jamaicensis. The sequence continues at coordinate 3,930,887 of JAKCOX010000010.1, forward strand.
CAGAGATAAGGGCAGCTGAGGAGCAGAAGGCAGCAACAGCCCCAGGCACCAGTTTAAAAGCAGGTACCAGAGACAGAGGTGGGTTTTGGCAGGGTATCTGTGAGCCTCTTCCCATGACTCTAGGGAGGCAGGGTTGCCCCTGATCCTCAGCCCCAGTGGCCAAAAATCCCAGAGAGGAACAACGCCTCCAGGCCCTAACATCAAGCACAAGAGGTGTAAAACCCACTGACCCAATCTTTGCACTACACACCCAGAACTGGCATCCCAATCCTCAGTTCAGGCATCTCCTAAACATCCATTTGTTTTTCAACAGTTATTCTCTGTGCTCATATGCAAATTTTAAGTATCATGATATTACAAGTCAGACTCTAGACTTCTTGAGAAGGGCTTTGTGGTTTTAGATATTCATCAGAACATGTGGGGTTTTTTTAAAAACGTTTAGGATATTTGTGAATTTGAAAGTTCCGAGAAAAAAAAAAAGTGCTTTTGAATCTCCAGCCTTCTTTTCTTTTAATCTTTTCTCAGAAATATAATAAGCAGAAGAGGGAACAAAGAATACTTTCCAAAAGCTTTGAGGTCTCAGAAGCAAAACTTCTCTTACCTTGTCCTGTCCACTGAAAAGAGATTGAAAAAGAAATACCCCCCCCCTTTGGCTTCAGTGCAGTTAAGCCAATATTCAATCAGTGAAGATGTGGGACAACCAGGCCCATGTTCTCATAGCCACATCACAAACAAAACCCAACAGTACATAAGTACAAAAGCTGGACTATTGCCTAAAGAACATGCTTACAGATCTTGAGTAAAAATCTTGATCTTGAGTATCCTGAATGCAAAGGGGATTCCAAATACTGAGGTGCATGTCAACAGGACTCTACCATGAAGCAGCTTGCAGGCCATAAGGGTCCATATTTACCTGAAGTTCATAGGTTACTGTAAGGCGTCTGGCACACAGGACATAGGTGCAGCCAGCTTCTGGAAGATATACCCAACCTTCCAGCCCCTTACTCATTCCCTTTTCAGTCAGGGCAAGAAATCATGTTAGAGGGAAAATTGTGTTAAAGACAAGATTCAGCAACTCTGCATGTACGTGTGTCCTGACTACTTGTACAAACACAGGTTTTCTGTGGATTGCACTGCAGAGCTTTAAACCCTATTGCACTGTGACCTGAAAATGGTGTTCAGGCACCTTGATACTTTGCATCTGTTATGCATTTACTTTTCAAGACTCCCCAGGAAAATAAAAATGTCAGTTTTCATCTTGTGCGCCATATGGTTCAGGCATTTTAGATCTGGCAGTTTAATCTTACAGATCTGGCAGTTTAGTCTCACTCTGTTGTTTTTCACTTTTAAAACAAAAACCTTCCCCTTAGTACATAGCACGGTACTAAATGAAAACCTCCATGTAGTATCTAGTATGGTCCTAATTATAAATGTTGGCACAGGGCTGAGTGCTGAAGAAAAGGACTTCTGGGTTCTTAGAGGGAAAACAACCATAATTCACACGTGGAGATTGTATCAGAAGGGATGGATCTCAACACAGTGCTGTATCATTCTCCTCAGTCAACAGATTCCCCTTCTACCATGTGACCCCCTGGGAGCTCAGACACTTTTGTATTATGCATTCAGACACAGCTTTGCACAACAGGGCCCTGATCTACACAGGGTGCCATGAAGGAAAAAATTACAACGATTTCAGATTTTCAGCTCTGATGGCTTCAGCAGCTCTCCCTTAGTTATGGAGACGTGTGTTCATCTGAACCAGGCCCAGATGGGGAGATGGTTAATACTTCATTGTACCTGAACTCATAAGCTCTATAGACTAGAAAGGTGGAGATGTATGTTGTCTTGCTGCATCTTATCACATAGCTTCTCTCTGACTTACAGAAATAACAAAGGGCAAGACATAACTGGTTAACAGCTGAGCACCACACAACTGCTTGCTCACTTCTCCGCTGCCCCTTGGTAGGATAGGAAAGAGAATCGGAAGAAAAAGGTAAAACTCATGGATTGGGATGAGGACAGTTTACTGGGACAGCGAAGGGAGAGGAAAATAACAACAGGACTTGTAACAGAACATACAAAGTGTGTGATACGCGATACAATTTGCTCACCACGTGGAACCTGATGTTCAGCCCATACAAGAGCAGTGATCCCTCCTCTCCTGCCACTTCCTCCATACTGAACGTGACATCATATGATATGGACTATACCTTCAGCTCGTTTGGGTTACCTGTCCTGACTGTGTGCCCTCCCAGCTCCTTCTGAATATTAAGTCTATCCCAGTGAAAACCAGGACATGCATTTTCTATCTGTGTCTCCTCATTACAAGCCTGTAGTAAATGCAAAATCATAGTCTGCGTCTGCTGCTTGTTAGCTAATGCGGTAAACTTACTGCCTTTGTGGTATGATAAATCTTCCCACTTGTTTATTAGTGCCTGCTTTCTATTATTCATAAGCATCAGAAATATTAAATTGCATTTATGGTAGTTATATAACAAATTACAGTCCGCCGTGTAATGGACATATATGAAATTTGTTTCCCATGTGCTAACATCCATTCAGAATTAAATTATTTGTATTTTACAAATCAGCAAACAAAATAACTTCCAAATCTGAAAACATAGTAGGGAAAATGTGGGAAGGACGTAACCTATACTGCTGTGGTGTAATAGAGGAGGGTGTTTACATGGGGTTGGAGAGTCAGATTAAAATTTTTAAAAATAAGAAAAGTTTTACAATTATATCTTCAGTCCCTCTAATCCATCTTTCCATTCCTCAGTCTGAGAACCACTTCAGAAGAGCATATGGGTGTTATAGCTGTGCCAGCAGATGAAAAGTCTTTTACAGCTGTATTAATCTAAACTCTAATAGTTAAAATTCATCTTAAATTCTAAAGCCTCTGTTTAACACAACCATTCTTTTCTAAGTACCTATATTAGTTTACAACTCTAAATTTTGAGACTGTAAGTATCTAGTCTGGTTTTTAAACTTGCTGAATTATCATCCTTGATTACTTGCTGTCATGATGAAATCCATGGGTTCAATATACTACTACACCTCTGAAAAATACAGTCTTTATCAGTTAGGATATATTTTCTCATAAAACTAAATAGCTCTAGTTTTGCTAGAGAAAGAATATACCATTAACCCCTGATCTAATTCACCTTACTGATCCTTTTATGTACATGCACACATTGAAACAGCACCTCTTGACTATCTCTTTTTATGATATCTTTTCTACATCTCTTAAAAAAGAAAAAATAAAAAGCTTCAACAACCACAAAACTACCCTTTCATGTCTAAACCATTTGCAGACTTTCTTAACACCTGATGAAGATTGTGGTAGAAAATGGAGAAAGTACTGTGTCGTGGTTTTTTGCTGTAGCTCCATATTGAATTGTCCTTAGAGATGCCCTGCTCCTTGTGCCACAACTACAAAGAACTCAGTAGAATATGAAAGTCAAGTGTTTTCCTTCAGTGAGCAGCCCATGATGTAATTGTTAACACTGGATGCTGTCTGCCCACTGTGAAGGGAAGGTAAATAAGAATCTAATTGTTGTTTGAGGCTCTCAGCTCAAACAGGGAAGCAGAAGTGATGCAGGGAAGCAGAAGTGATGCAGGGAAGCAGAAGTGGTGTCCTCTTCTGTTTGCCTGTAATTTTGCTGCCTTGGAAAAAAGACAGGTGGCTTGTTTTATTTGCAGACCTCCCATTCAAAAGCCTTCTGCTGTCTCCCAGCCCATCTGGAGCCACCCCTACTTGAAAGGTCGGTAGTTCTGCCAGAAACAACTTACCCCTTTGTTGCATAGTGTGGCAGAAGGGATCATGCCAGTACACTTCTGCAGTTACTTGGCTCTTACTCTTTTGCAAAACCGTGGCATATATTTCTGTTGCATCACAAAGCAGGTGTTTAAGACAAGCCCTGCAATGCAAAACCTTCTAAACCTGTGCTTAACTGTCAATGTCTTCTCTGGATTTTTAAATTGGGAACTACAGATTTTTTCAAATTGCCATATTAAAAAGGAAATTACAAAGCTGCACAGCCCCCTAGTTTAAAAGCCTTGTCAATTTGTCATCTTGGGATTTTATGTCCATCAATCTTATCACTGAAACATGTTATGTTCAGAACAATCAATGAAGTGTCCTGTCTATAAGAGAGTAATAGCTTCTAGAAATTTGAGAGTGCTATTATAGATAGTGGTTGCTATACACTAACAGAAAATAAATGGAAAGGGGAAAAGAAGCCCAGGAAAACCCATAGGAAAAGGACAAAATAAACCAAAACAAACAAACAAAATCTCTTGACAAGCAAAAAGTAGAAATTAACCAGTGAGAGTAAGAGAAAAAAAGTCACAGTAGGTATCTGAAGGGTGACAGAAAAGCACGCAATTTAAAGAAACATAGAATTTAGATAGCCAAAGGAGTGATATGCAGACTTCTGGCAGGTGCTTATACTTTACAACTTAGGCATTTTGTCACTGGAAATGAATCCGTTTTGCAACATAATCATGCAACAAATCATGCCCTTTCCCATCCTACTTCTCAGACAGCTCTCAGGAAGCTGTCATTTACAAAACATCTGAAAAGGGAGAAAATATTAATATTCTATGAAAGATTTTGCTGTTTCTTTAGCATACCATTTTGATCAACATTAATACTGTGTTAAACTTTGTGCATATGCATTACAGTGAATAGATGGCACTGAAAACTGAAGGTGTCTTTACCGATTAAAGGGATGATGTGAGCTTTTTCCTATACAGATATATCTCAGACCTGCTCCTGAAGCAGAGCTGCCATGAATGAGACAAGTCAGTGATGAAAGATAAGCAGTCCTTACATTTTATGACTAATTGTTAAAAAAACACTCAATTACTATAAATTACAGGTAAATAAGAAATCAAAGAAGAAATTAAAAAATAAATTACATATTAAAGAGATACTGCAAATAACCATGAACTTCAGTATCTTTTATCTTTCTGCATTTAACAAATATAAGTGACATTCAGTTTTCAGGGTGGGGATCACAGTCTGGGACTTGATTTTCAAAAGCAAGATGAGGCAGTGATCACACAAGTAAGGTCCCATCCTCAACTGCCTACTTATGCAGTTACTCAGAAAGAGTCCTACCAATATACATGTTATTCAGAAGCCTAGTTGCTGTTCATGTTCAGTAGGAACTAATTTTTAATAAGCGTCTTGTGCCTCAGAAGTTTAATTTCTATCAAAAATGTAATGGTGATTTGCCTCCTAAATCCCACTGTTTTCCTTGCAGAATCTCCTTTCAAGTCTGAAAAATAACACTTTCACACTTCAGACATTGTGTATAAACTGTAGAGGATTACACAGGGATACATCTATTTCATCTCTTATGCATTATCAACTGATAAAATCAGATGTTCCTGCACACTGTTAGCTAGGATCCCTTACAACAGAGGTGCTGTAATATGGAAATCCCCTTTGGCTTTCATTAATTCAATACAAATCTGAAACCTGCAGATTCAGCAAGCTTGCCTGTTGTAATTTAACTGGCCTTGCAGGGCAAGAGCATTGATTTGTTTCACTTGGATAAAGACAGGAACACCACAAGAGCAGGTTTTGTGTTTGGAGGTCACTGACATGCAGTCAAAGGCTAGCATGCAAGGAGGTATTATTCCCATCATATCTGGAAAGAAAGACAGTTGACCAATACTTATGAAACAATCCCTCTGACTGTTATTTACTTCCCCAGAGATGTTACTGCATCAGCAAAAGTATTCATCAACACTATGAAAGAGTAACAGGCAGACTGTGCAAATAACATATGTAAATAGCAGTATGCCGAATAAAAATTCGTTTCCAGCTGTGAAAAGCCTGGTAAGTGTTTTCAGCTGGCAAAGACAGCATCTTGATACCTTATCATATGAATAATTATAACAGGTGCAGTTAGGATCTGTAAAAAACACACAGAGAAGAGCCTTCACGCTTTAGAAGAGTGATACTTGAGCATCATAGTAACTACTGAACTGGATTCACCGATGCTTTCCTTGCTCTCTGTGGAGGGCAGATTTCTGTACAGTTTTGTTTGCTAATCCTTCATTAATGCAATGGTGTCGATATCTTTTGGCCTAATACTGAATCAAAGACATGCACTGGGTCCTTCCAGAGATGTGGTGGGAGGTTGTCCCCTGGTTTTCACCCTCCAAGTGGCAGCAGTCTCCCTTCTCACGTCAGCTTCGCTGGAGGAGGTGTCTAGCAGACAGCTTGAGAGGACAGCCTAAGCATTCTCCTCCCAAATCAAAGACTTTATTTCACTCTGATCTTATCTCACATTAAAAAAATGAACAGAGTAAGCACCTCTAACAGTCATTGCATATGCAGTTACAACTGGCTAGATCAAGGGGTTTATATAGGATATGGCTGTATGGCCATATGTTTCATATGGGATATGGTCCCTCTGGAGAAGGGATTGCGGATACTGGTGGATGAAAAAAATCAGCATGACCTGGAAATGTCTGTTTGCAGCCCAAAAATCCAACTGTATTTTGGGATGCATTTAAAGAACCATGACAAGCAGGTCAAGGGAGGCGATTCTCCCTCTCTCCTCATTACTGTGAAACCCCATCTCGACTGCTGTGTGCAGCTCTGGGGTTCTCAGCACAGGAAAGACATGGAGCTGTTGGAGTGACTCCAGAGAATGGGCACAAATATGGCCGGGGGTGGGACTACCACTCCTATGAAGAGAAGGCTCAAGAGAGATCTTATTGCAAGCCTCCAGTACCTAAAGGGGGCCTGCAGGAGAGTTGGAGAGGCACGACTTACAAGGGCATGGAATGATAGGATGAGTGGTAACAGTCTCAAACTGAAAGAGGCTAGATTTCGGTGAGATATAAGGAAATAAAATCTCTATGAAGGTGGTGAGACACTGGCACAAGCTGCTCAGAGAAACTGTGGCTGCCCCCTCCCTGGCCGTGTTCAAGGCCAGATTGGATAGTATTTTGAGCAACCTGGTCTAGTGGTGGGCATACCTGCCCGTGGCAGGAATGTTGGAACTAGATGATCTTGGTGGTCCCTTCCAAGCCAAACCTTTCTAGTATTCTATGATTCTACAGTGGTTATGAAAGTGTGACTCCTAACACAGAGGCATTTCCAAACCAAGTTTAACACAGCCCAACACAGCAACTGCTGTACAGGTCTAGCAGGGAGTCTGAACATATTTTTAGTTTTCTAGCACGTGCTCAGATTTTAGTTGCTGCATGTTGTCACATTTTTCTTCAGTCAGAGAACCCAGTCTGTATTGCATAAGGTAAAATGCATCCTCTTCCAAAGGTTTGGTTTCCATTTATCAAACTCAAAAATGTTAATAATCAGCACCAAGACAACCTAAGATCAGTTAAAATCTATCTCAAGAAGTGGTTCGGCCTTTTGCCTGCATCTTGGTCTTTTACAGATGATTAATCTTAAAGCATCACAGAATTGAATCCTCCTTCCTTTCTCACTGATATATTCACCTTCCAAGTCTGATATTTCTGGCAAGATTTGAAAGAAGGGATAGCTTTTGTGTATTCCATACCTAACCACTGTCACTGTTCACCTGTCCTTTCAGGCAAGAAGAGGGTTCAACCCTCCATTTAGGTGTGAAAGATCTGCGTGCCCACAACTCTGAACTGTACTTCTTCAAACATAGCTTTATGAAAGTGTTGGCGTGCATGGCATTGACCTTAGCAAAACATTGCTCAGGCCTCCCTTTTTGAAAACGGATTTCCCCCCTTTTTTAAGTATAAAAGTGGCTGCACAGAAGTGCCACGCTACAGGGTATTTTAGTTACAGGTTTATAGCAGCATGACTGTGAAATGTGCAGCATCTGTATTTGCACATTCAACTATGCCTAAGGTTACTAATGTAAAGAATGGGCAGCATACCACCTGTGGACCTTGGATATAATGTTTTCCCAGGCAGTTTCTCTAAATGAAGTACATCTCTTTTTGGCACATGTATGCAGGTTTGTGCATAGCAGCTGTGGCTACAACAGCACATATAAACTCTACTCCTGCAGTGCCAAATGGAGTGTGGCCAAGGCCTTTTCTTCTAGCCTGTTACAGAAGTGCCAATCCGGTCTTCACAAGGTCCAGTTAAGAAGCTGCCTTTTTATTTCTGCTCTAGTCAAATGGTTTTCTTGGTGTCCTGTCTATCACAGTGTTTTCATTGCTTTGATTAGCCAGCACACACATTCCTTTTGCTCTCCTGCTGCATACATGTGGCTGTGTGTGCACCTGCTAAAAGGAACAGTCTTACTGCAGGACATACAAATAAGGACTTCATTTTAATTATGCTGTACGCTCGTCTAGGTGCTGGTTGTGATTCTGTGATTCTGTGAAACAGGAAGATGTGGATAAAGGAGAATTTCTGAACAATGTATTAAAATGAGATGTTATTTAAAAAAGGGCTTGATTCGCTCCTCATTTTGGGTAAAATGTTTTCTTTCCTTTGATTCAAATTGCACTGTCCCACTGCAAATAAGAGCTTCAAAAGTCTTGAATTTTGTCTACCTGAATTCACTCTCTCCTGTTCCATCTTACTTAGGGTTAGGAGGTAGATGGTTATGTAAGTTTGAAAGGTTTAAGTCTCACCTAAGAAAAATAAGTTGGAAACTTCTGAAAAGGCTGCCTGAGGATAATTGTCTATTTTTTAACTAATGAACAACAATTTTCCAAAACTCGTATTCTGAGGATAACTTCTACACCCAGTGCAAGGAAAGCACAGTCCTGTATCCCTCAGTTGGGAGCAGTCATTTAACATACAGTCAGTTATAAAGACAAGATTTACTCTAGGAAATTACTAGAAAAAATTTACTAGGAAATTCTTCCTTCAACATTAAAAAGACCTTTATTTTCCAATTTCCAGAACTCATGAGCTAGAAGGGGAAAAATAGGAGATACTAGGCACAAACCAGGTCATTCTCTTTTCATTCACGCCGGGGTCAATGCAGCTTTATCGACTCACAGGCTCTCCTTGCTTGCAACCTAACTCTCCTACTTGCTACAGCAGTCTATAGATAAGCGCCCAGCTCGGGCAAATCACAGTGGTCTGATGGCTTTACTGGAGCTGCATCAATCTGCACTCCTTAAGAGTCAAACTACTCTGTTTTCTAAATGTTACAGTGGTAAGGCAGTGAAATACACATTTGTTTTACCATTGATGTCACTGAGGCCTCACTGTTCCCCTCAAGAAACTGAGGGCTGGGGCTAAACTCTATCCAATTCACAAATAATTTTATAGCCCGTGAGATTACTTTTAAAGATAACCTCCATTTACTGGGTGTTACTCTAATTTTATGGCCCTCTGCAAGGAAAACCAATGCCTGTTTTCACTATTATTCAGTGCCCTTTTTTTCACTGGTAGCTAATTTCCTCCCAGTGATGTGCTGAATATATATGCAGATCACTTTACAAATTAGGACTTTGCCAAAATAATTCTTCTCTTAAAATATTATCTATTTTTTTCTTGAAAATGTCTTACTACCCTACCATTTTTATTATTGATTCAAAGGCAGTAAAAATTAAATACAGTATTGCTTTTATTGGTGCATGAGGTTCAGTTTCTAATGTGGTTATTAAGGAAATGCTTTGTTAAAGAGCTTGCATTATTTATCTAAAAGAATAATGAAATCATAATTAATGTACACTTGCGGTACCATGTGAATTTCAAACTGAGAAATTCTCTTATTCCTCCCTGAGATACAGTGGCATTTCAGGATCAGTCAGTTAAGTGATCAGCATTATTGCATTGACAAATTATCCTCAATTAAATGAAGCTGGAAATAGATAAAATTTCAGCAAAAATAACACTGCCTTGCATGAAATACATCCACAAAGTTTATGCTGTGAGAAACCGTGTCAAAGGCTTTGCTGAAGTCCAGATAGACCACATCCACAGCCTTCCCCTCATCCATTAAGCAGGTCGCCTTGTCATAGAAGGCAATCAGGTTAGTTTGACAGGATCTACCTTTTGTAAACCCATGTTGACTAGACCACAACACACAGCTTGGTGTCGTCAGCAAACTTCCTGAGGGTGCATTCAATCCCACTGTCCAGGTCACTGACAAAGATGTTAAACATCGCCAGTCCCAGTACCAACCCCTGAAGAACTCCACTTGTCACTGACGTTGATTTGGACATTGAATTACAACTCTTTGAGTGCAACCACCCAACCAATTCCTTATCCACTGAGTGGTCCACCCATCAAATCCACATCTCTCCAATTTAGAGACAAGGATGTTATACAGGACAGTGTCAAATGCTTTGCACAAGTCCAGGCAAGTGATGTCTGTCACTCTTCTCTTATTGGCCTATGCTGCAGCCCTGTCATAGAAGGCCATCAAATTCCTTAGGTGTGACTTGCCATTAGTGAAGCCATATTGGCTGTCACCAATCACCTCCTCCTTATTTTCCATGTGCCTGAGTATAGTTTCCAGGAGGATCTGCTCCATGATCTTACGAAGTACAGGGGTGAGATGGATGAGCCTGTAGTTCCCCAGGTCTTCTTGTTTTCTTTTTTTAAAAATGGGGGTTATGTTCCCCTTTTCTGGTCAGTGTGGAACTGCAGTGGACTGCCACAATTTCTCAAATATGATAGCGAGTGCCTTAGCCACTTCATCTGTCAGTTCCCTCTAGACCTACAGATGCATTTTATTAGGTCCCATGGACTTGTGCACCTTTGGGTTTCTTAAATGTTCTCAGATACGATCTTTCTCTATAGTGGGCAGTTCTTCATTCTCCCACTCCCTGTCTTTGCCTTCTGTGTCCTGGTCAGTGTGACTAGAGCCCTTGCTGGTGAAGACTGAGGCAAAAATATCATTGAGTACCTCAGCCTTCTTCATATCCTAGGGTGACTAGGAGACGCGAAGCTTTTTGTGTTGTCCTTGACATCCCTGGCCAGATTTAATTCTACCAGAGCTTTAGCTTTCAAGGAAAATGTTCCTCCCTATGAGTAGGAAATCAAGCAAAGGAGACAGGAGATCTGCATGGGTGAGCAAGTAGCTCCTGGAAAAACACTAAGGGAAGAAGGACATTTGCAGAATATGGAAGTAGGGACTGGCCAGTTGTGAGGAATATGGGGACATTGTCAGAGTATGCAGGTAGAAAAGCTAAGGTCCACTTGGAATTAAATCCTCAGGGGATGTCAAAGACAAAATGAAGGGCTTTTTCAAGTACATCAGCAGAAGGAAGACTACAAAAAATGTGGGCCTGCTGCTGAATGAGGCAGGTGCCCTGGTGACAGAAAGCACAGAGAAGGCAGAGTTACTGAATGTCTGTCTTTGGTTCAGTCTTCTCTCCTAAGGCTGATCGTAAGCAATCCCAGACCCTGGAGTAGGAGAGTAAGTCTGGATAAAGGAAGATCTTCCCTTCATCAAGGAGGAACAGGTTAGAGATCATTCAAGCAAACTCAACATCCACAGACCTGTTGGCCCTGATGGATAGATCCATAAGTGCTGACGGAACTGGAAAATGTTATTGCTATTCCATTCTCCATCATATTTGAAAGGTCATATAGAACAAAGGCGTCTTTATCTTGACTTCAGCAAGGCTTTTGACATTGTCTCCTACCCGTATTATCCCCATAAGCAAGCTTAAGAAATGGGTGTTGGATGAGTGGACAGTGAGGTGAAATGAGAACTAGCTGAATGTCAGGGCTCAGAGGGTTGTGATAAGCAGCAGAGTCTAGATGGAGGCCTGAAGACAGTGGTGTCCCCCAGGGGTCAGTACTGGAGCCTGTCTTGCTCAACATATTTATCAGTGACCTGGACTAGGGGACAGGGAGTATCCTCAATAAGTTTGCTTGTTTGTCACTGAGAGGAGTGACGAACCCTCCAGAAGGGAGGGTTCATTCAGAAAGAATTACAAGGTTGGAAAAGACCTTTAAGATCATCAAGTCCAACCATTCCCATCCTGTGCTAAACCATATCCCTGTGTACCTCATCTACTCTTTCTTTAAACACATCCATGGAAGGTGACTCAACCACCTCCTTGGGCAGCCAGTTCCAGGCCCAAACAACTAATTAAGTGAAAATTTTTTCTCCTAACTTCTAATCTAAATCTCCCCTGGTGCAGCTTTGGGCCATTTCCCCTTGTCCTATGACCCGTCGCCTGGCTGAAGAGACCATTGCCCCCCTCTCTACAACCTCCCTTCAGGTAGTTGTAGGAGGTGATAAGGCCTCCCCTCAGCCTCCTCTTCTCCAGGCTAAACATCCCCAGCTCCCTCAGCCACTCCTCATATGATTTGCCCTCCAGCCCCTTCACCAGCCTGGTTGCCCTTCTCTGGATTCATTCAAGGACCTCAATGTCCTTCTTATGGTGAGGAGCCCAGAACTGGACACAGTACTTGAGGTGTGGCCTCAGCAATGCCGAGTAAAAGGGCACAATCACCTCTGGCCTCACCAATGCCGAGTAAAAGGACACAATCAACTCCCCAGACCTACTGGCCACACTGTTTTTGATACAAGCCAGGATGTCATTGGTTTTCCTGGCCACCTGGGCACACTGCTGACTCATATTCAGCCTGCAGCCAACCAACAACCCCAGGTCCTTCTCCACCAGACAGCTCTCCAGCCAGTCTCCCCCAAGCCTGTAGTGCTTCATGGGGTTGTTATGTCCCATGTGCAGCACTCTACACTTGGCCTGATAAACCTCATCCCATTGGTCTCAGCCCATCGGTCCAGTCTGTTCAGATCCCTCTGAAGAGCCTCGCCAGCCACAGACAGATCAACACTTCCTCCCAGTTTAGTGTCATCTGCAAACTTACTGAGGGAACACTCAATCCCTTCATCAAGGTCATTGATAAAGATGTTGAACAAAACTGGACCCAGGACTGAGCCCTGGGGGACACCACTTGTGACCAGCCTCCAGCTGGATTTTCTTCTTTTAACCATCACCCTTTGGGCCCAGCCATCCAGCCAGTTTTTAACCCAGCTGAGGGTCCACCTGTCTAGGCCTGTGGCAGCCAGTTTCTCAATCAGAATGCTCTGGGAAACTCTGTCAAGGGCTTTACTGAAGTCCAAGTCCATTAAGCGGGTCACCTTGTCATAGAAGGCAATCAGGGTAGTTTGACAGGATCTACCTTTTGTAAACCCATGTTGGGTAGGCCTGATCCCCTGGTCATCATGCATGTGCTGCATGATAGCTCCCGAGATGACCCTCTCCATGATCTTCCCTGGGCCTGAGGTCAGACTGACAGGCCTGTAGTTGCCCGGATCCTCCTTCCGACCCTTCCACATGGGTGGAACATCTGCCAGCCTCCGGTTGAGTGGAACTTCCCCAGTCTGCCAGGATTGCTGATAGATCATGGAAAGGGGTTTGGCAAGCACATCTGCCAGCTCTCTCAGTACCCTCAGGTGGATCCCATCTGGCCCCACTGACTTGTGGGTATCTAACTGGCCAAGTAGCTCACTAGTCATTTCCTCCTGGACCATGGGAACTTTGTTAATTCTTCCCCTCCCTGTCAGCCAGTTTCTGGGGATGAGTACTCAAGGAATATCCATCCTTACTATTAAAGACCTCGGCTTTGTCCTCATCCCTTGTTACTAATGTTCCCCCTGCATCCAGTAAGGGTTGGAGACTCTCCTTGCCCCTCCTTTTACTGTTAAATAGATCTATAGAAGGACTTTTTATTATCTTTTACAGAACTGGCCAGTCTAAGTTCCAGTTCAGCTTTAGCCCTTCTGACTTTCTCCCTACATGTTCTCACTACATTCCTATAGTCGTCCCAAGACACCTGCCCCTTCTTCCAAAGCTCACATTTTTCCCTCTTTTCCTGAATATCTTCCTGGAGTTCTCTACTCAGCCAGGCTGGCTTCCTTCCTCATCGACTCCTCTCCCAACAGCCTGGGACAGCCTGTTCTTGTGCCACCAAGATTTCTTTCTTGAGGAGCAACCAACCCTCTTGGGCTCCTTTGCCCTCAAGGGCTGCCTCCCATGGAATCTTATCACGCAGCTTTCTGAACAGTCCAAAGTCAGCCCTACGGCTGGACAGGCTGGAAAGACCTTGACAGGCTGGAAAGTTGGATGGAGAGGAACCAAATGAAGTTCAGTGAGGGTAATTGTAGGGTCCTGCACCTAAGGAGGAATAACACCAGGCACCAGCACAGGTTACAAGTTCATCTGCTGGGAAGCAGCTCTGTGGAGAAGGAACTGGGAGTCCTGGGGGAAAGTTATCCATGAGCCAGCAGTGTGCCCTCATGGCCTAGAAAGCCAATGGTATCCTGGGGTGCATTAAAAGGTTTTGTCAGCGCGTTGAGACAGGTTCTTCTCCCCCTCTACTCTGCCCTGGTGAGGCCACATCTGAAATATCTTGTGCGCCATACTGGGCTCCCCAGTTCAATACAGACAGGGAGCTATTGAAGAGAGTCCAATGGAAGGCTACAGAGATGATAAGGAGACTGCAGCATCTCTTATATGAGGAAAGGCTGAGGTAACTGGGGCTGTTTAGTCTGGAGGAAATTAGGAGAGGATCTCTTCAATGCTTATAAATATCTAAAGGGCTGATATCAAGAGGATATGGATGAGGACTCTCTTTGATGGTGCCCAGCAACAGGACAAGGGATAATGGGCACAAACTGGAACACAGGAAATTCCATCTGAATATAAGAAAAACTTCACTGTGAGGGTGACAGAGCACTGGGACAGGCTGACCAGAGAGATTGTAGAGTCTCCTTCTCTGGAGATATTCAAGACCTATCCAGACACAATCCAATGTAATCTGCTGTAGGTGATCCTGCTTTAGAAGGTAGGTTGGACTAGGTAATCTCCAGAGGTGCCTTCCAACCCCTGCCATTTCATGATCCTGTGGGAGGGAAGATTATTTAGCCAGAGTGTACCCTCAGAAAACACTATGAACACTGTTGAGCTTCATGTCTCTGATCAGCATGCACTTACCTACTCTCCTGACTTGAAGCTCAGCTCTGTTTGAAATTAATCTTGCTGCTGACAGTGATTGTAGCTAAATCTTTTCTGAATGGATATGATAAAGATGCCATATATTAAACTTGCCTTTTCAGGATATATTCTGATGCTGGCAGAGGGTGAAGACATCAGAATCACTTCTTATTTAATTTCTTTTCAGATTAGATCTCCCTCTTTCCACTCCTTCCCCATGATTTACAACACTATAGGATGGAAAGAGAGCTCAAGACTTGCTCTGTAAGTGCAAGAAACAGCACACAAATACAAAGCCTAAGAAGCTTTTACAGCTCATTTTCACAGACTGGAAAAGTCCATGCTGTGATCTCTCTGATGCTTCCTACGTTCTACCCTTGCTGCAGAGATCACCACAGCTTCTCACAGGCAGCAGCTAACTCACTGGAAATTACAGTCTGCATAATTAAAAAATGAATCAGTCATAGTTGTTTGATTTATGGTGCTGTGCTGCGAACTGTAAACGTTCATAAGTGGGAACCACTGCAAGTACTCAAGTACTTGACTCTTTACCTAGTACAGATCTGAAGTATTGTTTTTCCTTGACTTAATGCCGTAGGCTAAAATCAGGGAAGGTGCACAGCTTTATTCTGAATGCTTTATGCACAAGCTTCTATCCTCTCTTCATCTCGTGAAGGTGTAACAGGGATTTTGCCTTCTACAAGTAAAACTTTCAGCACATTTTGGCCCTGCTTCAGCAAAGCCCCCATTAAAATATATTCATTTCAATGGATGAATAGCTAATATATTGAAAATGCTTTGCAGAATTAAGGCTTGAGTGAGATCTGCATGCCAAATCTAGAAACTGGTTCTTTCTAGAAAAGAGAAAGATTTTTACGCAGATCATAGAATCACAGAATGGTTTTGGTTGGAAAAGACCTTCAAGATCATCGAGTCCAACTATCTATCCAGCCCTACTTGGTCCAAAACCAGACCATGTCACCAAGTAAAACATCTGCTCTTCTTTTACACACCTCCAGCGATGGTGACTCAACCACCTCCCTGGGCAGCCTGTTCCAATACCTAACAACCCTTTCAGTAAAGAAATTTTTGCTAATATTCAAACTAAAGTTCCCCTGATGTAATTTCAGGCCATTTCCCCTTGTCCTGTCTGTAGCTACCAGGGAGACAGAATCACAAAAGTCCTTTAAGATCATTGAGTCCAATTGTTCCTGTCCTATGCTAAACCATATCACTCATCTACCAACCCCCACCTTGCTACAACCACCTTCTAGATAGTTACAGAGAGTGATGAGGTCTCCCCTCAGTCTCTTCCAGACTACACAGTCTCAGCTCCCTCAGCTCCTCCTCACAAGATTTGTCTTCTAAACCCTTCACCAGCCTTGTAGCCCTTCTCTGGACGTGCTCAAACATCTTGATGCCCTTCTTGTAGTGAAGGGCCCAAAACTGAACACAGTTCTCCAGGTGCAGCCTCACCAGCACTGAGTACAGGGGAAGGATCACTTCCCTACTCCTGCTAGCCACACTGTTCCTGTCGCAGCGCAGGATGCCATTAGCCTTCTTGGCCACCTGGGCACACTGCTGGCTTGTATTCAGCTGGCTGTTGATCAACACCCCGAGGTCTCTCTCCTCCAGACAGCTCTCAAGCCACTCCTCTCCAAGTTTTGCATGGGGTTGTTGTGACCCAGGTGCAGGACACAGCCCTTGGCCTTTTTGAACCTCATGCAGTTGGCTTTGGCCTATCATTCCAGCCTGTCCAGATCCCTTTTTAGAGCCTGCCTACCCTCTGGCAGATCAACAGTCCCACCAATCTTGGTATCATCCACAAATTTACTGAGGACACACTCAACTCTCTCATCTATGTTATTGATAAAGACATTAAACAGAACCAGCTCAGTGCTGAGCCCTGGGAAACACCACTGGTGACCGTCTGCCAGCTGGATTTAACTCTGTTTACCCTTTGTGCCCAGCTGTCCAGCCAGTGTTTCACCCAGTGAAGTGTATGCCCATCCAAGCCATGAGCCGCCACCAGCTTCTCTAGGAGAATGCTGTGTGAAACACTGTCAAAGACCTTCCTGAGGTCCAAGGAGACAATGCCCACAGCCTTTCCCTCACCCACTAAGCAGGTCACCTGATCATAGAAGGAGATCAGGTTAGTTAAGCAGGACCTGCCCTTCCTGAACCCATGCTTACTGGGCCTGATCACCTGGATGTCCTGCATGCAGTGCGTGATGGCATTCAAGATGATCTGCTCCATAACCTTCCCTGGTGCGGGAGTTGAAGGACGGACCCAACTCGGACAATATGATCAATGTTGAGCTCATTTACTGAAACATACACACAGCTTATATATTTTTTCTAAAACAGTAGATGAACTGTATTATATTGCTATTGGCTACACGCTCTTCTCACACGTCTTATTCTTGTTAATAATTGGTTAAAACTACACAATTACGTTACCCATCAGACAGTTTTTTGGCATCCTTGGAATTTCGTTTCTTGTTCCCACGGATAGCTTCCTTGGACAGTTTCATTTTCCTTGTCCTCCCATTGTTACTGTTTCTAGTTTCCTTCCTCACTTCTTGTTCTTGCAGGCTTCAGGCACATTCTGTCACTGCTCACCAGCTTTGCCTGTACGTATCTCTGCTTGCCCCTCGGCCCGTAGATTGGGGCAAGCCTAGACATGTCAGGGCAATAGTGAGTCTGGATGGGCCACATGTCCATTATTCTCAAGGTACATTGCTACGCCCTGGCACTAAGGTCAGAATGACAGGTCTGTAGTTCCCTGGGTCCTCCTTCCGCCCCTTCTTGAAGATGGGCGTCACATTTGCCAAACTCCAGCCAAGTGGGACCTCCCCAGTTAGCCAGGACTGCTAATCAATGATAGAAAGTGGCTTGGCGAGCACTTTCAGCACCCAGATGGGTGGATCCCATCTGGCCCTATGTTCAACACAAAACCAGTTTAAAATGAAGGAAAGTGACAACTGCTAAAACATCTTGTGTAAACACAGGTTACAAATTCCTAGCCCTTCCTGTCTTCTTTCAATTCATTCAGTTCTTATGATTCAGAATGCAAGGCATAAGCAAATTTTCAAGTCTTTTGACATACTTGAAGTTTTACAGTTTGACACATTCTACTCCAAGCAGTTCTAAGAAGACAGCTACAACTATCCATATTTCATATTAACCTCCTAAAGAGACTGTTTTGTCATACACGATTCCTAAAGCATTCTATTAAACTCTTGCTTTACGGATTATAGACTATTCATATCCTGTTCACTTTTCTTAGATCAAATTATCACAGAATCACAGAATCTTAGGGGTTGGAAGGGATCTCAAGAGATCATCGGGTCCAACCCCCCTGCCAAAGCAGGCTCCCTATCTCATATTACATAGATAGGCGTCCAGACGAGACTTGAATATCTCCAGAGAAGGAGACTCCACCACCTCCCTGGGCAACCTATTCCACTGCTCCCTCACCCTCACTGTGAAAAAGTTCTTCCGCATGTTGGTGCGGAACTTCCTATGCTCCAGCTTACAGCCATTGCCCCTAGTCCTGTCCCCACAGACCACTGAAAAGGGGCTGGCCAATTCCCCCTGCAACCCATACCTAAGATATTTATAAACATTGATTAGGTCCCCCCTAAGTCTTCTTTTTTCCAGGCTGAACAGACCCAGCTCACTCAGCCTTTCATAGAATGAATCATAGAATCATAGAATGGCAAGGGTTGGAAGGGACCCCAAGGATCATAAAGCTCCAACCACCCTGCCACAGGCAGGGCCACCAACCTCAGGCCTGGATTTACACAAGGTTGCCTAGGGCCCCTTCCAACCTGGCCTTGAACACTTCCAGGGATGGGGCACCCACCACCTCTCTGGGCAGCCTATTCCAGGACCTCACCATTCTTTCCGTAAAAAACTTCCCCCTAATATTCAATCTAAACCTTCCCTCCTTTAGCTTTAAACCATTCCCCCTTGTCCTGCCATTATCTGCCCTTTTAAAAAGTTGATTCCCCTCCTGTTTGTATGCTCCCTTCAGGTACTGGAAGGCTGCAATGGGGTCCCCCCGCAGCCTTCTCTTCTCCAGGCTGAAAAAGCCCAGCTCCCTCAGCCTCTCCTTGTAGGGCAGGTGCTCCAGCCCTCTAATCATCCTTGTGGCCCTCCTCTGAACCCTCTCCAACAGTACTACATCCTTCTTGTGTTGGGGGCCCCAGATCTGGACACAGTACTCCAGGTGGGGTCTCACGAGGGCAGAGTAGAGAGGGACAATCACCTCCTTGTCCCTGCTGGCCACCCCTCTTCTGGTGGAGCCCAGGATACCATTGGCCTTGCGAGCTGCAAGAGCACACTGCTGGCTCATGTTAAGTTTCTCATCCACGGTGACACCCAGGTCCTTCTCAGCAGGGCTACTCTCAAGAAGCTCTTCTCCCAGTCTGTATCTATGTCTGGGATTCTTCCAGCCCAAGTGCAACACCTTACACTTGGCAGTGTTGAACCTCATTAGGTTCACCTGGGCCCATTTTTCCAGCCTGTCAAGATCCCTCTGGATGGCTTCCTTTCCTTCTAGGGTGTCGACCACACCTCTCAGCTTGGTGTGATCCACAAACTTGCTGAGGGTGCACTCAATCCCATCATCGATGCCATTGATAAAGATGTTAAAGAGAACCGGTCCCAAGACAGACCCCTGGGGGACACCGCTTGTCACTGGCCTCCACCTGGACATAGACCCACTGACCACCACCCTTTGGCTACGGTCTGTTAACCATTTTCTTATCCACTGGATGGTCCACCCATCAAATCCACATCTCTCCAGTTTAGAGATAAGGATGTGGTGGGGGACTGTGTCAAAGGCCTTGCACAAGTCCAGCTAGATGACATCGGTCGCCTTCTCTTTATCTACTGATGTTGTCACTCCATCATAGAAAGTTACCAGATTGGTGAGGCACGACCTTCCCTTGGTGAAGCTGTGCTGGCTGTCCCGGATCACCTGCTCTTCCCTCATGTGCTCCAGCATGTCATTCAGGAGGATCTGTTCCATGATCTTCCCATGCACAGAGGTGAGGCTCACCGGCCTGTAGTTTCCTGGGTCTTCCTTGCTCCCTTTCTTATAAATGGGAGTGACATGACCTTTTTTCCAGTCCCCAGGGACCTCTCCTGACAGCCATGACTTTTCAAATAGGGAACATCTCCCTCTCATAGGGGAGATGTTCCAGTCCCCTAATCAACTTTGTCGCCCTTCTCTAGACTCTCTCCAGAATGTCCCTGTCTTTTTTATACCAGGGAGCCTAGAATTGGACACAGTATTCCAGGTGGGGCCTTACCAACACAGAATAGAGGGGGAGGATCACTTCCTTCGACCTGCTGGACACACTCTTCCTGATGCACCCCAGGATCCCATTGGCTCTCTTGGCCACCAGGGCACACTGCTGGCTCATAGCCAACCTGTCATCAACCAGGACCCCCAGGTCCTTCTCCACAGAGCTCTTTTCCAACAGGTCATCCCCCAGCCTGTACTGATACACACGGTTATTCCTCCCCAGGTGCAAGACTTTACACTTGCACTTGTTGAATTTCACCTGGTTTCTCCCAGCCCAGCTCTCCAGCCTGTCCAGGTCTCGCTGGATGGCAGCACAGTGTTCCTGCGTGTCAGCCACTCCTCCCAGCTTTGTATCATCAGCGTACTTGCTGAGGGTGGATGCTATTCCCTCATCATGGTCGTCAATGAAGATATTAAACAGGACTGGACCCAACACCGAGCCCTGGGGAACACCGCTAGTCACAGGCCTCCATTCAGATTCTACTCCACTGATCACGACCCTCTGAGCCCGGTCTGACAGCCAGTTCTCAACCCACCTCACTGTCCACTCATCTATTCCTTGTTCCCTCAGCTTCTCTATCAGGATGTTGTGGGGGACAGTATTGAAAGCTTTGCTAAAGTCAAGGTAGATGACATCCACTGCTCTCCCTCCATCCACCCAGCCAGTGATGAGATCATAGAAGGCTATGAGATTGGTCTAGCATGATCTCCCCTTGGTGAATCCATGCTGACTACTCCTCATGACCTTCTTCTCTTCCAGTTGTTTGGAGATGGCATCCAGAACAAGCTGTTCCACCACCTTTCTAGGGACAGAAGTGAGGCTGACTGGCCTATAGTTACTGGGATCCTCCTTCTTGCCTTTTTTAAAGACTGGAGTGACTTTGGCTATCCTCCAATCCTCAGGCACTTCTCCTGTAGTCCAGGATCTATCAAAGATGATAGACAGCGGCTCTGCAATCACCTCCACCAGCTCTCTCAGCACACATGGGTGTATCCCATTGGGGGCCCATGGATTTGTGTGCATCCATTCCTTTGAGTCGCTCCTGGACCACCCCTACCTCAACTAGAGGGGAGCCATTCGTTCCCCAACCACTCCTACTTTCATCTGGGATCTGTGAGAAGCCTTCGGAGTAAAGACCGAGGAAAAGAAGGCATTAAGTATCTCCACCTTCTCATCATCTCCCGTTGGCAAGACACCTGCCTCATTCAACAAGGGACCTACATTATCCCTGGTCATCCTTTTACTATTCACATACCTGTAAAAACTCTTTTTATTATCCTTTATGTCCCTTGCCAGCTTAATTTCTAAGCAGGCCTTAGCCCTCCTAGTTGCATCCCTACAGGCCCTGGCAACATCCTTATATTCCTCCCATGATCTCAGACCCTGTTTCCACAGTTTATAGGTCTTCTGCTTCCCTTTGAGTTTACTCATAAGTTCCCTGCTTATCCACACAGGTCTTCTACCTCTCTTACCCGATTTCTTACTCAAAGGGATGCACCTATTCTGTGCTTGGAAGAAGTGCTGTTTGAATGTTAGCCAGCACTCGCAGGCTCCCATTCCTTCAAACAGCGCAGCCCATGGGATAGCCCCTATTTGATTTCGGAGGAGATCAAAGTTAGCTCTTCCAAAATTCAGGGTAGCTATCCTGCTTTTTGGCTTGCCTCTTCCACTCAGGATCTTGAACTCGACCATTTCATGGTCACTTTGTCCTAAGCTGCCCCCGACCTTCACTTCACTAACGAGCCCGTCCTTGTTAGTAAAAACAAGGTCAAGCACCCGCCCTCCCCTTGTAGGTTCCTGCACTATCTGTATCAGGAAGTTGTCTTCCACACACTGCAGAAATTGTCTGGACTGCATACGACTGGCTGTATTGCTTGCCCAGCAAATATCTGGGTAATTGAAGTCCCCCATAAGGACCAGTGCCTGCGATCTTGAGGCTACTTCCAATTGCTTATAAAATGCATTATCAACCCGCTCCTCTTGATCAGGGGGCCTGTAGTACACGCCCATGACTATGTCACCCAAACTGGCCTGTCTTTTAATTCTTACCCACAAGCTCTCGGCAAGCGGTTCATCCCTACCCAGGTGGAGCTCAATACATTCTAGGTGCACTCTAACATAAAGAGCAACTCCTCCACCTCGTCTCCCTAGCCTATCTTTCCTAAAAAGCACGTAGCCATCCATGGTAGCGTGCCAGTCATCCAGGTTGTCCCACCACGTCTCAGTGATTGCAATGAGATCGTGGCCCTGTGACCACACAAAGATCTCTAATTCTTCTTGTTTGTTCCACATGCTACGTGCGTTTGTATAAAGGCATTTTGTTGGGGCAGCACATCCAGATATCCCCAACAGCTCACTGCGAGATTTTTGATAGGGGATGGGCAAAAGCAGCTCCACTGAGGAGTTCACGAGGCAATCCACAGAGTTATCCCTATTCTCGTGTGGAGCAACATCCCCAAGTCTGCCATTGTGCTGTTGGCATTTATCTGTTTCCCCCAGCAACTCGTGCTGTGACTCCCAAAACACCTGCCTTACCCCAGCAGCCTTTGTAATATCCCCTTCCTAACTAGTTTAAAGCCCTATCAATGAGCCCTGCCATCTCCTGAGCAAGGATCCGCTTCCCTCTATGGGACAGGTAAGCCCCATTAGCAGTACTCATGTCCGGAGCAGAGTACACCATCCCTTGGTCAAAAAACCCAAATTTCTTGTGCAGGCACCAGCCTTTCAACCACTGATTCAATTCATGGGTTCTCCTGACCTGCTCTGAACCCCACAAGTGGGAATAGAAGAAAATATTATTTGGGCTCCTGCCCCCCCAACAAAGCGCCCTAGGTCATGAAATTCACTCTTGATAGTGCGCAGGCTACACTTCGTGATTGCATCTTTACCTGCTTGAACTATCAAGAGTGGGTAATAATCAGAGGGACTAACCAGCCCTGGGAGCCTTCTGGTAATATCCCTGACCCTGGTTCCAGGAAGGCAGTACACCTCCCTACGTGTAGGGTCTGGTCTACATATGGGGCCCTCCGTCCCACAGAGGAGGAAATCCCCAACCACAACTACTCTTCTTTCTCTCTTTGCTGAGGCCATCTCGAGGCGTGCAGATACTCTCCTCGCTCTGGGCTTACGCTTCCTCTGAGGTAGAGGGACTGTATTCATCTCCTCACATACCTCCCCTTCAACTTCCAGGGCCCCAAATCTGTTGCTTATGGGGACCTGGGGGGGTGGGATAGGGAGGCGGGGGGAGTGTCTACGGCAGCAAGTAGGGACTGCTTTCCAGACCTCTTCAGGGTTTGGGTCGCTCCCATTTACCTTGCTAGGGCAGGGCAGGGCGACCGCCTTCAGTAGTGTGGAATCTTCCTGGCACTCTTCCCTCTTGGATGCCAGGGAGCTACTCCACCAGTCAACCTCCATCTCGCATTCCCAAATGGCTTTCAGCCTTTCGAGCTCTTCTTGCTTCCTTTTCCAGGTGGCTTTCAGCCTCGCAAGCTCTTCTCGTTCCCTTTCCCGGGTGGCTTTCAGCTTCACAAGCTCTTCTCGTTCCCTTTCCCAGGTGGCTTTCTGCTTCACAAGCTCTTCTCGTTCCCTTTCCCAGGTGGCTTTCAGCCTTTCGAGCTCTTCTCGCTTCCTTTCCCAGGTGGCTTTCAGCCTTTCGAGCTCTTCTCGATCCTTTTCCCAGGTGGCTTTCAGCCTCGCGAGCTCATCCTCTAGATTAGCAACTAAGCAGAGGAGGTCATCCACCTGCTCACACCTCACACAGGTGAGGCCCTTGCCTCTTTCCCTTGGCAGCAGTAGACTCAGACATCCCCTGGAGCCAGTGACCTGGACCGAGGCGTCCCTAGGCACGTCCTTCATTGGGGCTGCCCCAGATTTGTAGGGAGAAGGTCTCCGCCTGGTGGACACCATGGTCCAAATGTCTGGACACACAAGAAACAGGGAACCCTTGGCTCAACCTGTGTACTCTGAGCTGGTATGCTCAATTTCCCCTCTGAGCTGGGAGGGAAGGCTCGCCCTGCCCGCTCGCCCTGCCTGCGCGAACTGCCGCGCAAACTGCCGCGCCACGCCCTCTGATGTGCCACGCCCTGTTTGCCTGTCCTGTTCGCAGCGCTCCTGGTCCCTAGCGCTCCCAGAGACCCCTCTTGTATGGCGTAGGTTGCCGCTGCCGCGCTAAGCTCCACCCCCTGATGAGTCACGCCGACATGCAGTCTCAGCGAGAGGCAATGGCTGCCGCTGGGTGCGTCGCGGAGTCTCTCCTTTTCTTCTTTCCTTCTTTTATTTGCCCTCAAGGATCAATGCTCGGGGGTTGCCGCTTTCAGAAGGCTCCAACGCCGGGTCTCCCTTGCCTGAGCTCTCTTCCTCAGCGACTGGAATTATGGAATGTAATGTGATATCTGAAAAGACACAAGTAAATTTCTTCTTCACTTTGTGACAGCAGGCTGTTGGGATTCCTGGGCAAGCAGGGGCCTCTCACAAAAATTCTACATTGCTAAAATTCCTCCAGTTTCTCCTAGTGTTCATTCACAGGAGTAGCATGACAACATTTTCCTTCTTCAATGCAGAAGAAACTGGTCCCTGAAATACTGTTCCCAAGACAGTGGCATTACAACAGTCAAAATTAGAAATGCATTAAATTGCATCCCTTTCAAAGATTAAATGGTTCTTCATACCTGTTTCACTTTTGAACCCCTACAACTGGAACTGAATGGAGAAAAAATCCACAGAAAATATGAAAATCTGCTAGTGTTTATCTTCTTTTAAAAATTTTCCTCCTCCTAAAACTATTATTGCCACTCATCGCTTTGTTAGCAGAGTTCAGCATCAGAGAGCTTCACTATCCCCCATTTCCCATTATAATAATTCTCCTACTGCATCCAGCACAAGCTGGCACTGATTTCTTATGAAACAAGCAATTCTTCACACTCCATGAAGTTAGCACTTAGAGCTCCTCCATGCTATGCAAGTAATACACAGTACATGGTCTGGATTAGTTTGCTTCAAAGTAACCTATGAGGGAAGTAGGTTGGTTGGTTGTTTCAGCACTTAGTCCTACTAACATCGTAACTACTAACATGTTAGTAGGATTATATTTGGTTTTGCAAGACTTCAATAAATACCACAATTCCTGTTAACTTGCATGGTATACCATCACTCCAACTGACTGAATGTAGGAGTCAGAGTTGTAAGCTTTCATTGAGAATATTTTTGAGAAATTATTTAGTCTCATGTTGGCACCCGTCACGGTTCTGCACCCAGCCAGGAGCTGAGCACCTCACAGCCGCTCGCTCTGGTTGAGGAGGATGGGAAGAGGAAAAGGGAGAAGAAACCAAAGGTAAACCTCATGGGCTGGGATAAGGATAGTTTACTAGAACAGCAGAGAGAGAAATAACAATAATAGGACTTTTATAGCAAAAAATATATGAAACCGGTGATACACAATGCAATTTTTCATCAAACCACACAACTCAGGCCATGTAGCTCAGAGCCATCCTGAAGCTGGACCAGCCACAAAAACTAAATGTCCTGGAGCCATGCACTCCTCCCCTCACCAACCCCCCTTTATGCTGAGCATGACATAACTGGTATGGAATATGCTCTTTGGCCAGTTTAGGTCACCTGTCCCAGCTGTGTTCCCTCACAGTTTCCTGGGCGTCCCCCACCTTCTTCTCAGCAGGGCAGTATGAACAACTGGAAAGACCTTGACTGCTTGGCAACAACTAAAAACATCAGTGTGTTA
The DNA here is from genome assembly GCA_022605575.1 of Laterallus jamaicensis coturniculus. Classification (NCBI taxonomy): domain Eukaryota; kingdom Metazoa; phylum Chordata; class Aves; order Gruiformes; family Rallidae; genus Laterallus; species Laterallus jamaicensis. The sequence continues at coordinate 3,956,843 of JAKCOX010000010.1, forward strand.
TTAGCGCTGCTCTGATCCCAACTCTCAAACACCATTACACCAACTGCTAGAAAGAAATTAACTCTATCTTAGCTGAAACCAGGACAGCACCCCAATTGTGAGCACAGTTGAGAGGTAAAAGCATATATGGGGAGCAATATGCAAAGTGATACCTTAAAAATTAATCAGAAGCAGTCCTACATTGCATTAATACATTTTATGGATTTATACAAAGCAAACAAAAGCCATGTAAGTTCCTGAAGGAATCCAGCATCATCAAACTTTTATCAGAGCTGAGATATGATCCAGAGGTTAAATGGTCGATTATGTGCCTGCAACAGCCCACTGGGCAATTTTCCAGTCAGACACACCTACAGTTACCATCACTGAAGCTCAGTGGTATCTGAAATTTACACCGTGTTCACAGAATACAAAATGACTGCAAGAAATCTCATGGCTAAAGGAAACAAAACGACACTATCAGACCAGAACTGTCTGTGGCTTTTTCTGCACAGTCATGTGCCATTTATCTTATCCAGGCTTACAGCTGAATTATATCATTTGCTTGATATAAACTTGGTATAAACAGTTACTTAAGGAATTAGCAAATGGGACCCCATGGGAAACTGCCCTCAGAGACAAAGGAGCTGAACAGAATTGGCAGCTCTTGAAGGACATTTTTTTCTTAGAGTGCAAGACCTCTCATTTCCCACATGTCTTTTTTAGCTGGACCAGTTGCCTCCAGGGCATTCAGACCCCTGAGCTGGAAGACAGGGATAAGAGCTGAATAAATCCCTCATAATCCCAGAGGAAGTAGTTTACAACCGACTATGCCACCTGGACTCATAAGTCCATGGGGCCAGATGGGATCCACCCCCAAGTACTGAGTGAGCTGACAAAGGAGTTTGCCAAGTCACTCTCCATCACTTCTCAACAGTTATGCTTAATAGGGGAGAATCCAGATGACTGGAAGCTTGCCAGTGTGACATACAAGAAGGGGTGAAAGGTTGCCAGGGAACTGCAGGCCTGTTAGCCTGACCTAAGTATCAGGGATGATCACAGGGTGGTTTATCTTGAGTGCACTCACTAGGTGTGTACAGGATAACCAAGGGTTCAGTCCTGGTCAGCACGGGTTCATGAAAGGCAGGTCCTGCTTGGCTAACCCGATCTTCTTCTATGACCAGGTGACCCACCTAGTGGATGAGGGAAAGTCTGTTGATTTAATCTACCTAGACTTCAGCACAGTCTCCTAGGATCTGGGTGTGTTGGTTGGCAGCTGGCTGAACATGAGCCAGCAGTGTGCCCAGATGTCCAAGGAGGCCAACAGCATCCTGGCTTATGTCAGGAATGGTATGGCCTGCAGCACTAGGGAAGTGATCATCCCCCTGTACTCAGCATTGGTGAAGTCTCACCTGAAGTGCTGTGTTCAGTTTTGGGCCCCTCACTACAAGAAGGACACTGAGGTGCTGGAGTGTGTCCAGTGGAAGGCAACAAAACTGGTAAAGGATCTGGAGCACAAGTCTTAGGAGGAGAAGCTGAAGGAACTAGTGTTGTTTAAGTTGGAGGAGAGGAGGCTGAAAGGAGACCTTATTGGTCTCTACAACTACCTGGAAGGAGGTTGCAGTGAAGTGGGGGCTAGTCTCTTCTCCCAGGTACCTAGCAATAGAGTGAGAGTAATGGTGTCAAGTTGCATTAGGGGAGGTTTAGATTGGATATTAGGAAAAATGTCTTCACTGAGAGATGGCTCAGGCATTGCAACAGGCTTCCCAGAGAGGTAGTGGAGTCACCCTTCCTGAAGCGTTCAAAAGGCATGTAGACATGGCACTTCAGGACATGGTTTAGTGGTGTTGAACAGACAGTAGGCTTCCCAGAGAGGTAGTGGAGTCACCCTTCCTGAAGTGTTCAAAAGGCATATAGACATGGCACTTCAGGACATGGTTTGGTGGTGTTGAACAGACAGTAGAACTAGAGGTCTTTTCCAACCTTAAAGATTCTATGATTCCATGTTAGAAGTAAAGTGAGGAGGACAGGAGACTGGTATGGCTCAGTGAAGACTTTCTGGTTAAGCTAAATTGGAAGAAGGAAGTGCACAGGCAGTGGAACCGAAGAAATGTATCCTGAGAAGAATATGGGGATGATGCCTGAGGGGATGCAAAGAATATTAAGAAGGGCTTCTACAGATACAATGTCCAGAAAAGGAAGATTAAAGAAAATGTGCCCTTCTTGACAAATAAGACAAGAGAGCTGGTGACAACTATCATGGAGAAGGCTGAGGCACAATATTTTCCAGTTTTCTACAGTAATATGTCTTTCCTCATCCCTGAAGCCCCTGAACATCAAGGTCAGGTCTGAAGTCGATCCCATTGCAGGAGATCAGGTTTGAGATTGCTTGAGGAACCTGGACATACATAAGTTTCCAGGACCTGACAAGATGTGTCACAGATCCCTGAAGGAATTGGCTGATATAGTTGCCAAGCCACTCTCCATGATATTTGAAAAGTCATGACAGTCAGGTGAAGCACTCGAAAGGGAAGCATTGCATCCATTTTTAAAAACAGTTGAAAGGAGGACCATGGGAACTGCCAACCTGTCAGCCTCACCTCTGTGCCTGGTAAAATTATGAAACAGGTCCTCTTGGAAGATATGCTGAAACATACAGCAGACAAGAATGTGATTAGAAACAGCCAACATGGCTTCCCCAAGGGCAAATCACGCCTGGCTAATCTTGTGGCATTCTATGGTGGAGTAACTGCAACAGTGGACTAGGGGAGAGCTATGAATGTCAACAGCTTAGACTTTTGAGATAAGGCGTCCCTCAATATTTTTGTCACAAAATTGAAGAGATATGGGTTTTCTGGGTGGACTATTAGATGGCCAAAGTACTCTACACCTAGAGAGTTAATCAGCAGCTCAATGTCCCTGTGGAATCCAGTAACAAGTTTTGTCCCTCAGGGGTCGATACTGGGGCTAATACTGTTAAATATTTTCATCAAGGACATAGTGGAATTGAGAGCACCCTCAGCAAGTCTGCAGGTGACACTGATCTGAGAGTTGCATTTGACTCAGTAGAGGGAAGGAATGCCATGCAGAGAGATCTGGCCAAGTTCAAGAAGTGGCCACCTGTTGTGGGTTTGCATGGCAAGTTTTTGGTAGAGGATGGGGGGCTGCAGGGGTGGCTTCTGCAAGAAGTCACTTTGAGTCTCTTTTGCCCATGATGCTGACTACAGAATGACCTCTCCCTGTTCTTACCTTGACTCCTAAGCCTCTCAATATATATTTTCTCCTTTGTCCAGCTGAAAAGGGGAGTGGTAGAGCAACTTTGGTGGGCATCTGATCTCCAGCCAGGGTTAAACCACTACACCACTGTCAGGGAAGACGGTAGGCCTGCCGGCGCCCTAGCTCTCTTCACCCAAGACATAGGCCCTGACAATATTCTTCTGTTCCCATGAGAAAGGAAAAGTTACTCATGCTGAGAGGATCCTAATAATTGCATTCTCAAAACACAGTGGCCTTGTTGATAGGGGTACAGGCTGCCCTAAACCAAGAGGCAGTTATGAGAAGGTATTTGGGAGTAACGGAACATGTTAGGAACCAACCATAACAAGATGGTCAAAACAGCAGGTGTGCTGATGCTTTTAGGTATTAAAGGTAAACTAAGGATGTTTAGCTGTAAGATAGGTTTATCAGAACTCGTTTTGATCACTAACCAATCAATATGGTGTGAACAGTGTGTGTAACCAATGAGCAGTTTTTTAGCTTGCCATGTTTGCAGTAAGAAAGGTATATAATCTGTGTGATTTCACTCAATAAAATGGCTTCACCTAAAATTCATATTGAATTGTGTGTTGCTTTCTGCCGGTCGCCATACACCACCATCCATACATCTCATGAGGTTCAACAAGGCCAAGTGCAAGGTCCTTCACCTGAGTTGGGACAACTCCCAGTATCAGTATAGACCAGGGAACTGAGAAGATTGAGAAGACTGGGATTGAGAAGAGCGCTGCAGAGAAGGACTTGGTGGGTGTTGGTTGATGGGAAGCTGAACATAAGCTGGCAATATGCATTCGCAGCCCAGAAAACCAACTGTAACCTGGCCTGCATTCAAAAGAAGGATGTCAACAGAGGAGATTTTGGCCCTCAACTCTGCTTTTGTGAGATCCCCACCTGGACTATTCCATCCAGCTCTGGGGTCTTGGGCACAAGAAATACATGGAGCTGTCGGACTCATTCCAGTGGTGGGACACAAAACTGGTCAAAAGGCATGAACAGCACTCTTCTTCCCTTTAATGAAAGGCTGAAAAAGAGTTTGCATTATTTGGACTAGAGAGGAGAAGACTCTAAGGAGAACTTATTGTGGCATTTCAATAACTGGGCTTATAAAAAAGATGGAAAAACACTTTTTATCAGCCTGTAGTGACAGGACAAGGGGCAACTGTTTTAAGCTGAGGGGAGTTGGTTTAGTTTGGATAAAGAAAGGTATTTTTATAAGGGCGGTGAAATACTGGAACAAGTTGCCCAGAGAAGTTGTGGATGTCCCATCTGAAGGTCAAATTGGATAGAGCTTTGAGCAACCTGGTCTACTGTCAGCTGAGCTATATTAATTTTCTTCATAATAGCTAGTGAGGCTATGTTTTGGATTTTCGTTGAACAGAGTGTTGACAACACAGAGATGCTTTTGTTAGATGGAGGTGGGTTTTGTTGCTGTTGAGCCGTGCTTGCGGAAAGCCAAGGCACTTCCTGCTTCTCACATCACCCCACCAATGAGTAGAGAGGGGATGCAGAAGAAGTTGGGAGGGCACACAGCCAGGGTAGAAGACCCCAACTGACCAAAGGGATATTTCATACTGTATGATGTCATGCTCTGCTTATAAAGGGTTTTGGGGAGAGAAAGGACAGGGCATGACAGGGATGTGACAGCATTCAGGGTTTGTCTTCCCAAGTAATTGTTATGCATGATGGAGCTCCGCTTTCCTGGGGATGACTGAAGACCTGCCTGCCCATGGAAAGCAGTCAATTAATTCCTTTCATTGTTTTGCTTGCACAAGCAGCTTTTAATGTACTTATTAACCTGTCCTTATCTCAACCCATGAGTTTTCTCACTTTCACTGTTTCAACTCTTTCCTCTGACCTACCAAGGGGGGGGGGTGAATGAGTGAACAGCTGCGTAGTGCTTAGTTGCCAGCCAGGTCTAAACTATGGCTGTCCTTTTTAGTGCCTAACATGGGGCTTGAACAGTTCAGGATAGCGACAGGTTTGACTGGAATGTGCTAGATTGAATTTACAGCTGCTGTTGCTGTTTAGCTACTAATTGGCAGGCTCCTGGGCCTGCCATGGTGCTTACTTGCCCTACTGTATAACAGAGTCTTGTGCTCATCAGTGGCTGGGTTTTTTCCTTTGCTGCTCACTGTAGTGCCATACCTGATCATTACTGTTCTGTGCCTGGGAACATTTTGGTAACAGCAATGGTGATGTACCTGGGTTGGCAGATGTCCAAGGCGTCTCTGCTGTTTCTGTGCCGCTGTGCTGGACAAGTTGGACCTCCTGTGTGCACTTGAGATGAAGGGACTCTGAAGAGTCTATGTGGGAGCAGGACAACACAAGGTTTCTGTCTGTGGTCACGTCTGTGTCACAGCAGGTATACTTCTGGAGGGTTTGTGAGCCAAATTTCTCCTTCTCTGGAGACATTCAAAACCTGAGTGGATGCGTTCCTGTGCAATTTAGTCTAGGTGATCCTGCTCTGTCAGGGGGGTTGGACTAGATGATCTTTTGACGTCACTTCCAACTCCTTATGTTCTGTGATTCTGTGATACGTTCACACTGGAGAATGTATACCTTGAAGCATCTGTGGCTGTAGATAAGTCCATGCTGCAGCAGGTACACCTTGAAGCATTAGTGGCTCTGCATGGGGTTATGCTGGAGCACCTCAAAGTGTATGGCCATGGATGAGCTGAGAACAGGGATGGTTTGTTTCTGAAGGGACTGTGGCTGTGAGCAAGGCTATGCTGGAGCAGGTATACCCCTGAAGGCATTGTGGCCTATGGAGAAGGCCATATTGGAACAGGTATACTTCAAAGTGATTGTGGCTGGGGATAAGTCTATGCCACAGCACGTATACACCTGAAGGGACTATGGCTCATAGACAAGGCTCCACTTGGAGAAGGTACACCCCTAAAGTACTGCAGTTTATGGATAAATCCAAGCTGGAGAAGGGGCAAGGGGAGGAGTTCCTTTCAATGCTAAACTTGATGGTCTGGCTTAAAGGGACCAAGGCTGAGGGTTGTAATGGCAATACCTTTAAATCATTGTAGCCTAGGATTTGAGTTGCATGTTGTGGGAATTACTATAGCAGGAACATCCTGACCAAATGGAGGACAAGCCTTACAAGAAGCAGTGCAAATGCAGCAGCAGACCTGATCTGATCTGGCTTTGGTGCCCAGTAATCCAAAGCATCGACCCTCATGTCTGTCATGGTTTAGTCCCAGCCAGCAGCAGAGCTTGCACACCCCCAGTGGGATGGTGAGAATGGGGAGACAAAAGCAAACCTCAGGGTTTGGGATAAGGACATTTTGCTGGGACTGCACAGGGAGAGAGAAATAGCAGGAACAGGACATAGAATATACACAACCAGTGATACAGCATTCAGCTTCTCACCAAAACCCATACAGCTCAAACCCATCACAAAGCTGAACTGTCCCTGAGCCATATGTTCTGGAGCCACGCCACCCTTCCCTGACTAGACCCCTTTTATACTGAGTGTGACATCATATGGCATAGAATACTCCCTTTGGCTAGTTTGGGTCACATGTCCTGGCAGTATCCCATCCAAAATTCTGGTGAAAATTAACCCTGCTCTAGCCAAACCCAGAACACAGTCCTGAGTGAACACCATTACAGGTGGACCCCTGTTAGTCATGGGCTAAATTAAGTCAATGAACATTTTGTGGACATATGTGGACATTTTATGGTTATTTGAAAGGGTGGTCCACAGACAAAGGGAGTGATAACAGCATATTATATTGTTTCAAATGTTAAGAAAGGTTGTAGTGGTTAATGAGGATGTATTGGATTGTGTGGGATCAGATCATGGCATGGAATAAAGGGTGGATAATATCCTGGTTTCAGCTGAGATACGATTTTCTTCATAATTCCTAGTATGTATAGGGCTTTGTGTTGAAAAGTGTTGAAAACATATAGTTGTTTTTGTTATACAGAGGCGGGTTTTGTTGTTGTTGAGAAGTGCTTACACAGACCCAAAGCTGTTTTTACTTCTCACGTGTCCTCAACAGTGAGTGGGGTGGGGGTGCACAAAGAGTTGGGAGGGGACACAGCCAGGACAGCTGACACCAACTGACCAAAGGGATATTTCATACCTTATAATGTTATGCTCAGCTTACAAGGGGTTTGGAGAAGATGAAGGATGGGGCAGGAGGGGAAGTGCAACAACATTTGGAGTGATGGGTTTGTCTTCCCAAGTAACCATTACATGGAGATAGCTGAACACTTGTCTGCCAATGGGAAATAGTGAATTAATTCCTTGTCTTGTTTTACTTGTATGTGTGGCTTTTGCTTTACTTACTAAACTCTCTTTACCCCAACCCATGAGTTTTCTCACTTCCACTTCTCTGATTCTCTCCTCCTTTGCTCCAGGGGTAGGAGTGAGCGAGTGGCTGTGTGGGACTTAGCTGCTGGCTGGGGCTGACCCTTGACATGGAGTGAAAGATACTGTGGTGTGACTTGATGATCTTTAAGACCCCTTCCAACTCAAACAATTCTGTGAACTTTGTTAGCTACAGCAGCTTTGTATTTTGTGTGCAGTCAATGTGGCACAAAGGACCAGACAATATTCCCTTTAGGGCCATTACAAAATTATCAGGGGTCAAATGGGATTATTAGCTCCCTAGTAGCACTGCCTGGCATTGTGATAACTGTGATAATTGTGATAACTGCCCAAGCAATATGGATGCCTTCTCATTCAGCTCTTGAATCAGGATTAGTTATACAGATTAAGTGGGTAGACTGGTTTAGCTGCTTGCTTTCCTTCCCTTTTCCCCATTCCAGGCACCTGCCCTCTCATTTTTATCCCAGTGCTACCCAATGTATTTTTCCAGCACAAGCATGTGAGTGGCAAACCAGATTAGGGAATGAACGTGGTAGAAAAATAACCTCATCACATTGCCAAGCACAACACAGATATTGTAACGAGTGGTCAGGGAAACAGGCAGATACATAAGCTGTCAGAAAGTTCCCAAATGACTGCTGCAAGTTTTTCCATGGGAGTTCTACATTAGACCATCTCCTTGCTGGAAATTCTGGTGTTACCGCCGCAGGAAGCAGAACGCTTGATTTAATATTCATCTACACTAGTGACGTGCGGAAATCAGGCTCCACCATCTGTAAGACTGTAAAGTAGGTTTGTTTATTCGGTGCCAGGCTGCACGCGGCGGGGGGGGGGTGTGTGTGTGGGGGGGGTAACCCCACCAAAGTCGTGAGCACCAGGAAGCAACTTACACTATCAAGTGTTACATATCCATATGATTTCATCAAACGCCTATACATATGCATGACCTATCCCCCCCTTCGTACTAAAATTAGTTCCAAGAACTCATTTCCATAAGTTCCTCTTGATTGTACTTGCGCATTGCCCCCTTGTGATGGTTGTTGGTGGTCGTCAGGATGAAGGCCGGTGGCTCCTCTTGGTCACTGCTAGTAACTCTTTGCTCCTGCGCAGGCTCAGTCTTCTCTTGGTTCTTAGCCAAACTGTAGGGTCAGTTCTTGCTGGCTCACAAAGCAACCTCCAAGAGCTGACCTTTATCAAGACAATGCAAGACCCTATGCTTCAGTTAGTTTAAGCAATAAACAATGCAGGACCCTATGCTTCAATTAATTTGTATAATGGTTATCATTATCACATCACAGCAACTATTAAGCAGCACTACTTCTGTCAGTAGCTCCCTTTTAACCCCTTCATTCACCAGTAAGGAAGCACACCATTAGTCTGCATTTCTTATCTATTGCACATGAAAGCAAAGAGAGCCTGTATTGGATAGGACTACACAAAGGGACCCTTCAGAAAACCCACTGTGTTTTCCATGAATATTAACATGTCGTGGTCTGTACAACCCACTTCCCAGCTCCTGTTACTGCCTCGTGGGTAACACATATCTTTCAGTCATGTTTACACCAGAAGTGTGATCTCTACTAGTGTCACACAACACGCGTGTACACCCAGCTTTACAGCAGTAACACAGCTTCATGCCAACTCAGCTTATGGTCTGGTCACAAGGTGAAATCTGTGTCCTCTTGATGTGGCCCTTCTGTGTCCGTTATCAGTATGCAGCAATACAACACCGTAAGAAAAGGGAAATTTCATATGTGGTGATTTGGGGGTTATTTTTCTTAAAGTCACATTTCTATATTTTTTGGGGAGGGGGTTGGGAAAAGAGTCTGTAGTCAGGACTCTCTCAGAGACCAGTCAGGCACATGAATCCAGACACTCAAGTCAGTTTCTCAATCTGAACAGAGAAATACGGTGCTGCGGTCTCTGAGTTGCAAGTGTTTTTACTTTGATGGTTTATGCTTCGCTCTCTTGAGCCTCCATAAATAAGATTCTAGAAGCCCATTTGCTTCATTTGCGACATTTTAACATAATATTGAACACAGCATTAGCTCCTCAAAGAGAGCTACTACATAATATATTTATGGATTCTAAAACTGGTGTATGCTCAGATTGTACGGATTTATGTGCTTGAGGAAAGAACGATCTAATGGATGTAATTTATAGTAAGCATGTGAGATTGATACCTTTGTTTATTGATGGCAATAATCTATTAATAATTGAAATATAGTTCCATGCCTACAGTTTTACATATTCTACAACATTGTTCATGTTTATTCTGTGATGTTTTATTGGTATTGTCTGTGCATTCCTACTAATCATGTTTTTACAATGATACATTTTTAAGCTATACTGGAGTTGCCTCCAACTTTGAAATCCATGGCCAACCATAAATTCAGAAATTTAATGCAGTGTTTTAGATTTTCCTAAGAAAGCAGATCAGGTATAAGTATGGATGTGGTGGGGAGTTCACCCTGGCTGGAAGTCAGATGCTCAACAAAGCCGCTCTATCACTCCCTTCTTCAGCTGGACAGGAGAGAGAAAATATATAATGAAGAGCTGATGGGCCAAGATAAAGACAGGGAGAGATGATTCAGCAATTCACATCATGGGCAACACAGACTCAAATTAGATAAGAATCATCTGATTTATTACCAAGCAAAACAGAGAGGGATAATGAGAAATAAAACCAAATCTTTAAACATCTCCCCACCCCCCTCTTCTTCCCAGGCTCAACTTTATTCCCTATTTCTTTTCCTCATCTACCTCACATGACACAGGATGGGGAATGGGAATTACAATGAGTTCATCATGGGTTATCTTGTCGCTCCTTACTCCTCGAGGGGAGGACTCCTCACACTCTTCCCCTGCTCCAGCATGGGGTACCTCTCATGGAATATAGTCTTCCATGAACTTCTCCAACGTGAGTCCTTTCCCACAGGGGCTTCAGCTCTTCATCAACTGCCCCAGTGTGGGTCCCTTCCATGGGGTGCAGACATTTGGGAACAAGACTGCTCCATGGAGTCACAAGTCCTCCCAGAAAACCTGGTCTACCCTGAGCCCCTCTCTCCACAGGCCGCACATCCTGCCAGGACCTTGCTCCATCATGGGCTTCCCACCAGGTCACAGCATCCTTCAGGTGTCTCCACCTGTTCCAGTGTGGGGTCCCCATGGGCTGCAGGGGAATCTCTCCTTTGGCACCTGGAGCACCTGCTCTCCCTCCTTCACTGACCTTGGTGCCTGCAAAGTTTCTTACATCTTCTTTCTCCTTTCTCTGGCAGCAAAAAGAGGCTGCTTGTGGGGTTTTTTCCTTCTTATTGAAGAAGATTCCCAGAAGCACTGTGACTGTGGTTCGGCCTTGGTCAGTGGCAGGTCCGGCCTTGAGCCAGCTGGTGTTTGTTCTGTCAGGCCTGGGGGAAGCTTCTAGGAACTTCTCACAGAAGCCACCCCAGCAACCCTCCACCCCCAAACCCCAACACCATGGCAAAAACCTTGCCATGGAAACCCAAAACAATGGAAAAGCTCCAAATGAAGAAAAGCAAATGAACATGAAGTGAGGGATCAAGGGATTAAAAATCAGAGCAGACAGTCCAGGAGAATAAAAAAACAAATGAAAAGAAGCATTCTAGCTGCAAATGTCTCTTTGGGACAAGATACCGGCACCATTTTCTCCTATGGCTCAGCTCAAACTGCATAAAGCTAGTATAAAATTACATCGGACACCTTGCTGGGGTATCTGTCTTATAGATATGCCTAGGAGGATTTATACCCACAATCTGGGATAAACATATTCACAACTGAATTTCCATTCTGATTGAAAAATAAGGCAAGGAAAGATATATTAACCATCACATCCTGTTCGACCCAAGTCTTTGCAAGACATCAACAGTTCTGCTTCTAAACTTGACCAGAACTACTGTGGACTCAATGGCTAGATGTCTTAACTGAGATAAAAACATACAAGTTGGAGGAATTTTTAAGTTCCTTGACAAGCCCCACCCATGTGAGTACATTTCTTAAACACTTTCTCTCAAAATGCACCCAAAGGATGCCCTTCATTTTATGTAACAACTCAGCAAATAAAGCAGTCACACAGATGACAGAGAATGAGTTTCTGGCGCTTCACTGCCAAGGTTCAAGCCATGAAAACATTCTAACCCAGAGGTTATCGGTCATCATAAAATATGCAGAATGAAAGTTACGAACATGGACTGGCAGCCCCTTCTCCTACAAACTTAAGCAGAGTGACATCTTTCCGGACAAAGAAATGTTATTCTCTTCGACCATCAAATGGGCACAGGAGACAAGAAATCTTTGTAGACAAACACCAAGTTGAGGAGCACATACTGACGACCTGTACAACCCAAACCTTATTACGTTGAAGTGTCCTTTAACAGTACTAAGGAAACTTCCCTATTAAGATGGCCTCTACCAACGAACTCAACTCCTCCATAAAGGGTTATGATCCCTCCACACCCCAGCCTTCATGTATTTCCTATTGACTCGTTCAGGATACAGACCTTATGGAGCACTGCTCTGAGATACGCGCTGTCCTTACAAACTATAAAAGGAAAAAAGGGCCTTCAGTCCTGGGTTTTACATTCCACTCCTACACCACACCTTTGATTTCCCGGTGTTCATGTTTATTCGTTTGAATTCAAAAACGTAAATGGCATCAGGTCAACCCTTCAACATTCAGAATATTCTAGAAGAGCGCTAAAAAGCTTATCCTTTAAGAACAATGTGATGTGAGCTTTGCAATAATTACTACCCCATTTCATACTGATTCAGTTTTTAGCTGGCTTACAACTTGCCTTTAATGAGGTGCTAAGTCTTTCAATTAAAGACAAAAGCTGCAGAGAGAGCTTTGCTTTTCACAGATGTGCTACTTAAAGATTTCCCATTCTCCACTCCCCAGCTGTTTGCGACTACTTGCCTGCTGGAGGTTGCCACCCTTGTAGAAGAGTGTGTGCAAATGATGCTTAATCCACGGCTGGCAAAGCAGCTCCATTAATTTGAACAGCTCATATAATGGTTTGAATTAACTTGGTTTATTTTGCTTCGTCCGTGTCAGGGAGCATTCCAGGATCACTTTAACCAGCCACAACCGTGGGAGGTGGAAATTTCAAACAAGCCAAGAAAGACACCCAAGAGGGAGGGGGCAAGGATGTCTTCAACTGATGGTGCACTGAAAAGGGAACATTTGTCCATAAAATGAAATGCGGTTTCAAAGGCAGTAACACTGAAGCTTTTTAATTCAAAAAATTATTAATTTCAGCTGAATCGGGTGTGAATGTATAATTGCACTTTTATCAAATTAGGCACAGTAAGCAATCTCTGATCTGACAGAAAGTTAGAGAAGTATGACAAATTTTATTTGATCTGAAATAAAATTTGAGTGGAAAAATCCCAGACAAAATACGTTAAAGTCACTGTGGGCAAGGAAGTGAATTTATATTGCTCTGGTAATTTCTGTCATAGTAATCCAGCTCTTCTGATACACATACAAGTACCCAAAATCAAATTTATCAATTTATGGAACCACATTTTAAAAGAAACTTATTCTGGGGTGGCTGGGGTTTTGTTTGGTTGGGGTTTTTTTTGTTTTGGTTCAGTTTTAGGGTTTGATTCATGCTTCCTATATTTGAAATATTTCAGAGATCTCCTTCTATATGATCAAGGGCAACTTCATTGAACAGAGAAGAGATGGCCTGTTTGTAGATGAAGCTAGGAAAAGAAGAGATGGCCTGTTTGTAGAAGAAGTAGGAAAATCTACAACAGCCTCCTTCATACAAACCACTCTCTTACTTCATAACTAAACCCTAATTAATCACAAGATCACTGGCACCACATACAGAGTAAAAAGCATCTTGTAAAAAGCCAAAAGGACCTCAGTCTGACAGAACATTCATACCTCTGTACAGCTGTTGATTTACTCTGTATGGAAAACTTCGAACATTGCTTTGATTTTTATATTCTTTGGAAATATTATAAGTAGTCTGAAAGCACACACACCCCCACACCTCCCCCCTATCCCCCAAATACAAGCCAAGAGCAAACACTTCCATTGTTGATGCCATTGTGAGCTTCATTATTGTTCATATGTGTAACTAAGCTAGTAGGTAGGTTCAAGAACAGGTTTTGAAATTACATTTTGAGGACCAAAAAATTTCAAAACTTTAACTATTATCCTTTGATTTAACTGTTAGCATTAAACTAATTAAACTAAACTTCTGATCCTTCTGAAGGATGAGCCAAAACCAAAACAACCAAGCAGAGTGTTCTTGATGTGGAATTCAAACCAAATCCAGATTAGGATTTTTAATTGATCACTGTATAGTTTTATCTATATATATATATTATATATATATATATATATATATATATATATGGTAACATCTGGGATTAACATCTCTTGAACGGTAAAGGATTTTAAACCCTGGTCCAGTTTCAGATCAGAATCTCATCCCAACGTTCGGACCAGATTCTCAACTACACTGCAGCCCTTTTAAACGCCTAAAATGAAAGGAAATGTATAAAACTTAAGTAACCAGACTGCTGAAGATGCCTTTGGACAAAGTCTCTGTATGGAGAGAAGATCTGCCTTGTAAGTCATATGGATGTGCTGAGGAATAGTGAGAGACTGTTGCAACTGGTGATTCAAAAATGTTTTTTAATTTACAGGTGAGACAAAACTTTCTGCTTCTTGGCTGCTGGTTTGTGGTCCTTTCACTCTGTGCAAATTCTAAAGCTAAAGCTAAAAAACCAAACAACTTAAACCAAACCAATCACAATTTTAAATTCTAAATTTGCAGATTACTTTCTGTTTGTGAAAAGCAGAAAAACAAAAAACTAGTTCAGAACTGATGCTTACAACACAAATATTCTAGCCTCCACTCTCTCAGTTGTTTTGTTTTATTTAGTTTGTGTGGGGGGTTAATATAGATTTCTATTACTATTATTATTATTTCTATATTTCCTAGAGGCACTAAGGACAATCTGAACTTAAGTAAATTAATTTATCTAAACACAATAAACAACTAATCCATCCCAGAAGATATCTGAAAACTTGCAGCCTATTTTTATGACTGAGATTTGCACCTTCAGATTAAATCATGGGCATCTTTGCAGTCAAGGAGGTAATGGGACACTCCCCCCAAGAATCCTTTGCAACTATAAAAAAGCAACAGATTTTTCTGCTCCAGCACAGCAAAAATTAACATTACATGCTCTGGAGCACCATCTGCTGGTATGTGAGCAATTCTTTAGCTACTAGAGTATTTTGTTAATTTCTTTTTCTCAGTGAGCAGTTTTGTATTGTCTGTGATTTGGAGTCCTGGGAAAAAGTGGAGTTGGGGAGGGGGGGATGTGTTTGATGTTTCACTTGAAAGTGGGAAGTTGACTAAATCTCACAATGCCCATTTTCATTACAGCTCCAGCATGAAGCAATATTCCTCTCTCCTGAAGTGAAGTGGTGCCTAGGGAAACAACGGGGGCCACTGTTCATGTGTTGTCCTTCCAATGCCTCCAATATTTGACATGCCTGTTGAACACAGCTGGCTAGGGGTTTCAACTTGAAATGACTTTACATAAAACATTTTAAAGTGTAGCCCATGAAAACTGAAGTATTGCATGACGGTAGCCCAGAAAAACAGAGCTGTGTTCTCTCTGGGCTCTTCCACCTGGCACAGAGGATTACCTAAAGCATTGGAGCCACTGTGAGCTGCAATTCTGGGGTGGTACGATTATTCCTCTATGTAGTTGGGGCTGGAGAGACACTCAACTATAGGTTTCAGAACAGCTTACCTTCTCCCTGAGAGAGACATAAGCTAGTGAAGAAACTCAGAACATGGATTTCCAAAGGAAGCCATTAAAAAATCCATAACTATACCCTAAATAAATTACTTAAATCATTACTGAATAAGGGTCTCAAAATCTCCATCCCACCAGAAATGCTGGAAAATCTATTTACCTTTTCCAAGCAGAGAACATTTTTAGAAATTTCCATGGATGAGGAATTTCAGTATCCAAAGGGTTCTGGAGCTGAGCAAGATTGCTCAGTTCACAACTGTCTTTTCAAATCCTGACAGTTAGCCAAACCTTTGGGAAAGTAAAAGGGGCCAAAGCTCTCCTTCCTCTCTCTCCTCAAATACACACACACACCTTAGCACCTCCTGGAGCCAGAGTTTTCAGCAAACATTTTCAATGGATCCTGCAACTTCTGAATTTTGATTAGTTCAACTCCCTGCTCCCAGCCATATTGCTTCACTTAGCATAAATTATTAATTTATTACAGGGCAATTCAAGGGGACAGAGGAATAATTCAGCTGGGTAAAGTTATCCAACTACAACAAGGAAAGTGAACATCCCATGTTACAAGAGGAGAAAATTTCTGATCGCAGCTTTTCAAATGAAAGCAGGTGTAAAGGTGGCAATAATTATTGGAGGTTAACGCTGTGATAACAATTCTACCTTCACTCTTAATCAATACAACTCAGATCAATGTTATTTCTCCACTGTGATAGATTTCAAATAGCTGTTCACTCAATTTACAGCATCAGCCAGAGCTCTTGAGGCAGAAATTCAACAATAACCAGGAAAATGAAATATTTAAAGCAAAATTGTGTCTGACAACTCTGGCATGAGGACTGGAAAGAGTAAATCGCATTTATTGTCCTTCCTCTTCTCTTCCTCTGTGATTCTCTATTTCCTGTCCTTCTCTGCCCCATGTCCCCAAGCAGCCAAAAATGCCCATAGGTCTCCAGAGACTGCGCTGGAAAACTACAGAGCTAATTGAGTTACCGGTGCAAGAACCCAATGCAAATACTGCCATCAAGTGCCCAACGACCCGCTTGCCCGTGCAGGCTCCTCGGCTGGCAGCTCTGCTCGCAGATGCGGGTGCTGCTCTGCAGCATACATCTCCCCTGCATGTGAATCTCTCCGGCACAGTGTCAGCTAGCAAATCTCAGTGCAGGGGTAAACGCGACCATCTTCCTGGAGACAGCAAAGCTGCATTCGATTTTAAAAACGCAGCCAGAATGGGAAATCATTTTCCCCATGGTCCGGCCTCTGTGTCTGCAAGGCCTATTCCATTTCCTGGCATGTCCCAAAATCAAATTTAAACCCCATCTTGATTCAGCACTTAGGTGTGCTGGCAAGGACTTCAGAAGACAGCACACTTCAATGCTCAGGATCATTGCCAGCGCTCACACGGGCTGACATTAACGTGGGCATGTGCTGGTCGATGCCCTCGCTGCAGCACAACACGGAAGACACCCCAGCACACTGGTCCCCCCCAGGGCACAGCCGTCCCAAAAGCAGGGACCCCCCCTGAATCTCACCCTCACCCTTCATTCAGTGCTTACAAGAGAGATGAGACCCTGCCACCAGCCTGGCCTTCTGGTCACTGGCGGCCTCAAAAGCCTTTCCCCCTCTGCAACTCTCAAGCTTTCAAGTCGAACTTTGACTCTTGGCAGGAAAGCTGATCCAATTGTACACCAAGCAGTGTATCTCTCTTTCTATGCACGGACCAGATACTTCTGTTGTTTGATCAGGGAATGAGGGCACATGTATGATTAATCACATAGGAGGAATAGGAAGAATAGCGCTTATATTCACATTTCAGACCTCAAAGATAGATCAAAAGACCAGTGCTTACTCTCAGTGTCACTTTAGGATAAACAGAGACTTCCTGCTCTCTGGTGGGTGGCCAATCTGGGGAACACCACACGTACCAAATTTCTGCTACCAACAAACGTTACTCCTCTGCTTGGAACGAGATAATTTATTGGAACTTGTTCCCCCTCCGAAGAAAGAAAGAGGCCAGGGAGTGCACCTGACCTTTCATAGCTGTCCGCATCCATCACTGCTAGGAGTGTAACACGATTCCTACACGCCGTGGTTTGGTGCTGCCTAACAATTAATCTCATGTGCAGCTGGTCCAGGGCAGCTCCGCAAAGGTAATCTGCTTCCAGTGGAATTTTCGAATATGCTCTAAAGTACTTAAGTGTAAAGCTTTGTAAAATGAATAATCCATCACAAATAATTAGAGCTGCCCCTAAGGAGCTGGGTAGTCGGTTAGAAACAGATGTGTCATGCATTTGACTTACCGGCTATGCGTGGCTTTAGGAGTCCTCAGTTCTGACAGAGGCTCTGGCTTGGAGGGTAGTTAGAAACTCTAGAAAGTGTCAATGGGCAATTCGTTCCTGTGAGAAAAGGCCACAAAAGATGGCAAGAATGGGAAAGGAATTATCAAGTATTTTTACAGCGGTTTTGAGTCTTTTCATGTGGCATTTATTATTCAACTGGTATTTGCTAGTTTTCTGGCACAAAAGATCTTTTATCTCGTTATGTTCTGCACCCTTAATTAATTAGAACATCTTGCTCAGCTGCATGGTCACAGTTACTGCCTGCTTTGGAACTAATTCTTTGTTTTTTAAACCATTGGTAAATAACTCCGTTCCTCCCCCACTCCTCCCACCCCCGTTTATTTTAAGTAAGGTGTTACTCCTCATACATACTGAATACTCTCCTGTCTTGCCTCACCGTGTTGTGTTTGGGTACAAGGTTCAGGTTTGGAAATGGAGCCTAAAAGGATTTGATTTTGACTTTCTTTATGGTACTCTCCTGACTCTCCTAATCCTTCAAGAGGTTTTATTTATTCCCCAGTACGCTTCCAGGATCCTATTGACCTATATAGACCAAAACATGGAATTTAAAGACATGCAGAGAAACTGCAATCTGCAATGAGATATGTGAAAAATAAAAGAACTATATGAGTATGGGGATGCGAAGACTAAAATGAATGAGAGACTTCTCTGTCTACGAGCTGTGTGCGATAATGTCCGGTGTAAATTACATCAACAGAGATTAGCTAATTCTTCTGAGATAACACTGTGTCATCAATCCTTGGATCTAGGTGGCATAAATCAGCTAGAGGGAGCTCTATTGTTGAAAAAGCTGGGAGAAAAAATACACTTGTAATATGGTGAAGCAGTGTAGAGGATAGTTTTGTCTGTCAGAGCCTTAAAGAAAAATTGTCTTCAGGTTATGTTGTGTCAGCTTTATGATTAGGTTGCTTAGTATAGCAGTATATTTAAGAAGCTCAAAAAGGTCACTACATCAGCAAGTATCTAGCTGAAAGGATACTACTGAACCATTCGTTTCTGTACACCACACCTTACAGAAACATTAAAATACATATGCAAAGCAGGAGCTTTGAACTTTTGAGTCAGAGAAAAGCAAGATCTGCAGAAAAGAGACTGCAAATATGAACTTCCCACTGACAGATTAGTTGTGTGAACAGGGGATCTGTTGGCCAAAGGAGGATTCCTTCAGGTGACAATGGTACCAGTTGTCCAAATAGCGTTACATCTTCCTAATCCTTTGCCTTGACAGACAAGATGTAGTTTTGTGTGTTGTGCACCTTAAAGATGTATATCCTGAATTCCAAAGTGGGGAGATGGTCTTGCAACTCCACTGAGCTTGGAACACACTTTCTTTAATTTTAGGCATAATTCCGGGCTTGGTATCTTGGCAAGAGAAGTTTAACTGTTTCACGAACAAATAAAACTTATTGCAGGGAATGGGTGAAACAGTCCTGTTCCTATGCCACAAAGCACAAGCATCTCAAAGCTCCAACTCAGGGCTCATTTCAGCTGGGAAAACTGGTCTGGGCAACCCTGCTGTCTGTGATGCTGGGGCTGCCTCAAGCAGTGCTCCAGGCCAAACCCTCCCTGAAATGCTCTCAGGATGATCACAGCTTTATCTGCGTTAACAACAGTTTAAGAGTGGTGCTTAGCCACTGTTGACCTCTTCATCTCCTCAGCTGTGGCAAAGGTCTGAACGTCTAAATATCCATTAAAAATTCAAAGGAGCATTTTAAACGGTGCCTCTGCCTCCCCAGGAGGCAGCAGTTTAAGAAAACGCCCTGGAATTCAAACTGAATGCACATGTTGCCCTTTGCTGGTGTAGTATTTCACAACCCAAGGAGTTATTTTCTCTTCTGAAGTATATTTTCCTTCAATACCTGCATCTGGTCAATAAATGTAAAATACACTGTTATGGAAAATATCAAAGAGTTCTTAATCATCTTTAAGTATTTCAACAAATTGATTATCCTATATCCAAAAGGGAGGGTTGGTTTTGGTTTTTTTCTTTCTTTCAAAAGGTTTTGATGTTCCTATTTCTTTTAAGTTGGATTCAGCACTCAAGGGATGGCCTTTAATAGACTCACACTGGGTGATCCCATTGCATCAGAGACACTCTCCAGTACACCGAGGGAACCAGCATGGGGGAGAGATTTAGCCCAGTCACTTCAAGTTAATAGGTTATATTCAACCTCATTTGTCTTCAAGACTTTATCTTCCATACTGGGGTCGTTTTTGAAGTTTTTTTTTCTTGCTGTAGACCTATGGAATATTTATTCTAAACCACGGTACATACTTACCCTGTTCCAAAGTCATCTGTTCCATCAAACTTCAAGATATGTAATTAAAGTAGGAATGTTTAATGAAGGTGTGAGTAGTGTATTTTCCACCCCCTCAGAGAAAGTTGGGGGGAAAGGGAGAGAGGGAAGGAGGGAGAACAAATCTAATGGGTAAGAAATTTGCTCCAAAAGAGCTTGTATTGGTATAGTCCTTTTACCTGATTAAGTCCAAATTTTTTCTCTACTTCTAAGCACAGAGACACAGTTCACATCCCTGGATAGGTTTTGTACCAGATGAAAAGTACTTCTAGCTCTAATATGACAAGATGAAAGGTACATGCAGCTTCATACACCACAATCCTCTTCCTCCTACCACATTTATGTGTTAGTAAGCAGGATTTGAGGCTAGAAGAATGTCAGAGCAGTAAATTAAGGCACAATCCTTAGCACTGTTATTTTGAAAATACAAGCCAGCTGAACTGATAGTAAGCATAAATAGGTGGACCAGTAGGTGGATAAAATGAAATACAGGACTTTATGTTGGCAGTTTAGACAGTCTTACAGAGATGTAAAGATCCAATGTCTCACCAGTGCTGCTGGTTTTCAAATTCAGTTAAGTTCTGACTGCAGGTAAATTTGGAGTTGTGTGTGAAAATATTTAACCTCATTGTGCCAGTGAGAGACTGCAGTCAGCAGAGTTCTGTAAGTAGCATAAGCAATGCTGGTTGTGCTTTTTACAGCAGTGAAGCTCTGTTACCTGCATAATGCCTCCACTAGGAACTACACCAAGAACGGTTTATACACAGTTTCTAAATGTTTGATCCCAGTAAGATCAATGAGTCATTTACCACTAAAAGTAAGGAGTTTAAAACACAGACCTTTTTGTGATGTTCTCTTCATTCCCCAGTAAGTGAGGATTCCCAATGGCTGTTTTAAGCTCCTGATTATGAACACCCTCCCGCAGTTCCAAACTCCAGAAGTGCAGTTAAGTGAGTCAAGGAAGCAATAATATCTCAGAAGGATAAGTGTTGTTTTATGCATATAGCTTTTTGCTGTAGACAGACATCTACATATTTTCAGGACTCTTGTTCAGAATTCTGATCCATGGCTGTTCTCATTTTGGTTCTTTTGAAATACTTTATCATAAGAAAGTATTTAGTATTCAAAAGCCATTGACCCAGCTCAAAGTGATACATATTAACACAGACGTTTTTAAACAGAGGCTAGAGCAGAAAAATGAGTGTGCTCAGGCCAGGGCTAGCAGAGAACAGGTTCTCCAGTTAATCTGATGTATCCTTATCATAGAGAATGACTAGAAGTGCAGGAAAAAACAACCTTTACTTGCTAGGTTTAAGCTAGGACAAGTCGAAGCAACTTGAGATATACTTCTGGCATCTCTAGATGTTTGCATATCCTATGGACTTAAGAGTGGAGCTGTGTTCAGGGAGTTCAGAAGAGTACACACTTTAAACAGTAAAGCAGGAATTAGTCTTCCAAGTAAAAAAGGCTTGTCTCTCTTGAAGATAAATACTGCTGAAGTACACATCAAACTCAGCCTGGAAAAGATACACAGCATCGCCGGAACAGCCAGAGATACCCACTTTCTGGGCCAATATACTGGACTTGCCCTTTACTGCACCCCAATTACACTTTTTTTCTGCAGCCTACTGCAAACAGTTATACACAGCAAATATGAGAATCAGGTGAAACAACTGAAGTACTACCTCATTCATAGCCCCAACCCTCTGCAAAGCATAAACACGTTTTAAAAGGCTCAATACATTTTCCCAATAACATCAGAAAAACATGTATTAGTGTCATTAGAACTTAAAGGTAGGTATTATACTCGAGCTTATGCTGCACTGGCAATTCAGGATACCTGTATTTACTTATGTACAGGGCACTTCAAAGAGCAAGTAAGTATCATTGTTTAGGTGGTAACAGGAACAAACAATTGTATAACAAACACTGAAAGATTCAAAACGTGTCAGATTCTCACCATCCTTTTAAACAGGTTAACATAATGTAACTGTTGGAGAGGGTTCAGAGGAGGGCCACGAAAATGGTTAGAGAGCTGGAGCACCTCCCCTATGAGGAGAGGCTGGGGGAGCTGGGCTTGTTCAGCCTAGAGAAGAGAAGGCTGTGGGGGGACCTCATTGCAGCCTTCCAGTACCTGAAGGGAGCATACAAACAGGAGGGGAATCAACTTTTTAAAAGGGTAGATAATGGCAGGACAAGGGGGAATGGATTGAAGCTCAAGAAGAGAAGGTTTAGATTAGATAGTAGGGGGTAGTTTTTTATAGAGAGAGTTGTGAGACGCTGGAACAGGCTGCCCAGAGAGGTGGTGGATGCCCCATCCCTGGAGGTGTCCAAGGCCAGGTTGGATGGGGCCCTTGGCAACCTTGTGTAGATCCAGGCCTGGAGATTGGTGGCCCTGCCTGTGGCAGGGGGTTGGAACTCTATTGTCCTTGGGGTCCCTTCCAACTCTATGATTCTATAAAAATTGCCATTGCTTTATAGCAGAAGATTTTGTTTCAGAAGAAAGACTCTTTCAGCTGTACAGGCATTCACAGGTGGAGTGCTAGTTACTAAAGTAATTCATTATGTTATTTTGATTAGATAGGCATGTGTGGTACTGAATGTCTCAACTATGCAGAAGGTACAGGACCCCCCACTGCAGTTGTTGCAATGGCATCTTCACTTTGGCAAGAGTCCCCGAACTGTAGTTGAGGTGAATTCTTATAGACCTGGTAAGGATCTCCAGGGCTATAAGTGTCCCTCTTAGTCTTATTATCAGGACAGCTACACCAGCAAGTGCATGATGCACTGCTATAGGCTATTTTTAAGTACCTGCAAAACCTATTATTATATTATAATAATAGAAACTATATTTATAATAATAGAAATTATATTTATAATTTATAATAATAGAAATTATACTATTATCTTAGCTGTACACAAAAAACCTCCCTCCAGAACAAACAACAAAAACCAAAGCACCTTACCTTAACAATTCCTACATATGCAGGAACCGTTTCTACTGACTATTCATATTATCTTATCTATGCACAATTTGGTCAGCACCTTTCTCCGCAGCAGGAACTGCTCGGGGGAGCCCCCAGGATTAGCCAGTTTCTCCACCCAGGCTGTGCGTTAGCACATCTCGACGTGCTGTGGTGTCTGTCCACTGGTCTCAGCCCCGCAGGGGAAACAACACATGGAGAGATCCAGCACCAGTTAGGCAGTTGCTTTGAGACAAAGCAAGCTAGGAATTCAGACAAGTACTTTGTCACAAATGAGTCCGCTCTCATGTGTACAGAGACAATCTAGGGAGTTTCTGTGACTAAGCACTGCAGGTATGCACCCGGGCACAGCCTTGTATACACATCCCTTGCAAATGCCAGAAACAACATAACTGTAACTACAAGAACTTGAATTTCCTCCTTATATCACTATATTATAAAATAATTTGCATGGGTTTTGCCACACCTGCCTTCTCAGAAAGTGTAACATGCATGTATTACCTTGAATCCACTTTCTAACTCTGAGGTCTTCTTTTTCGCCACTGGCCATCCTGCTGACTCTGCAGCACTGCATCCCACTGCACAGAAAGGCAAAATTATTACAAAGTAGAAATCAACTAACGAGTCTGCACACATACTCAAAGCTAAACTGCAGGAAGCATATTTATAGAATTTTCCTACCAAAATCAGTTGCCTTTACGTGGTGTCTAAGCAATGACCAGAAGTGGTGTTGGATAGATTTCCAGCAAAAAAAAAGACCTAGTTTAGAGAGCAGAATTAAGAAACAAATAAACAAAGCCCAACAACAAAAAAAACCCAAACCAAAACCAAACAAAAATGTAAACATCAAACCCAGTGCCCAAAGAAAACACGGTATGGTAACATTTCAGCTTCTTTGCACGTGATGACTTTTACAGATCGATGCCAGTTATGTTTCAATGCATAAAAATTTAGAAGAAATAGTCCAAATGAAAGATAGAAAATAGATATATTTTTTCCTCAGTTTGCTTAAGAGAATTATATCCAAATGCCATCTATTGACAAAAATATTTCAGATTAATAATACATTAAAAGACAGCCTTGCAAGCCTAACTTCATTTCTCCGAGCGTATGTTCACACAGAGGTTCTCACCTGCAGATGGTCAAACCCTTTCTGAAGCATAATCACTGAACCTAAATAAGTTTTCTACCTTAATTAATTTTCCTATAAGTATTTGAAACTATCCTTCCTATTACACTTAAGTGTATGCCTTTTAAATTTCTTTTATATTTGTTTGTCTATCGTCATTCTGGATTCACATGGAAGCATCTATGTAGTAGTATTTTCTTTTGCTTAGTCTGTGTCTCATGATTAAGGTATCGCCTAAAATCTTTTTTCCCTGCTCCCCTTTCTCAAAATCTGCTCCCTTTGGGGTGGTCTCTTTGAAGTCTCTTGAAGTTGCTGCTAATGTCTGAGAATCAACAGCTCTAGAACTCCTGCTGTTTATCCTTACACGGGTATTTATCACAAGGTTAAAACACAACAGCCCACAAAGGGCCTTGAATTTCACCTGAGAAGTCTTCCCTCCCTAATTCCTGGCTTTTGTTATAAATGAACTTCTTTTACATTAATGTTTCCCTCTTGTCGAGGGACAACTTTAGGACAAGTTGGGAAGGATGAGAAAGTTTAAAAGTTTCTTTTCTACTGCAACAGAAAGCGAAGGAAGTGAACATTTTCTCAGCTGTTATTCCGTTCAAATACGCAGATTTTAAAAGTATCTCAGAGGAAGAGCCGTGAGGTAGAGCATGAGGTGGAGATTTACAGGGCAAGAGGCTTTGACTAGTGTGGGCCAAAGACTGAACTCACAACAGAACCAGGAAGAGAAGACAGCAGTACCTGGACACCTCATCACTGTGGGAGCAATATATTTCCAAGAAGTCCATCTGGCAAAAAGTTACAATTATTCTGAAAATGCTGATGGTTCACATACACACACAATCTACCAGTGTAGCAAACAAATTCTGCAACACAGTTTATGATACAATTCAGAGTATTCCCATCGGGGTAAATGTCATGATTCAAACGTTAGATGCTCTAGACCATACAGCCTGTATTCTCCAGCACACACTCCCAGCATTAGCTTTTTTCAAAAGAAGTTTAATAATTTCTTTTCTTTCTTAGCAAAAGACCTCGGACAAAGGAACAGCACAGTTAGAACAATAGCAATGCTTTATGAGATATACAAAATATGTGTTGGTACAAAAATGTCTACAGGAACACATAATGTTTCTTTCATAGCATTTACTGTCACATTGGTCAGACGTAAAACATTTTTAAGAAAGGATATTAATGGGTTTGTGTCCACATTTAATCAAATTTAACACTGTTCTGGTTTTTTTTTGAAAACAGTTTTTACTGTCTTCTTTTCCCCTACAAATGCAGGGCCTGTACCCAGGAATTTTGGGGTTGGAGGAAGTCTCTTATTTGTAAAAATGAGTCCAAAAGTCAGATTTTTCCAAGAAAATGTGCAGAAGTCTTTGTTGAGGGATGAATTACACATGTACAGTTTTGTTTCTTTCACAGAAGACAGTAATTTCTTGCCTTCATCCTTTACTGTCATGATACTGAGGAGTTTTAGTTGGTTTCTTTCATATTAGTAACCTAATGCAAATGTTCCTAAAACCAACAGGCCAAAGTGGTTTCCTTTACCTGCACTGGAGTCCAAGGAAAACATTTCAGGGGGTTGATGTTCCAGGTTTCTGATTCCTTAAAAACCTTCTGGGAAATGACTGTAAACATCTCTCAATAAAGGATCCAAGAAAATAACTGTTATATAATTTTTTTTAACCTGCTAATTTCTCAAGTTAATGAATTAATTTTCTAGGTTTCAGTCACACAAGATAAAGTATCAGTGGTTCATTGTGACATCTGCCTGCAAAGTCTTCAAGATTCATAATGAATTGAAGTGAAATTTTCCTTAGTCTGTATCAAAAAAGTAGCTTCTTATATTTATTATGCTATTGAGCTCTTGTCCTAGTGAGCTCCTTTTCCAGATAGCTCTTTTAATACCTTGAAATGCTTTCCTTTTCTAGTTTTCCAGGCCTGTTAACCAAAATAGCAGCATATTTCAATAAATTCATAAATTCTGCTTATGTCTTCAAATGAGATTTAACTTCCTCCTTGCATTTTTCAGACTAGGAATAATATTACTATAATTTATATGTTGAATTCAGTGTAAGAATTATGGTTTTTTTGATTGGTCTTCTTCTAGCTAAGAGATAGTCCAGAGTTCATGAAGAAACAATGAGATGGAACATAATGTTTCTCAGTGTTATTCTTAGGAAGCAATTTTTATCTGTGTCATTAGTCAGTAGAATTTCAGCAACATGTATTCGCTTGAGCCTAGGACTGTTAGTCTAATGCTGCAAAAGCACCTAAAAAATCAGTAGTGCAAGTCTGTAATGCCTTCTTAGAGCTGGAGGAATCACAAAAGTGGAAAACAGGTGTCCAGGCCTGTTATCAGTTGAAATGGCAGGGTGTGACATCCTTCAGGTGCATAACATTTCTTGGAAGTCCATGCCTTCAAGTTAAGTATGTAAACTAAACAGAAATGGGAAGAGGTTTAACTGTACATAGTCAAAGACTAAGTAGACTGCTGGCTGATTCTGACAGAAAATAACAGTGAGTTCCCACTTTTGTTTAATTGCATGGTCCTTGGGCCACTGGAAAATGGCATATTTCATGTTTTCTAAAGTAGGTTCTGGAATTTCTTGGATGCATGGGTGGTTTTGTTTTCAGCATCCTCTAAGATTTCTAACATGAAATACAATTCAGAGGAGGAAACTTTGCAATGAAATGATCAAGTCAGTGTTATTATGACATTTTTCAATGAGAAAAACAGTTTTCAAAATCGAGTTGTCAGAAGATGAGGAACAATAGCAGAAAATATTTGTGTTTTGTCATACTTACAGGGTAGAAATTTCTTCCTGCCATGCAAGCGTAGACTACAGATTGTAGGACTGTATGGTCTGGATCTGAAAAAGATTCACTGCCTTGTTTCCTCTGCCCCTGGGCATCAAAAGGATGTCCAAAACTGGCACGAGGAGAGAAAGAAAGAAGGATGCGAGACACAGCTAAGATATGCAGTTACTAGCAGGCAATTCTATCAAACTTTTAAAAGACATTTGTAGCAATTTTTGCTAGGTTGTACTGTGCAGGGAGAAGCAATTATTCATGGAAATTGCTCTACTCATGGGGCAAATACAAATAGCAATAGGCATGCTTCAAAACCTGCTGCATCAAAAAAGATTTTGAACACTGAAAAACAGTGTGTAGCATCAAAATTCATGTACTCCTTATGGAAAAAAAACCCCAACAAAACTCCCACCTTGTCCTCCTTCCTGAGCAAGATTCTGAGAGCATATATCTCAACTGTATGATATATAATTAAAACAGAGCTGGAAGAGTCCTCAGAAAGATGCATCGTCTTACTTTTCATGTAACTGTTCTTTATTTCCAAGAACATATTCAATCATGGTAGTCCATTCTGTCTTTCCTGTTAAAACAGAATAGAAATTTTAGCTTTATCACAGGATGAGGCAAAACTCGTGGCATTTTCAATCCCCATGTAGAAAGTTACAATTTTAGGCATCCAATGAATACGATAATATTCATTGCTGTATTTCAAAGAAAAGGAACGCTCCCTCATTTTTTTTGTCCTTAAAGACAAAAATTGTATTCATTCAATCCTTTCCAACATTAGTGTCTTGTAATAGTGCTACGTTTTTCAGGAAACTTCTAGAGAGCAAGTTATAAAGACAGAGTCGGTAGGCAATCAAAAACAGGCATAAGAGACCCAACTGATAATACATATAGCTTTGCTGTACTGCAAATTGCAAACCTGAAAAGCATTGGAAAAGCCTTCAGTTTACAGGTGGGTGATCTGAGGACAGATAGGTGTAAAGATTTGGCATACCACCAGAAAATGTATAACTGATGTATATTGGAGATTTGGGAGTTACCCATCTCCCCTTGTTTTCTCCTGCAAGATGCAGTCCTCTATGAAAATAGAGCCATGATAACATCACAGAAACGGTGACATCAGAATAGCTGTAAAAAAGCCAAAAACTATGTTTACCTCGCAAAGATCTGGGCGGGGGAGATTCTTCTCCAGGTAAGTGATGAAAGCCTTAAGTCACGTGAGTACACACATTTGCCTTTGGGATCCCCCAGAGCTACCTCATTTTCTTGGGCCCCGCAGGCATCCTCCCATCTTGTCTCAATCAGCGTTTAATGCAGTTTCCCACGCTGGCCAAAAGAGGCTGTGCCAGGGGAGCGGGAAGGTGGAGCTTTGAGTGAGAAAGAACAACCTGAGAGTGCCTCCAGCTAGCTAGACTTCGAGTGATACTCACTGGCCCTTTGCTGGCTGCTCTTGGCTCTGTGCTGCAAGTAGTTTTCAACGCTCACTCAAAACTCTCCTGCCCATGTAAGGCACATGGAGCTGAAGGACACGACTCGTGACCAGCAGGGAGTGAACAATTTGGCCTTCCAGGTAAGCATGGTTTCCTTTGCTTTGTGGGGGAGAGGAAGGACTTAAAAACAATGAACAATGTTTTGTTCAGTCCCTGAAGAAAGAAAAAGCAGTTTCTGCTCCTTGCCTGCAGATATTTTACAACTCCCCACATAACTTGCACTGATACTCTGCCAATGTACGAGGCTCTTGTATAAAAAGCTGGAGCATGATCAACACATTGAGGAGTAGGCTCTGCTCATTGCCTTCATCTGCTGCCTGGTATACTAGTGTCTTTGAAAAGTCTCACGACTCAGTGTATTTCATAGGCTGATGACCTCACAACTGGCTCCTCCAGCTCTCCCATCTGCTGTATCAGTTACTGCTTTTTCCTGAGGTTAAGGAGTCCAGTCTGTTCAAAAGGTCACCATCATGCAGCAGACACGTATCTCAAAGCAATGTATATTAGTAATCATAATCAGAGTGGGGCACATCTTCCACACATACATAAGCGCAATTGTCTTGTTCTGCTCCTAAGAAAAGCATGGAGAGGAGGTAAGGAGCCAAGCGTTTTGCGTTTTATGTGCATAAAGTAATGTTAACAACTATTAAAAAAAAAATTGCAGATTTACAGAATTGCAGAAGCACCAAAAATCCCCATCTGTTAACCAATTAGTTATTGTTTCTAAGTGCCTAGCATCCCTGCCCTTTCATAGGAGTTAGAGCAGGGACAAAGATAAATAGGTGAACCCACAGCCAGGCTGGGTCACACTCTGCTTGTTACTGAAAGTACAACAGGTTGGGGTGAGACCGTGCCTTTAAAGACTGCCGTGTTAGCAAAGCACCCTCTGGTCTCTTCTGCACCCCCTGATCCGTACGGTGCCACTGAGCTCACTAGCAGGAAGGGTAACATGGGTGTGAATATCAGCTGACAGCGTTCAAATAACACAGAAAGGTCTTTGTAGCATGCGGAATATTGTGTAACACCAGTGACATCCAACCACTGTCTATTTGCTGGGCTGTTGAGACAGACAAGCAGGAGTTTGATAATCTGCCAGTCAGAGAATTTTTGTTGAACGTAAGGAGGGAGTGTCGGGTCCCTACTCCAGTCAATAGTTAACGACTCATGCCAAGTGGGACAGCTTCATGAGAAGACAGAGAGAGAACTCTCTTGAAACACGACAGCCCAGTTAGGGCATTCTCCAGGGTAATCAGAGAGACTTCAGTGCGTCTGTGCTTCAGAAAAGATACACAGACATTTCGAACTCGGGTCTCCCTCAGCTCAAGTGAATGAGATAAGAGAGGGCTCGATCCTGGCTGCATTTTCACAGAAGACCTGTATCTTAAAGATAGTGCAGTCAGTTTCCAGAGTCTGCACCTCCGAACTCATGAAAGAAGTCCTAGCTGCAGGAGCCCAGTGCCAAACAATGATGAATGACCTAAACTGAAAAATTACCTCTTTCCCCAGCAGTCTCTGTGAGGTGCAGGACAGACACTCGGGTCAGTCCTCTGCCAACCAGCTCACCTGGGCACTGTGCCGGGTTTCTTTCCTCTCCATTGCAGAGGCTTGCAGCAGCCTGCAAATCCTCGCTGACTTAAAAAACTCAGAGGCCAAACCATGGAGAATGTCCGACAGTGTAACCTGCATCCCGAGTCAGGTTTTCTGGTTACTTTACTTTCCTGGAACACCAGAAGGTGTTCATATTTGCATTCATGCTATCTCTGACTCAACATATAAGTCACTCCCTAGACAAAATAAGAAACAGAAGGAAATAGTTAAACTGCCGCATATAGAAAAAGAAATCCCTTCGCAGTAGAAGGCACTGAGAAGAAACTATCATTCTTGTTTCCTTATTTAATTTTTATTTGAGCTTTTCTTGTACAAAGAGTGAACAGTTTCCTTCCTCCAAGATACAGTGTCTTCTGGTATTAAGCAATGAGTGTCCTTCCTAAATCACAAAATGTAAACGTGTTCTAAAAAGGGATTAATTTTAAGTATCAGTGCGGGATTGCACTCCACGGGTACCTTCAGATGTACCTGAGCCATTTAATGATTAACACACAAAAGGATAGGAAAAAATAAGATGGGGACAAAGTAAAGTTGCTTTAGGTAGTTTGGTTTATATAGTAACCAAGTTAAGAAAACAGCTCAGTGTCATACAAACCAGCTCAAGGCTAGGAAGTGACGGATGAAGGATCATATTAGAGCCTTATGATACCAAGAATGAAAGGCATTTTGCCTTCTGTTTTGGAGTTTGTAATATAATCTGCCTTTTGACTACTTGTGCAAACGGTCAGAGGGGGATAACTCAATTTCAAATTGGCTATTGATATTTAAATACTGATATCCTTCTATACTGTGGTAGGATTTTTTTCCTACTGCATCACAGAAGCATAGCACTTTTTCAATTGTACTGTAGTAGTAGACCCTCAGAAATCAGCTAACCAATGTGAACTTTCAGAGGGCATGCATCCACGGAGCATAAAGTTCTATTAACACTATCAATTACTATTTTAAAAATGCGTGGTCCTCCAAAATATCACCTACTTATTTTACACGCTATGCAGATTCCAGTTGAACTGTTTATAGGCATAGCTTCAAAACCTGCCGGTCATCAGTTACTTGTGGCTGTTCAGAAGATTGTCTGCCTGCCAATGTAATGTCATAGAGAATGTCATAGAGGATGTATGGAAATACTACCGTGACTCGTGTGCTCCATGTGGTTCCCTTAACTTCTCGCTGAAGGCACTACAGTTGCTCACAGAATTTCCTGCTCAGAAGCCCTGCAACACTAACGTTAACTCTAAAAAAGATTGATTTACCTGGTTTGTGTTCAGCCCTCATTTAAGAGGCAAATGTTTTACCTAATCAGTTCTGATGATTCAAATTTCTGCTAATGATGACATTAAACAGCAAGTCACAGCTACTCCTCAAGGAAGAGCTGGCTCATAAAAGGGAGTGGTAGGTGGGATGGAAAAGCTCCCTGACTCTTAAAAGGAACTCAGAGTTAAACATAAAGTAAATGCAATGCAAAGGGAAGATAATGTCTAACACATATTAATTGTTCACTAGCCTGATGTTGTCTGTGTTGCAATGCATTGCAATGCAATGTATCTGTTTCTGTAGCAGAGCACACCATGCTCCTCTGCTGATTTAAGGAAGTATCCCCTTTAAATTTGCCTTTCACTCGTGCTACATAAAGGCATTGGCACTGCCGTAATACTTACAGCTTTTGTACTTAATTCAAACAAGGTTGTAACATATCCTAAGAAATGTTATTTCTTTCTGTTTTTACCGCCATTCTCCAGAGCTTCTTAAGTATTCTTGTCTGGTTGGCTAACTCAGACTATACACACTGTTAAGAATTTATATTTCATGGGCATCACCGTTGTGACTGCCCTCGGAAATTATGAAGATATTGCACTAATTCCATCAGACACAGGTGGGAAGTGATGCAGTTCTTTAACCAATTTACTTGTTTTCAAAAGTCATGTTCGTTTAAAAAAATAAAAAGTGTGATATGCTACTCCCTCTCTTACAGGAAATAGTGAAAATTAGTCATGCTTTTGATCTCGTGAAAACCATTGTTAGGATTTTTGTCCTTGTCAACCTCTTTGTGATCCTGCTTGCCATCAGCAGATGGTTTGAATGCAGAGGTCATGTGCACCTTGTTATCAACTCAGGCATAAGTAGATCTTCCCCCACCCGCCCCGTTTCCATTTTTCTGGATTTTGCTTCCAGCCTCTCATACATTTCACTTGGTCTGAGAGCAAACGGATTTCCTGTTTCCTCTTCCATGGCCAGCTTGTGCCAGTCATTTCATCTTGTTCATCCTCAATTCAGGATACTATCCAGCTGTCCCACTCGAGACTGACAACTGAAGATTTTAAAGAAAACACTATGTACTCAGAGGTGGGGGGAGTGTAATTTGCAACCCATTTCAAAACACTTATTGAATATTTAGCCACCTGAATATAAATCTGTCAGTATCTGCTGTTTCTACAACTCATTTGCTATTGTTTAACACATGGATAATGAACGTCTGTCCCTCCTGCCCCTTACAGTGTATTGTATCATTTGACAGGAATTTATGAATGCTAGGATTATTGATTAAAAAAGTGTTCCTCGATATTTTAAATGCATTCCATGACCTTTAGAATCATGACACGTTGGCTAACAAAAGGCAGTAAATGGGGGAAAATTTAGATTAATAGTCTTCAAGTACACTGAATGTTAAAAGACTAGTAAAGTTTTGAACTGTTATTTAGATGGCCTCAATTCAGCTGCCTGAATGCAATCTGAAATCCAACATAGTAAATTAAAACAATTGCTTTTGAAGCATCTGTCTTCCACAGATGCTTCACCTGAGTTCCTTAAGTACCCTGATTCTAATCTCCAACACTAATGTAATGACCCATCCTTAAACCATAAACAGTTTAAACAGCTGTCTGGATGCTCAGGTAGCCAGGTTGTTTTCATCACTAGCTGGCAGGGGTGGAAAAACCCTCTGGTGGGTGCTGCTGTTCAAAGCACAGCCATAAGTTGGAAGCTCTTTTCAGAATCAATCCTCCTTCAAAAGGCGGGGAGGAATTAGCAGAGAAGGTATTCAATAAGACTTGGCAAATTAACTGTTTATCTAAAGGGATGTAAACAAACATTGCAAGATCACTTACAAGTCGGAGATAGGTTCACGCCCTTGCTGTTTAAACAAATATTTTAAAACCAGGAAATTCTAATTGGCTTTAAAAAAAAGCAAAGTGTGAAAGCAGAAGTGCAACTGATCAACACTTTTAATATTGCCAATATTCAGAGTAGATGGTTCAATTCTTGTAAACCTTCGAGTGTGGCTACAGGGAAGAGAATTTTCCTGTTAAACCTTCTCTAATTTGGTTTTAACTTCCTGCTTCCTTATGTCACCACAAATCGGATGGGTTCAGAAGTAGCTTGGCCTGTGCTTTCAACAGGTTCTCCTGGCTATAGTCCCTAAGGCTATGCAATGTTTTGTTCTGGACAGGCTGGATCGATGGGCTGAGGTCAACTCTATGAGGTTTAACAAGGCCATGTGTCAGGTCTTGCACTTGTGTCACAACCCCAAGAATAGCTACAGACTTGGGGAAGAGTGGCTGGAAAGTTGCTGGGCAGAGAAGAACCAGGGGTTGTTGGTTGACATGTAGCCGAATATGAGTCAATAGCGTACCCATGTGGCCAAGGAGGCCAACAGCATCCTTGCTTGTATCAGGAATGGCGTGACCAGTAGGACCAGTGAAGTGATTGTCACCCTGTTTTCTGCACTACTAAGGCCTCACCTCGAGTGCTGTGTTCAGATTTGGGTCCCTCTCTACAAGAAGGACATTGAGGTGCTGGAGTGAGTCCAGAGAAGAGCAAGAAAGCTGGTGAAAGGTCTGCAGCGCAAGTCTTAGGAGGAGCAGCTGGGGGAACTGTGATTGTTTCATCTGTGATAGAGGAAGCTGAGGAGACACTTCCTCACTCTCTAGAACTACCCAAGAGGAGGTTGCAGTAAGGTTGGTCTATTCTCCCAAGAAACTAGGAATAGGGTAAGAGGAAAAGGTCTCAAGCTGCATGAGGGGAGGTTTAGATTGGATATTAGGAAAAAATTACTCACTGAAAAGGTTTTCAAGCATTGGAACAGGCTGCCCTGAGAGGTGTTCAAAAAAGATGTAGACATGGCACTTTGGGACATGGTTTAGTACACACGGTGGTGGTGTTGGGTTGACGGTTGGACTTGATCTTAGAGGTCTTTTTGTACCTTAAAGATTTTATGATTCTCTGTTCTGCAGACATTTCCAAGGAGAAGGAAGAGGCTAATGAGCAAATATGAGATAAGCTTTTCGTCCCATGCTGGGTGCTTAGGTAGCAATCTGCAGCAGTAGGTGATGAGTACAGACAGATTGACATTTTGGTGAGGAGCTCCTTTAGCAAACTCAGGAAGACTATGCAAACAAGAAAAAGAAATAAATCAGTTTGGCTTATCATTTAAATATTGCTATTCTTATGAGAAAAAAAAATTATTTTTCTTCAAGGGGTAGGGTTAAACAATGTGTTTTCATTAAATGAAAAATGTATAAAGGGGAGGATGCAGGGAATGTATTTGAAGAATCAGTTGTGAAATATATGCAAATTAGTTCAATGGCACTCATTCAAATACTGTTTTAGTCAACAGAGGTCATGACTCACTGAAGTACCTTTGCTATCAATAGTCACTAACAAGTTTCTACTGAATATGCCAGAAATGCAGTATGATCTCTTGAAAGGAGTGCTTTTTGTGCTTGCAGAAAATAACACAAATCTATCATTCTGCAGCACAGGCTATTTAGAGTTCCAGCAATCATGTGATGCTCTTACCGGTTTTCCGTGACATTACTCATACATTCATATATTTTAATTACTCTATAAATGATACTCTTATGTAATTATTGCAGTTGAGCAGTGGGTTGGACAAACTGATTTCTAGAAGTTGCTTCTGATGCAACTTATTCTCTACTTCTGTGGCTTGGAAGCAGAGAGATAGCAACTTGTATGCTCACTGTTTTCACATGTTCTCTGGCAAAAGCCCTAAGGATTCTGCTTTTTCTTGCTCAACAACAGGCACAGAAGTCTTCAAAGGCACTGTCCCCAGGTGCGTGTGTGTCAGTTACAGAACTATACCACTTTGACTTCGGTATCCTGTACCTTGTAGTATTTTTAACATATAATATCTCAATGCTACAGTTAAGCACCGCTTCTTTTGATACTTTTGGTTTGGTTTGTTTTTTTCCCCACTGTATGGAGAGGAAAGCTCAGTAGAAGCTTTCCTTGTTTA
Organism: Laterallus jamaicensis coturniculus; assembly: GCA_022605575.1. Taxonomy (NCBI): domain Eukaryota; kingdom Metazoa; phylum Chordata; class Aves; order Gruiformes; family Rallidae; genus Laterallus; species Laterallus jamaicensis. The sequence continues at coordinate 3,992,197 of JAKCOX010000010.1, forward strand.
CTGCAGGGGCAGCTGTGGCAAACTCCTCAGGCAGCATTGTTAGAAGGCTAATGAGTACAGTACTGTTTTTTGAAAAAGAAATAACTACTGCTTGAGGGAATGCAAAGGTACTCTTCTCTTAGAAGGGAGGGGACTGATGTGGTTTATCAGGGCCACAGTAGGTGAATCAACAGTTTTTTGTGATTCCCTCCTCCTCCCCAAGGCACACAAAGTTCCAGAAACACTGTTCCCAAACCAGTGGATTTTTTTGGTGAAGTATAGAGGCAGAGTATCTTTAAGGAAAACATGTTGCTTAAAAGTGTTCTGGTTTCTTCTAAGGTCATGCTTCCACTAAAAGGCAAAATTTAATTTCTGTCTAGTGGTAGTGCTTTTATGAATTTATTATGATTAAGCTCATTTTGTATTGTTCATTTGGAAATGTTTGTTTTCTTAGAAGGCTAAATGTAGATACTAATTTACTTGTTTTTTTATTGTGTAAACAATGAGATACTTCATGAAGCAAAACACAGTGACCATACTGTAACTACTGCCTTAAGAAAACACTGAAACATAAAACATTTATATAAATTGCAGATATAGGTTATCTGACACTTTGCTTAATCAGCTTTCTTATGAAACCAGAATAAGAACCATTCCTTCAAGGGTCATTAAAAAGAAATAATATATCCTTCAGAACATTAAAAACCAAAAATTTCAGCTTTGGACTTAAAAAAGAAAAAAAAAAAAGGTAGTGGAGCTGGTTATGTCTGTCTTCAATTCTATACTCTGATAAAAGGTATACCACAAATAATTAATGTTGTTAAAGCTAATTGCTCTCTTTAAGGATAATCTGAGTGGTTTATCCCAGGAGTAATAGAAGTATGTATTTTTAAAGTGTATGCATTTACTCCATATGTGTTACTAGATGGAGCAAAGATACTAAACCCAGCAAAGGCCCATTTTGGAAGTGAAGGCTGTGCCCCTGCTGTCAGAATTCACAGAGCCTTGGGTTAACCTCAGCAAGGCCCAACACTCCCCAAGTGCCAGATGTTGTATCATGTTTCGCATGAAAAGAGAAGAAAAAGGGCCTTGGATTCATAATTCTTTTTCCTTGTGTATCTGCACTAAGGTAGACACAAAGTAATCTTTGATTTCAGATTTTCTTAATAATGTTAATAGAAAGCAGTCATAACAATAAAGTAGTGATATAATAATGTTCTGTGCATATTTAAATACGTGGTAAACAATGTGAAAAGATGTGGACTGATGCTTTTTATATTGAAATACTCACAACTAAAAATAGGTTGTACTCTCCAGGTAAACAGTATATTTCACAAATTCACAGGGCTAGAGCCCAGTCTGTAGGTGATTCAGGTGAGCTTCTGGCCCAGAGAGGATGCTATGCCATGGGGGAAAGCAGGAGATTGCAAGCTTCCCTGGATAACATAGGAAGCAGGGACACTGGGAAAGGTGGTGGGTATGGAGACAGTGGATATGTGACATGGGCTTTGAGCTGTTTCCAGGAGGGAGAACATGCTGCCACAAGGAGCACAGCCACATGCAAATGTGAAAGCATATTTCTCCAACATGGAAGGCTGGATTCCCCTGATTTGTAATATAGGTTGTGAAATCTTTTGAGAAACACTGGCTTTCAATATATCCCAAGTTTACGCCCAGGAATAAATACTTCAATACTCTGAGCACTCAGTGTCCTTCAGGTGAGAAGCCCACATCCTAAATCTTCTGAGAAGAGTGCTCCCACTTACAAAACCAACAGTGACTTAGTAGGTGGCAGTATCTGCTTTCTCCTAAGGGAACGAATAGCAGTTTCTATGTACGTACTCCTACACTATTTTAATTACTGGCTGTGTTTTAGTTTTGCCTTTGAACTGCTTCAAGTCTCTCACCAGGAACTAATGGGAGGGTTTTGAAGGACTTTTAGTGCAGAAAATCCAGGCTGGAGGCAGGGGCCAGGGCAAGGTGTGCAGCAGGCCTTGCCTCACACAGCAGTTTGGGGAATGCAGTTAGTACACAAAAAGAAAAGGTCACCGCTCCAAATGGCTGCGCAAGGCAGGCCAGCTCCTCTCAGGAGGGTAGGACAGAACCACCAACTCAGGAAAATGCTGTCTACCTTCACCATGGTCCCTGCAGGACACCTAAGGGAAGGCAGCCAGTCATGCTGCCCTGGTGCAGCACTGGAACAAGGAGGCAGAGAGTGTTCAGGGACCATGTGCCGTTATACTGTGGCAGTTACACTGCTGCCGTTGAACCTAACAGTCACCTTCCCTAGTCATCCACTGCCACCATGGGCACCGCCAATGGTGTGGAGGTACGTACCCCTGGGACAGCTGCTTTCCTTCTGCCTCTCCAGGCTGGGCCAGAGGGAAGTAATGCAGGGTGGGCACAGCAACCTCCACGTGTGGGCCAAGCAGGGTTGTGGGGGAAGGGGGAGCTGTGCTGCTCCCAGCTGTCTGAAGGACTGTCCTCAAACATGGCGGAGGTCAGACTGCAGTTGTTCCAAAGCTTTAATGTAGCCAGGCTTATGTGGATTCGGGTAATGAAATGGTGCCTTCCGGATGAAAATGCGCTTCATGGCCAAATTTAAAGTTTCTGCTGCAAAGCTTGTGGATACTCTCTCTCTTTAAAGGATTTTTACCTTTTCTGAGCTGCTTTTCCCACGAGTAAATTTATTGGGTTAGTTAAATATTTAAAACAGTAAGCCCTCTCCCCAAATTTAACAATTCTCCATACATAAAATGTCCACCATATCACAGAATTTCAAGGTTGGAAAAGCCCTTTAAGATCATCAAGTCCAAATGTTTCTGTCCTATGCTAAACCATATCCCTAAGTACCTCATCTGCCCCTTTTTTTAAACACATCCAGGGAAGGCGACTCAACCCCCTCCCTGGGCAGCCTGTTCCAGGCCCCAACAACTATTTAAGTGAAATTTTTTTCTCCTAACTTCTAATCTAAACCTCCCCTGGTGCAGCTTTGGGCCATTTCCCCATGCCAAATCTCCTGTCACCTGGCTGAAGAGACCATCGCCCACCTTTCTACAAGCTCCTTTCAGGCAGTTGTAGGCAGTGATAAGGTCTCTCCTCAGCCTCCTCTTCTCCAGGCTGAACATCCCCAGCTCCCTCAGCCACTCCTCATATGATTTTCCCTCCAGCCCCTTCACCAGCCTGGTTGCCCTTTCTCTGGACTCGCTCAAGGACCTCAGTGGCCTTCTTATGGTGAGGAGCCCAGGACTGGACACAGTACCCGAGGTGTGGCCTCAGCAATGCCGAATACAAGGGCACAATCACCTCCCTAGACCTACAGACCACAATATTTTTGATACAAGCCAGGGTGCCATTGGCCTTCATGGCCCACCTGAGCATACTGCTGACTCATCATGTTAAAGTTCCACAAAAAGAGAAGCAAGAAAAACAGGTCATGAACAGGAGGTTCTGGGCAAGTTGGCTAATTAGCAGCTCAGCCATCCCTACCTGCAGCTCTCACTTCTCAACATGTATACAGACATACTGTGTACAGGGGTCTGTTCAGCTCTGAGTGACACTAGGTTCCCCCTACCTCCCTCAGCTCTTGTTTTCCTTTTCAAAGTGGTGTGGGTAGCTTGGGAAAGTTCACGACCATGGTCTAACCACTGTGTTTGCCTGATACTGATCAAAGCATTGGTGGCAGGCAGAAGAGCTGGAGCTAAACACTCCGTGCGTACAGGAAAGTCTTGAGACTGCTTCAGCCATCTGCCAGCCCGGGATCCTTTTTCTTTTTTTGCGCCTTACTTAACACACATGCACCAATTTAACAGCCTTGGCACTGATTTGTTTTCCAGGAGGATGAATACATCAATATTGAGAATGACCTGGATGAAAACAAACCTGACTCAGTAGATAAAGAGCAACCACGCTTGAAAAGGTAGTCCTTTGGATTAGTAAATTTTCCACTCCACCCTGCCCTAAGCAATAAGCTGCCAGTGTTTTTGTTTCTGAAGTGACATCTCTAAATTTCACTGCCGTATCCCTGTGCTGCACAGACCCTTGTATTGCCTAGCAATGTGTGTAATACGGAAACATAATGTGTTTAAAATTATTTTACATTTCAACTGACAAGTGTTGTCATGGAACTATCCTTCTAAAGCCTTGTAAATTAAAGGAGTAATATTTTTACTTTTTATACTTTAACTACTTTTCCAGTATTTCCATATAACCCATTTTTAAATAGAGGTCTTAAACAGTAATCTCTTTGAGGAAGTTAAAATTCACTATTGTCCTTCAGTTTGCATACATATGTACCCCAGTGCAAAATAAGACTAAATTAGCTGTTAAAAAGCCATTTTGATGGGGCAAAATCTTGGTTCATTACACTATGTTTTACTGGTGCCAAGTAACCACACGGTGAAGGCAGATAATTACATTTTATTTGATTATTGGGTTTTTGGTGAAAACTACAAACCCCATATAAGAAAGGCATTAAAAAAATCTCCGTAAAATAGGTAAAGTTGTATTTTAAAGTCTTAGTAATTTCTCTCCTATTCAATCTTCATAAAAACCTTCATAGAAATTACACTGTACTTTTCTCCTGCTTTCTATGACAGCATTCAGTTATACGGCACACCACTTCAGCTTTGAACCTGACTTTGTATCAGCAGGTTCTAGCAGCAAACTTACTGGGTATCTCAAATAGGAATTTGTCTCACTCAATGTGGACTGCTTGGAAAGATCTCATGCTTGTACAAATAATACACTTATATGCAGGAATAGCTGCAAAGATTTTAATTATGCTTTCAAGTTGTACATACAGAACTTGAAAGTCTTGTTAATATGATCAGATTTACTGGTGTCATCATATTAAAATATTGCTGCAAAAAGTATGGCAAAAAGTATTTTGAAGTCACTTAAATATTCTTTCATTTTTCCTCTCTGTTCTTTGGTGATTTGTCATTCCTTTATCAGTACATAACATGAAACACAACCTTGTTTAAAACATTTAGGGTCTTGTCTAGCAAAAACAAAAGCTGAGAATCAAACATCTGAGTTTGATAAGCCTCTCCAGTGGCAAGTATCCAACATCTCCCCAAAAGTAAGCCAATGACTGTACAAGGTTAATGGGGTCTAAAAACCTGAAGGCCCTCAAACATGGGCCTATGCAAAGGGGCCTCTGCGCAGAGATGGATTGAGTTGTGGCAGAGTTGAAGCCTGTATGTTTTTTTCTTCTTTCTTTTTATGGACAGTCAAGAGAAAAATAAGGTTTAATTCACAAGGCTTTTTGTTCCCGAGGTCCCCTTGTTCTTCCATCAGCAGCAGGTACCATTGCACTGGGTAGTGAAGACTCCTTGTAGGCTGCAAGCTGAAGAGCACTTTGCTCTATTCTTACTGCATTCAGGCTACAGCTTGTCCAGTGCTCTTGGTTTTGTACTTTGTCTAGGTTTATTTTTATGCTGAGTACCTGACAAGGGCAAGGTATCTCTTTTATCAATTTTTTTTTGTATATTCACTACTAAAGCAGGCATTAATGTGTTCTAACATCTTTCTTGTATCTGCTCAAAGGGGCATTTGCCAGCTTCAGTTTTGAATGTGTCAGCAATTTATTTCAACAGATAGTAGTGAATGTGGACTGAGACACAACTGATGGTTGAAATATCAGTCTGTTGATAACAAGGATTCACTACCTGTACAAGATATTGTTAACTTAAGGACCACATAAAGACCAGAAATAGGAATTTTGAGTTGCAAAATACAAGAAAGATAATTTTGGCATATATAAATATTTCATAGTAAAATTTCCCTTTACAAGTGCTAAAGTGCTATCTGCTTTTTCTACATATTTGCTTAAATAAAAGTCATCAGCATTGTGCTGCACTTTAAGACTATAGGATCAGCTTTTATAAAATAATGTTTCCTCAGTAAATTAACCAGATTTCATAATGAAGATGTCTTTTCTGCCACCTTTCAGAACAGAACAGCATAGTTATAACATGCCTAAACATTAAAGATACCCTAATACCAATGCAATAATCACCTCAATTAATAAAATAACAAAGGAGAGATATGTTAGAGCAAAGAAGAGATTACAAGGAGTTGTAATCTTTAACAATTTTTAATCCCAAACCACTCATAAAGATCAGTAACAGCTACTAGATAATATTTTTTACTTTTTAGGGGGGGGGGCGGGGGAGTTTGATGGATGAACCATAAATTTGATAAATTAGTTTATTCATGCATCTGTCTCTCATTTGTCCTTTTCTTTATTTTCCTGTTGTATATATCTAATATCTCTGCCGAGATTGGGTAGATAACCCAATGTTCTTACAGGTAAACTCCCCCCCCCCACCAAAATAAGAGCTATGATTTTTTGAGGTAAGAGGAATTCCCAGAACTAAAATTGAAATATCAAAAGCAATCAAGACTTCTCAGAGACCCTGTAAGTCTTTGTACTGGTTAAAGAGTGTGTTTCTGCACTGCTATTCTGAGCGCTGATGTGAATTAAGTTAATATTCCTTGTTTCTCTCCAATTTCTGTTAATCAATTTTTTTTAGTGCAGAAAAGAAGGGTGTTCGTGCTGAATTTCAATGTGCACCTGACTCCAGCTGCATCTAGTTTCCAAACAAGTACAGTCTGCATAGCATCTCTAAATATAGACTTCATAGACTGTAAGGGTGTGAGGCACCACTTCAGAGGCAGAGCTATGGTTGTGAATTCTTTTCCAGCTTGCACGATATGAGGGTGTTTATTTAGCCTACAGCTTTTGTAACTGAAATATGTCCACATCACCAGCATAATTAACACTGGCAATCTGTTTTGAACTAACTCCCTTAACAGCTATTTCCCTAAATTCCAGCCTTCCTCATGAAATTACTGTTATCCATAATGAAAAGAACAGAAATATGTATGAAGAATAGATATTAGAATTGGACATTTAAATATAACAAATCATTTCAGCTTCATCAGCATGAACCGATAAGTCTTAGATGAAAAGTTAATGTAATTAATAACAAAATTTTCAAATATTCAAAAACATACATGCACACAGTAATAAGGTTCTAGAAGGATACTGTTTATTCTGCACACACAAATGAGGCCTTAGCCCTTCAAAACTATAGCAACATTATTGCTTCACCTAGCAATGCAGGGCTGTTGTATTAACAGTCTTTGTTCATCTAGTAATGGGCGTTGAATCCTGTTTGCACTAATCCTGTTAACAGACTTTTGTATTTCAGAAGGTAGCAGAACTTCTTGCTCATTAGGTAGCTGATGGACTGACCTATTAGATATCTGCCAGATTTTTCTTTTTCACTTGTCCACTACCAAGCCAATAAAGTCCCCACTGAAAGCTTTCCACATGTTAGTGTTATTTTCTTTGGCACTTTGGGATCCAGTGTGCAAAGTGCAGTATTGGAGAAATTTTGATCAATTTAACCTCATCTTCCTATGCAAAGTACTCTTCTTTTTGATCTACATCTTATGCTTCTGTTCTGTTTTTTTTTGTTTGTTTGTTTGTTTCAAATTTTCTAGGTATTTGGAAAAGAAATATGATAAAGCCTATGAATTTTGCAAGAAACATAAAACCAGAATTCGCTATGTGATCTACGGCATTTTAATAACAGGTACAGTATAACACATCCAGGGTTGGGGAAGACTTGGTTGTTGGTCTATAATCTCCTATAGGTAAACAGTCTTCAACCTGACCCAAAATCTCTCAACTGCCTTAAAGAATGCATTTGAAAGGGGGTAGAAGTTAATTTAGTACGAGAGAAATCTCCAGATCACAAAACTTTCACTCATTCCTAAACTTAACCAAAGTACAGATCTCTGTACACTGTTCTTCCAGTATGCTTCAACTCTGATTGGCAATTACATTTGGGATAAAAGGGCTCAGCAGTTGTGTCTACTTCACTACCAGCCCCTTCCAAGAAGACAAAGAAATTACAGTTTTAGGAACTTGCCCCAAACCATCAAATCACATTAAAAAGATTGAGGCATTAACCTGGACTGAACTTAAGCCAGCAGGTTAGAAAATGTAGTTTTCTGTTCTGACCTGTATCACTCAATATCCACAGCAAGTGTTTGCTAAAGAAAATGTGTTTCATGTCAGCATGCACTGCGAAGTCATTCAGATATTTTTCTTTGTCCCTTTCCTAATTAGCCAGTGTGTTGGCTTCTATCCTTTCACTTCACCAAGTTTCCTTCTGAGGTCCTCCTACTCGAACACTGAGAACCTGTAGACCTAAAATATGTCTGTGTGATAGGCATCAGAAAACCATAACGTGGCTATAAAAGGGCCACTTGCGTGCTGAATATGCTGCCCTCCTTGCATCAGCTCGTCTTGCTGCATGTCACAATGCAGACATATTCTGGATCAAGAAAGTGAGAGAGTTCTAATGATATGTCAGGGTTTCATATGTTTATTCCATTTAAAAAACCAAAAAACCAAACCAAAGCCAAAACTAAACTTTCCTTACAAAAATCAGTAGTTCTTCCTTATTTGCCATAGGCAAAATCACAGGGTAGATTTATATTAATTATTTTTGAGACATTCTTTGCAATGAGGGCAGTGAGGCCCTGGCACAGGTTGCCCAGAGAAGCTGTGGCTGCCCCCTCCCTGTCAGTGTTCAAGGCCAGGCTGCATGGGACTTTGGGCAACCTAGTCTTGTGGAAGGTGTTCCTGCCTGTGGCAGGAGTACTGGGACTATATGAGCTTTGAGGTCCCTTCCAACCTGAACTGTTCTAATACTATATCGTTCTATGAATATTCCATTGTCCAGCACACATCAGCAATGACCCAAATAATTTCACACTTACCTTACAAAATAAACAACTCTCAATTACTCAAGATGGCAATCTTCTAATTTGTTGGATAAACTCATCCTCCTGTGAAAGAAGGAACAAGACCCGCTGTTCTTCATTAATAGTTTTTACACAGAACCAAGCAGTTCTTCTGTAGACATGTTTAATTTTCCCAAATTATATTCCCACATGTTTGATATGAACTTGGCATGGCCAAAGCATATAAAGTGCTTTGAGAGGATGAAAGACAGCTTTCTTGTCAATGAACATACTGTAAGTAACAACACCATTTATGAAAGCAAATTTTTTCAGTATTTAGGCAGTCAGAAAAGCACTTAGAAGATAAAGACAGGGTTGACTTTAACCACATCCTTCAAATATAAGATAATTTTATTTTTAAAAAGACCAACCTAACTGACATGTATGTTCTTGTTTCTGTGACAGCATACTTGGCAGCACTTATTACAGCCTGCATCTTGAATTTTCAGAGAGCTTTGCCACTCTTTATCATCACTGCCGTAGCCATCTTCTTCATCTGCTGGGATTTTTTAACAGCTAAGTATGAAGACAAAGCTGCTGCATTATTTGCCCCAGGAAAAAGATATCTGGAGAAACAGTGGTTTTGGCTGAAATGGTAAATATTCATTACTTCCTATTTATGAAGAAGGGCAAAACATTAGTCAATTTACCCCTAGAGATTTATTTCAACTTAACCCTACATGAACAGGGAGGTGGATGAAGCATACAAATTTTAATAAGATCAAAGAACATATTCAGAATAATTCAGTATGTTCTAGTTTATAATTATCAGGTACACTGTTAAGATTGTAATACAATAGCTAAGTATCAAAAATATTGACAGAAAGTGTAAAAAAATTCCTCAATTGAAATATGACAAGTTCAGAGAAGTTCAAGTGTGTTCTAATTTTCTGCCTTCATTCTGCAAGTCAGGGAGTTGCCTCCCTGTCATTTGTTCAGTGGGCTGTGAGTTTTGTCTCATCATGCAAACTGCTAAAGACCACTTCTTGGTCACATATCCCCATAGCAATTTGGTGTCACAGTAGGATCATACAGTCTCTCTTGGAATGGTAGATGCTTAGCCCTGGTAGACACTTATTCTTGAGAAATTATCTGGAATGTTTTAAGTTATTCCTAGGAAAATGGGGAACCAAAGGAGGCTCATACATCAATAGAAACAACCAAATGAAATCTCACTAAAAAGGAAAGGGAAACTGGCCAGCTGCTTTCTATCTCAGTTAGGTCACCTTCTATCTGAGTTTTAAGGAGGAATCATTTTGCATTCAGGAAAATGCCCCAAGTTATTCCTAAGATTTTAATTTATTTTTTTTTTTTGCCACAGGGGCAGGAATTTCTAAGAAAGATGCTATAAAGATTGTAGTCCTTCTACTTAGGAGTCACGTTAGAGAGCAGTCACACATAGTCACCTCCATTAGACAAGCTGGCAGCCTCTTTGAGGGAAGGAGCAAACAGAACAGGAAAGGCCCAGTGAGTGGATGGAACAAGCCAGGAGCAGTAAATCCACCATTTGCCTGGGCTGCAGTCCTTAAATTATACCTACCACAGATTTAATTCTCAACTGTAAATCACAGATTCCCCCAAGAGACAGAAAGTCTCCCTCAAGTGTATGAAGCCTTATTCAGTGTTGCAGTGGCCAAACCATTTTGCGGAGTTGGCCTGCAATATTATTGATCCAGGTCTGAAACCAGAATGTATGTATCTAGGTACCACTAAAATCAGTGGAAGCTAAATAACTGTCAGACTGTGACTGTGCTTAGTTGTTCCCTCTGTACATGGGATGATGTATTTCCTTGCCTGTTGTTGGGATGATTACCTTCAACCTGCAAGCTGAGCACAATTCTGTGACAGCTGGGACCACAGAAATACCGAACAGAGATTGTACACGTGGCTCTTGTCATTGTTTCTGAGATGGCTAAAAATGTTGTGTTTAAAAGTTTTTTTTCTAAATGCATTATGGGCAATTGCAAAGAAGTAAACAGTTCATAACTTGCCTCTCAATAGCATGTGTTTCACAGGCCCACTAGTTAAACAGCACAGTGCAGTTCTTAAAAACCACAGCCCACCTTGCTCAGAGCTAAAAAAACATTCAATAAAGAAGACAGAAAAGAAAAAGGAGGGTGGAGTGAGAAAGGAGAGTAACTTCTCACACTTCCATTTCATAGAAATAACACCCACAGAGGAGTGACTCGTGCTTTGCTGGTTTTCCCCCCACACTCTGAGTTTGGGGACGTGGTTAGAGGGTACATCTGGAGGCCAGCAAGGGATGTTGTTGTCAGACTTGCATCAGCAAAGGCAGGTTCCTGTCTGTGCAGAGCTACGTGTTTCAGTCTAATGCATTGCTCAGAGGGTTAACTCATAAAGACTTAAATGTTGTGGGGAGAGGAAGGAATATTCAGTCTTCTTTGGGATGTCATGCCAGAGCCTTTTTCTTTTTTCCCCCCTAGGGTGTTGTGTGCAGCTCTTCTTATAACTATCATCTGCTGGATTATCTTTGACACAGCAAAACGGGGATCCAGCCAGCTGATCTCCTTGGGTGGGCTTGTGATGTATGTTCTCTTGATGTTTATCTTTTCCAAACACCCAAAAAGAGTGAGTATTTAGTCCATATTGGATCTTGTGGGATTTTTTTTACAATGTCTCAAAATGCTCTTTCCCTACACTAGCACCAATTTCAATAAGAGTAACAGAAACCTCATGAATATCAAAATTCAGGCTTCCCAAAACTAAGAAATGTAATTTTATTCCTGAGGAAAATAATTTTGCTCTGATATGGGGTCGATGTGTGGTGCTGTACCAGCACTTGGGCCTCACTATTTTGGGAGGGTGCTACTCATTGTTTATTCTAGCTTTGATGCAGCTTGAAACACATTTACTTGTGGAGAATGAGTGCAAGCTAAGGCAGGCCTGCTCTGTACGTTCCACCCATAGGAAGCTCATCACAGTCCTCAGGACATCAGAGGCACTTATTTGAGGACACTGACATCACAGCAACACAGTTTGCATGGAACTGGAGACATACTTCCCCCATGTAGCTCTTAATGCCTGACAAATTTGATTCCCATTGTAAATGCAGCAGCAGCTGAGGGTGTTTTTCCTCACCCACCACTTAGGTTTGTCAATGCCATTTGTTTTAGTTTTCCACCTGAGACGTCCACTTTGTACTGCTGTGATATTACAAAGGAGTGATCTACTCAGCCACCACATCTCCCAGCTCAGGTTTTAGCCCTGTTTGCATACCTAACACACAGAACATGCTTTTGTCAGTCAAATACTAAAATCATAGTATGATTTTGGTTGGAAAAGACTTATAATATTATCAAGTCCAATCGTTAACCTAGCACTGCCAAGTCTGACTGCTAAACCATGTGCTGAATGGATATTAATCCCTAGTCCAACTCACCACGCTTCACCAATGTATTTTCCAACACTCTTGCATCAGTGTTGAGACTCTTAACAAAAAAAGTCCTCTCAGCAGGGACTAATGAACGTGTCGTTTTGCAACTGCTGCTGTCTCCAACTGAGGTGAAAACTCATGTACTCCAAATGCTTTGTGCTCTCCCATGGGTCCTCATTATACCTAATTTGCTTTTGTTATTAAAATATCATCTGAATAAATTAGAAATAGCCATTTCCGCTGTTTGCCTTGTAAATAATAAGATTTAATTTTCACAAAACAAAGATGTTTTCTGAGGCAGCAGAGCTGAAATTTGCAGGGTGTGTAGTGAGGAAGGACTGGTCACAGGCAGCCATGGTCTTTACTACAACTGCCTTTATGTCATATGAATCACAATATCTAGTTGTGAGTAATTCTCAAGTATCCAAGCTCTTTAACAGAACAGAAACGGACTTGAAATTACCAAAGCACTAAAAAAGACCTGTAGGAAGATCACCTTATTCACAGTTCAGATATGTAAAGAATCTACATGCTCATCTAGGTTTTTTGTGATGTATTCATTCTAGTTTCAGTTCTAGAACTGTGTCTGCTGTCCCATGTATGTCTATTTCATCTATAAGCTGCAGCCTGGGAAGAACTCTCTCTCCTTTTCTTACTACTTGATTACCTGCAGTCTGTGATGGTGAAGTGGGTATGTCTGTACTTACCTAGACAGGCTTTCAGCAGCTGGCTGGAGACATCCATATCACATAGTTCTCACATTAAGAGAGGTGCTTCATGCTCCAAGTCCCTTGTAATCCATTTTGGCAGCTGCTCCTACTTTGCTGTATAGTCAGACAACCCCCTTACATTATTTTAACAAACATCTATAGAAAAATTATTACTTATTTCTATCATTATTTATTGATATAACAAGAGGTTTCTGTATTCTTTTGTCCATCTAGGTTGCTTGGAGACCAGTATTTTCAGGAATAGGACTGCAGTTTATTCTTGGGCTTCTTATTCTGAGGACCAAAGTGGGATTTGATATGTTTAACTGGCTAGGCGTTCAGGCCCAGGTAAGGTACTGCAAAAAAGAATTAATTCTTATATAATTTTCTGTCTTGAGACTCTTGCAATACAGCCAGGAAATTCAAGGGTCCATTTGCTCCCAGAGGTTTTCCCCTTTAAGAAAAATGGGGTTCTCAGAAAAGTTATTAACTACCTGAATTCAACCTTCTTGTTTCTGTTTTGTCCAGTTAATACAAGACCATGTGGGAGAGACAGGCTGATAAGTAATGGCCTGAGTGATCCAGTTTCTTAATGGCTTTACCACCCTTGGTCTGAAATTATAACTTGCACCCTCATAATGCAAAACTGCTATTGTGCCAGGGCACTCACAGAAACTCCTACACTTGGCCCAACTCCAAAGCATCCTTGCAGTAAACCTGGTACACTGAAAAGCCTTGGGATTTACCAAGGCAGAACAACTACTGTCTTCAGAGTAGCCACAGTCCTGGTCCCAAGGGCATTTCATAGTTTCCATGACATACACGATTAATTCAACTGCACCATGGCAGAATCCATAACTGTGATCAGCAGAGAATCTCTAGAGAGAGGACAGGATCCATCTGTAGGTGCCACTGCAGGCAGTCTGCAGGCACAAAGCTTTTGAAAAAAAAACCAACCAAAACTCCATTACTGTGAAGTAATAATTAAGAGAAATCCAAAAAGTAGAGCAGAGAGTACCTGCTGAAGGACATTCAGACTTTTCACCTCAGGGATACTATTCACACAGCCCTTCTTCACAGTACAGATAATTAAGCACATTTAAAACAAGACAGTGCAGAATGTACTGTCTCTGCGCGGGAGTGAAGGCACAGGTCTGACGCCTGTCTGTCTGCTAATCTGCAAGCAGTGGGAGTCATCTGGGTTTTGTCACCAGGTTCTCCGTCTTCCCTTGTGCTTCCAACTTTCCAACTGAAGCAGGCTTGGTGCCCCCTTTCGTTAGCCCCCTATGGCTTCTGGTCACTCCTGTCATAATTCATTACTCTAGTTATTATAGCTTCATTTTAAACTGTATCATTAATTGTATATGTTGCCATCAGGAGTATAACAATGCACCACCATATCAGAATATTAAAGTAGATTTTTTTTTTAGATTAGCTTTTTGGCTACTCCTTTCAAAACTGACTGCTTCTACCACTAAATCCCCATTTTAAACTGTACTGCTTATTGCATTTATTTGCAGGAAAGGGAGTGTAGAAATGGACTGCAATATCAAGATTAAAAAATAAATTCTTCTTTTACTATAGCTTATCACCTTTATCTTGTTTGGTACAGGAAAATGTGCCCTATGCCCTTGCTGTTTATCTACATACTCTGAAGCAGCCTGCACTCTTAAAGGGTCTCAGAGCAGGGACCCTCAGCTCTGTTCATCCAGACACAGTCTGGCATATGTAGCAGAGCACAAGCTTCTTGAACCTCACCAGCTCTCTGTGAGACAACTAGCAATATTTGCTTAGCATTTGGCAGGCACCCAGAGCTTATGGCTAACTTTATTTGCTTTCTCTCCCTAGACTTTTCTGGATTACTCTGACACCGGTGCCAGGTTTGTGTTTGGTGAGAAATACATGGACCATTTCTTTGCCTTTAAGGTAAGGCAGGCTTCAGAAGTACTATTTGGGGCAGATAGACAACGGGGTAGGGGGTGGGCTATGAAGAAAGAACAGAATGGCTGGGAAATAAATTCACTGGAGGTTTTGTAATACCAGCACAGTCAACAGAGAAAACAGCTAAGAGGTAAACTATTCCTCCCTGTGTGACACCCTGAATAGAAAATTTGGGAATCCCAAAACAAAGCCCCTCATTTATTGTCAACCTGAGTTAGGTTATGCTTATTTAGTCTAATTATAACAACATATATTACGAGTAGTCAGAACATTGGGATATGTTTCTACAAGGAATAGGTTAAAAGGCTCCCACCTGGTGACTGAAAGAAACATCTCCAGCTTGTGTTCCCCACCTCTCCTCAAGTGAGAGTGCTATACTGTGCTATGCTTTTATACCCTAAAGTACTGTGCAGACCACTGCCTCACGGACGTTCCCCCTGCAGAAAAGGAAAGCCTAAATGTATACTTATACCATGCAGAAGAGATAGAAGCTGCCCATGCATAAGCAGGAAGAATTTTATTATTACATTAGTAAAATGCCAAAGAATTTTCCCAGTTCTTCCTCAACAGACCTTTTGGGAAACTGCTAGAACACAGCTTACGTGCTCTGTGCTCTCTACCTTGCGCCAGTATCCTGTCTGGTTTTGCTCATGTGCAGATGTCATGCCATAATACCTGCTCAGGTTAGAGTCAATAACATATAAAGCAACAAACAAACAAAAAACATCCACCCCCTTATGCCCAGAAAAAAACCCAAAGCAACACCAAAAACCCCAACCCATCCATAAGAAATGCATCAGGACCTTCTCAGAAACCATTCTTATGTCTGATATTTCAGCTGCCTGACCATGGGCTTGCACACTTTTTATCTTTTTTTTTTCCCCGTATTCTAAACTGGGTATTTTTCACACTTAGCTCTTTCACTGTCTGTTAAATATGTTGCTACTAAGAACAGACAGAACATCTCAAAGGGGGAAAAAAATGAGGCATTTCACTAAGAAATATAAATTATGCTGTAATTGCAGTATTTTTGTACCTTTTGTTTCACTTCCCAGTCCCCTCTCACCTCTAGTCTGTTGAGCACTCACAAGACAATTTGCACTCACAATTATTTTGGGGGTGAAATATTTTAGTTGCCACCGCTATGCTGTTTATCCTGTTTTTCCATAATGTCTTATGAATATGATTTTTTTCAAGGTGATTTTTTTTAATGCCTCAGTAGTGATGCAAACTACTTTGCTGACTAAAGGCACAACTAGACTCCAAACAGTTAAGAGTTTGCTTCTATGTATGTGCACACCCATCAAGTCTCCCTCTTTGGGATAAGCCAGCAAAAGACCTGTGGAATTTCTATGTAACAGGGACAAGTCAGGTTTTTTCACACCAAAAAGCAAGACAGTAAAACCCACAAGTTGATGAGCTGCTAATGTCTTCCTATAGTAATATTCAGGTTAAGGAAAGTGGAAGACATATGCACAGCAACACCAAAACATGCTCCATCTGCTCTTACCATAGAAAGATTTCTGTCTTCCAGCATAAGTGAGCAACAGCCAGCCTATTCTCTCTTCAAACACTTGTCATTTATTAAGGTGGTGAGAAGTGCCTTTTGGTGTCTTTAAGAGGTTTGCATGTTGCACTTAGCTGTCCAAAACTTGCCCCAACATATTTCAAAGTGCCCTCCAAAAGACAAACTTCTCAATCTCGGCTTAACTCCTAAGAGAGAGTAGTCAAGTGATAGGATATGTCTTTGCAGAAAACTGCCAGAGCCTGGTTGTACCTACACTACACCCTTAGCAGTATGCCGGGACGTCTCTGTTTCCTGCTAACTCAGGTGGACACAATTACCAGAGCAGACCACTGTGCACCCACTGGGTATTCTGACCTTTCCCTCTACAGCCTTTGAGCACATAGTCTTGGAAGCATTAATTTGTGCAGTACTGCACACGTTTGCATGCCTACATTGGTTTGTTTTAAATGCATATTTGTGTATGTAGACACAAAGTTTTAGAGTTCTGAAAAAACCCCCACTTGCCCACATAAACAAACACATCCAAGTATTGAGTTGTTGGAAAAAAATCTGTTATCAGCTATGCTGTTGACTGTGAAAGGCAAAGTTTGCTTCAAGGAATCACAAGATTAGATTGCTGTAACATCAGTATCTTCCTTTCTATGCCAGAAGGATTGCGGCTTCATGAGAAGGCTTTGCTTGAAGGTCAAATGTTAGGAGTGTCTAAAACCAGCACATTCCCTAAATATAAATAGCAACTTCCTCTTTAAGGGAATGTAAGGAAAAAGCTGAAAATCAAGCTACAAAATGGGAGAGTTGTGAGCAATCAACAGTTTCAATTCCCTGCTATTGCATGTAGCTCAGGCAATAACCACAATCTGGAAATGAGCTCTTTGCCAAGGTCAAACCACACTGCAGAACTGATAATAAGTACAAACTACTACAGTTAATTAAAAAAAAAAAGCATTTATTTTCTTAGATGTTGTATTATGGGAAGCATTAACTACAACATTTGTAGGCCACATGAATGTAATTTTAAAGAGTTCTTTGATACCAATTCTCTATTGAAATGTATGGGATTTTTCAGAGAGCTTGTTAAATTTATTCATCAGTTAAAACATGACTATTTAAAGGTATATAGTAGGTATGAGGAGCGTTATATATTGGAGATTAAATTTCCACACAAGTTTGTCCGCAGAAAGAAATATTATTCTAATAGTTTAAATATGCAGGTATACTGGCACTGCAGGACCCCTCCATTTTTCCCATATGGAAAGACACTAGCTGTTTTTGAGAAGCAGGCTTCTGCTACAGCTGAGGTCTATCAACTCCCCTGTCATATTTCCTTTTGCTGATCTCTTCCACACTTCTTTTGGAACTGACAACTCTCTCCTCCTTACAGGCTGTAATGTTGTGGGTGTCTCCAAATGTAAATGGTGGGTTTTATTTTGGCAGAAGCAAGTTGGAGACCATTTCTTTGTCACTCCCCGTTTAGAATCACTCCCCGTTCACAGTACTCACATCTCTGAGGCAGACGTGCCTGCTCGGAGAATAAGGGCACCACAGCAGAAAGGGGGAACTGAGAGTCCATGAGTCAGAATTAGTTTTAAGAGCTTTTCTTTCCCTAAAAGCAATCCGTGCAGTCAATGCATGTTTTTTGGCCAAAACGAAGGGGACTCTTGACCTTTTATTTCCAAATACATCTCACATTTAATCAACAAAGCAAACACTGCCAATTAAAGCTGATGTTCCACCAATTTCCCTGATAACGCAGATATTACTACACACACAGTATGATTGACAGCCCCATAGTTGGAGGGAAATTGTTCTCAGTCTCCTTGGGTCATTCCCATGCCTCTTTTTTTCATAAGAGTCATGCTTCCACGTACATATAACCATGCCCTTGATAACCCTTAGCTCCCCATACTCCCCCTCAAATACAAAGGTCTGTATGGCTTATTTCCCTCCTCACCTTTACAGATCCTGTACCCACAGTTCCAAGGCTGGGTTCCTTGCACCCTCCACACACCTGCTCCTAGCTTGGGCTCCCTTCACCCCCAGTTGTTTTGCCAGGTGCTTGATGCTGAAGCTCCACCAGAGTTTTCCCATCCCTTTCCCAAGCATCTGCACAGTTTTTCTCCATCGAGGTATTGCCCAGACACCTACACCCTAGTACCCAAGTCCTAAGACGCACAGAGGGAGGGAGCCTTCTAACCTTATTGACCCTGTGCCACCTACTCGCCCTGCTTTGGCACTGTAAAGAGGGTGAATGAGAGGATGGGGAGTAGGAGAAGACACTTAGGACTTAACAGTTTTCCCACTCTAGTCAAACCCTCAACATATAACCCCACGTGGGCTACAAAGGTAAAACCTCCTCTCAGGGCTGGTGGAGAGGAGGTGGCTGCCCCATAAAGCCATGGTACAGAAGGAGCTTTTCTGAGGCTGTTTTCCGTCCCAAGTTTCAAAACCACTGACATCACTATCACCATGGGCAGCCTTTCTGGGAAACAGTTCTCTTCTTTTTTTCAGTCAAACTAGCTGTTTCATGTTAAGCACTGTTCATCGCATTTATCTCCACAACTGAAAAGCCTCTGCAATGCAATGTGTTGCAAGTAGTTTGATTATGTTCTAGTTATTTTAAGGTAAAATTTTTGCCAATGTTTTCCATGTGATTGTGTTCCACTTTAGGTAAAAGCTAGCCTGGACATGCCAAAACATGACAATTTCTTACCTTTTTACGTGGTTACTAAGCTTTTCTGATGAAGACATAACATAATAGGTACTATATTAAGTCACTGGGATTATAGGCAGGAGGTCTTAGATATAAAATAGTACCAAAATTCTTAATACAGTCAAGGCACAATTGATCACAACTGGAAAACAAACTCCTCTTTTTGACAAGATGAATGCTTTATCCAGAAATACCTGCAACTGCTAAAACTGCAAAGCATCTTTTAAAGTTAAGTTTTTTTTCAGAGAAATGGGCACCAAAAACAGGCTAAAGTGTTCCAGCAGTCACCTAGTGTGGGCAGAACAGCATTGTCTTCTCAATCCATCAGCTGTGAAATCAAACTACAGAAATTCCTGAGAGCTCTTCTTGTCTATTTAGAGTGAAAAGTGGAGGGAAGGATTATGTTTTTTATCCAGTGCAGACACCTGACCTTTGCCTGTCTGTCCATAGCCTTTCCAGATTCATTTTCCCACTGGCACTGTGGCAGTCTCTATCTGTGCTGGGGTATGGAGTTGGTTGGGAACCAGATGTCCCGCTGGCTAGCGCATGCTTCAGAATCAGGAGGGGAAATGGCAGGAGAGAAAAGGGAGGGAAGAGAGGTGTTGCTTTTGCTGAACTAAACTTTATGCTATCATTGCATGGCAAAACACAAGAGGATTGCTAAAAGGACTAGAGAACCAAACTACAGAAAGCAATCTCATATTGACGTGTTGAAGAGCACAACAAAACCTATGAATAGCACACTCTCATTTCAGGGCAAGGGTCTGATCATCTAAATTGATTTTCCAAACTTTTCTCAAAATTGCCAATAGTACTAATTCTCCTCTAGAAAGGCCACACCTTCTACTTACTTAAAAGGTCTGAACTAACAAAGTGTTTTGTTCCTTTTCATTCTGCTCCTTGCTTTCATTTGTAAGGCATTATGCCCACAGTTGAACACACCTAAAACCTTCCTAGTGTTAGCGGTACTGTTTGAACCATACCTAATCTACCTGCATAATTTCAGACCTTCTGGGAGATGTGTGGATTTTTTTCTTCCTGCTGTATACTAGCATAGGAATGCTGAAATCATTGAAAACTTGAGAATCAAGTGATATTAGCTTTATTCAGGATAAAACCCAACACATTTAATAACCCATCATGCAGGGGGTTAAGCATTCATGCAGTTCTTTAAAATTTTATATTCAAGGGAAACACTTTTCCCTTCAGTCTCCACTGAAAGACATTTATATTCACTTCTTGTATTTAATAAGTATACACCTGTGAATTTGTTTTTAGGCAGATTCTGTGTCCACATACAGTTATGGAGCTCTTGAATACTCCACAAAGGCATTATAATCATTGCTATAAGTAAAACTGAACAAAAGTATTTTTCTATACTGTGTTAGTAAAAGGCAGCTAGAAGGTACACTTTCCTCTCTATGGAAGCTGCCCTTTATTCTGTGAAATCAACTCAGCTGCAATCCTAGTCAAACCACTTCTGCTTATATAGCAGGCTAAACTTTTTAAAATACAGACAACTGTGAAGTTGAGCTCAGAAATTCTAGGTCACAGTCCCATTGGATATATTTCTGTTCCTGGATTCCCAAGTCTACAGGTTACATATCCAAGTCTTTGTATATGCCATTGCCTAGTAAATATTTGAGCTGACCTAAACATGGCTATAAACAAATGCATGTTATGTCAAACCAGGTAGTTTCAAGACTATTGCAGTTCTGTTAAAAACCAATGTAGATACATGAAAAACAGTTAATTACAGCACAAACATAAACAATGAGTCTGGAAGGTTAAAAATTTTACAGTATGAGTGTTAACTTGCCGAGTTTTCGATACATTTGTTACCTTGAAAAACATGAGCCTGTTTCAAAAATTAAATAGCCTACAGAATCAAGGGAAGGAAACCTCTTTAGAAGTGTTAATGATTTTGTGTTTTCCAATCAGGTCCTGCCAATTGTGGTTTTCTTCAGCACGGTAATGTCAATGCTTTACCACCTCGGATTCATGCAGTGGCTTATTGGGAAGGTATGAATTTTTGCCAGTATTTGCCTGTTATGGGACACTTTAAACCATGCAGTGAAACTGTACCATTGGCCCCAACCGAGCTGCTCAGGGCTATATATATGAGAAGTAGTTGGTTTTTTTTCAAGCTGGAAATAATTCTAAATCTTACGACTGCAAAATCCTAATCAGTATCCCATAGCACACTTTTCTTCCCCCAGCCTGGTTTTATTGTTAACATCATAGTAACATGATGTTAATAATAAACACAGTTTGATTTGTCTGGCTAACATTAGTGTTCCTCAGATGCCGCACTTGCTTAAATCTTCCATTCTCTCTGCCCCTCTCCCATCCCCTAAAGTGCAGGATAGAGGTTATGTTGCAGACAGTGGATTTGTTCTTTCTACTAAGCACTGCAGTAGCAATTGCATGTCCATTACTGCGACAGATCCCCTGAATAAGGTCAGAGGCTGATTCCTCATCTCGTGCCCTAAGTGTTCATTTCTGTCAAGTCTTTGGTCTGGTGCCAGTGTTCACTAGGGTAAGAGGAATCCCACAAAAAGTGCACTTCCCACCCTGTTTGCCCAGTGGCTTACCATATGAGGGAATAGATCTCACCACATAGTGGTAGTTAAACTGTACTTGAAGACATTTTTTAAAAGTCTTTTGTCTTTCTCATTCACCACAATAAGCTGAAATAATGTGCTGAAACTTCTACAAGACATTTTCAGCCTTAATTTAAATTTCAGATTTTTTCCCCTTCCTATGATCCAAGTCCCTTTGGACAGATATATAAGTAATAAGGACATATCAAAATATCTGCTTTGATTTAGTTAGTTTAACAATTTAGTGCCCAAGAGGAGACTGGGGTACTCTCAGTTCTGTTAAGTTATTCCTCCTCTGGTTTATTTCAATGAGTATTCCATTTCTTGAATCTGGAATCATTAACTGAGGAAATACTGTAAGGTGTCTGAGAACTCTTACACTGGCATGATTAATTGAAGAAGTGCATGGACTAGGCAGACCAATGATTTTTTTTTTCCTTTAAAATAATTTCAGGTTGGTTGGATAATGCAGATTATCATGGGGACAACTCCTGTTGAGTCTCTGGTAGCAGCAGGTAACATATTTGTGGGGCAGGTGAGTTGGAGCACAGAAATAAGGATTACTCAACATTGTGAAATGCTCAGTAAACATCTGTGTATTAAAATAATCATAATTTCATAGGACTTGTAGTTAATTTCCTGAAATCCCCGGTATGATCATATGTCAGCAGTGATGCACAACGGGGCTGGTTTGGGGAATCATGTTTTCCCAACAGAAGGTCAAGCATAAATGTAGGTGGTAGATCCCCTTAAAATGACTAGACTACTCCAAAGCTATGAAGAAATAACAATTTCAGGTTTTTTTCAATTGAAAAGGCAAATGAGATGAAAAGAGGGCACATGAGGCAGGAGACAAGGGCAGGAGAGACAGACAAGGAAAACTAAGTTCCAGGCCTTGACAAAAAAATACCATACCCGTGGAGCAGAATCTAACAGTCCACTCTAATGGGAAATCCATTAAACTGACAGCACAGCAGTGTCTGTCTGAGGCTTCAAAAGCAATCTGGAAAGTTCATCAAGTAACATCAAAGCCAAAAAGCAACATTAAAATATCAGTTTATTTAGCAGTGATGCATCACTGTATGACACATGCTACAAGATTTAAACTGAGTACCTCTGCATGACTCTGCCTCCAGGATGTGTTCTAGCACATGCCAGAGAGGCTGAGGGCTTTAAGCTGCCCACAGTGTATGGTATGTATGTTTCCCTTTAAGAGAGGCTTGTGTGCAGCTCAGACCTGCCGCTGGCCCTAACTGGCTCAGAATCTGAGAAGGATTTCTTGTGCCTTTGGGGGAGATGGTAAACCACTAAGAACTGTTTTCAGTCAGGATGGGTGGTGTTTTCCTTCTTGGAGTACAAAAGCTCCTTAGCCTATTAATATTCAAAACATTAATTAGCACTAACCTAAGAAAGTGTGATGCAGCCACTTATTTTTCTGCCCTTATACTAAAAGAAACTTGTGATGGTTTATTAGGAAGTTCTTAACTTGGCAGGTTTTTTCACTTCCAGACAGAGTCTCCTCTCCTGGTACGGCCCTACTTGCCACACATCACTCGATCTGAACTCCATTCAGTCATGACAGCTGGATTTGCAACTATTGCTGGAACTGTTTTAGGAGCATATATTTCCTTTGGGGTAAGGTGGGGGAAGAGAACTGGGAAATACTCTGTTTTTATGAAATCTTGTAAGTATAGAAGCCCAGCTAAAATGCATTGAAAGTATACCTGAGTCAGTCTTTTTTTTTCCCTTTTCTTTTCCTTCAAGGAATTAGCCACAAAAAATCCCCTCTCTTCCAACAGTAAATAGGATTCCAAGATCTGATTTTGAGGATATTGTTAATTAACACAAACATCTACCTGAATAATAGAGATTTCCTGCTAAAACTGCAAGAAAAATAACTAATTTGTATACTGTCCTGCAGTCCAGAGGAACTGACATGTGGAATATGGAATATAATTAGGTGCCTATAGCGAAGCTGGGGAAGAACTGTTCACGAGGGCATGTAGCACTAAGACAAGGGCTAATGGTTTTAAGCTAGAAAAGGGGAGATTTAGGTTGGATATTAAGAAAAATAATCCCCAGTATGAGGGTGGTAGATCACTGGAACTGGTTGCCCAAAGAGGTGGTGGCGGCCCCATCCCTGGAGATATTTAAGGTCAGGCTTGATGGGGCTCTGAGTGACCTGATCTAGTGAAGATGTCACTGCTTACTGGGGGGGGAGTTGGACTAGATGGCCATTAAAGGTCCATTCCAATCTAACACATTCTATGATTCTATTCTATAATATCCTAACTGATCAATCCTCCCACTGCTTTGGCAGTGATAAAATCCTTTGGGAACTGCTGTTACCCGTATGAGCCTCAAGAATTTTCTTGTGACTGAGGTTCTAGTCATGCTGTACAAATACAGATAGTTAATGTCTTGTCTGTCAAGGGCAGATGCAAAGCCAGAAAAGCAGGGCTGAAAGTGGTTGATAGATTCATTAGATCTGTATCCAAATGAAATACCAGTGGAGAGGCAGAGGCAAGAAGGGAGGACCGGCCAAACAGATTGAGAGAGAGAAGAAAAGGAGATGGAAATACTGCAGAAGTTAGCAAAGAAATTGATTTGTGTAGAAATTTGTGGAAGAAAATGTGAAAGGGGAATAGAAAAATTTACGTTAGGCTGTGTAAGTTTTGGGTTTTTTAAAACACAAACTCAGGGGACAAATTATTTTCTGCCACTGCAAGGCACACAAGGGGTATTAAGGAAGGCTGGCTTTCATTCACTTGTTCTGCTGTTGCTGCACCCACCTGCACTTAATGGACCTGTTTGTTTTGTTTTGTTTTCTCTGTTTCTTTTGCCTTCTGACTTGTCACTAAAAAGGAATTAAGCAATTCACCTCTTGGAAAAATTACTCCATACTTTTCACTACTTGGGCTTTTCCTATCTCCAGTTAGCTTTCTCTAGTTGTGTTGCTCATTCTCTTTTCCTTATGAGCAATGTGAACTTTTTAATAACTCCCTGAAGAAAAGTCATACAAGCTTCTAATAATCTTAATTGCTTTCTTCCATGTTTGCGCATGGTGTGGTTATTACAGCATATTTCTGTCTCCTGGAATCTTAGGTTTCTGCTTCCCACCTACTGACTGCTTCTGTCATGTCAGCACCAGCTTCATTATCCATCTCCAAACTATTCTGGCCTGAAACTGAAAAGCCTACAATAACTGTGAGCAGTGGCCTACGAGCGGAAAAAAGGTAAGCTCATCTATGCTCTAGTTAATAGTAATACTCATGCAAAAATGGATTTGGAAAAGGACTCATCTTACATAAGCTTTGGAATTAGTACATGGTAGATATGAAAGCAATAAATTAATTTCATCCCAGTACACCCCAAATGAGTAGTTTGTGAATTCAGGTGCAGCACGCTCCATTACAAGATATAGAAGCGTCACTACTACCCTTTGGGACAGGTGCAGAGATGACAAGGAGCTGGGTCAGACCATAAACCCTCTAAAGAAAGAGGGAAACACCTACCTTAGCGAGCCACCAAGAGGTTTTCTTAGTTACTCTGTTGCTGTCTTTTGAATCTGTAAATACAAATATAGAAAACCAGAGGTGGAGCAATTGTTTAAACAATGACGGCAATGATCTTGTTGCCCATCTACAGGGCAACACCTTCATTTGCACTGAGAAGACAGGCAGAGTAAAAAGGCTTGTAAGGAGCTGCTCCTGAAGAGCCTGGACATCTCTGGGAGGACTGCCTGCAAAAAGGGCAGTGCCTAGTGCCTGTGGTGCCACAGATGGTCACAGTACTAAGACCTGATCCTGAGCTTGCCTCATCCAGAATGTGGCTGAATTCATCCTCTGGACACTAAAAGCATACCTCCCAGTGGCTCCCGCAAGGATAGCTCATCATTGTTTCTCATATGAGTGAGCAGACAGCTTCATTAGTAGATGTATAATCAAGTCCATGTAACTCTTTGTCCTACAATTTGTTCTTGAATTATAACCTACTCACATTTCTGATACTCCTTTCATTGCTAAAGTGAATCAAACAACCTGCTGGAAGCAGCCAGTCAGGGTGCCTCTACCTCCATCCTGCTGGTGGCAAACATCGCTGTGAACCTGATCGCCTTCCTTGCCCTGCTGGCTTTTCTTGACTCAGCACTCTCCTGGGTGGGCAGTCTGTTTGACTACCCACAGCTGAACTTTGAGGTATGGTCTTCAGGTCTTTCATGCAGCTTACATACCTGCATTATTTGTCTTTCTCAAATTAAGTCCCTGTGTGGTTTTGTAGGTGGAAGTTTGGGTTTTTTTGAAAATATGATCTAATCCCTGTATATTTTCATATGCACGGTTTTGAAAAATGAAGAGCCAAAGGAAAATTGTTGCCATGTAAATATTTCTGTATCCATTAATCCATGTATAGCTTCCCTCTGTGGTCCTATTGCCTACCAGTCGAGTATGTTTGCAGGGCACCTACCTCCTCCCTGGCAGTGCAGAAGATCTGTAGCCAAGCCATTGGCATCTCCTTCAGCATATACACTGAAGTGGCTTTAGCCCCATCAAGTTCCCAATGCTCACTAGCTTGATGTAGATAAGGACATTGAAAAGGACACTGGGGCAAGGCCAGACTTGTCAGCACCCATTTTACACATTACCATCTAATTCTCAACACAAATAAACCAAAATACTGAACCCAAATCACTCAGCTGAAGGAACAGGTTTTAAACAGGCTTTCATTTTTACCTCAGTCAAGAAATAATTTTGGCCAGATGCAACAATCTTGGTTCACTGGTTTTGGGCTTTTAGTTTGCAAGCTCCTAATAAAAGTGCTGCATGAAACATGGATATAACACTGCAATTAAGGTGCAGCAGAAGCAGATAGACGTTGCCAACATGGCTTCAGCATTATTGAAATGTTTCTCTTCACAGTTGCAACAGATTATTCCACTGCATAGACACTCTCAGCAGAGGAAAGGCTCAAGTATGCATACCTTAGCCATGCACACGCAAGGGCTGGTATTTCAATAAATGCCAGATGGAGTAAGATTGGGTAGACAGACAGACAGACAGATAGATAGATAGATGATAGTCCACAAGGAGTTGAGACCCACAGACATGTTGTATTCAGCCATCCATTCAAGAGACACTAACCTCTAGCTGCCTGCAGGCAGAGAAACCAACCAGGAGTAGTAACTGCTTACACACCTCAGTTAAGCTCACTAAAGGCCGGCTGACCAAATACTGATGAAACACTGATGAAGGTGTTTCTTTGTTATGTAAAGTAAGCTATATTGTGATAGCAGATTTTTTTTGTTTTTTTAACCTTGTATCAAACTTTTAATGCTAGGAAAACAGGTACAGCCTTAATTATGTCAGATGCACTGCTGTGATGCAGAGACAAATATTCTGTTTACACCAGTTGGAGTAAAATAACCTGGTAATTAAGCATGTTCATTAACACACCAGATTTAACCAGCATAAGAACCAGACTTTTCAGTTCTCTTACCAGCTCTTTCAACTGAGCCCTCCTTCTTAGCTTGAAACAATACACCCAGTTTGAGGCTGTCATTGGGGAAAAAAACTCACAGAAACTTTTGGTTTGCTTTAGGTGTAAAATTAGGGACATATCTAAATGCTTTGTTATATCTAGATTTTGTATTAGTTTTCTAAAAACCACACAAGCATACCTTGTTATCAAAAGCCTTTGTTCTCCTAGATGTGTTAGCAGTAATAATTTATCATATGCCATTGTTCTTTGACCAACCATATATTTTGACCTACCTTGTCTTATATATTTTGCAGAACATTTGTGCTTATGTCTTCATGCCATTCTCTTTCATGATGGGAGTAGACTGGGAAGACAGTTTTATTGTTGGTGGACTACTAGGTTACAAAACTTTCTTCAATGAATTTGTGGCTTATGAGCGCCTCTCCAAGCTGATTCACAACCGAAAGAGTGGTGGGAGCATGTACATTAATGGTGTGAAACAGTATATGACTGTAAGTAACACTTTCTACTCTATAGATTTATTTGATCTAATACTTCCCTGCTGAAACTCAACTTGCGCTTTAATGTGGGCACAACAGGATAATGGTGGCATGATACTCAAAAGTGGCTTTTTAGTGACAAGGGTTCAATGATGAAATGCAGTGTTGCTTTAGAGGCTGCTATGATTGTCATCACACTTGCTATCTCAAGCAAACATAACAAAAGAAAGGCATAGTTTTGGGGATCATGCAGTGCCCCACAGGACACTGCACACAAGGCTAAAGCTGTCTTCAAGGTGTGTTTCTTCTTACCTCATTCTCAGCTAGCACTTCCCTATGAGATAGTCTTCTGGGAGAATCCTGGCCAAGAACATCATCCAGCCCAAAGAGGTTTTGCCAAGCATTAAACTTCAAATGAAACATTCAGCAAACTTTAGCTGATGGCATTTAAGATACTAGTGGCACACGTCTGCTGGAGGTAATTGTTCCCTGTGCTGAGGACAGTAATACAAGATATGTATCACATGGCATATGCCTCCCATGCCACAGTGAGTCCAACCAGTTTTGTTTCAATTGCCAATGAAAACTAGTTTGGATGAGGATTTCCAGCCAAAGCCTGGGCCCACCTGTCATTCACACATTCACCCAAACTCACCCAACAGGTTATGTAATCCCTACTATGATTCAGTGAAGAAGGAACCTAGAGGATGGCTATACAAACGGCATGCTAGATGTTCACACAGGGGCAAAAAGCAGTGATCAAAGCTGACCTTTGCAACCATGACTGCTCCCTCATCTGTCATCCACTTGCACAGCCCCTGCTGAATTTATCCTCATTCTAAGCACAGCCAATGAAAATCATATCCGGCTTTATGCCTGCACTGGTCTTACTTCCTCAAATCAAGACAAATTGTCAGTGTAGAGGAGCCTTAATTAGGAAGCATCCTTTTGTACAGCTTTTAATCTTTACTGAATCTGGAGTGAGGCAGTGGATGCCTACCTTTCATACAGACCCAAAAACATCTTCCATACCTCTCGCATTCCTTATTACCAGAACATATTTCACAAGTAGAAGTAGAAAGCCAGGTAGTCTGATCAAATACACATTTACACATTACGAGGGTTCCTGAAATTCCTGGAAGTATGAACCTGTGCTAGATGCACCTTTTTTTCATCTGCCCTTCTATGCTCATTCTAAATTCTACAAGGGAATATGGCTCTCAATTCCTGAATGAGTGTTTTCTTTTTCTTTTTAAAAAATCTTTATTCAGCCTTAAATTTAGATACCAACATCTGTAGTTCACTTTTTTTTTTTGTAAAATGTGCAAAACTTCCATGTTCACTTCTAATACTTACATAGAGCTGTATAAGCTTCCATGGTAAAGACCTCTGAGATCTAAAAATAATTTTGATTTGTAGCACTAGTAAAAAATTCCCCAGTAGCCATTTTAATTATGGCACAATAGGTCAGGCAAGAGTGCGCTTGACTTCCACTTTTAATTCTCTCATTGGCTTCAGAACTCTCTGATACATCCAGCCACAGATAGGCAGTTAGAGCAAGCAAACAAAGCCGTCTTAACTCGCTCACCAGAGTCAGTAATAACAAGGCTTCCTGTTTTTGGAGCTAGGAAAGTGCAAATGAAAGTAGGAAAATCACAGTACACAGGCTTTTCTAGGAAAAGCAGATAGAGTGGGTACTTGAAAAGCATTTTCCTGCATATGTGCAGAGTGATTGAAAATATCTACAAATTGGTTTTCATAAACCAGAAATGGACACACAGAAACTTCTAACAAACAGGAAACCTACTAGAACACTCGGGTATCTTCAGCTTGGGCCTAGAATACAGTAAGTAGGGGTTCAGAGCTGCCACAGGGACAAAAGACCATTTGCTGAGATATGTTTCCTCCTTTACCAAAATGTTTTAATCATGTTTGTCTCAAGGCTTGCAGGGTTTGTAGCCTTATTTCCCCAAAAGTCATTTTGGGACCTGTCATGAATGGGGACAGGGAGTAATCCAACTTTGTCCCTGCTCTGGGGTCCAGACCAAGCTGATGCTGCCCAAGGGGAGGAAGGTGGCTGAAGTCAGGAAGGAAATAAGCTGCTAATGAGGATTCAGCAATGTTCCCTTGCTTGTTACCACATCAGAGCACCCACTCTCTAGGAGACCCATTTCCTTTCCCTTCTGGTGCACAGGGTGGAGTGCCAGAGAGAAGCATTTCACGTGGAGCACTCAGCTAGTTTACAACAAAGAAGTAAGGGATTAGTAAAACTTGAGGTTACAACAGGGTTACAGAGGCAGCCCAGCTATTAAGAAGCAGCAGAGTTAAAGCTTACTGACTCACACCTTCAATAAAAAGCAGCAGCTATATTGCCACTAGTAAGATAAGACTATTTTTTTGTCTTTAATTACTAGTATTCAGTTCAACAAGGCACAGCCATAAACATGCAAAATAAAACCATCACATGGTTTATGAATCCTCACTCAGGCAGCAGGTGTGAATTCCATCAAGAGAATGAGCCTACCTTGCTGAAACCTGCACACCAGGGGACAACCAAGCAAAATGGTTATTTCAGCACAGGGAGCCAGGATGCCCTGCTTCCAGACCTCTATCTAAATAAGCACAAGCTGTCTCAAACCACTCAGCGGGGCATGTTTGTTTTCCAGGTGCGCTCTGAAGTCATTGCTACCTATGCTCTTTGTGGATTTGCCAACTTCGGCTCCCTGGGACTGGTAATAGGCGGCCTGAGTAAGAACACCTCTCATGAACAGTTTCTTTGGCAAGCAAACTCAAATGAACAGGCTGTGGGTGAAGCTTAGCAGCATTAGGGGCTGGTCCAGAACCCATCTGTGCATGGGTGGCAGGCTGTGTGTGTCCCAAAGGGGTGCAGGCTTTGGCATGGATGTACTGAGAGAGTGACTAACAGCAAGGAGACACAACCAAACCCTGCTGATAGGCCTCCCTGTCCAGCCCTCACACTGCAAACCTGAGCTACTACAGCCCTTGGGCTTCAAGTGAACTGTATCTGTAGCCAGCTGGTTTGAAAGACAAAGTTGGTTGTTTCCTGTAAAATGTCACATAAGTACATAGGCTTATGGGGAAATTAAACCAAAACAAAATAAAACAAAGCTTTTCAGAGCTTGAAGGAAAAAGATAAAGAAGAGAAAATCTGGGTTCCTCACTAGGTGGCCACAATTGCTGGTGGCCACTTTTACCCTGGAGCCTGGATGGACTCTGTGGTGCCAGCAGTGGGGCAGTACGTTTTCTCTGCTTGTTTCTCCTGGTACAAACTGCATGGCAGTCTGACTGGCATGGCGGTTCCCCTTTTGTGGTGGGAAGGATGGCAGGTTCGTCTTCTTTATATCTGTACCTACCGATGTTTGACACACACTTTAATTTCCTTCTAGCAAGCCTTGCTCCCTCAAAGAAAAAGGAAATAGCTGCTGGTGCTTTGAGAGCGATGATTGCTGGAACCGTCACCTGTTTCATGACAGCCTGTATTGCAGGTATGGTACCCAAATTTGGTGTCTACTACAGGCAGTGCCCACAGAGTGGCAGTGCGTCAGTTCCAGAGGCACAGCTGGGCAACTCCGGACACTTCCACGATCTACTATTGTCGTGTTTTTTTTAGGATTAAAAGTCAATATGCAATGAAAGGTTCCTGAAAACCGGAATATGAAAGGATTTCTTCTAGTTATCTCTTTTTTTTTTTTTTTTTTTGGGGGGGGGGAGGTTGTTTGTTGTTTGTTTCATTTTTGTTAGACTGGGTGTAACACATTACTCATGAACAAATTAAGTTATAGATCAGTTAGAGTTTCTCCTCCACAGAAAAACAGAAATGGAGAAATGGAAAGCAAGGGGGCTGTAACAGAGGAGGAACAAGGGCAAAGCTGAACAGCTTTTGGCCTTAATGTTAAATGGTATTTTAGACTGTTAGTATTCTCACATAGCATTTAAGTCAATTAAATGCTCCTGAAGTAGGACTTGGCAGCTGATGATTATTTTCAAAGTCTCAACCTCAAGCTAAGTAGAGTCACAATATAACAGCCGTTTTAGGGAGGAAATGTAAAAGAGCATAATATTAATGACTGAAAAGTTTAAATTAATTGACCTAATAGGATTCATCAGACAAAAATTATCCCCAGGATTTAACAATCCCTGACCTGGTTTTCTTTTCTGAGCATGAGATATTCAGAATTGCATGATGAAGGCTGAAGAACTCATGTTCCTCCCGCAAAAAAAAGATCTTGGTGCTTTTTGTTGCTGAAAACAGCCTGTTTCTACCAGTTTCCCTTTGTGTCAACTGCAGCAAGAGAAATATAGACATTCTAAGGATAAGCCTGCACTATTCTCTGAAGTTTATAGAACTAGTACACTTGAAATGTCACTATTCTCACATCTTTCTGTAATGTTTTTATACAACTGAGGAATCAGGAAGTCTTACGAAAGTGAGTCTTGTGAACAGCCACTGGGAAATCTTTCCAAAACAATAAAACATTCTTTGGAAAGAAAATTATATTCTACCCACTCCTGCCATGGCAAATGCTTTCCTTATGCCAAGAAGAAGGTAAAATAACACCAAGTAATTTCTATTATCCCAGTTAAGAACATATAAAAAATGTGACTGGGTTTCACAACAGGAGAAGGAGCTGTCGTTTTCATATTTTTGTGCCTCCATTTCTTCAATGAATGCTGGTATTACTATTTATGAGAGATTTTGGAGAACATCTAGCAAAGCAAAGACAAATGAACCATAACTATCTCTATTTAAAATTATAGAACATGTCCTGAGTTTGCTTGCACTGCTATAAATGCAGTATCACTATGTAGTTAATGAAACTACACCGGCCCAGCAGTGAGGAAAGCCATCAGCATACCTTTACAGTAACATTAAAAGGGGAAGAAAAACAAAATGCTCTGAGTTTAGCAGGTTACCATAGTTTTATTTCTATATATCAAAACATATTTGTGGGCACTCCTTAATCCAGTTTTGTAAAATGACTCGTTGGATTTGTTTTAAAGTTCCACAGGGAGGGTGATTTTGTGTTGGCCAGAAGATTTCACCTGGCCATGCTCCAGTTACTGACATCCCTGAATCTTAACTTTCTCTTCATTGTTTATTAAGAAAATTGTTACTTACTTCACAGGAATGCTGACTGTCCCTGTTCTGGAAGTTCCTTGCCACATCTTTCTAGGAAATGCCTTCAACTCCACAGATTTCCCTGCCAACAGCACAAAGCTATTTGAATGTTGCCAGCAACTCTTCACCAGGTATTGAGGAACTTTTTGTCCTTCTGTCAGCATAATTTGGAGAGATCACATATTCTCTAAAAGCTGAATTACTTTTTTTTTTTTCATTTGGCTTTTTTTCTTAGGCACCTGCTTTCCATGAGCTTGCATCTTATAAAAAAATTAATATTTTAATGCTGCTGAATTGTTTTCATTTCCTTGGGCATTTTTCTGTTACATGCCAAACACAAACAGAAGGGAACCAACAGAGAACTCAAAACATCTTGGTCCAAACCTCGAGCTTCCTAAAAGTCAAATAAAGATGGACTATTATGTAATGATTCAGTGATTTAGCTCAAACATATGTCAAATATTAACTAATAAGAAATCATATGTTGGAACTAACACAGTGTTAATGTAGTATCACAGAACATCTCTAGCTGAGGAAGTCAGGAGTCTTTCCTTCTGCTACCTATGAATCTGGCTGAAAATAGCAGTAATCGTGCCTGTTCATATAGGAAACTTTACACGAGTTTGAAGTAGAAAAATATTCTGAGGTAAACTGTATTTGATAATTCTCTATCCAAGATAGAGAAGACATAAATAATAATATTTAAAAAGGAATATAGTCAAACGTACTTAACACTATCTCACAAACAAACAAAAGTCAAAGGTCTATGCATTTACATTATGGCAATGACCCTATTAAATTTGTCCTGATGTGCTGCACTTTTTTTTCCATTTTCACAACTAACTTCTTTGGAAATAAATACTCTGATTCATCTTTTCCATGCTATAGAAAATAGAAATTCATCCCTTTTTGCATGCAACTTTTAGTAAAGATAATGCTCTCAGATTGAGCATTTGCAATGAAAATACAGGATGTAAATGTAACAGTGATGTTGCTGTAATTTAACTTATAATAATTCTCCCAACAAAATTCTCAAATGGGGAAATTTTCCAGAATTGTTTTGATTTCACTGAGTCTGCTTTCAGTCCACCTTGCTTAACTAAAACAAGTTTTTTGTGTATGCTGAAGAGAGGTGTCTTGTTACATCTTCTTAGTACCAAGACCTGTGGAAACTTTAAATTTTTCCTCATGTTAGGGATCAAAGTTCAAGGTGTAAGTTCAGGTGATTTTTTTGTTCTTCTGTATTATTCTTTTGACAGATATATTTATTCCCTCCATGCCTTGGCATAAAATGTAGCCTTGAATCTGGACATATTCAATATATAAGGTGGTCTTATTTTTATGGTAGTATTTTTAGATTTCAGCAGTTCACAAAACTGCAATTGAAAAAAACTACTCCTGTTGGTAACAAGATCACCAGCTTCTGCCTGTACATCAGCATTTGCAAACCACTGTGAGGATTTCTGTTCTTGCAACCTGTGGTTCCAAATGAGTTTGTCATAACATTGATGCAGTGTCAAAAACTTATCACACAATAAAAATCAGCAGTGACACTTGGCACATTCCTTCATTTATAGTTCTTCAGCACTCCAACTTTTCCTCATCATGCTAATTTCAACTCTATCAGGTTGCTACAAATATAAGAACTTGCTCTGTTTTCATGAGAATCAATTTGAGCAAATGCTTCAAAGTTGGAAAAACCTTGAATAGTGAAGTGAAATCCTCAGTAATTTCAGTGATCCAGGATCGCACACTTCAGGCACTAGGACTTCATACAGAAAACCAGGCATCACCCTGATAAAAAGGGAGAACATCTGGTTATGGCACATGGCTCGTGCATGGAAAGGTTTTTGCTATTTCATTTTTCATTAAAATGTTAACACATTATAAGTTGCTTTTGAGAAAATGTGTGTTGTGTGTGTGCACGGCGTGTGTGTGCATGCGTGTGTGCATGTGTAGACATACACATATACTACATTTACATAAATAGAAAAGGGAAATATTTAATTTCTGCTTTTATCTCCTTCCCTAGTGGTAATAATTCACAGATCTTCCCTGGAGGAAACTACAGCCTAAGTTCCTGGAAAGGATGTTGCCAAATACTGAATCAACCTGCTTTTGATTGTGCTTGGATTAAGCCATAATCTTTTGGGGGGTTACATCATAAATAAGAGCTGTGTTCCTCTGTAGAAGGGTAATAAAAAATTTTTCTCTTTCACACAACAAGTGTGAAGGCCTCCCTTCATTTTTCATCTCTTACCCACCCAGTTTCTCTGACTTGCCAAGACACCTTTTGCTGCACATCTCCCATTATAGATGAGAAAACATTTGATTCTGCTGATTTCATTTTTACCCTGAAGCCAATGAATCAACTCCTGTAGGCAAGAAGAAAATAAGATTCAGAGGATTTGACTGCTACTTACAGAAAGTTGTGAACTAGAAATAATATTTTGAATTGCCATCCATTCCTAATAGTATTTCTGTTCTTCTTGATACCAAAAAAGTGTTTTTACTGTATGAAGATAAATTACTCTGTTCTCAGAAATCTCTGCACATTCCTTCTGGTAACTATTGCTGCACGTGAAATGAGCTGCCAACACGTTGTGCACTTTGCCAGCTTGGTCAGCAGAGCACCTAACTTAGGGACCCAGTGTGCCCCAGGCCCCCTCCTCCTGCTCACAGAGGTATCCAGAGCACATATTCATCCAGGAGTTTGGTCCCTGTTTAGAGGTAACTAACATGAATGGCAATGTCCAACTCAAAGGAAAGTTTCCTTCTTGGTCTTTGTTGTTAACAATTGTGCAAATTGATCCTGGATTCAGGAACTCAGAGCAGTATTCCTACCAGAAACAACAGAGTTGTGCTGCAAATTACATGTGGGTAAAATTGGGTTACACATTAAGGGATCTTGAAGACCTATAGAAGATCCTCTGGAGGAGCAAAGTCTATTGTGTTTTTAAGCTCCAGACCTTTCATGGACTCCAAAAAAGAAAAATTCTTTGCACATTGTTTTGCAAAAGATTGCTAGATATATACTCCTATCCTGTGACATTGTTAATGCCAAAGACTTGGAAAAAGAAAAAAAACTCTGGAGAGAGTCCAGAGAAGGGCTACGAAGATGATTAAGGGCCTGGAACATCTATCCTATGAGGAAAGGTTGGGTGAGCTGGGTCTGTTCAGCCTGGAGAAAAGAAGACTGAGGGGGGACCTAATCAATGTTTATAAATATCTTAAGTATGGGGTGCAGGGGGAATTGGCCAGCCCCTTTTCCGTGGTCTGTGGAGACAGGACAAGGGGCAATGGCTGCAAATTGGAGCACAGGAAGTTCCGCACCAACATGCGGCAAAGTTTTTTCCCAGTGAGGGTGAGGGAGCCCTGGCACAGGCTGCCCAGGGAGGTGGTGGAGTCTCCTTCCCTGGAGATATTCAAGACTCGTCTGGACGCCTGTCTGTGCAATCTGTGGTAGGGAACCTGCTTTGGCAGGGGGGTTGTATCCGATGTTCTCTTGAGCTCCCTTCCAGCCCCTATGATTCTGTGATTCTATGATTCTATGATTAGTATACAGGCACTTTAGGGAGGCAGCAGGTGCAGGTGTCCCTAATGGGACACAAGAAGATTTTAGGCAGGGGATGGGTAACAGTGCCTCCTCCAAGGAGTCCTCACAAGATCCTACAGGATAATCCAGAGATTTTTCCCTGCTATCACCTAGAACATTCCCAAGCCCATCACTGTCCCGTTGACCTCTACCCTCTTCCCCCATCAAGTCTAGCCACAACCTCTGAATTACTTACTCAACCCCAGGGAACATCATGCTATCCCCTTCCCCCTTCTTACCTAGTTTAAAGTCCTCTCAACGAGCCCAGCCAACCAGTGGGCTAGGATCCACGCTCCTTGGGATGGTGCTAAGAGTTGAGCGCAGAGGTCTTTAGGTGTCTCTCAACACAAGGGACCCTTGCATTTTACCCACCCAGGGCTAACCTGGCAGCTTGGACCCCAAAGTATGAGTACCCAGGAGTACATTTCCAACGACACAATTGCTGGAGACAGTGGACCTGCAACGCAAACCTGAGTAGGAACATTTGATTTAACTGAATGCTTGCTAGCACTCTGTGCTTGTGTAGATTGAAAGACCTACAAGAACATTTTGAAAATAATGGGTTAAATAACAGATTAGCGCCACGTGGAGGTATCTGTCTCAAAGGCCTTGCAAAAAAAGGGAGAACGTACCTTGCTTTGTGGTTACTGGCAGGGCAGGGTAGAATAGGTTGTAACTAATGCAGATGACAAATAAATGGAGTGCAGGTGGCATGACTCAGCCTTTCACCCACAGAAGCTACTGGATTTCAGTGCACATCTAATAGTGTTGTGGAGCTTCCACAGTGTGTTAGTTAGTCACTAAAAATCATCAGTAATAATTCCAGGAAATGTTTTACACAGTTCAGTGTACAACAATTCCAGGAAACGTACTGGGCAGCCTTTATCATGCTCAGAGCATATGCAATCAGAACAGCATCCTTACTACACGGCTAGTTCTCTCTGGGCCCAATATAGAAAAGTACTGAAGTATGTAAATGAGGCATGGCTGGTAGGTAACAGGAATATTTCTATTTTAATTGGCTGAGAGGCAGTTGGAAAAAATAAGCACACCTTTAGAAACAAGCTTTTTTATCAGTTCTACATACTAGAGCAGCACTTGCAACCTCTGCACCTTTGTGAGCACGTCAGAGAGGCAAGTAATATACAGCAAGTCATGGAGCCAAGTCCGTGGTCTCCTCTTTCTTACAATAGAACAGAAAGAGGCAAGATGCTGAAGATGAAGAATCCAAATATAAATTCTTTTCTTCTGAAGACTGAAACAAGTTCTGCTATGCATACGTCAGACTGCTTCCTGCTATGCAGTGTCTAAATCCACAGTTCTCAAATTCTGAGTCTTTGGGTCACTAACAGACCTCCAAATTTCAACTAGATACAGGTAGCTTTAAAGTAATTTCTGCATCTTGCTCAGCAGTGGTGTACAGCTGGGAAAGCAGCTCTGAACCTCAGCTCCACCAGCAGTAGTAGAAGACAAACCTCTGTCTAGGTTGTTGGTGGAGGGCAAGAGAAGCTCACTGCTCTTGTTGTGTGTATGTCAGGGGAAGCACAGAGCCCCGCGTGGCAGCTGGTGGCACAGCTGGAGGTACCCGGGGGGTAGCTGGTGTCAGGACCCTAGTTTGGAGTTTGTGGGCATAGTTCACCCATGTGGCACCTTCCCTACTCTTCAAGCAGGCCCACAGAATAAGTAGGCTTGCTGCTATCCTAAGCTGTTAGTGGTTATCAAACATAAAATCAAGTGGCTGTTCAAAACTTTGATGTTTGAGAGGCTGAATCAAATTCTACTCCTGTTTGCATCAGTCTAAACTGGGGGCACCTTCACTGAAGCTGGAGTTAGCTTGCGCTTGTACCAGTGTAAATCAGGTGAGAATTTGTGTCCTTGGATTTGTTTCTGATTTCAAGCTGGTTTTAAAATCTATCAGTCTGCAGTATCCAATGCAAGCACTTAAATTAATACACTAGTGTATGGCCAACCTGTACTTATGCTTCTGTTTTGCCTTTTGGGGCTCTGAATCTGAAACCTGAGAATATTCAGAATCCCAATTTACATTTTAGCTCAGCATTTTTATGGTAGTGGCTTTACAGAGGCAAAAAAAAAAAAATAAATCAAAGCATTTTCTTGTTGCTATGGCATTCTGCAACATAGGGGTTTGCCATAGCAACCAGTGCACTACCTCAAAATGCATTGATCAAAATGCATGGGTTGCTATGGCTGCCCTAGTGAAAATAGATATTTTCTTTTTGCTATATTGATTGATGTCTTTGATGTCAGGTGGCTAGAAATGTCTGGGAGATGGGAGCACCCTACATGAAATTGCTGCATGTTCCCTGCTGGCACAAATAGATGGCAGTTCAGGACCACATTTGTCTAGATCAGTGAGAAAATCTTGAGTTTTCACATGCAAAATCTTGCATGTTACCTGGATTAAATATGTGTAAGCAATACTGTACCTGGGTCTTGCTGTCTACTTGTTTTCCACATGCCAGGGAAGTGTGGAAATTTCATCAGAACATTTGGAACATAGAATACTGCTCAGCAGCAATTTCATTGGAACATTTGGAGTCCTCGTGTTAGGGAGAATGGCCACGTGCCCAGGATAATAAACCTGGATTTGCGTCCAGTTGTGAGTTTTCCTCCAGGCCCCATGTGTACCTGGAAAAGTTCCTTGGCTTTGTGATGTCTCCGTTCCCACTCTGTAAAATGAAGCCGTAGCCTGGAGGCGTTGTTAGCAGTTGCAGTACAGCAAAACTTGTTAGACAGCAGAAACGGGAGAGCAAGACTTTTGCAGCTGTGGAATTAGACCCCTGGGAGTCCAGCCCGATTGTGTACTGAAAAGCATGAAGAACTATGCATTACACAGCTGGTTTCTGTCAGAGGCTCTTACACAGGTATTGAAACAGACACAACTCCACCAGTCTGGCACTCTTCCTACACTAACAGCTCTAGTTCAAATAAAGGAAGAGGACTGTGGATAGGTTCACACGACATTATTTACCCCCTCTAAAGAAGCGCTATTGCAGTGCTGTAGCATCTGAGCTCAGAAGCAGCAGGGATGCATCCATGTCATACCCAACAACTGCTGTTACATCATGCCATCCCAGCTACGCAAACACCTCGGCTGAAGTTGACAGTTACTCTCTGTACTCTACATTTACCTTGCATACGTGACTGCAGTGTCTGATCTGGCCTGTAACCACCCAGGAACACTTGCAGAACTCCCTCAGAGCTACCAGTTCTCTCCACATGCTACCTCGACTGACCTAACACAACCGCAGCAGAGCCAGCACTGAGATTTCAGAGGGTTCATTTACCACTCAAGTGTTGCATTCCCAACCCTCTTTCTTCCCTCCTTTCACCCTGCCTTCTTCTGACCACTCCATGGCTCTACAGAGTTCACATCTTGCTTTCTGTACCTTCTGGTTTTGCTCTTGATCACCCTTGTTTCGATTTCCCGTCACCGAAGGAAAGTTTCCTTCCTCGGGTCACTAGGTGGCAGGACACGATCAGTAAAGGATCTTGCCAAGAAAACACGTAGGAATACAAGTATCCAGCCTTTTCATCTCTGTATGGCTGGCCTGTTTGGGGGGTTTTGTTTCTCAATACTGCTAATAACTACACACAGACACACAGGCACACACGCACACCTCCCAGACACACACACCCCGTTTTCAGGTAATATGAAAATATTAAGCCCTTTGGCCGAGGTGGTTTGCTTTCAAGGGGCTTCTTTGGGCACTTTGAACAGCTCCACTTTCCAGAGTGCCCCACAGTCATCCCTGAAAATCATATTTTCTTAAAACGATGCCTGCTCATCCCCTCGGATTTCTTATTACCTCAGATTTTTTCTTACCCCTCAGATTGTGGTGAGGGGCCTTCATGGCTGCCTGTAGTAAACTTAGTGAAAGTGGTTGAATAAATGCAGGCAGCAGAAACTTGCAACAGAAGGTATGTGGAGGGTAGTTGTGCATGCTGCTACAATATCCCTGTTCTACTTAGCTGTGGGTAACATGGGGCTAAAGGTTTCTGAAATTCATGCGTGGCCCAGAATAACCACACCACCAGCAGTAGCGGCGTCCATTTTAATGCAGCCTCCACTGCCACCCAGCTCACAGCATGCCCCCTGGCTTGGGCCTTGCTGAACTCGGTAAGGCTCTTCACATGCTGGGAAAGCAGAAGGAATCAGGTCACTGTGGTAAAGAGGATTAAGACAAAACACATTAAGGATGACAAACACCATGAGTAGCAGCCCAAGAAAATGGTAGCTTTGGAACAGCGAGGGAGATGGTGTATTGTGGAGAAAGCGATGAGGAGACATCCTCATGAGATGTGATTCAAGTGAATGTTGTTCCCGGAGTAGCAATTGTTGCACTGTCTGGCAAACTCTCATTTACAGGGAAGAACAAAGAGCCTCCCTTGCCCTCCAGAGATACTAGAACCACTACTCAAGAGCTTAAATACTTACTGCTAAATACGGCAAAGTAACCTACTTCACAGAACAGTAACCCGCTCACAGAGAGTTGCAAGAGCTTATACAGAATTTCAGAGGCTCTTTAAAAGGGACTGGATGGGTATAATCTTCTCAAAACTTAGCTAAGGAGGGTCTCTCCATTCCTTTCACTCCAGTCAAGAAATGTTTCATCAAACAATGTGAGACAGCAGAGCACTAGCCACCTACTTTGGGCTGTTCTTCATCTCTCAGATCTCTGTGTTAATGGCAACATTCAAAAGGATGAGATTGATCTGGTTTTCTTAAATCAGCTTTTCTTCGTGTTTCCTAATGTCATCATGTAGAGACTGTTGTGCATGCTTATTGCTGGAGTTAACTAGAGCCATTACAGGCAGTAAGGGGATGTGTGGTGGAGTTGCTCTTACCAGTGATGCCCAGATTTGAAAAGGTTCTCTCTTCTGGAACTTTGCTCATAAAAGCATTTTCATTTGGACATGAAAAGGAGCATATTCTCCAAAGATACTGTTAGTTAGTACATTTCTGTGCTGCAGACTTTGACTCTTCCCAGTGAAGAATTTGCTAAATAATGGCAAAAGGAAAAGATTAAAATGTTGATCTAATTCCACAGAGTGCTTTCTCTCTATTGTTTTTCTTCTCAGGGAATTTCAAGACTTTTACCAGCGATAACCTTCCATTCCATAAAGCTTTATTTTGAAGTTCCTTCAAAATATTAGTGGCAACTGGAAGGACTTTCTACTCCATAGCTGAGTATATTGCAATAACTAGGAAAATATAATTCTTTGTCTAATCATTGCTATTCTGATCACAGAATAGGATTGATCATTCTGATCATCTCTAAAGAGATCTCCTCTAAAGCTCCTTGAAGATTCAGTAGGATTCTAAAATTATACAGAACTTATTATTGCATTAGAAGTCACCTTCACCCCCTTCTTATTCCCTAAAATAGCAATGGCAGGTGCTTTCAGTTGCATCTAGATTTATTTCTTCTCTGAAACAAGGTCTTTGGTCTGTGCAAACATCTCCCAAAATCCTATAGCACAGATATCAGGCAAAAATTACTTCTGCACTATATATTCACTTAAATGTGTTTAGTTATGTGGCAAGAAAAATATTTTTCAATGTACTTCACTCCCACTAAAACTAAATGTGGCAACAGCAGATAGCCAACTGGATTCCATTTGTGCCTTCTGCTTCCTCAGACACAGATGTTGTAGTTGCTTCTGTGCAAACCCAGTCAGGCAGTTACTCGCTAGCCATCAAAGAGAGAAGTAACCTGATTCCTGAGAACTATCTGACTTTGCAGCACTAGTAATCAAGAGAAAAAGCTAATCTGATAAGCCTGAATCTCCCAAAGAAAGTTCCAGTTGAAGTGGACCTGATCCTGCTGGCCAAAGCAGGGGAGAATGGTATAATAAACCACTCTGGTTTATTTTGAGAGGGAACATTAAAGAAACCAGTTTTCAAAATGCAAAAAAATCTTTTATTTGCCGATTAGTGTTGCCACTATAGACATTTCAGAGAAAAAAAGGCTTAATTCTGAGGTCTTGGAACAAATGACCCAAAAACTATTGTGATGGCATTGTGAACTTTTACTGTTCTTTTTCTAAATATGATCCCACTTAAGATTCTTGCAAGAGCCCCTTTTATGTCCCAGAACAAACTAGATGCTAGATGTCTTTTTCCTGACTGTGACAAAATAAGACTGTGGATGATGCCTGCCTTGTCTGTTGGCACTGTTTCTAACAAAATGTACTCTGAAACAAAGCAGGTGTAATTCTGGGTGTGTTACTTTCACAGGAACCACAAACAGGCACTACTCCCCATTTTGCTCTGCATTGCACAAACAAATAGACTAAGCATCAGAGAGCTTTTGATCCAATTTTTATGGAATAAAGAGAAAAGCATGTGAAGAGATCAAGAAAGCGACAGCGACAGGTGCACAGAATAGCAATTGCAGCAGTACTATCATAGATAAATTAAAGGTGGTACAAATTAAGCAGCCATTAATGATATAACATAGAGCACAATACATATATAACCAGGCCTCTTTTCCTAAGGAAGAGTACGGATGTGTTACACTTATCCCATTTGTATGGTGCGGTCCTCAACTGCTTACAAAACAATACACTGCAATCAGCTAATCTCTTTCTTTCACTGCTGTGCCCCATGTTAATGGTCCATGGCTAGGTCTGTGTTGGTCGGCTCCATCACTGACCATGGATTAGAGCCAAAGTTCTCATTTGCTATCACAGATGAGCCCATGGGGCTTTGTTTCCACTACAAACAACTGTCTCTCAGCAGGTTGCTGCTTGACTTTGATGTACATGTATCTTCTGAAGAAACCCGTGTATTGCTCTAGCATCACTGAGATCACTTGGGGGAAGATTTTTGGTTTAACCAGTATTAGCAGGAACCTCTTCATCAGATGTCCAGATAGGCCAGGACTGAAAATCTATGTGTCTGAATATGCTGCTGGTAGGACCTGTGGAGCTGAAAAGGGGCAAAAAGGACTGACTTTTCACATAAGTGTTTGTAAAGGCAAGAGTGCAGGAGAAAACAGATTTGTTTGGGTGTTTTCTGCTTGCTTAGTTTATAAAAGGTCTGCTTGATAATGTTCAAAAGTGAAAGCATGTATCAGTTTTCCAGTATCTTATTCATCTTTCTGCTGTACAGTTGGTCTAAGACTGGCACATGGAGGCTGTGCTAGGCGCATGACATCTCTGTGCTAGATCTCCACCATAGACCAATGTAGCTGACACCACCCAAGCTCTTCTTACATCAGTGGCAGAAGTTATGGGGCTGCCGTTGCTGGAGCACTCCTGCACACAAGCACACTGGACTGAGTCTGTTCTGATGAGGTGGTGTACTGGGTTTATGTGGCAAAGTTTTGGTAGCAGGAGGCTTCAAGGTTGGTCTGTGTGAGAATAGCCAAGGGCTGCCCTCATGTCACATTCAGTTGGCTCTAGCCAGCTCCAAAATGGACCCACCACAGGGGGCGTGCATGTTATGCACACGAATGCATCAGCAAGGCTGATGGACCCTCTGTGGTAACGTATTTAAAAAGGAGAAAAAACATGATGCATCAGTTGTGAGAGAGAGGAATGAGAATACCATGAGAGAAAAAGCCCTGCAGACACCAAGACTGGGACAAGGGGTGCTCCAGACACTAGAACAGAGATACCCCTGCATCTGGTGGAGAAAACCACGGTGGGACTGGTTGTCTCCCTGCAGCCCATGAAATCCCACACCAGGGCAGCTATATACCCTGCCACTGGGCTACAACAGGTCAATATGCCCTGAAGAAAGCTGCAGCCCACAGGGAGTGCACACAGGAGCAGGTTCCTGGCAGAATCTGCAGCCTGTGAGGGACCCACCCTGGAGCAGTCTGTCCCTGAAGGCCTGTATCCCCTGAAAAGGACGTACACAGGAGCAGTTCCTGAAGGACTGGAAAGCAATCTCAGAGCTGCAATCTCTTCTGGAAGCAAACTTAACACAAACATCCAAACCCAGAGTGCTAAAGGAGCAGTATGGAGCATTTTAACATCTCTTTCTTGCAGACAATCCTTGTGTGCATCTGCCTTGTGAAAAACCTCCTAAGTGCTTAAAGACACCTTGGGCATGGTTCTGTACCCTGTTGTACAGTACAAAAGGTATGTCCTGTCCTATAACTGTGCCTTACAATGACTGTACTTGAAGTCCCCACAGCATGCATATGGAAGTATTTCCATAGGCTGTCAATGTGCAGCATATGGAAAAGGTTCAGGGATATGAACATTCAGCGGCATGGACATGAAAAAAAAAGAAACCAAGCAGTAAACAAACAAATTCCAAGTGCTGTCTAATAAAAAGAGTCACGAACACCCAAAATGACAGTAATGGAAATATTCACAGATTCACAGAACAGCAGGGGTTGGAAGGGACCTCTGGAGATCATCTACTCCATCCCCCCTACTAATGCAGCTTACCTACAGCAGGTTGTGCACAATCATGTCCAGGTGGGTCCAAAGAAGAAGACTCCACGACATCA
Source organism: Laterallus jamaicensis coturniculus (assembly GCA_022605575.1). Lineage (NCBI taxonomy): Eukaryota > Metazoa > Chordata > Aves > Gruiformes > Rallidae > Laterallus > Laterallus jamaicensis. The sequence goes on from JAKCOX010000010.1 coordinate 4,037,090, forward strand.
CTGGGCAGTCTATTCCAGTGCTCTGCCACCTCAAAGTAAAGAAGTTTTTCCTCTGTTTTCAGATTGAACTTCCTGAGTTCACATTTGTGACCATTGCCCCTTGTCCTGTCTCTGGGCACCACTGAGAATAATCTGGCCCCACCTTATTGATATCCACTCCTTAGACATTTATAGGCATTAATCATATCCTCTCACAGTCTTCTCTTCTCCAGGCTAGGCAGACCCAGTCCTCTTGGCCTTTCCTCATACAAGAGATGCTCCAGACCCCTCATCTCTGTAGCATTCAGCTGCATTCTCTCCAGTACTTCCCTGTCTTTCTTGAACCAGGGAACCCAGAACTGCACACAATATTCCAGATGTGACCTCAGTGCACAGAGGGGAGGAGGAGGAGGAGAACCTCCCTCAATCTGCTGGTCACACTTACCTCCATACACCCCAGGATACCATCAGCCTTCTCGCCTGCAAAGGCACACTGCTGGTTCCACCCTCACAAGGACTGGGCGCACCAAAGGCAGAAGTGCCCAAGCCCAGAGCTGGCACACTGCTGCAAATGTACTGGATGAGTTTGGTCTTGGGAACAGCTTTTCAAGCATGTCACACTTACAGACAGCTTTCATGCACTCAGCATCAAGATCTTTACATCCTGGCACACGTGGCCAAAATGGCCAGAGAGGTCAGAATCTGCAGTCTGGTACATCTTAAGAATTTGCTTCTTTTTTGATGCTGAAATGGGATCTGAGCCCCTTCAAAACTGACTACGTGCCAGCTATGTCCCCTGGGTAAGCTCTTCAGGCCAGACTCTCCATAGTGTTTAGGCTTGTGAGCTATGGTGGGCTCTGCAGTCAGTCAATGTCTCTTTCAAACATACCTTCCTCTCCATCATTTTTCTGCTCAAAAATGTCTTGAAAGTTGCTTCAATTTACCAGTGCTTTGAAAGCAAGTCAGGAAAGAAAATAATTTTAAAGAACAACCTCATTGAGGGTGACATGGGGCACGTAGCATCAAATGTGTAATGTTCTCTGAGGTCAATGTTCTGTGTGCCTGTTTTCTGCCTCTCATCTATCAGTAATGGCGGATCTCCAAAAGGGCACGGCCTACTCCTCTGGATTTCAGGTCTGTGCAAGGACAAAGCAGCACGTCAAGGATTTCTACTGGGAATGTAGCTTCGCTATGTTACAGAAGTTATTATTATGGGATACTATCTAGAAACAACTGCTACAAATGAAAAGGAAAAATAAAAGGTGTGAAAACTCCAGATTGAGGCATCGTAACCACTAACACCTCATACATATGCTTTTCAGCTGTTTCTAGTCATTTGCTACAAAGATCTGAAAAATACCCCCATGCTGTTTGTGCTGTGACATCATAATGATTCCTGTGGAATTGGTGACATACTGACATATGCTGTGGCATATGTTGTGAAAACATATGATCTGCAGTCCTCCCCTTAGGAGTAAGAGGATGGAGGGGCCGGGAAGAACATGCATTTCCAGGCATGACGCGTGCCTTCTTCTGCTGGAGTGTTTGTATTCCTGGCAGATGTTTCTTTGAGTCTGTGGCATCTTCTTGAGATCTTCAAACCTCTTTTCCGCTCTTCCCCTCTACTCTGATGCTTTTGTGAAGGAGCTTGACAAGTAGGTTGCTGTGGCTCCTCACAGCATGGGTTGGGCTCGCTCCTCTCCCCAGCACCCAGGGGATGGGAACTCCTCCTCCTCCCCACTCTTCTCTCCAATACTTTTCTGGGTTTTTTTCTATTCCCTCCACTGTGCTCCCTTGTACCTCCATATTTTTGGAAGGCAGAGTGTGTTGCTGCCTCCCAGGTAGCTGCTTTCCTTTTGAGGGACAGGAAGCAGGGGAGAGGGGTGCAGCAAGAGAAGACGTGTAGGCAAAGGAGCTGCATGACACATGGCATTGGGTAGGGTGGAGTGAGGGCTTCATCCACTTGCAGAACGACAAAATTTAAAGCCATCTTTGCAAAAGTCCTTAAATGCTGCTGGCAAACTGAGGATTGTCATACCCCAAAAAAGATTTTCAGTGCTGTGTGCTCTGGGCATATGCAGAAGTATCTATAATTTCTCACCAACCCAAAGGTGACAAATGAAAACACTCAAGAGAGTCTGGAAAGTGGAGCTGAAATACAAAATGCAAAAGGGTGGGAAATGAAAACCTTTGAGTGCTGCTTGTACAATTTCTGTGTGACTATTATCTTCTGAAATAGGCTTTTCAGAACACACTTTGTTTTTCTGTGTGGGCTGAGACCATGATTATAACTTTTTTTTGTGTTCTGTGTTTGGACTTCCTATCACTAAGAAATAGCCATATGTCTCACATCTGGGATATAATAGGTTTATTGTTATGAATTGACAAATACAATTTCTTTAAAGCTGTAATTTTTCATTAGCCAAAAAGAAACAAACCTTGAAGTTTAAAAGCTTTTGGACAATGTTTTAACAACAGGCATGTCCAGAAATTATATAGTATTCATATCCATGTTGAAAATTTGACTATTCCATCTCTTATAGATGTATGCATTTAATTTCATTGCCTGATGTTTTCCCCAGCTCTAGTCATCTGGTTTCCAAAAAACCCTTTTTTTACATGAAAAATGGCGAGAGATATGACTGGGAATGTTTTTCAGAAGGAGAATTAATTTTTCCTCTGTCAATTTTTTGACTTCACAGGGGCTTGGTTGTTTGGGTTTTTTTTGTCTGCCACAGCATGTTGTCACACAGCTAGAGATTAATGTGATGAGGAACACCCTAAAAAAGCTTCAGATTGGTTTATATCCACAGGCCAGCTGCTCTGTAAGAGCAATTTCACTCTGTGCTTCCTGTTAATGTGACTGTTGGTTTCCCAAGCTCAGGTTTTCAAAGCATCAGAAAATTGACAAATGCAACATTTGAGAAAATATGGTAGAATATTAAGTGCACTCACTTTTCATCAAGTCGGTTTTCTGCAGTAATCATTCTTGAACCCAAAGAAGCCTGTTACAGAAAACACCCATCACTAGAAAACCCTCAGTGTGACAACTAGTCATCCCAACTTTTGTCTAGACTTTCACAGAGGCATGCTTGCTCTATTGTTACCTTGTTGTCTCCAGCAGATTGAAAACTCATCTTTGTCCTCTTCACTCTCTGAGAATGATGGGAAATTCATCTACTTTAGAAACTGCTTCCACCTTCTCCAACTCCTTGTTTTTCTACTTATTACCTCCTCGCCACTCTTCCCTGGTTTCAAGCTGTTGTTGTTCCACTCATGCACCACTGACTCAGCTGTGTGTGGTTTCTATGGTTCCCTGCTTTTAAAGTTGTTTTTCTGAGCCCATCAGCTACACTGCTTTCTATTTTCTAGTCCTTTCTCACCAACCTGTTTGATGGTTCAGCCTTTTGGACAATTAAGCATGTTAGGGACATTCAGCCACACTCGTCCCATGGTTCTTGGCTTTCCTCAGCTAAATGCTGAATTTCCTCCTCCTCATGTTTTTCTAGCCCTGAATCCAGAGCGTCTTTGCATAGGGAGTACCCATAAATATATGATTAAATGTCCTAATACCTGCTGATAAAAGGGCAAGTGGACTGTGCCAAGCATTAGGCAGTTTTCCAGTCTACTGCCCTGTCAAGGAGTCAGGGAAAGTCTCTCTGATTTCAGAGAGTTTTTTGGTTAGACAGTACCTGAGGTGTGACGTGTCGCTATAAGACAATGAAGTAATAGATCTGTATATGTAAAACACTGTTTAAGTTACCTGCCATTTTATAACTCTGCAAGCACATGAATGGAAAAAGCATAATGTACGTGGCTGGGTCCTTGAGATGTCCCTGTCAGGGGAAGCTGGAAGGAATGGGTTTGCAGGTAGCAGGTACAGTGCAGGCTTGTATGTCAGACACAGCCTTTCCAAAGTTACTCCAAAGCAGGAACCAAAACATCAGCAGTAAATATGCTTTTACACAGGGCTAAGCAACCAACATATTCTGTTTGAGCTCAACACATCAAGCTACATCTAAATTAATGAATAAAACCTTTGTTTTTCCTATTTTTCCCTTGGAGAAACTCAGAGAAGGGTATCAAGATCTGAAGGCTTTCAGGGCATAAGTAAGGATCTCTCTCTCTTGGGTTTTTAAATGTAAGTTTTCAGGGGCTGATTATATTTTATTGAAAGAAAAAATTACTGGGAGCTGTAGCAGTGTGAAAGCATATTGAGGAGGTGATGACATGGTAACCACAAGAGCGGCTCTCAAGTGTCTCGCCGCGCTGTGAAATCCTGAGAGGCTGGATATATGTCGACACCCTTGTTGGCAGCACAGTTCATGGATTGGTGGCTTTTGTCATGCTTTAAGAAGAAATACTTCCCCCTTAATGTGAGCTGTAGATACATTTTCTACAGGCCAATTCTGTGTTATTACTGCAGTTTCTGCTTTTATTTTTAATTCTGTTTGCCTCAGAACTTGAGAGGTTTGCTCTCATTTAGGCAAGGATCAGAGAACTATCACATGTAATATCTGTGGTGCTATTGACTGTAGAAAAAAGATGTCAACTGAATGTTCCTTCCAGAATTACTGGTAAAAAGAAAGCTAATAATATTGATACAAATAGCTTCTTCCAGGCATTGGACCTTTTAAATGAGGTAGGCACATGTAGTATCTGTTTCACATTATCCACTGGTACAGGTTGACCTCCCTGCACTGGTCACATTCAGTACGTATTTGCAAGGTTTTCTTCATAATGACAGGGATTATACAAATCTTCTGCAAGCTCTGGGTCAAGCTGCCATCTGTCAGAGAGTCTCAGGTATTTTAGAAAGGTAGGAAACAGCTACAGGTAATATTAAAAGAAAAACAGTATGAGAAGTGGGTGAAAAGTGGAGATCCTTGTAACCTGGACAGCTTGATTTTGCTCCTCTTGTAATGCACTGATAATGGAGGGCGGGGGTGGGGGGGTGGGGGGAAGAATAAAGCAAGCAGCAGAAAATGGGATGACTGCCATTCAGAGTTAGGTCTTATCAAGAGAGAGAGACATGGGAGGGTGTGGGGAGAAGGGAAACCTAGGTGAGCTGTAGTGTATGGAAAGGAATGAAGCTTGAACCAGAGGATAGGGAAAGAAATACAACCAGAAAGAGAGAGGTGGGGAATCAAGAAACAGAAAATATTGAGAGGGAGAAACAGAAAGGGATGAAAGAAATGAAGGGAGAGAAAATAAGCGGGGTGTAGGAATGAAGAAAAGTGAGGGGAGGAAACAGCATGGTTGGAGTGACGGAAGAGTTGAAGAGTGACAAAAGCATTAAACTGATAGGGCCAGGATGATGAAGTGGAAATAAAAGCCCATATTAAAGGATATTAAATAATTCAAAACCCTAGGAAAACAAATGCACAAATGGCTATTTTTTTTCCCTTTGCATTAAACCTCTTGCTGTGTTTATATTTTTCCTGTGAGGAAGAAAAAGGACAAAAGGATAGCAGATAGTCCAGATTAAGAAATCCTTGAGCCAATCTTGGCCTACACAAAGTGGAAGAAGTCTTAATTCTCTTTTGTCGTGGTTTCATCACAGCTGAGAACTGAGCACCACACAGCTGCTCTCTCTAAGAGTTTAGGTGGAGGGGTATGGGGGCAGGGGGGGCAGGATGGAGGGGATGGAGGGGAAAGGAGGTAAAAGAAAATCAAAAACCCCAAACTTTGCAGGTTGGGATAAGGACAGTTTACTGGGATCATTGAGTCCAACCGTACCTGTCCTATGCTAAACCATATCCCTAAGTACCTCATTTAACCTGTCTTTTAAACACGTTCAGGGATGGTGACTCAACCCCCTCCCTGGGCAACCTGTTCCAGGCCCTCACAACTCTTTCAGTGAAGAACTTTTTCCTAACATCTGATGTGACCCTGCCCTGGTGCAGCTTTGTGCCATTTCCCCTTGTCCTATCTCCTGTCACCTGGCTGAAGAGACCATCACCCACCTCTCTACAACCTCCTTTCAGATAATTATAGGTAGATCCAGTTCTCAGTCCTTGTAAGAAAGCTAGAAACATCTGCTTGTCTCAGGATATCAGGAACATCTTTCCAAACAGTTTACTGGGAAAGACACTAACTGATTCACTCTGGATGCCCCGTTCCCCCACTGGGGAAGAAGTTAGTTCAGATCGGTAAAAGCATTTTTTTTTCATACTTCAACAGTCTATTACAGCTGCCACTGTAACTACCTTATATATTGCACACTTGTGAAAAAGACTGTATTTTTAATTTTGAACAGGCTATTTTGATAATATTGAAATTTTTCCAAACATTTTACAAGCTTGAGAGTTTGTTGAAAGGAATGCTTTCCTAGCCACAATTTGTGTTTTCAGAAATTAGCATTTTATGGGAGAAAAAGGGTGCTTTGACTAACTATTGGCTCTCTGTACTTAAAGAACAATATTTCCTTTAAATAATCTGATGTGATTTGCTGATATAGAAGCTTATTATACTTTTAAAAAACTATTACGAAGGAATCTTTTCTGTACTTTATGAGTAATGATCCTTGTTATTTACTCTGATTAATATGAGAAACCCTTAAGTAAGTTTGTTAATAACAAAATAAATTCAATTAACAAAGTTTATCTAACAGTGATTTTCAGTAATCAGAAATAGTTTTTAGCCTTTTTGAAATTCCTTTGTAGATAGATGAAAGCTCACTGGATAGGTGCAGTCTCACCAAGAATCATGTCAAATGTCTTCGCTTGTCACCACATTGAAAGGCCATGCTAAATGTTGCACAGAGAAAGTAGCTCTCAGTTTCTCTAAAGGCTTTATAGAATTTATTTGGGAAACGGTCCAAGCCAGATGTTTTTCCATTATTTAGAGAATTAATGGTCTTCTCACTAGTGCTTTTTCTAAGACATCCCTTTGTGTATGTAGGCATGTGGGGCATTTGGAGCTTGTTAAGGGGTCCATTATTTTTTGTTTTTAGTGTGCATCAGAGCAGTTATTTTCCGAGTATATATCATCACAGACCTGCCTACAGGCTTTATATTTTTGTTTGCTTAAAGTCATTTCCCTTTATCTTGAATTTAATGGAACTTATTTTATTATTGTTGATTCATTTATAAGTGTATATTCCAGATATTTTTCCTTGCCTGTTTTCTATTTTCCAGTGCTGTTCCCTTAAATGCTAACCTACAGCATACTGTGCATTGGGGCTGGAGATTTTGTAAAAGCCATTAAATGGAAGATTTGTCCCTCCACCACAATAATTCATCATGAAGTTTGATTTTCCACAAATCACAATTTGAGATGGATCAATAAGACCTGACATTTCTATAACAACTTGCATTTCAGGAACTAAAAGCACTTAAACACACACCCCCCCCCCCCCATTATTGGAAGCTAAAAATGCCCTGTAAAGTTTTCATAATTCTACGGTGTGCTAATTCTCCCTCTTGGAGGGCTACACAAACACGGTACTTTGGAATGGCAAGTACCACCGACAGCTCCTCATCCTTCGGCTGTGGTTACTAGGTCTGAAGCAGGAGATCCTGACATCATTTGCCCAGAAAAGTAGTGGATGCCCCGTCCCTGGAAGTGTTCAAGGCCAGGTTGGATGGGGCCCTGGGCAACTTTGTGTAGATCCAGGCCTGAGGTTGGTGGCCCTGCCTGTGGCAGGGGGATTGGAACCCTATGATCCTTGGGGTCCCTTCCAACCCATGCCATTCTATGATTCTATGATTCTATATTTGCCCATTGTCCACATGCAACTAAAGAGGTTCACTGCTGGGACTCATGGGGAAAAAGAGCTGCCAGAATCAGATGCAGGATCTGAGGGGTTTGGAGCTGGGTCATCAGCAGAATAAGGAAAAGCAGCTGCAGAAAAAAATCTTGCATTTGTCAGAACTATATTATTTCCAAAAAATCCTTTAATTAAATCTTCCTCATTGTGTCTGTAGCATACCAAGGCAATATCTATGTTGTTTTCCGATGCCCAGCTCCTTTTTCTTATTTTCTTTACCTTTAAGTTGATACTCCTAATCAGCTGCTTGAGCACGAAAGATTATTTTGGCTTAACATGTCATGTATCATTGAAAAATATTTCATTAGGAACTTTCAAATGAAAGCTGATCCACAACTCTCAAAAAATGGCTCTTTTTTTTTTTAAAAAAAAAAAGGTTGGGGGAGGGAAAAAACCCACCTTTTTTTCCTGTCCCCAAAAGTGCTTTTTTTTCCAGAGGCTGAGACACATAGGAGATGCAACTTAGTAATTTTTTTTTTATTTTTTCATAGTCAGATTTCTTTATCCTGGATAATTTCACAGATCTGATATATAAAGCAGCTAAAGAGCAACATCAGCCCTATGTATGGCAAATGAAAAGAAATAAATGGTCTTGAGAATAGGAGTGATTATGCCTTGAAATAATATGCTGGTGAGCCTCACCTCTGTGCCTGGGAAGATCATGGAACAGATCCTCCTGGATGACATGCTGGAGCACATGAGGGATGAGCGTGTGATCCGGGACAGCCAGCACGGCTTCACCAAGGGAAGGTTGTGCCTCACCAATCTGATGACTTTCTATGATGGAGTGACAGCATCAGTAGATAAAGGGAAGGCGACCGATGTCATCTACCTGGACTTGTGCAAGGCCTTTGGCACAGTCCCCCCACCACATCCTCATCTCTAAACTGGAGAGATGTGGATTTGATGGGTGGACCATCCAGTGGATAAGAAACTGGTTAACAGACCGTAGCCAAAGGGTGGTGGTCAATCGGTCTATGTCCAGGTGGAGGCCGGTGACATGTGGTGTCCCTCAGGGGTCTGTCTTGGGACCGGTTCTCTTTAACATCTTTATCAATGGCATCGATGATGGGATTGAGTACACCCTCAGCAAGTTTGCGGATGACACCAAGCTGACTGGTGTGGTCGACACCCTAGAAGGAAAGGAAGCCATCCAGAGGGATCTTGACAGGCTGGAAAAATGGGCCTGGTGAACCTAATGAGGTTCAACACTGCCAAGTGTAAGGTGTTGCACTTGGGCCGGAAGAATCCCAGACATAGATACAGACTGGGAGACGAGCTCCTTGAGAGTAGCCCTGCTGAGGACCTGGGTGTCATAGTGGATGAGAAACTTAACATGAGCCAGCTGTGTGCTCTTGCAGCTCACAAGGCCAATTGTATCCTGGGCTCCATCAGAAGAGGGGTGGCCAGCAGGGACAGGGAGGTGATTGTCCCTCTCTACTCTGCCCTCGTGAGACCCCACCTGGAGTCCTGTGTCCAGATCTGGGGCCCCCAACACAAGAAGGATGTAGAACTGTTGGAGAGGGTTCAGAGGAGGGCCACAAAGATGAGCAGAGGGCTGGAGCACCTCCCCTATGAGGAGAGGCTGAGGGAGCTGGGCTTCTTCAGTCTGGAGAAGAGAAGGCTGCGGGGGGACCTCATTGCAGCCTTCCAGTACCTGAAGGGAGCATACAAACAGGAGGGGAATCAACTTTTTAAAAGGGTAGATAATGGCAGGACAAGGGGGAATGGTTTAAAGCTAAAGGAGGGAAGGTTTAGATTGAATATTAGGGGGAAGTTTTTTACAGAGAGAGTGGTGAGGTACTGGAACAGGCTGCCCAGAGAGGTGATGGATGCCCCATCCCTGGAGGTGTCCAAGGCCAGGTTGGATGGGGCCCTGAGCAACCCTGTGTAGATCCAGGCCTGGAGGTTGGTGGCCCTGCCTGCGGCAGGGTGTTGGAACTATATGATCCTTGAGGTCCCTTCCAACCCAGACCATTCTATGATACTATGATTCCATGAAATAGGTCCACTGATGACAGGTTAATTTAGTCTCATTGCTTTTGGATACTCATGCTTGCTGAGAAGAACTTAGCGACTAGGTTCAGAAAATCTATACTTTTGAACCCAAACATTTTTGCTTCAACTAAACATAAACTCTCCATTAGCTTCTGTAGCTGAGGTCTATTGGGCAATAATTTCTGCGACCCTTGTGCAGAACTTGTTTTTTCCTGGTGAGCTTGCTTGCTTTTGGTAGTTGTGTCTTCCTGCAGCAAGGCGGCGGGATGCTGCTCACACAGGTCAGAAGGCAAATCTCCAACTATTTCCTGAGGGCCCAGCGTTACTGGCTCACTCATTTTCTGCTCTTTCACATGCTACACAGCCTCCAGCACTGAAAGTGACACTGTTCACACTGGGTTATGAGAACTGTGAGACTGACAGCTTGTCTTTTGTGTATGGGTTTGTTTGTCAAATGGGGCGGGGGGGGAGTGTTCTGCATGAACTGCAAACATTCTCAAGCAACCATTTATTTAATAAACTGATGTGGGAATGAGAAATGCAGGATTAAGCAAATAGCATCAAACAAACAAAAATACAAACAAAAAAAAGGAGGAATTTTAAAATACTCTACTGCCCAGGAAAATTCCAGCTTTTGATGGTGAAATCCATTTAATAACAGGCTGGGCGAAGCATCTCTTTGCATGTTGTGGCTGTCCATTCCAAATGGCCAACTGCCAGCAGCTTTGCTGAGAGTGGGAGCCATCTGATACTCCGGCACAGAGAAAGAGAGCGAAAGCATCAGCAGGACACCAGGGATCAGAGAACTGAATAGCATTCAGAGTACAGCCTGTGTTTTCTGTGAGGTTTGAGAGACAGCACAGGTTGTACAAAAAATATGATCTGGCTCTTTTTTTAAGCTCTAAAAATGTAAAAGGCCTGCTTATTATTCCCAGTTTGTTAAATAACTGCTTGAACAACTCCAGTGTGAGTCAAACTGTCCTTCAACACTGCAGTGAAAGAGAATGACCTAGCAGGTCTTCCTGATCCACGCAGGAGTACTCTGTGCTGTGTGTTGGCCTGTTTGCTCTTTCCCTGGTGGCTCTCCAAGTTCCCTTCTGGAGTTCTGCCTGAACAGTAGCAAAACTTCCCACCAGAGCCTGTCCCTGTGCATACCTTCACTATAGAGCTAAACTGGGCATTTACTACATCGTCATCATACATCTTGCCACTCACTAGCTAAAACCTCACCCAGCTTCACTACGGCTCTCAAGCTGTGCTAGCTTGCTCTCTAGGCTAAATGCTAAACCCTGAGACAGATTTTGTGCTCAGTTTCTTACATCATCCACTTTGCAGTGAGGTTGCAGACAGTGTCATGCAGCTATAGGTAGGCCTCTGGTGCCTCCCATTTCATGCCTGAAGGAGAAACGTCCTTTCATGAGTCAGCATGGAGGATACACACAACCTGTGAGCTTATTAACACATCAGGACATCTCTGCCTCTACCTGTGTGAGACAAAGACCACAAGGCTGTGCTGGCCACACCCAGGTTAGGCTGATCTGCATGGTCAAACTGAAGTTGAGAAAAACATCTGGCTTGATTCTGCA